>OX419749.1:12792908-14020051 GCA_948477245.1 Thumatha senex
ATTAAACTTATTTTTAAATTTAAATTAAGTAAATTTTATAAGTTGGTTGTGTTTTTGACTGTACCTGTATATATTTTAAATATTTCTTACTCTTATATTGTTTTAATAGTTTTCTTTTTACATTTATATTACCTATTTACAGTTCATATTACGCATAAGTTTTATTGTGATACAAATAACTTGTCTAGTCTTTATTGTGTGATAATTTTATATATTACATTGATATTTTTTATGATCGCATAATTACATTAGGTACTGATCACATTCTTAATGATTTACAAAAAAATAATTTATTAAACTTAACCTGCTATTTTTTATTAATATGTGGTGTCTACTAAAATGTATGAGTTTAAATGGACGAAGATTATGTTGCTGTCTCTACTTGAACATATTCGCTTTTATAATTAATATCATACAAAACGTTTTTAACGAATTTTTTTGTGTTCAAAACACTTAATTTTAAGAAGTTAAGTTTATTACTTTTATGTATAGAGTGAGTTACATACTCTCCTTTTTGTAAATACCTATGTGATAAAATATTAACTAGATACATTTCCTATTTTTTTGCCGAAATGACAGAATAACAGCGATGTGTAATAACTGGAAGGGTGTCAAAAAAAGGTTGGGCCATATAAGAACTATCTATACACACTCCGTGATCTTACATCCGATAGAATTTAGTTTTTCTGCAGTAATTTGAGGTATAATCAACTGTAACATAATTAGCAGGATTATGACATCATAGATGACAATTTCGTTTGAAACGATTATTTATATTTGTCTTATAATATAGAAAAATGTTAAATAATTGGAAGGGTTCTAAATAGGATCATCGTGGTATTAGAACTATATTGCGCGATGTTCTCCTACTTTTTTCCTACTTTGTGATAATTTGAATTATTATAATTATAAAGTAAAAATAATGAACACAGACTTATAAAAAAGTTCATAAAAAATGTTAGCACCGTGTTACTTCAGGCAAGTATATCAAAATTGTATTAAATCCATACTTTATTAAGGTTTTGAATTTGTGAATTTTGATATAGTTTACAAAGATTATTCTTCTTTGTTGTACATAAACGTGACAAAGAATTGGAAGTGTGTCAAAATAGGGTCAATATATCGGAATTATATTCCGTGATCTTCCGCCAGTTTAGTACCAGTCAGTATTTTATTTTCTGTGATAAAATTTTAATTATTATATCTTTAAATTATAATCCTTAAATTATTATGGTTTTTAAATAAACCTTAAAAGAATATCCTTAAAATTGTTTAAAACATAATAACAGTATTAATGAAAAATTAACAAAGATTAAATCTATATAATTTTAAAAGTTTAACTTATAAATGTTAAAATCGTTTGAAACGATTTGTTTTTAAGTTTTGAAAGATTATGCAAGTATATAATTCAAAAGGAAAATCATCATATTATTCCAAAATATGTATATACTAAATAATAAATAGATAAATCTCACTAGAATATAAGTTGAATGATATTGTGTATTACGATAGTTCTAAAACGACTGTGTATTTATGCCAAAAAAAACTATAAGAAATGTACTTTTAAAGTGATAAGCACCGTACTGAAGTCGAAAACTATGTGACAAATTTTCCTTAAATATTTATGAAAGATATTAAATCATTTTGATCTTCATAATCCATAATTTAGGTAGGTAACTATTTAGGTATAATTTCTAGTACATTATGAATTAAATAGATTCGTCGGCGTCTAAAAACATTCAGTTATACTACAAATTAATATGTACTACCGTGCGGATAAAAAAAATGGGATTATCAATACTTTAATATTATTATAATTTCAACATGGGCTCACCCACCTATTACGTTGGACAGGAATACACATATTGAAAAATGGGCATATAATGTGTCTCTGCCACCCCTTCGGGGATAAGGCGTGATAGATAAATAAATAATAATATTATAAAGCTAAAGATTTGTTTGGTTGAACCAGCTAATCTCAGGAACTACATTTTAGAATTGAAAAACAAATTTATCGTGAAATACTTTAGACTGTATATCATCATGCTACTACCCAGGAAAGCGGAGTAGTAATCATAAATGTCAACAAACTGTGCAAATGTTCAGACATTTTTGTAAAATTAATAAGCGGTGGGATTAAACGGGAGCCACGGGGTTCCAATTATTTCACGTACAATTATAGCACAGTATAAGTTTATATATCGGTAGGGCTTTCACCAGGATCATTTAAAGGCATTTATAAATGAAAAGTCGTTATTATTATGTCTGTTGGCACTGACGAGTGTGAGTATAGACGCAAATAGTGTGGGAGCGAGAGGCGAATAGATGGACCGTTACCAATGCCATTCTTTATCCGCACGGGTACTAACTGATATGAATCGAGATTTCTTCTGATAAATTCTTGATTATAATGTTTTATTACCAAAGTTATTGTCTACAAAATATTAAAGAATGTTTGGTCATTTTATCCGGTTTACACGAAAAATTGAAGGTGCACTTAGACCCACTGCACACTGGCTTCTTTTAGTATCCGCAACCGACGACTTTGAGATTGTGTCGATACTGTGTCGCGCTCGGTCGCTGATTCTGGCTTCCACAAAGCTACTAAGTCGCCGGTTGCGGATACTAAAAGAAGCTAGTGTGCGGAGGCTCTTAGAACATCCACAGACGCGTAGCTGTGCAGGGTTGAGAGAATGGTCAGTCAAAGTGCTCAAAATCTTGAGCATTTTAATTTCGAGCACTATGTTCATCCGAGAAACGCTCGTGGCCCCGCGAACTTAGTGTTCTGCAAACGATCACTGCAATAAGCAAATTTCACAATGGCTGGTCCTCGGATGGGTGACCACTTTGTGGCATTTACATTTGCGAGCGTTTCCGTGCTTCGGAAGGCACGTTAAACCTTTGGTTTCGGTTGCCAGTAACATGGCAGTCGTTATGCGCAGTAGAAGGCCCTATGGCTTAAAAAAATTCAACAGCAGGCCGCGACAACCTGCGCCTGTCCATTTCAACACGGCAATGAGCTCACCACCTGTTACGTGGGACAAAAGTTCATACGGTGAAATGTGGGCGTATAGTATACCTCTGCATACCCCTTCGGGGATAAAGGCGTGACAATATGTCTATATATGTTATACCGATTCACGGTCAACTTCTCTCTACTCTACACAGCTCCGTGGAAACACACTCATATGCTGCATACCCTCAAAATAGAAAAAAAAATTGACATGTTTTGTCAATGTTTATCCGAACCGTTACCGAGCCGGTAAACTAGTGTTGTACATGAACATAACGCATTACTCGATATTATATTCGAATTACTTTTGATTCTAATTTTAAGTACGCACACAGGACTTTTTCTAGGTCTTCGGGCCACCTGGCTCGCGCTTTTAAAAATTCTAGTATCTTCAAACATTTGAAGTAATTCTAGTAAATTAAAATATTTGAAGTTAGTTTATTGAGTAAAAAACTCTATTCATATCAGAAATTGATAAACAAAACAAAATTTATCAACTACCCTCAAAAATAGAAATATATTTGGCATAATCAATATTATTGTGTGAACCAGTACTGAACCATTGTACGGTACGCTCCAAAGAGATCTCCTTTATAATGTAAAAGTAAATTACTCTGGGTAAGATTTTTCTGGAGCTGTTAGAATTGTACAGAAATATAACGGATATAAAGTACTGGATATGTTCGAAGAGCGTTTGATTATAATATTAAGTGTATTATAAAATGTTCGAGTATGCGAGTTCTAGATAGTCATAACGCGGTCTGTGCTAAATTGTAATTTTAAAAAGGAAAATATAAATCGGATTTCAATAAAAAACCATACGAGCGATTTATGGCTTTTATTTATCCTAACGAATGTTGTATGTATATCCTCTAAGGAGGTTTTTGTGCCATTTTCTGATTTATTTTTATTTTTCCCGCGGTTCTGCAAACAATCACTGCGTTAAGCAACTTTCACTATGGCTGGTGCACGCATGGGTGACCATTTTGTGGCATTTACATTTGCGAGCGTTTCCGTGCTTCCATTTTCAGCACGGTAATGGGCTCATCACCTGTTAAGTGTAACAAAAATGCATACGGTGAAATGTGGGCATATAGTATGCCTCTGCCTACCCCTTCGGTGATAAAGGCGTGACAATATGTATGTTTGTATGTATGTCTTTGTCATTTGACGTAGAAAGAAATCCAACATATCCAAAATCACCAAAATGGCGAAGAAATCTGTCAAATACTTCATTGTAGAGGGCACCAAATGTTTCGTACAAATGTGCTTACAAAGCAACTGTCAATCTTCATACATTTTCGTTGGAAATACGCGTTTCTGATTATTTATTGTAGAATAGCTCGCTGTGTGGGTGGCCATTTCTTTTCTATTTCTCTAATTCATCGACTTGCCAGGTAAAATCTTACTCTTGTATGTCTGGGTAAAATACATGTTGTGAACTTTTTTTTCACCCCAAAGAAGAATCTTAGAACAAAAACAAAACGCAAGATGAAGCGAACCTTAGATGATTGGTACTTTGTCCAAGAAGCGAACTATAGGTTTTGCTATGAAACTTGACGTTTCCTGTTAAACAAACTGACAGCGCCCTCTACATAAAAGTTTTGCGTTTTCTTCCCCATTGCCACAGCCGTTCTTGAAATGTAAGTGGTGTACTGGTGCAGTCTGCCTTCCGAAGCACGGAAACACTTGTAAATGGATAAAATACAATCAGTCAACACTCAGGACTACCGTATCATAATCATAAGACAGTCAACACTGATCATTTTGAGTTAATAAGGTAACAAACTCCCTCTCTCTCTCTGAGAAGGTACTTGAACCAAAATCTTTGATCAGGTGTACCAGCTTGCAAAAGAGGTTCCGAAGTTATTAGTAATAATAATAATAATTACCCTCGAGGACAGTCGTTATCTTTTATAGGATTAACGCAACCCTATGAGAGCATAGTAGATTCGCTTTTTGAGTCATCCACTTTCTGATATCAACAAAAAAATGTATCAGAAAGTTATTGAAAAGCTCACATCCGCAGGCAGCTTGTGGCGAGCTGAATGTGTGTGGCTACACATCGGTCCCGATTCCTCAGAGTTTTGTTGCCCTTCTGCACCGGTTAGGACTTAATTGGCCGGTCAGAGGGAGGGAGCGCCATGCGAGCCATGAGCCCAGAGCGATATGCTCCGGGGTGGAAGTGTCATTTTCAAGGGCATAACTACGGGGAAGCCCGCTCCGGGTCTGTCCCGCGAAGGCGAAACCGGCGCCGCACCGCTCGACACCCTAAGCTGAGCGGCTTGGGGTGTCGGGCGGTGCGGCGCCGTTGTTATCCTCTGTCGCCTTACAGGCTTATTTTGCCTATGGCAAATTTATAGGGGGCCCATCTAGTGAGTTGGCAAGTCACCGTCTGCCACTATTTTGATAATAATATATTAAAAAGGCAGACGCCGTTTTCATCAATAGCTTAAATCACCCAATCTATTTAACACCCAACCCAATAGCCCATTTCATAGTTAGCACATTTCACAATAGTTTAACTCCCATTGGAGGTGATCCATTACCGTTCTTCTACATAAGGCGGGCGTGGATTGCCTGTAGTGGGGGTCCCATTTCCTATTAGATTAAAATTCTCAAAGGGCCTCTGCATGTTGGACCAATATGTAAGTCCCCATGTAAGCCTGCCTAAAGACCGGGTATCTTCATAAGAAAAAAAATAGAAGATACCCTTGAAGAAGAGACAATAATAATAATCTTTATTTTTCAAAACACTCCCCGGGGCATAACCATTAGTAAACTAATGGTTGTGCCCCGGGAGAGTGTTTCGTAAAATGGTACAAAACTATGGAATGGTCCCAACCCAAAGCTCGCCGTGCGGACGCGGCGCCATATTCATATAGAGGAAGCGTGTGTGATTTTGATGTCGGATAAAATGTGTACGAATGCTCGGAGTTTAATTGAACTGTAAACCTGCAAACGAAGAATCCTTTACACTTACGGATAGCCAGTTAGTAAGTAATCTTCGTACAGCTCTTAAATCTGCCCTACTACTGTGATACCATTTTGCAGTCAAAATTAATATCTCGATATTCAGAAACAACTGCAGTAGAACCTACGAGAACACTGAAAGTGATATCTGGCGTGTTCCGTTTCCTAAAGAGTGAGAATTATCAGTGGTATTTCGCCATACTGACAATGGGTGTTCAATTCATAGAGATATTAGTTCCACAACCTTGTGCTAGATGTCTCTGTACTAAATCCGTTTAATTAAAGCGCTCAAATCCAACTTCACTTAGTTATGAGTAACGTAGTAGACAGACGAGCCCGCGGTATGCATGCATAAACAAAAATATAGTGTTTTATACTCTTAAGTTAAAGACAAACATATTATTAAAATTAAATATATTACCTATGTACAGTGGCGTAGCTAGGTAACAACTTTTTTATTTGCCCTGGGGCAAATAAAAAAGGGCGCCCTACAGCTTAAAAATGCTAAGCTACTTTATCATCAGCTCTTTATCTTGCACTGCAGGGCAGGTAGTAAAAATATTAAACAATATTTTTTTATACATTACTTTTTTTATCTCAACCTCTTTGCGGACAAGTTCCGGATCAAAGACCGTGGCAAGCAGCCATTTAACCTGGTCCAGCCTTCCTTAGTCACCAATTGTGGCGTCATCCATCATCATATGAGCGTCTGTCCCAGTTGCGTCTCGCGACGCCCGGGGTCGATTTTCCTACATTTTCTCCTCCACTTCGCACGGTCGTCGGCATCCCCTGTAGTGAGACCATTGGCACGCATGTCATCCCTTACGACGTCAAGCCAGCACTTCTTGTGTCTTCCCCTCTTACCGGGACCCGGCGGGGCTGACATGGCCAGACATTTGTTACCTACGTAGCCCGGCGGTTGCCGCAAGACGTGACCATACCAACGAAGGCGACACTCTTGCAACTTGTCTGCAATGTCACGGACGTGAAGGCTGCCGCGGATGCGAGAGTTCCTCACGCGGTCCATCCGCGTGACTCTACACATCCACCGCAGCATCTTCATTTCCGTGACACGCAGCTCCTGCTTGTGTCGCTCCAATATCGGCCACGTCTCACTGCCATGTAAAAGGACAGGTCTAATAATGGTTTTGTAGACCTGTCCCTTCAACCGGATCGGCATTTTAGGGTCACAAATGACACCGGTCATCTCCCGCCATTTGGCCCACGCGGCAGCAATGCGTGACTTGACATCGCAATCGATGGCACTGGACGTGTGAAAAACAGATCCCAGGTATTTAACCTGGTCCGTGCGCTCGACCAAATCACCGCCTATGCGGACGGATGTGGGATCTGTCGAGTTTAGTGCCAAGTACTCGGTCTTCGCCACATTTAGTTTCAGACCGCCGTTCTCAAGCGTCTCCTTCCACGCCTTTACACGTCGCACCAATCTGCCCCTGTCCGCGTCTGCCAGCGCAATATCGTCAGCATACATGAGCAACCATGGAGGCTGCTCATGCGGGTTTCTGATGCTGTCCGACAATTCGTCTATTATTACACTGAACAGAAGCGGACTAAGGACAGAACCCTGGTGTACCCCGACGGTGATGCGGAAGGGTTTCGTGTCGCCAACAGTAGTCCGAAACATTGAATCGGAGTCACATTACATGTCCCGTATAGTGTCAATATAGACCTCTAGAACCCCTTTGGACCGCAGTGCCCACCAGATCATCGCACTAGGAACACAGTCGAAGGCCTTCTGCATGTCTAGAAACAAACAGTGCAGAGGCGTGTTCTTCGACCTGTATTTCTCTGCGACAACCCTCAGGGCACCAATTGTGGCGTCACAATGCCTGATATAACTCAGACATTCTCGACGTCCGTAAGTGGTCCCGATGGTGTTCCGGCGGTGGTTATTAAGAGGTGTGCAGCGGAATTAACTCTAGTGCTTACACGCCTGTATCGCCTGTCCTGCTCTACGGGCAGTGTGCCGGATGCGTGGAAGGAGGCCAACGTCCAACTGGTCCCGACAAAAGGGCTAGAACAGACCCGGGCAACTATCGCCCCATAGCCGTCACCTTAATTATTTTTAAGGTTATTGAGCTTATCATTAACAAGCAGCTCATTAGTTACCACGAAGATCACTTTTTTATTAACGACCGGCAATATGGTTTTAGGTCGACACGGTCAACGGGTGATCTTCTGGTATAGGTACATCACATACCTTTGGGGTGAGGGTATGGACAAGCATGGTGAATCCTTGGCCATCGGTGTGGACACCGCCAAGGCAGGCATACATCGCTCCTTTCCAAGCTTCCGGAATATGACCTTCCACCTTAACAATGTACATGGTTCACCAGCTCTCTGCATGAGCGCCGTATTCGGGTTCTGTGTGACGGTCAGACCTCAGACTACTTGCGGATAAACGCTGGCGTACCGCACGGGTCCATTTTGTCACCCACTATATTTCTTCTGCATATCAAAGAGTTGTTGTCTCAGGCCACCATTCATTAATATGTAGATGATAGTACATTACACGGGGGATATGTTAGTCACCCGGTGGCAAAGCAGATGGATGTTGAGGCTATGAGGGGACAAGTTGTGGTGGAGCTCGATCAGAGTCTGGACCGCATCTCTCGGTTGGGTTCCGATAATAAGTTTTAACGTATCTATCACGTTGAGTGTTCTGAAGAACTCTTCCACTTGATTCCACCCTCTCTTTTCCGTTCCCGAACAACACGGGCGGGGCAGAGATGCCATCCTCACACTGTGGACACAATTGTGCCTAGAACCGAAATATTGCGCAGGTCTTTCTTGTGTCGCACCATAAAAGCATGGAACTTTCTGCCAGCGCACGTGATTCCCTCCTCTTACAATCCTGGATCCTTTAAGAGGAGCGTGAAAAGGCATATTTCTGGGCCGTCAAACTGAGATCGCTATCTGGGCCCTACCGGCTGGGATAGCGGCTCTCAGTCACGGATCATCGTCTCTGTTTTCCATTAGGCGAGCGGCGCCATTTTGACGTGTCAAGTATAAAAAAAATGTAATTGACTTTTTATTCTGTTTCCTCACAAGTGTATTGAAGAACGTCGTACGATATACGTGCGTATATTGATGAAACTCACTCGATTCTATTACGCCCTCGCCTGCAGTTCGGGCTGAAAAACCGCCTCGTGCGTTATACCCACCATAACGCACTTGTATCGTAATGTACTATTACCATTCTCGAAAAAAATCTTGACTCGAATTCGCAATAAAACTCACATCCATGAATGCAACGCTCATATCGCTATACGTCAAAATGACAACACTGCCAACCCACAAAAACAAATTAGGGGCATTCCCTAGGTATAACTTTCGAATTTCTCTCAACTGAGTTGCCATGATTAAAGTCGGGTCGGTCACAAGTGGCAAAATAAAAAAAAAACAGATTCAGATTTTCTGGTAAGGATTTGAGGGCCCTTATAAATGTTGTTGTTTATTTATTTTATTTTCTACTGGGTATCCTCGAAATAGGGTTCCTTTGAAAACCAGCGTCGCTACATGGAGGAAGCAATATGCTATCCCTTACGTGGCGGCATAATGCTAAAAGGCAGCCCTATTCTGCGGGAGTGCGAGATGCGCTGTACGAGTATGTAGTGCAAGGCTCAATGGTTTTGTTAAATGTAGGTAATATTTTAACTTATTTTTTGTTTTCTTTTATAAAATATTTTATATCTTATTTTGTAGCTTTTTTGTGTGCATCTGTACAGTGCATTTTATATAACACAGAATAAAATTTATTTCTTTCTTCTTTATTTCTTCTTTCTTTCTTCTTTTTTTTTTGACTTGTGGAAATCCTCGTGTATGCCGTGCCAGACTTCTATCGATTAAAGCCACACGATGTCTTTCCATTTACCCATGACCCAGAGTCCCGGCTGAGCCCTCGGAAGGATAATTCCAGGGCCTCTTACCAACCTTACTTTATGTGTAACTAGTTGACACCCGCGGCTCCGCACGCATGGTGAAGTTTTCCCGTTCTAATTTCCCACAGGAACTTGTTTCCGGGATAAAAAGTAGCCTATGTGTTATTCTAATGTATAAGCTATATTATTGTAAAGTTTTATCAAAATACATTCAGTATAAGCTATATTATCGTAAAGTTTTATCAAAATCCATTCAGTAGATTTTGCGTGAAAGGTTAACAAACATCCATCCATACTTACAAACTTTCGCGTTTATAATATAAGTAGTATGCTTGTGGCTCTAAGCGCAATAACCCATAACTTGATCATCTATTCACAACAGTCTGTGTTTAAATTGAAAAGCGCCATTTATAGGCATTAGCAAAGAAGTAGTAAATTGAAATAAATTCAGAACATTAAAAATAGTGGAAGAAGCGCTTATGGCCCTGTTGACTCAGTGTTCTGTTCATCGTTCACTGCGTTAAGCAACTTTATTTTCAACGGTATTTCCATTTACGAGCGTTTATGTACCTCGGAAGGCACGTTTAACCGTAGGACCCGGTTGACAGTAACATGACAGTCGTTAAGTCAGGTTGAAGGCTTTATGAGCGGCTTGAAAATTTTCAACAGCAGGTAGCCACAAACCTTACCATTTATTACGTGGAAAATGAATGCATAAGGTGAAATGTGGATGTATAATATGCCTCTGCCAAGTCGCTCGCCCATAAGGCCTTCGACTTCGCTTAACGACTGCCATGTTACTGGCAACCGGGACCAACGGCGTAATGTGCCTCCCGTAGCACAGAAATGCTCTTAAATGTAAAATGCCTCAAAGTAAATGGAAAACTACTGCAGATCAAACAATCAAGTTGACGTATAGATTTCATTTTTGAGGGTGATGGCCTTAGGTGCCACCACGGAACAGAAAAAACCAATGGAAGTGTTAAGTAAGCGGGGCACGCGTGCCACAAATACGCTCTGTAGCGCTTAATCCGTAGGTACCACGCTTTTAGACGGGTTGCTACCATAGGGTTGCCACTTGTAGGTGAGACTGGCTTGGTATCTGAAGACCTCGGTGGGGCCCCATTACACCCACACACATCTTTTTTTTTAATCCTCTGACTAAAATCAAACGTTTACCTTACATCTGTCTATGGCGAGAAGTACCGGGTAAGCCCTCGGAAGGATAGCCCCAGGGTATTTTGTCCGCTACCGCAGGTTTGTTCAGGGGGGGTTCGGGTGTTATCCTGCCTCTTTGGGGGATTCGAGTGCCATCTCGCTTCTTCGGGGGTTCGGGTGTTATACCACTTCCTTGAGGGGGTGAAGGATGTCCGTGTAACCCTCACGCAACGCCACCTTCCATGGCCTGCTTCTGTAAGAACGGCGAGCAGGCCAGTAGTCTTGGGCTTTGTCTTCGCCCAAGACTCCCAAACTTGCGACTAAGAGTTTTCTCTCGTTCTCCTAACCCCTGTCTGTTGCGAGCATGAATTGCTTGAAAAGACTTGCACATCTATTCTAACTATATAAGCTAAATTGTTTGGTTAAACAAGCTTATCTCAGAAAGTACTAGTTCGAATTGTAAAATTATTTTTGTGTTCGTTAGCCCATATATCGAGGAAGTCTATAGACTATATAACATCACACTACTACTACCCAGAAGAACGGAGCAGTAATTATTAATGTCAACAAATCGTATTTTAGCTAGTCATACGAGTAGATATGTTGGATTAAAGATATAGACAAATTTACAAAAAAAAAGTACTTGAACATAAAATAAAACAAAACAATTTAAACAAAAAGTAATTAAAACAAAACTGATACATTTCTAAAATAAAACAAAAACACGAAACAAATTCATTTTGAATGGCGGATTTAATAAATGCTTAAGTGGGAGCGCGCAGTGTTATTTCTCTTTGAGACTGGCCAAAGAGAATGGCAAGAAAAATGGTTACCCACCCGCACCACCCCCTCAGGGAGGTAGCTTTGAATAAAGAAAAGTTAAAATTTTCTTAAAACTCCCCCGAGAAGGGTGGCCGTCTATCTTTCTTCGTTTAAGTATTGGCAAAAATTACCCTTCAATGTTGTTGTCTCTCTCCCCCGAGGTTGTCATTGGATATTTTTTAAGAGTAGCATTTAAGTTGATTGCCCGTTTTGGGCGCTTAGCAATAAAGATAGGATTGTTAAAAGTTGAAAACGTAATGGGAAAAGAAAACGAAATATTTACTTCGAAGTACTTTTTATAATTGATACATTGATACAATATTGCCAAGGCTCTTACAATTGAATGCTTAGTTATAGTACTTGACTCCCTAGTCAAGGATATAGCGTTAAAATAGTAAAGTTATGTTATATTAGCTAGGTATCTTATATCACTTAACTATTTACACGCTATATCCTTGACTAGGTAGTCAGAGAGGACAGATCGCCAGACTTCGTAATCCATGCATACTTCTTTCGCTTCCTGTAGCTTCATTAATCCTACCTAATATAAGTTTATATATAGTCCGAGACTACCAGGACTTTAATTCGTCGTGCTAATTAGTGTCTAACACATAAGACCTTTTAGCCTTTTTGTTACGACCTCACTAAAAGGCAACGAGTTCAAAATTTCTTCCAAATTTAACATCTTAAATAGACACATTTTATTAATTTTTTTCGGCTTTTTAGACCCAACCCAGTTCCGTGCAACCCAACCGGGACCAACGGCTTAACGTGCCTTCCGAACGTTAAGCCGTTGGTCCCGGTTGTCAATAAAATGGCAGTCGTTAAGCCAAGTAGAAGGCCTTATATTATAGATAAATAACACCGAGACACAGAATAAACCATCGTGCTCATCACACAAAGTTTTATCCTGGGTGGGAATCGAACCCACGACCTCTTGCGTAGCAGTCGGATGCACTTGCAAATTTTTTGACTGCCTCGGATGCACTCTCACCACAGAGGCAGTCAAAAAATTTAGAAATATATAAGTATGTTTATCAGTTATCTGGTTACCATCGTACAAGCTTTGCTTAGTTTGGAATCAGATGGCGTTGTGTGAGTTGTCCCAAAGATATTTATTTATTATATTTACTTACTGGGGAAGGCAAGGGCACCTAGTCTAATCTGTGATAGAGCTGCCGAGTCTCATCCGTCAGTCAGCTGCACAGGTACTAGTTGATGACATGAGCTAGGTTCCTGTATATCCTAAATGGGCCGCAGTATACACGTTGAATTTATAATCATTTAGAAGTAAAAGATTTTTAAAAGTTGATTAGGATGGAAAAAAAAGTTCTTAAATTATTCTTGTTTGAATTTGAATTAGTGAAGAATTATACTAGAAAATGATAATAATTTTCATACGTTCAATTGTCAGTCCGAGACTACCAGGACTTTCAGTCCGAGACTACCAGGACTTTAATTTGTCGTGCCTATTAGTGTCTAGCACATTAGACCTTTTAGCCTTTTTGTTACCACCTCCATAAAGGGCAACGAGTAAAAAAAAATTCTTCCAAATTTAACATCTTAAATAGACACATTTTATTAAATTTATTCGGCCCTTTCGATCCACCCCAGTTCTGTGCTTCGGAAGGCACGTTAAGCCGTTGGTCCCGGTTGTCAATAAAATGGCAGTCGTTAAGCCAAGTTGAAGGGCTTTTGGGTGACTTGAAAAAAATTCAAGAGCAGGTCGCCACAGCCTGGGATAAAGGCGTGACAATATGTTGGTGTATGTTGTTTCGTTCAATTATAAACATTGTTCAATTTAATTTATTTGACTCTTTTTAGCAATGCGAGACATACCTATTATTTTACAGCTTAATATCGTCATTTATCAAAATACTTTCGCTCCAAAATGCTTTTAATTTAACATGTACTCGTAATATATAAATCCTCTTTTGTACTAAACCTTCTTTAATAATACATAAGTTAACACAGTGTTTATATGGATGTGCATCAACAGGTGGTTTGACTTATAATATATCTGCACGGTCTGCAAAATAATCTAAACTTATATTTTTTTAATATTTTATACCATCATTTTAATGAATTGGTCGGGGTTAATTGCAAAAAATGTGGTAGGTATGCTGAGAACTCGAACATCTAATGCTTACGACAATCTTAATGGTCGTGATATTGGACATTGGCTTCATAAAGTAACCTTTGCGAGTACACTGCTCTTATGCAGTGATCTTCTAGCTACGTGGGAAGCAATGTGTCTGAGAAATAAGGTTTACCAGGTCGTGGACACGTTGCTATTTTTTTTACTATGGTTTCATTTTTGCCTTAAATTGCGAGATTTCATGTAAAAAAAATAAAAAGCAATATTTTTTTTAAACAAGCACGCGTTATAAACAGATTATGTATTGATCGAAATTTACAGGGCACTATAATAATAAAAAAAGGTTTGAGTACCTTTTGTTCCTCGATGTTTCGACAGGATTGAACTTGTCGTGGCCTAGATGAGGGGACTCAGGTGCAACCCTGTCGAAACATCGAAACACAAAAGAGGTACTTAAAGCTTTTATTTTAATGTAGTGCCTTGAGAAATGTCGTTCGATACAAAAAAAGAGAAATCAGAAAAACCGATCCTGGTTATTTAGTTGTAATATCTTTGTTTCGCAAAAGGAAAATAAAGTAACTTCACAAGTTTTGGTCTGCTTGTTCTATTGGTAAAACCAAAAAGAGAACTTCAAACGCAAGCCGTCGTTTGAATTATCTGGTCATAACTTTACACAGATTATATACCATATAAATAAAAATTAAAATATATTAAGACTTTTTTGCTGTCCTTACTATTCGAAAAACTTAGGTTAAGTTAACACGATTTAAGTTGTTCAAAAGTAAGAAGTTGTTCACCGACCGTAGCGGCACTTGCGTTCACTTTCACACTCTTGCATAATCTCATGCCTAATACTTTTATAGGATATTGAATACCTTCTTTGAGAGTGTAGACTACTTACTCACTTATTTATCATTCACACCTTTATCCCTGAAGGGGTGGCAGAGGCCCAGATTTCACCATAAGCATTTTAGTATAACATAGCAGGTGTTGAGCCCATTGCCGGGTTGAAATGGACAAGCGAGTTGTGAAGACCTTCAACTTGTCTGCCCGTTACTACCGAGACCAACGGCCTAACATGCCTTCCGAAGCACGAAAACGCTCATGAATAGGAATGAAAGAGAGTGGTCACCAATTCGAGAACCAGCCTTAGAAGAAATTGCTTAACGCAGTGATCGTTTACAGAACACTGAGTTAGCAGGTCTACTTTGGGTGTTTAAAAGTCGTACTTACATATAGACCTGATCTTGACTCTGATGAATTCTTTGATGGTATACAGAAGCTGTACTGAAGTGTAGAAAAGTGCTGTAAGGAATTCTTTGAAATGATGCCAAGGCTACTTTCTATCATCGCATCGTTGGCACGCTACACACATGGTGTTCATCCTCACTTTTTGCACCTCATCTAAATAAGGTATTGTCTATGGCGACCATAGATATTGTAAAGCGCTCGTGGCCCCACAATTTTCGCTATGGCTGGTGATGGGTGACCACTTTGTGCTATTTTCATTGACGAATGTTTCCGTGCTTCAATGGTAATTTTACGGCAGATATATATGTGGATTTTGGAAGGTACTCGTAACAGAATATTCCGCGTTCCACTGAGTTATCCAATTTCGCAACACTTGTGCACGATGTCGAAGTTTTTTTGTTTAGGAAACCACTATTTTTACACGTAAACGTAGTATTAAAAAATAATAACGGAGTGGCGATCGCGTCCTTCGCTATTCCCGCCAATATCCGCGTCCTTCGCTATTCCCGTCAATATCCGCGGCCATAGATATTAGTACATTTTATAGACCATAGAGTATTTCCAATAGCTTTTGAACTGAACTGACTAACAATCTGACTGAACCGAATAACAGTTGAAAAGAAAAATAAGTTAGAAAAACGTTACGTAAAATAAATATTAATAATATTAAGCCAACAATTCTAACAAATAGGTTACATAATATAATTGTGCTTAAATTCAACACAAAATAATGTTTCGAAGCTCAAGAAAAGGGCTGCCGTTTTATCGAAATGAAAATAATTTTAACAAAATTGAGACTGGCCGAGCTGTTTTCTTGTACAAATTTTAATATCTCGGGGAGATAGGCTATTTATATTTTTCCCGCCCCGTTTCTTTTGGCGATTATTATTCTGTATTCCAATGGGCTGAGGGGGGTGGGGGCCGCCCCTTAGACTCTTTCCTTTTTGCTTCTTAAGTCCATCTTGAGACGGAATAGAGAAAGTTGTGGAGTTGGTTCATGTTATAACATATTGTTAAACTTGAATATTAGTGTGCTAATTAAATACATCTTACTCCTGACTTAAGTTGAAAATTCATCATTAGTATACAGTGCTGTACGTGGAAATTGATATCTCACTTGCGTAGGATGACTGGGCATGAAAACTAACTGTAGATATTTTTCATCTCACTTAATTTCTCTGCAACATTTTGTCCCACGTAACAGGTGGAGAGCCCATTGCCGTATAGAATATGGACCGGCACAGGTTGTGGAGACCTGGTGTTGAGATTTTACAAGCTGCCCAAGGCTTTCAACTTTATTAACGACTCATAGTGTTCACCCTTCCGAGGATGAAAACCATAGTAAAAGTTGCTTAACAGTGATCATTTAGAGAACATTGAGTTAAGCGCGGCTACGAGCGCTTTAGATACATTATGTCAATTAAATAAAAAATAAAAATAGCAACGACTCCATTCGTCTCTATATTCCCTGGTTCTGTCACTTACCCCTTTTACTGGAAAAACCGTGGCACCTACCCGGAAGGGGTTCGATATTTAAATATAAGAAGAACACCCCCTTTTTTCGCCCCTACCCCCGGATTTATGGATTCGGCCCGGAGTGGGCTCCTAATTACTTATCTTTGAGAATACAAATCAATCGAAAGGGAAAAAGGCTTTTGGTACGAAAGCCTTAAAAGCTGCCGTTATTATATTTATTTTGTTCGTGAGACGACTTAGTATTTTAAGGAGAAAGGTCTTGTGCAAAGATTTGTTCAGTTCTATAAATTTGCTACTTACGTTTAATATATCTACATGCTTTAGTACCTACTGTTCTAAGAAGGACATAAGAGCCAGAAAGATCTCTGAAGCCCTGCCATACGAAACGGGACTAAGTAGCGAGGTACTTATAGACTTCAAGTCATTAGACGTGGCAGCAAACGTCTGTCGGAAACCCCTTGAACACTCTTCCGAAGACTCACTCGGTAGCACCCCTAGGTCTAGGCGGGAAAGTCGAAAAGTGAGGACGCTTCCTGTATTTTAGTTTCTAAAACTAGTGCATTTATCTTGTTTTATGTACGGGAGTGGTAGTTTCTTGGACATAAAAGTTGTGTTAACGTGCTATAGTGAAAGACAATGATATATATGCAGTGAAATTTTTATTTTCTCAGTATAACAACTACCATTATACTGGGGTGAGACTAAACTTGACTTAAGACTATTATAAGCACCCCAAGTGACTCCTCGGAAGAGTGTCCAAGGGGTTACGAGGGGGCAAGTGATTTTTGTCGGTTCAAGTTTGGCTTAACATCCCTGGGGATATCCAATCGTTAAAGAAAAAAGCTGTGCCCCGTGACTTACTTCGAGTTCTATGGCAACCCGAGACCTAAGTGCGACAGTCTCCTAAACCATCACTTTCGCCACCGAGGCAATCAAACTAATGAACAAACCCTTCAGCTTTACAATTTCACCTCAATGACTAACTGTATCTCTAAAAGTTTGAATCTATATTAATATTATAAAGCTGAAGAGTTTGTTTGTTTGGTTGAACGCGCTAATCTCAGGAATTATGCTTGGATTTAATTTTTTTTTGTTATCGATAGCCCATTTATCGACGAAAGCTATAGGCTATATATCATCACGCTATGTCCCTAGCAGTAGTCATAAATGTCGTCAAATCGGGCAAATTTCGTCAAATTTTAACGCATTATTGTAGAATTTATATGCCACGGCATTAAATAGTGCCTCGGGAGTTCGAAGTATGTCACGGGCGAATCCGGGAGGGTTACCTAGTCTAAAATAAGGTACCTAACCCTTTCACTGTTCGCGACATTCAAGTAAATAAACCAGTTGGTACAATATTAATTACAATAGGTAGCCCTTAGATTCATAAGACTCAAGGCTGACCTGTTTCCTAACACATTTATGGGTACTGACTATAGTTATAGCCAGTATTCAGTGTATTGTCTTTATAATTACGTCTGTTGGGCTACTAACATGTTACAAAATTAACTGAGACACTATCGTATTCCCTAGTAAGTCTTGGCTATATGCCGTCAAATCAAATCGATGACCTTTTGAAAAAAGGCCAGGTTAAAAGTTCCTTTAACCGGCGAGCGTGTATGAAAACACTTATGAAAGTAGGAGAAGCAAAAGTTGTATGCCAGGATCGTAGTAAGTGGAAATCCATAGTTTCTGCCTACCCCAACAGGAAACAGGTGTATATACCGTCACTCTTAGGTGGAATGTGGGAGAATTGAATCAAGTGCTCGTAGCCGATAGCACTGTTTTCTGTGAACAATTACTACCGTAAACATCTTAGTACGTTCTGAGATGCGAAAATTAAAACAAAATGAAAATATCTTTAGTTGTGTTAAAAGTAACGCTTAAAAAAGAATCTTGCAATAAAAACTCACGACCACTTTTTTCTAATCTATACATAAAGCTGAAGAGTTTGTTTGTTTGATTTAAATCTCAGGAACTACTGGTCGAATTCGAAAAATTCTTTTTGTATTAGAGGGCCCATTTATAGAGGAAGGCTATCCTACTATTATAACAAACGTGTAAGCTTGTAAGTATGGATGTTTGTTACTCTTTCACGCAAAATCTACTGAATGGATTTTAATAAAACTTTACAATAATATAGCTTACACATCAAAATAACACATAGGCTACTTTTTATCCCGGGAACGAGTTCCTGTGGAAAACGGAAACGGGAAAACTTCACCGCGCGTGCGGAGCCACAGGCGTCAACTAGTAGGCTATATACTCGTATATCATCGTATACTATATACTCGTATACTATATATCATATATATACTATATATCATATACTCGTATATCATCACGCTATCGCCCTGTAACCATAAATCTCGACAAATCTGGCAATTTTTTATGCATTATTGTAGAATGTATAAGCGGCGGGATTAAATACCTATGTGAGATGAGAGTTCGAAATATGTCACCAAAATTACATTGTTTTTGTTTACATAATGTATCAAATAACATTTAACATGAAGGTATGTAATTTTAGTAGAATCTAAAACTCATTATTAATTTCCGCTTTTTTCTAACACCTAAGGTGGCAGATAAGCATACGATCCTCCTTAAGGTTTATAAAGGGTCGGCAGCGCGAGTGCTGCACCTCTGGTGTTGCTAACTTCAATAGGCTACGGTGAACACTTTCCATCAGGTGGGCCGTAAGCTTGTCTGCCACCTCAGTGGTATAAAAAAAAACACTGTAGCGTATGTACCTACGTTTGCAACACAATAGGAGTTACTCGTACATTCGTGTTGCCGCCTACATAGCCATTGGTGTTATAAGGGAAAGTAGAGATTGTCCTCCCAAAATTAATATTCTTTATTGAAAAATCTGGTTGCCAGTAAAATGGTAGTCGTTAAACCTGGTTGAAGGCCTATAGCGTATAGTATGCCTCTGATCTGATGGATATAGAAGTACGCGGAACAGTTAACATTCATTACTTAACCGCGTACAATAAAGTGTTTAATAAATAAATAACTAAATACTTTATTGTACACCAGCAAACACATAAGTATTTGACTTGTTGGTTTACTAAGAAGCGGCTCTATCGCGCTCCCCAATCTCTAGAGGTGACGTATGGGTAGCTTAGACGAAATATAATATATTACCTTATGTAAGGTTTTTTACATAAGTGAAAAGTTATAGGAGGTATACTTGTTATAACCGTTTACTGTTAATTACTCAAATCACAAGTTTATGGGCGGCATGAATAATTTCAACAGCAGGTAGCCACAACGGGCTAAAAGGCAATGGGCTTACCACCTATTACGTGGGACAGAAATCCACACGGTGAAAAGTGGGCATATAATATGCCTCTGGCACCCCTTCGGGGATAAGGCGTGATGGATGTTTATTTATTTATTTTATTTTACAAGTTTAATGTAAAACTAAGATGAAATGAATAATGATACGATGACACACTTGTTAGGTCAACCAATCAAGTACGGAGCTTGTTATATGGTAAAATTTTACAAGTAAAAAATAAGTTAGTAAATTAAGAGAATCGCACACGTCGGCGTAAAATGCTGACTCGGCAATGTACGAGTTCAAAGACCTTACACCTAAAAAATATGTATTAAAAGTATTAGCATTATCTACCTATCATTTTTCAGAATGACCGTGATAAACCAAAAATCTACTAAACGGATTTTGACCGATATGTTCATAAGGAAGCGTAAATTATGTTCTGAATATTTTATATAGGACCCGAATTGTCGTCAATATATACAAAATTGCACCCGTAAAAAGCTATGTACTTATTTTAGCAGCGTCAGGCTGAGCAACCTCTACAATTATCAAACTGAGGCAACGCGATCAAATTTAGAGCAACATCGCAAAGGTACCAAATTCAGTTCGAGTACTAACTGAGGCGTCCACCAGTATCAACCAGGTCAAAACGTCAGGCAAGAAATATATAAAACCTAAAAATAGCTGCGTACGTCCCCGCAAAAATTAATATACGCCTTTCTTTCTTTTTTAAAATAAATATCGTTGGGACAACTTACACGGCGCAATCTGAATTCAAACTAAGCAGAGCTTGTATTATGGTAACCAGATAACTGATAAATATATAACAAACTAAGCAGAGCTTGTACTATGGTAACCAGATAACTGATAAACATACTAATATATTTCTAAATACATACATATTATAGATAAATAAGACCCAGACACAGAATGAACCATCGTGCTCATCACACAATTTTTTAGCCTGGGTGGGAATCCAACCCACGACCTCTTGCGTAGCAGTCGGATGCACTCCCACCGCGCCACGTATATTATTTTTAAAACGCTATATTTTAAAATAGCAAATTCGTTTCTCATTGGAAATTGAATCACTTATACTTGAAACAATTCTGTGAGCAAACTTTTTATTTTTCGAATCACAATAGACACGATTATTCTACTTAACATAATTTTACAACCAGCCGTGGTCACGGGTGGACTGGAAGTATAAGGTAGGCTTTGTACCTAATAATATATGTCGCGTATAAGACCCGAAATATAATAAATATGAGTGACAATCGCGAAAGTTTAAAAACATTACAATATCATTGTCGACATCTATTGCGAAATAAAATATAAGGCTATACACCCGTTTTCTATACGCACAGCTAAGTCTGTAGCTCAATTTTTTTGGTGTGCTCCAAGGTATATAAATATAATAAATATCATAAATATGAGTGACAATCGCGAAAGTTTAAAAACATTACAATATCATTGTCGACATCTATTGCGAAATAAAATATAAGGCTATACACCCGTTTTCTATACGCACAGCTAAGTCTGTAGCTCAATTTTTTTGGTGTGCTCCAAGGTAAGACATTAAAACCAATAAAATTTGATAAGCACGGCTCATATGACTCCGAGACCTCAAGTTGCCATTTCAATATCGTCTCTAGACAGACGCATAATCCATCAATGAACGAAGAATTTAATCTTTTCATTTTACATTGCCAAGAATTTTATGAGCTATGTATATTATAAATATAAAAGTACAATGGAGAGTTGAATAAAATAGCATCTTTTGTAAAATAACACGATAGAGGGGCGTTGTGGGGGGTAAAGGGGTCGGGCAAGGGAGGTGGCCATCGCGAGCCAGTTTTCTTTCTCGCCAAAGCCATTTTGAAAGGGGTGACAGATTATTATGGATATGCTCCATTTTTGAATTCCTTTTTTATCTAAATTATTATGTGAAAATATTATACCTAATCTGAGATTCACAAAGTTCATTTTTTTCACCAGTTAGCTATGAAATATTAATACCTTTCACCACACTTATTTATTTGTTCTGGAAGTAGCCTTACGGAATAATTTACAATTTGTGGTAATATTAATGTATTATTATTTATCCAATAACAAGCCCTCACTAATAGTAACAAGATAAAAGATTCGATTCGATTCCGAAGGTTTTCTTTTTTTAACAATTTCAAATTTGAAACAAACAAAAAATTCAAACAAGGTTAATTTTAACAATTTCAAATATTATTAATTACATATAAATAATGAGGGGCAGGTGTTGTTAAATCGTGATTATAAATAGTAAATTTAACTAGAAAGAACAAATATATAAGGTTAGCAATAAAGTTACGGAATTTTCGTTTGCACTATATAAACTGGCAAAGGTCTCAAGCAGAAAAACCGCTTGTACTGCCTACTTTGCTTATGTGGAATCCATCCTTAGGTACGGACTTCTCATTTGGGGTAACGGCACAGATATAGAAAGAGTTTTCATTGCTCAGAAACGATGTATAAGGTCAATATGTGATATCGCACCGGATGTGTCTTGTCGCCCCTATTTCAAACTTTTAAAAATATTACCATTGCCTTGTTTATATATCATCGAAGTAGTGAAATTTGTAAAACAGAACCCTACATTATTTAAAAAAGCAAAAGATAATACGGAAAGGGAAAATACAAGAAAACCAGACCGATTGATACTTGATACGGTACCAAAAACCACAAAATTTCAGTGCAATAGTTATTCCATATGCATAAAAATTTATAATAAAATTCCTGGTCGTTTTAAGGAATTACCTTTAAAAAGATTTGTGACAAGTATTAGCTGCTGGCTGTTGGAAAACTGTTTTTACTCAGTTCAGGAGTTTCTCACATACCGGGATAAATAAGTGGCATGGACCAATGTTGTTAATTTTATAGGTTGTTTATTGACTGTAGTGATTATTTTTGTTATTGTATTATTACTATTATTATGCATGTGAAATATTAATTACAATGTATTGTAAATTCAGAAATGTAATCAATTTATTGTATATGAATCATAATGAAATTTATATAATGTAATGCAATGTAATTAAAATTTATATGAAATTGTAAATTTATTTGAAATTAATTGAATTACGGATTGAAAATGAAATTCATTTTACTTTTATAATTTAGTATTTAAGGAAACTTTTGCATGCTATTGGTTAAATGGGTAAATGGGCTAGTACTATAATTTTGTGAATTGTGATTTACCATCTCGCTACAACCTCATTTACAGCAAATAAATCATTTATCATTGGATTACCATGATTTTTCATCAACCAAAGGCATTATTTGGGGTAGCGAAATTTATTTAATAAAAAACAGATCTAGAAGTAAATATATATTAATTGAATTCATTTAATGTATCCAGCTTCATATCCGTTTCTAGGATTCAAGAAATAAGGTTCTTTTACTGCAGACAACGTTGTCATCCTGAGTCAGTCTGTTTATTTCTTTGTAAACTTCCAAACCTAATAACGGGACTGGATATATTTAATTACGGCAGTTTTTAAAATTAGAGTACTTATAAGCCATTTTTTCCTAATTAAGACTAGCAAAACCGAATTTCATTATTGCATACTATTTTTTTGTAATACCCTAGTGTTAAGTCTTATCCATACTATTCTATCATCGTCTAGAGAAGTGGAGGACGACGCGATGTTTTTTTACTCGTTTTATATTAAAATCGGGACAGCCAAGGAAATTGTCAGTCAGATAGGAAATTGCTAGCGGCGTCAGCGCGGACTGGGCTCGTGACTAGGCGTCTTTATAACTGTTAAGTTACTGATTGTTGTGACTAATATACCTATATAGAAAAAAAATCATAGAATAGAAATATACTTTATTTTGTACACCAATTAATAATTACACGTATACAGGATATGGAATGTACAATGGGCAGCCTTATTGCTAAGAGCAATTTCTTAAAGGCAACCAGGACGTTTTAGTTTTTTATCTAATCGTGTCCAATTTAAAGAAGATGCATTAGATGCGAATGTATAGATGCATTAAAGAGAGACTGGCTGCCTCTGTGGTGCACAGTGGTAGGGTATAAGACTGCCGTAACTGAGGTCTTGGCTTTGATTTTCGGGTCGGATCAAGTATCTTTTCAAATCATTATGATCATCATTATCTATCAGAAAGATACATCCAACAATTTATCACCGTTATAAGACACTAGGTGACCCCCACGGCTTCGCCCGTGACATAATTTGAACTCCCGTCTCACCGATTTAATCCAGTCGCTTATAAATTCTACATTTATTCAAAGAAACTTGCCCGATTAGTCGACATTTATAAATACTGCTCCGCTCCTCATGGTAGAAGCGTGATGATATATAGCCTATAGCCTTCTTCGATAAATGGACTTTCCAACACAAAAAGTTCCTGAGATTTGCTCGTTCAACCAAACAAACAAACAAACTCTTCAGCTTTATAATATAGTATAGATTATTTGCGTCCGAAGTATTCCACACTCGGTCTTTCCATGAGGTAACATCCTAGTGCCAGTACCGCGGGAACTGGACGCAGCGAGGGTACGGCGCCGCATATTTACTTACGGAGTGCTGAGCCTAGGTACTGCAGCACCTGGACGTACGTGAATATTCTCACGATGGATACCAAGTTGCCGCTGCGTCTTATCAGTCATTTTCGCCCAAGTCGTCGCCCAAGAGTCCGACCTTCATGGCCGGGGTTTTAAAACGGCGGACACAGCGCCGTCCAACCCAAAATAAGCTAATATTAGCTTGTGTTATGGGATTTAGACGACTGATAAACATACTTATATATACATGTCATACATAGCAAACATCCAAACTCCGAAACAAACATTTGTGGATTACTCAAACATTTTTTACCGACCCGGGACTTGAACCCGGAATCAAACATTGAACACTATCACTGCACATTAAGGCCGTCAAAGATCTTACATAATCGGGCCCTAGAGAGTGGCATGGAAGGATCAAGGAAGCCACATAACACCATAGCCCCCTGAGTCGAGGCGGTTGTAGCGGACAATGTTTGTCGTGAGCCATGGGGTAATACTTCCCAGGGCTCACCCATAACACCGGACCCAGGCAAATGTAAGGTAAATGTTTTTAGAGTCACTAGGAGGCTGACGTAATATCCATGAGAACTTCCACACGAAACAAAAAAGCACTCTATAATTTTCCCGAATGCGGTCGCCTCTCAAGATAAGTTATAATTCTATCGGTCGTTAATTCTATGAGTCCCATCCACTGGCACTTTACAAAAACAAGACAATTTACAATAGACCTATAAAATGCCTATTTTAAATCTATATTTTATCTTTCTTATAAAGTATAATATTTATGTGCCAATATCTATATGGAACTCAAAATAGCAGTTCAGTAATTGCCACAATATATTTTCTTATAAATGGACGGTTTAACAATGAAACAAAGGCTTCGGCCGTCGCTTTTTATTATATATCTTCTTGATACTTCAGAATTTAGGTAGCTACTATTATTTATATAAATTTGGTACAGTTTCTTATAGGAAATATATCGTGGTAGACTCGTAGCTTCATATATAATGCGCGCGTGTACACCCACACTTGTTTATTCATATGAGGCAACCGTGGAGATGGCGCGACTGTGGTGATCGATTCATCTATCAATTTACAGGTCAAACCGCTGCTGAACGAATTCATGGTCAAATTTGACATTTAAACCTCTATCATGAAGTGGTCATCTATTATGTAAGAACTTTTAAATTTTCTATTTGAAGACGTGCAACAAAGTTACTAAGTATGTTCAGTTTTAGAAGGTTATTGTGGGGTTGGCAGTGCTAGTATAGTGCTACTGGTGTTGCAAACTTCCATAGGCTACAGTGATTACCAGGTGTAATAAGCCACTGAACAACGTCACCCAACAACAAATCCTCCTCAAACAAAATTGTCGTTTACATATAAAATATAAAATTATACCACAAGTATAACACAAGTTTGAAAGTATTTATACTATTTATCTCCCGTACAAAATAGCAAATTAATAATTTTTTAACTCCAAACAGGTACCTATAATCTCAACTAGGTACATATATACTATAGATTCTTCTCATTTCATCACCAACCAATTAGCAAGATCCTTAGTTCTCTACCAAGATTCACCTCTGTGGTATTAAATTCTCATGTAGTGCGGGGATGTGGTAGCTCTTGATATAATAGCCGCGTATTTATTTTCTTCCGGAGTGTCATTTTTGCCTCCCCTTCATAGATCGTTTTTGTAGAACGTCCGGCGATCGCGAGTTGCTCTTTAGTGGCCCTGGAATAAAGAAATTATTTTATTTAGTTTTTAGACATTGGTTGTAATGAAAATTATATATGTACATGGCTACAATGTAAATATAGAGTACGAATAAATTAAAATTTTGTAGTTTAAGTTTCTTGCGGAAATCCATTTTTAAAAACTATAATTATTTTTGTATTTAAATGTTATTTTTGCAATATTCCGCTTTTTTAGAATGTCGTGAGCTGTCAAACAGTCTTGATAATACCTCGTGTGTTGGCGAAACACGTGTCGACATCGTACGACATTCTAAAAAAGCGGAATATTGCAAAAATAACATTTAAAAACAAAAATAATTATGGTTTTTTTTTTACTAAGTAATATTATAAGCGCGAGAGTTTGTTTGGATGTGTGGATGGGTGTTTGTTACTTCTTTCACACAAATATTTAATTTTGTGTGAAACGTTTAGTTTTGTTAATGGATGTTAATGAAACTTTACAGAAATGTCCGCTACATTTCTGTAAGGTGTATATACGTGTATATACGTATATATACGTGTATATACGTGTATATACGTATATATACGTGTATATTACTTGTATATACGTCTGAATAAAACTTAGGCTACTTAGGCTTTGTATGTAAGTATACAAGTATAGTTACCACAAGTTTACATTAGCTTACATTGACTGTGTAAAAAATAATGTCCTAAAATACCAATCACATATCGTACTTTAACCCTATTGTTAGGATAGCTGGACAGTATAATTATTTAGCTAAAAATAATGCTTCTCTTGATATATTTCCTCCTAAGATACCAGCATGCATTGGACAGCTCAAAGGTGTACTTTATTCCACTCCCAGTAGTTAGAATTATCAGAAGATTATCCATAACCATTATTATGTTATATTATTATTTTTAGACTTATATATGAAGACCATGTGAGCAGATTGCTTAGAAACGGAAACGTCAAAAGTACTCGGATACCCATATGTGCATGTATGAAGCGATTGATGAATATGCAAGAAGCGAAATAAGTATGCGTGGATCCTGAAATCTGGCAATCTGTCCTCTCTGGCTACCCCATCAGGGAAACAGCATGAAGATAGTTAATTATGATTTTTGTAGAATAAAAATTGAGTAAATAACATGTGAATCCCTAAGACAGTATTGCCCTATTGTTGTCATTTAGTTTATGTGGGGGTTTATATAAGTTCTCAAAGAACATAAATGATTGGATTACGATTCAGATCTCTATTAAGTATGTGATTTAATGTTGTGTATTATAATAGTTAAAATCTGTATTGTGTTTAATTAAAAATAATTAAAACTACTTTTATAATTAAGAGTAATACAATACAGACGACAAAAAAACACATTTAATCAAGAAAACACGAAAAAGACTTTACAAAATAAATTAAACGCTCGTGGCCCCGCGAACTCAATGTTTTGCATACTATCACTCAGTTACACAATTTTCACTATGGCTGGTCCTCGGATGGGTGACCACTTTGTGGCATTTACATTTGCCAGCGTTTCCGTGCTTCGGAAGGCACGTTAAGCCGTTGGTCCAGTAACATGGCAGTCGTTAAGTCAAGTTGAAAGCCTTATGGGCGGCTTGAAAAATTTTAACAGCAGGTAGCCACAACCTGCGTCTGTCTATTTCTACACGGGAATGGGCTCACCACCTTATTACGTGGGACAGGAATACACATGGTGAAAAGTGGGCATACAATATGTATGCCTCTGCCACCCCTTCGAGGATAAGGCGTGATAGATAAATATATAATACTAAAAATAAATATTTAAAACTTCAGATTATAGATATACAAAATAAAATAATATCGCAACACAATTTGGATATTTTAAAAGAGACGATGCTTCTTGCAGCATCGAAGTCCAGCCTTCCGATCTTTTTGCGAGACTACTTTCTTCAAATAATTGTATAGATAACGCGGCACAAAGAAACGAAACCCCCCTAAACCCCCTTTAGGGTGCGGTGGAGGACATTTTTAAAGTACCCCCTTTGATCGAGCAACATTTTGACGGAGCGATGTTTTCATTATTTTAAGAAAAATCGTTTTTTTTTACGTAGTTCAGCTACGGCGTATAGTTCTGTAGGTGGTGCTACGGCGTAGATGCTTTGTTTATACTAGTACAGGTACAGGCGTGTGTAAATGACACATGGCTCCCTCGTAACCTTGACATAAAATTGTTGACATGAAAAATTTATCCAATCGTAAGTTCCGGTCGCAACTGAAGGATTAATACCGTGATATCCTTGTTTTTGTTTCTTCACACTGACAACTTCTAGAGAAATACTTTATAATATAATATTGAGGTTACAAAAAGTCATGCTTAAATTGAATGTACCATACTATCTTCACGCTGTATCCTTGCCGGAGTAGTCAAAGAGGCTTCGCGATCCATGCATACTTCTTTCGCTTCGTGCAGATTCGTTTCACATGTGCAAATTTCTTATCATTTTATAAACCGAATGTATATCTGATTATTCCCTTTAAAATGTAATCAGCTAATCTTGCTTTTCTTCATTTTCATCTACTTGGATTTAGAGCCTAGGTTCCATTTCTATTAGAGTGCTAGAAGGAGCTATACTTAGTTAGATTTTCAACATTTTTTTTATGTATATTGTGGGACACTTTTTACACAGCGCCATCTAGCACAAATTAAGCTACAGGCTTGTACTATAGGATCTGGACAACCGATAAACATACTTATATATTTCTAAATACATACATATTATACATAGGAAACAGCCAAACTCCGAAACCATTATTAGTGGGTCACACAAATATTAAAAACGACCCGGGAATCGATCCCAGGACCTCATGCGCGGCAGTCGCATACATTACCAGCGCGCCACCTATGTCGTCTAGATCCCATAACACAAGCTTATATTAGTTTACTTTGGGCTACACGGCTTGTATAAAAAAAAAACCAAAAATAAGATGCATAAAGTTGAAAGCTTAATGTAGTTGAATTTTACCTATAAAATACGAGACTTGTGTCGCTCATGACTTTCTAACGGTTGGTTTCTAAAAGTTAGCCGCAACCTGCGTCAGTCTATTTCACCATGGCAATGAGCACACCACCTATTACGTGGAACAGGAATACACATGGTGAACAGTGGGCATATAATATGCCTCTGCCACGAGAAGGCGTGATAGATAAATAAATAAACCTATAAAATTTCTTTGATTTACAGGACAAGACAAAAAAAGTTGAACTTCCATTCTGAACTTGGCTAAGTTCAACTTTTTTCTTCTTAGCAGTGTATAAAAAAAATAAAATAATTAAAATTACGGGTAGCACTTCGGGAGTGCCGACAGAAGTGTAAACTAAATTTATTAATAATTTATTTATCTAGACGCGTTCGCGGTCTGCTATATGTACATGCATATATGCATACACTATAGCTACGTCTCGTAACGGTGTCGCTAGTTCAGAGATTTTATCTCATCTAAAAATATACGTACCGCGCTAAAATAAATTTTCACTTCAAAAACAAATCTATATATATAAAAGAAAGTCGTGTTAGTTACACTATTTATAACTCAACAACGGGTGTACCGATTTGGCTTAAAAATTGGTGAGGAGGTAGCTTAGAGTCACGAGACGGACATAGACTACTTTTTATCCGGGGAACAAGTTTCTGTGGGAAACGGGAACGGGAAAACTTCTCGACGCGGGCGAAGCCGCGGGCGTCAACTAGTAACAAAATAAAAAAATAAACAAATAAAACAAGTTTTATCCAAAAATAAAATCCTCAAGTTCAATATAAAACGTCTTATGCCTACTTTAAACTTTTAATTATTCTATATTGAGGTGAGTCTTCCAAACACAGTCATTACCATTCCAATAAGACCATTCCGTCCCTCCTTTATAGAACTTGGATCAGCCCCATCTTTTTTTGCGTGAACGAGACAGAAATACTTCAATCTCTACTGCAAGAGTGAGATACAAAGCTGACCGCTCCGCGAATTTTAATTTTCTTACTATTTGAATCTTAATTTTTCGCGGGGCGATTTTCTCTCTCTGTTTGACTCGGTGAGGGTTATATTGTTGTCTTTTTCTAGTTTTTTTTTGCCGTCAAGGGGTGTGGGTGGCTTTATCTTACTGTAGGTGGTTATGTTAATTTGTTTCTTAGAAATGAGGTAATCGGTCTGTATTTTATTGCATTTCTTTGAGATGAAATTTATTTTGTTTTGATGTTTAAGCATAGACAAGACGTATACTTTCTATAACTCATTGTGTTGTTTACGGTAGATATCTGTTGGTACGTATTAAAGACTTAAAAATTATTGATGTTTTTATTTCTTTTATATTGTGGGACATTTTTTTTTACACAGGGTCGTCTAGCGCTTGGCAAGCGAATATAAGCTTTATAGTATGGGATCTAGATAACTAATAAACTACATTACATACTGATAAACATGATTCTAGATACATACATATTATACACTCTTAAACTCCGAAAATTTGCGGATCACACCAATATTTTTTCCGACCTGGGAATTGAACTCGGGACCTTTCCGCGACAGTCGCTGTTTCATTCCGTTGTCGCAATACGCCACCGAGGCAGTCACATTTTAATATTATAAACCAGAAGAATTGTTTGGTTGAATGCGCTAATCTTAGCAACTTTGAAACATTCTTTTAATGTTAAATAACCTTTTTAACGAGGAAGGTTATGGGCTATATATCTTCACGCTAATACCTAGGAGAGCGGAGCAGTAGATTATAAATTGATATTTATGATTAAAAAATCGGGCAAATTTTCAAATATTGTTGTAAAATTTATAAACGACTAGTTGACGCCCGTGGCTCCACACGCGTGGTGAAGCTTTCCCGCTCCCGTTTCCCACAGGAACTTGTTCCCGGGATAAAAAGTAGCCTATGTGTTATTCTGATGTGTAATTTATACTATTGTAAAGTTTCATTAAAATCCATTCCGTAGATTTTCCGCGAAAGAGTAACAAACATCCATCCATACTTACATAATTTCGATAAAAAAAAGAATATGAAAAAAAAAATGAAAATGAGTGGTACCTGCCCCCGGTCCTAAGAAATTATACCGTCTGGAACATTTAAAGTGCCTCCATCGGTGCCTCATTCGTTAATCAGCAGGTGCACTACGTATAGGTGAGCTCGTGAAAGAGCTAACGCAAGCGAAGCCTCATGAAAAAGCTAGTTCTTGTATAAAACTGTAGCCAGGCTATGTTTAAATTGTCTTAATTTTTCATCTCGCCGCGCCCGGGGCTCGTCCCCCTTTCATAATTGTTTTTAATTTAAGCTCCGGACGAACGTAGCAACTTGTTACAAGAAAAATAATGTTCATTTAGACAGGTACCTGCGTTGTTTTACAGAATTATGGTCGCCATGTCTTGTAATTTATTATTAAGCCTATAAATATTCATATTTTTTTAGAAAACGCTTTTCTGCTTAACCCTTCTTCTGTGTCAGCAATTGCATGACACTTTTCTTCTTAAAAAAAGCCGCATTTTGGAATAAATGTCACAAATGGATTGGCCATTTTATTACAAATGTAGCTCATAAGTTTAACTAATACATTTTAAAATTAATTATAACTCATAAGAATCGCTAGAATTCAGCTAACATTAAAAAATATTACTACATTAAAAAACAATCACATCACACCGGTTAAATAGATTCTCTACTATTGTCATTCAATTTTAAGATCATTTTTATTAAGACTGAACCAAGTAATCGTTTTTACTTTTATAAAAATGTAAATGAAGGTTAGCATTACTTTAAAAAATATCTTTAAGATGATTTGTTTTTATTCAATAAGCCCATTGCGTTTTTATATTAAACCATTAAGTATAGATTAAATATACGAGTACATCACACTGATATGATACGACATAATAATATGTATTACGATGGATTGATGAAAAAAGCAACCTCTCTCTAGATCTTTTTCTCAAATAATGTGATATAAGGGATGTTTAGTATTTCTTTTTTTTATCGAGAAATATTTTTATGTTTAGTCCCTATCTTGCAATGCTAGTTTTCGTAGCTTGCTCGAAAGGTCAAAGAACGCATTTATAAAATTGAACGGCCACATATTTTGGGGGTTTGTTCGGAAACGGATGGAGACAGACGTAGTCTTTTGGATGTGTGCCAGCCACCGAGACGTAGGACAGTACAGTTTCTTTAAAGAGTAATAATTGTAAAGTTTTTTTCGACGAACTGAGAAGGGGTTTTCGCCATTTCTTTGACAGAATCTTTTCTCAATACTCAAGAAACACTTAAGAGTAGTATTTTAAGACGAAACTAGCCTCAAGCTTTTCTTGAGTATTGAGAAACGTTCTGTAATACGGTCCTAAATCCCTAAATGGATTTTAAAAATGAGCATTAGTAAAGCGACAAAGCATCGTAAAAGAAGCACGAATGGCGATTCATAACGCAGTGCTAGTGCCAACTTTGCTTTACGGTAGTGAAACCTGGGTATGTCAGCAGATGCATGAAAGTAAATTGAATGCTGTGGAGATGCGATCACTTCGAAAATTGTGCGGCGTTACCTTGGCCGACCGAATACGTAACGAAGTGATACGCAATATGGCAGGTTTGAATGAAAGTGTCAGCGTTAAGCTGGAAAAGGGCGTGCTCCGTGGTTTGGACACGTCCAACGAATGAGTGAGGAACGATTGACGAAGAATATATATTGTTCAAAAGTAGAGGGTAGAAGGAGTCAGGGAAAGCCGAGACTTACATATGAAGACCACGTGAGCAGATTGCTCAAAAACGGAAAGGTCAAAAGTACTCGGATACCCAGACGTGCGTGTATGAAGCGATTGATGAATCTCGAAGAAGCGAAAGAAGTATGCATGGATCGCGAAGCCTGGCGATCTGTCCTCTCTGACCACCCGTCAGGGATACAGCGTGAAGATAGTTAGTTAGTTAGTAAAAAATGAGGTTTTGTTTCAGTTGTGATATTAAACATATGGCTCATATATTTTTGTAGTTTTAGTAAAAAAAATCGGAATTTTCCATCAGTCTTGTTGAAACCCTTCTTTGTTGTAAAGTCCGCTCGATTCTTGACCTAATCCACTAAACCCTTGGCGGTCCTTGTTATGATAAGCCTGTCACCTATAAAAAATACTTGTCATATAGTCATATCACTCAGTACACAATCCATTCATCTTTTCTTCGGCCTTGTTCTGGCTCTCCTTCCTCCTTCCCTATTCATATTATATCCTTCTATATTCATATTATCGTTCTTTTAGTTTCAAGACTTTTATTATTAGTTATTTAATTCATAAATAATTTTTACATTGTGATTGAACTTTGAATTACTTACAAAATACTAAATAAAATAAAATATAAATACATTCCATTAGCATTACTTGAATAATTTATCTTATTTATATTATTACAACAATAAAATATGTCATCATACAAGTCCCATCATTAATACAATAATTGCAAAAAAAAGAAAATGTCAAAATATAGGTACCCAGATTCAAATGTACAGTATAGCAGTAATGTCAGACTAAAATTACGAGTAGAAAAAATAATGAATTGTTACTCATAGTTCTTCAATGGAATAGTAGCACCCAGTCAACAAAAATGTCTTTAGATTCATTTCAAATTTGTATTTTTATCCCACGCAATAAGTATTTTAACTCTATTTCTATATTTTATTGTTTTCTTTATTTTTCGTAAAAAAATGTCATCTGGTTGTACTTAGCTACTTATATATTGAGTTAAGTTATCTCTTGAGTACTTGTAATCATATCAATCTCAAGAGAATTCAAAATAATGAGTTTGTATTTTTCATTCGACAGATTTAAACGTATCTAAATACTCAAAAGTAATATAAATTACTCCAAAATGAACTTAAAATACGTGCAAATATTAAAATTTTTAATCATTACTTACTGTCAGGGAAATTTAGACCCCATTGCTATTTTTTTAAAGTCGAAAATTAAATTTACGAGTAGACTTTCTCAACTTTCTTCGCGACAATTATTCTTGGAAACGACACAGCAGAAAAAGTGGGGGATTTCAAAGGATTGGGCCAATTTAGATTTATTTTTCTCCCTATCTAGGGGTCCGAGGAATAAGTTTTGTTGCCGCCTAGTGAGCCTCCCTTGGTACGTTTGACGAGACAGTACGGGTTGGATTTTTTACTTTATATCCTTTCCAGTTTTTTAAAACCCTTTTATTTTTTATTTATATTATTCTTTATCTATCGCGCCTTACCAGGACTTTAATTGGTCGTGCTAATTAGTGTCTAGCACACAAGACCTTTTAGCCTTTTTGCTACCACCTCACTTCAAAAGGCAACGAGTTCAAAATTTCTTTCAAATTTTACATCTAAAATTGATACATTTTATTAAATCTCAATTTCCGTGCTTCGGAAGGCACGTTAAGCCGTTGGTCCCGGTTATCAGTAACATGGCAGTCGTTAAGCCTGGTTGGAGGCCTTATGGGTGGCTTGAAAAATTTCAACAGCAGGTCGCCACAGCCTGCACCTGTCCATTTCAACACGGCAATGCTTACCACCTGTTACGTGGGACAAAAATGCATACGGTGAAATGTGGGCGTATAGTAAGCCTCTGCCTATCCCGTCGGGGATAAAGGCGTGACAATATGTATGTATGTACTCGTATGTATTCCTTGTCCCACGTAATAGGTGGCGAGTGCATTGCCGTGTTGAAATAGACAGACGCAGGCTGATTTTTTATTGGGGTAAAATATTAAATTAGATCAATTTACATGTTACGGTATAGGATTACCACCTATTACTTAGTACATAAGTGATTAAATCTGTCACTTAAAATAACTAAATAACTAACAAACTATGCCTGTCGCACGCTGTAACTCTGACTATCCTGTGGATACCTACAGCGTAAAGATAGTAAATCCCTTAAAAGGTGCTTTAAAATCAATGAGATAATTATGTATGAATGATGATACTAAATGTGACGCTATTGTATGTATTATTAAAAGTAGAGCTTAGGGACAATCAAGGCATCAGGTAATCCAACCTTTGAGCGGTGCACCGGCTTGCGTATAGTACTGCTAATCCTTCAGAGAAAAAGGCTTGATTAATTTGTTATTTTAAACTTTCGCGGTGTATACTCAAACTTTACATACTATTTTGAAATTTACGCGAAATACTATTTACTTACATAGATCGACGTTTAGAACGACTTGCTGGGATCATCCTGGACCACGGGTGATACAAAGTGTGATTATATTTTGAGTATGAAATTTTATCACATTAACTTTCATTTTTAAATTCATTGTAATAAAATGTATGTGAAACAAGCCTCCAAATTAAAAAAAAAAGCCTTTTAGGTTAATGTTCACAGTTACAGGGGAATTGATAATCTTCTCTGCTCGTAAAAGTGGTAGAAAGTGTTATACTACATTTCAATAAACTCACAGAAGTTGCCTACATTTTACTAAAATCACGTACTTCCGTGTTACCGTACACATAATAATTCGGCAGCGATAAAAAATGAAATGGGGTGTCTACCCCTTGTAAAAAGACCGTCTCCTTAACTTACAATGCCACCCTTTAGGTAAAATAATCAACCCCGTTTACATAGTAATTTATATAAAAAGTTTAACAAAAAGGGTTGAAGTAAAAAAAGCTGATAGACTTTTTACAAATACAAAATATTTAATTTTGATAAAATGAACACTTTTTTTTTAAAACTCTTTCTATAAAAGTCCACTTCTAAGGTGAAAAAAGTCGTTTGCAAAAACTACGAAGTAATCTATACTAGTAATAAAAAAAGTAAGTACAAAGTAAACTTAACTTAACTATCTTCACGCTGTATCCCTGACGGGGTAGTCAGAGAGGACAGATCGCCAGGCTTCGCGATCCATGCATACTTCTTTCGCTTCTTCGAGATTCATCAATCGCTTCATACACGCACGTCTGGGTATCCGAGTACTTTTGACCTTTCCGTTTTTGAGCAATCTGCTCACGTGGTCTTCATATGTAAGTCTCGGCCTTCCCTGACTCCTTCTACCCTCTACTTTTGAACAATATATATTCTTCGTCAATCGTTCCTCACTCATTCGTTGGACGTGTCCAAACCAACGGAGCACGCCTTTTTCCAGCTTAACGCTGACACTTTCATTCAAACCTGCCATATTGCGTATCACTTCGTTACGTATTCGGTCGGCCAAGGTAACGCCGCACAATTTTCGAAGTGATCGCATCGCCACAGCATTCAATTTACTTTCATGCATCTGCTGACATACCCAGGTTTCACTACCGTAAAGCAAAGTTGGCACTAGCACTGCGTTATGAATCGCCAGTCGTGCTTCTTTTACGATGCTTTGTCGCTTTACTAACTGGGACAAAGCACCGTTAACTTTGTTTCCGGCAGCTACTCGCCGTTCTACATCCGAATCACATCTTCCATCCGCGCTAAACATACTTCCTAAATACACAATTTCATTCACTTGCTCTAAACGTTCCTGGTTTACTCTAATCTCGCATTTAGATCTTACGTCACCTCTTTCAAATACTAGAACCTTAGTTTTACTTGCATTCAAGCGGAGACCCTTACTTTCACACCCCTCTTTCATATTAGTGACTAATGCCTGTAGGTCGGCTTCTGACGAGGCCATGAGCACCGCATCATCAGCGTACAGCAGACAGTTTACTGAAAAGTCACCCAAATTCACACCCATATTAAAATCTTTCAACTTCTGCAGGCAACTGTCCAGATACACTATGAACAGCCAGGCGGACATGACACATCCCTGTTTGACGCCTGTACAGACATCAAAAAGAGGTGACATATCCCCCCCTACTCGCACGCAAGCCTTACAGTCCCTATAAAGCGACTGTATTGCCCGCAGTAGCAAGCCGTCCACACCATATCCTGGCAGCAAGTCCCACAGCGTTTCTCTCACAACGTTATCAAATGCTTTCTCTAGATCCACAAAAGCGCAGAAAACCTTCTGGCTAAGAGCCAGAAACTTTTCCGCGATCATGCGGAGAGAAAACATTGCAACCTCTTCCACGTCGGAATCCGCATTGAGCCTCCCATAAATACCTTTCAGACTTTTCTTTTCTTTTCTTACAAAGTAAAAGTAAGTTCAAAGTTAAGTTTTATAAGTTTTAAGTTTATCTAAGTCAAAAGTACTCGGATACCCAGACGTGCATGTATGAAGCAATTAATGAATCTGCAAGTATGCATAGATCGCGAAGCCTGGTGATCTGTCCTTTCTAACTACCCCGTAAGGGATACAGCGTTAAGATAAATAGATAGATAGTAATAAAAAACTAAAGAGTTTGTTTGGTTAAACGCACTAATCTTAGGAACTACTGGTGCGAATATCAAAATTATTTGATGTATATTCCACGCAGCTTATGGGTAATGCAATTTTGTAGAAATCTTCAGGTAACGAAGTGCCATATGCTGTGTGTACGAGTATGTGTGAGTGTATCGAGCCTACTATTAAGGGAAAGCTTGCAAACTTCCATAGGCTACGGTGATTACTTTCCACCAGGTGGGCCGTAAGCTAGTCCACCACCTCAGTGGTATAAAAAAAGAACTTCATGAAAATTTAATTTTATATTTTTATTTACTGAAGAAACATATTCAATATTTCACGTAAATTAATTAAATATTTTGTAATATGTCTAGTGTTTATATTATGTCAACAAATTAGGGAAATTTTCATATAATATTGTATAATTAATAAACGACGACATTAAATAGGTCCCATGGTGGTTCAATGTATGCCTCGGGCGGAGTTCAACTAGTAAAATATATAAAAAAAATGTAGGCATGACGTCTCCCTCCTAGTGGTTTGAGTTTCTAGGAATGGTCGAATGGCTGGACTGAATGCAGTATGTCCGTTATGGCAAAAATATCAACTTGGAATACACTATGTTAAAGAGTGGAAGTTTATTATCAAATACTAGTATGTTCTGGACATCGAAGGTTAACTTGATTATTACTTTATATAAACCTTAATACGTACTTCCGTTGGAAGGCCCTATCGAAGCGGAACCCGGCCATTACGTCACATCCGCCCGGGCGATAGAAGTTTGAACAGAGTTGGCTCTATTTTTCACGTTCACTCACGGAGAACTGAATTTAAAGTAAGTAAGAATAATTTGCTAGATTCAATAGGGGCTTATTATATCTGTAGCACTAAAGGGACACTAAAGGACTATATAAATGATAGAAATGCATGGTATTACGTCGCTCTAATTCAACACACATAAATATACAAATAGAAAAATAGTAATAAAGAAACATAAAAATGTAATAGATAAAGTCTGTAAAAAAAAATTATGTATACGAAAACTAATGTATTTACTGGCAATTAAAAAAGTGGCCATGAGTTTTATAGCCAGGTTCATTTTCAGGCTCTACCCAATGCTTTGCTAATCTGGCAGTAAATTTAAATATAATTAAATACAAATAAAAATATATTGGATATCGCGCCTTTATTCTCGACATAGAAAATGATCCGTGCATGCAATAATGAAAAGATTAATAAATTTGCAGAAATCAAAATAGGTATGTATGGATCGCGACGCCTGCTGATTTGTTCTCTCTGACTACACCGTCAGGAATACAGAGTGAAGATAGATAAATAGAATAAAAAAAGCAATTCCGTACCTAATAAAATCTAAAATAACCACTCTTTAAAAGGGGCGTTTTCTAAATATATTTTTCCATAACTTTGCGTGTGAGCTGAAGCCATCATGCCATTTTTTTTTCGATCTACTTAGCCTAAGCCTTGTATTACTTCACTGAAAGTTCAATGACAAACGAATTAAACAAAAACTTCTTTTATTCATCAATATAACGCGCGATTTGAGCGTTATTTAAATTATTCTATTTCCCTTGATTTTCCTAGCTACTTTTTACTCTGGCTCCGTACGCGTACTCAAAGTTTCTCTTTTAATAGTCTCACCTCTAAACCAACTGACTCTGCAGCGATGAAAAATGCGCCTTAGAGGTTAGGTGCGACTGAAAGCGACTGAGAGGAAATTTAGGTAAATGCTTGTAGACAACTAAACTTTTTTGATTAGACTTAGATTATAGCGGCCTCCAAGATTTTGCTGTTAGATGCAGTAAATAAAATTGGAACTTTGTGTTCAGATTTTTTATTAATTTAGGCATCTAAAGATCGATTGAAATTGCAGGCGAAACAATGTGAATTTCTTATAGTTTATCCACAAAACAATAACCACATTTCAATTCATATTAATTTATTTTTGTAATACGTGTGATTTTTTTTATTTAACGCTGTCTAGCCCTAAGCAAGCTAATATAATCTTGTGATATGGGATCTAGTGATAAACACATTTATATATGTACTTAAATATTATTTTTCACAAAGGAACACCCAAACGCCGAAAAAATCATTTGAAAACCCCACAAATATTTGTTTCGACCCGGAAAACGAGCTAGAGACTACACTACGACTTACGCCATCTAGGCAGTCAAAGGTCGATGTATTTAAAAACTTCAAAGATTCAAAAAGGCAAAATCTTTGACATTGGTAGATTAGGCCTATTTTATAAATACGATAAAACCTATCGAGAGCATGAAATCACGGTAAATAATTGAATAGCAATTTACATAAAAATTTGGTGAACCATTGAGCAATCAGATATTCCGCGTACGCTTCTTTTAATCGCTTTCCGCCATCTATGCCACCAGATTACATGCAAATTAAAAAGTTGCTGAGCACTTTCGCTCGGAAACTTCAAACTATTCCATCCGCCATTTTGGTTTTAAACGTTTAACTTTTTAATTTTCACTCTTTAGAGCCGAGTTATTTTGGTTCTCGTCCTGATTAAGGGTTCGAATGATTGATGTTATGTTTTGTTTATAATTTAGCACTTGGGTTTATAATACACTAGCTGACCCGCGCGGCTTCGCCCGTGACAAACTTCGAACTCCCGTTAGTTTATCAGTCATGCCTTTATTCCCGTCACTCCCATTCAATCCCGTCGTTTATTACTTTTACAATAATGTATGAATATTTGCCCGAATTGCTGATTACTGCTCCGTTCCTCAGGGTAGTAGCGTGATGAGATAGCCTTTTATCAGTCACGCCTTTATTTATTAGTATAGATAACTTTATATATATTTTTTTTATAGTGTTGGGACAACTCACACAACGCCATCTGTTTCCACACTAAGCAGAGCTTGTACTATGGTAACCAGAATAACTGATAAACATACTTATATATTTCTAAATACATACATATCATAGATAAATAATACCCAGACACAGAATAAACCATCGTGCTCATTACACAAAGTTTTATCAATCGAATCGAACCCACGACCTCTTGCGTAGCAGTCGGATGCACTCCCACCGCGCCACAGAGGCAGTCAAATTATTATTGGAATAGTTACCAAGGAGACGCGCTGATTTCGCAAAGTTCGCTCGCTATTGGCTAGTCGCGATGTCGCGCATGCGTAAATCGCAAATCATCGGCCATTCTTTTCAATTGTCATTTTAAGACAAATTTTTTTCACAATAAAATGATTAAAATAGGTTAACCTTAAAAGATAGGCATATGTTGTCACGGACTTTATTTTAGAACTTTTAAAGGGAAATAATTATGTAATACATAGTTTTTGCGTAACTTTAATCGTTTACGCAGCGTTCGCAACGGAAGCTATCAAAAGGAATATTTTGTCCCCGATTTTGCCACATTTATCATTGCTGTTCCGCACCTATTGGTCGTATCGTGATGCTATTTAGCCTATAGCCTTCCTCGATAAATGAACTATTCAACACAAAAAGAATTATGCAAAACGAACTTGTAGTCCCAGAGATTAGCGCGTTCAACCAAACAAACTAACAAACAAGCAAACTCTTCAGCTTTATAATATTTTATTATTATAATTATAATACATTGTGTTTTTTTTAACAATATAAAATTTTATTTTATCTATAAACTTAGCTTTGCCTGTGACATACTTTGAATAAATGCAAGAAAATTTGCCCTATTGTTGAAATTTATGCTACGCTCTTTGGTACTTGATGATGTAGAACCTATATATAGCCTTCCTCGATAAATGGGCTATCTAATACAAAAATAATTTAAGAAAAAAGTAATTCCTGAGATTATCGCATTCAAAGAAACAAACTCCTCAGCTTTATAATACTAATATTAACATTGATTGTTTTCTTTATACTCTGATATAGAATATTCTGAATATTTAACTATTGACTAATTAATTCACTAGAAACCTAAAATCAGTTTAACATTAGATACGAGTCCACTGCTTACCCTAAATGCATATTATGCGCCCGCTTTTCACCGTGTGTTTTCCTGTACCACGTAATTTAAATAAAAATAAAATAAAGTATATTTATTTAGCATAGACCATTTTAACGGCGCTTACAAAATATCATACTCTATTTAAAATATTTAAAGTGACCACCAGTTCGGAACGCGGCGGAAGGCTTTTATTTGATGGCCTATTTAAAATTTAATATTATTTCACTTTGCCAGCAGATCATTGCCAGGCGTCCCTGTCCTGCAAATAGTCTCTAACAAAGTAATAACACGTACCTACATCTTCACTCTGGCATACCAAGTTCTTCCATACATTCACAGATACGCATTTTAAAGTTCTCTTACACACTTACTTATCTAAACAGATGAAGCGTAACACTCCACTCTAAATGAACAATATAATCTTAAGAAAATATTAGCGACGAACACTGCCTCTTATGATACAGGTCACCCTAGTTTAAGAGGCAGGGTTTTTTTTAATAATTATTTAATGGCCTGGTTACTAAGACCTTTTTACCAAATCTTATTTTTTATATCATATTTCTTCAATCTTATCTTCTAATTAGTCCTGTCCAGTCGATGTCGTGTCCTCAGGCTACGTCCTGGTCCTTGCCCTCAATATAATGGTGATTCTTATACTAAGGTTAACAGTCGAAGTTTCGCGGCAAGAGAGAAAATAGCATTTCACTGCATATATATCATTGTCTTTCACTATAGCACGTTAACACAACTTTTATGTCCAAGAAACCACCACTCCCGCACATAAAACAAGATAAATGCACTAGTTTTAGAAAATAATATAAAGCAAGCGTCCGCACTTGTCACTCTTCCCGCCAAATGTCAAGAGGCAGGGTTATTATAAACAGACTGCTACAGATTATTTTATATTTGTTATACAATTTAAGCTACTTTTACTTTTATATTATTACCACATAAGGTTCTTTATTGCTTGTTGTACTGTACATTTTTTTATGGAAATAAATTATCTTATCTAATCTTGAAAAAGGTAAAATAAGATAATTTACCTTTACAATATAAGATAAGATAATTTATATCTACATATATATATAATATACATATAATCTTAGATAAGATAAGATATTTATTTCCATAAATTATAATTTATAATTTATGGAAATAAATTATCTTATCTTATCTTGACCTTTTTCAAAAAGCCTTTTTTTATTAATAGGTGATGAACCTATTGCCGTGTTGAAATAGAGATACGCAGGTTGTGGCTACCTAACTACTGGAAGTAGGCCACCCCCTATTTCATTTTGGGAGGTCTATTGGCCTTCTTGGTTGGTACGTTATGACTTCGTCCATTAGTCAGCAGCCTCTTTACAGGTAAGGAAGGGATCAATCGAAATTCGATTCAGTCCCATAACGAAGATTTCGATCGGGCCCCAATGCCTCCATCTTATTACCAAGTGTATCAGCCATTCTCTTAAAATAGGTATCTACTTTTGACCACTATCGATTGACAAGTAACGATAACAAAGGTCAAGTACTTATATTAAAAAAAAAAAGCAATAAATCCTCAGCACCAAGAACCAAGATAACTTCTCGATGAGGCCGTACTAAGAAAATTTTTAAATTTCAGATCTGGCAACGAATATTTTTAAAAAATCATATTTTAAGGGCACGCGAATACAATACAGCGAATAATGATGCCATGCGAATAGTAGCGTGTGTGACCTTACGCGTAATACTTTCTTGCGAAGTGAATATGACAATCGATAAAAATTTGCATTAATGTATGAAACTTTACAATAATATATTTTGATGAAACTTTACAACAATATATTTTGATGAAACTTTACAATAATATAATAAATATAGATATAGAATAAAACATAGACTACTAAAAAGTAGTAGGACAAAAATGGAATTAGTAGGACAAAAGTCCTGGGTCTAATTTCTGTGGGGAACAGGAAACCTTCTTTACGCGGGCAAAGCCGCGAGCGTAAACTAGTAGAGACTATTTAAAAGAAATTTCATTCATAAGACAAAAATACCTTATAAAGTAGATATAAAACGCTTCGTATTTTCCCTAAAAATAGGCAAGTCCAACCCTTGTATCAAACAGTTGTTTTTAGATTTGCACTTATTTCCGTCTCACTCATTACCAAGAGATAAAATTTAAATTGCAGAAAGCACCCCCTTCGAAAAAAGGGCTAGTGGGTGTCAAAAAAGTAGGGAGAGAGGGTGGTCGCCACCCTTAGTACCTATTAATGTTTTTCGCCTCTCGTTTCTTGTTATCAAAGATATTTGGATATTCAATATCTTGAAATGAAAGAAATTGGTATAAAAGCTATACGGGTCGGCAGCGCGAGTATATAACACCACTGGCGTTGCATAATGTCCATACGATGTGGTCTAGTACGGTAGGTGGGGCCGTTTGTTCGGTTTGAGATCAATGACTAAGGGCCGTATGCCAGAACGTTTCTCAATATTCAATCTACGCTTGAGCGTAGATTTTATAAGGCAAAAACTAGCCTCAAGCGTTGATTGAGTATTGAGAAACGTTCTGGAATACGGACCTAAGATGAGCTTAGTGACTGACCTCTTATATATATGGACTTCATACTGTCAATGTCAAGCTCAATTTGGTTTTCGCCATTTTGGCGCTGACCGCAGTGTATATGACCAAAAACTTATTTTTGGTCTTTTTATTTACTGTTTTAATGCAAGTAAACATAAAATAATACTTACGTACTTTCATTGTAATGTTTGTAAACATACATACATATTGTCACGCCTTTTTCCCCGAAGGGATAGGCAGAGGCATACTAAACGCCCACATTTCACCGTATGCATTTTTGTCCCAGGTAACAGGTGGTGAGCTCATTGGAGAGTTGAAATGGACAGGCGCAGGCTGCGCTGACCTGCTGTTGAAATTTTTCAAGCCGCCCATTAAGCCTTCAACTGGGCTTAACGACTGCTATTTTACTGGCAACCGGGACCAACGCCTTAACGTGCCTTCCGAAGCACAGAAACGCTCGCAAATATGAATTCCACAACGTGGTCACCCATCCAAGGACCAGTCATAGCCAAAGCTGCTTAACGCAGTGATCGTTAGCAGAACACTGAGTCAGCGGGTCCACGAGTGCTTCGCGCGTTTTTAAAGTTACACGATTTGTATAATACATTATGATTTAATATATTTCTTCTTGTATTGTAAGTTAATATCTATTTATATAGTTGAAACGTCAAGAGGTAAGCATATTATCATAAATCTTACTAAAAAATAATAAACTTTTAAGTATGGAATCCAAATATTTAAAAACCTTCAAACATAAAATAATAAGTTCTTTTTACGATATTCCATTAAAAAATAATGTGTACCTGCAGAGGTCCCTTAAAAAATAGTTGTGTAGCGATGCTTTCAGATTACTTTCCCTTAGTACTAAAATAAAACTGCACTTCTTAGGCATATGGTATAATCGAGATAGCGAGTGCTAGTAGTTTAAAAATGATAGCGAATAGAGTTAGATTTTTAATTTATTGAAGGCATTATGTTGCCAACCAAAAAAATTATGGTAAATAATTATTTTGTACTAGAGGTCTGATAAGTAGAAACCTGTAAGTAGGTATCAAAAACTCATTTTAAAAATTTAATAAAAAGTCCGAGCAGTCCATCAAAAGTTGGCGATCATTACATAAATATAATTACTGGGGGTAAGAAAAACACCTCGGCGCTCCTTTAGGGTGAAAGCGGGGCGGAATTGATTTTATTTGAGACTCGACACGATTTTTTAATTAGGGGACCCGAGTTTTAAGAGAAAATTTTAATGACGGCGGCCATTTTGAGATTTCGGAATTCGAAAGGTATTTTGAATTTTAGAATTATAAAAGTTTAAATGATTCTAACAATAAAATGCATTTTACAAAACTTTAAGAGATAAACGGTATTTTTTCAGAAAAAGAATAAAAAAATATAAATTGTGGGATACTAACACAGCGCCATCTAGCCCAAACTAAGCTATAAAGCTTGATCTAGATAATTGATAAACATACTTATATATTTCTAAATACATACATATTATAAATAGATACATACATTAGATATACCTTCTTAGAGCGTAAAGTAATTTGGTATGCAGGTCAGTTTTCTATTGTGTTACTTACCACATTTTTTTGTAATTTTATGGCCTGATTATTAATACCTTTTAGCCACATCATAATTCATATTTCATCAATCTTCTTTCTTATTATCTAAAATGTCCCCATCCTCTACGTCTTAGCCAAGTCTTAAGTCAAGACGTCATAGTGGTTTTTATACTGAGGCTTTCAGTGGATTTTACGCGGTAAGAAAGAAACGTTATTACCTAAGACTTTTTGTACATATTTTTTTATTCTTATACATTCATGATTTGTCTACAACATCATACAGCAAAAGAGAACTGGCCTGCATACTTAATTCTGCTAATTTTGATACACATCTGCACAGTAGGCAAAGGCCGTTATATAAAAAACCCACAGATATTTTAAAATCCTGTTTATATTTTTAAATGGTTACAGGATTCCCGCTCATTTAATGTCCATAACAAATGTCATAAACTTAAATATACAAATTAAAAAAAAAACTATCCTCTGCAAGCTTATTTCCTTTGCCCAAGTATATACATAATTTCTTTTAAATATCGCGTGTTTTATAAACCCGGTATTTCGTCCTCACTTTCCCTTTTCTTCTTTATTTTCAGCGTAATACAAATAGCTTCCAAATCCTAGCCAAACTGGGGATTAAATGTCAAGATTTTGCTCAAAAATACTATTGTTGAAAGAAAAATAAATATGTCGAATTGGTAAATTGGTTGTACCTACGTAAATAGGTATTAGAGTCAGTAACCTCCAAAGCTGTTCGAATTATTTCATTTTCCTTCGACTATTTATTTTTTATATTAATAAAAAGAATAATTAATCAAACTTATTTAATTCGATTATAAAACAATGCCCACCATCTTGAATTAGTACTAAATCTATCCATAACTCATTTCTTGAAGAGTTCCAATCAAAACATCGAAAACACGCCTACGTTTTTAAATGCTTAGACCAACAGCAGCCGTAAACTCCTCGAGTCTTCGACGATATCTCCAGAATGTTTTTAACAAACAAATGAGTCCCATTAACGAGTAAATTGGCTTCGAAAAGTTCGCCACCCGGCCCCAAACTCCCTGACAAGTTGAAAAATTTGGCGCAAAACTCAACGACTCGACGTAATTGTCATTGATAGTGTTTTGTGATGGGCAAAGTTAACCTAAATATACAGCATTGCTAGTGAACTATTTGGTAATGTTCGCAATTAAATTGATTTCAATTTAAGAATGTTTTTTTTAGTAAGGTGGTAGTTTTGTTGCAATCTTAGTAACACGACAATTTGCTCACCACCAGTTACGTGGGACAAAAATGCATACGGTGTAATGTGGGCGTATAATATGCCTCTGCCTACCCCTTCGAGGATAAAGGCGTGAAAATATGCATATATTTACGTTTAGTAAGTACCACTTAGTTTGTTTACGCTATGTTATTTAAACTGATTTCAAAAAGGAGGTTCTGTTTTCGTCCCGTGTGTATGCGATTGTCTCGAAAACTACTGACCCGATTTGGAGTGAATTTTTGTTATCAAATGCTTTTGTGCCTACTCATACCGAATTTCTAAAACTGAAGTCAGATCTGCTTTTTTATATTTTGTAATAAATTTTGTTTATTTAGGGAACAGACTATTTTGTTCAACCGTACATTGTACATTGCTATAATACTAAAGTGAGATTATAATATAAAGTACTTTAATTTAATTACAATATTATGTATAATAATATTAAAATATAATACAAAGTACTATAATTTATTTAAAATTTAAAAAAAATTTTTCTAAAGAAATGTTTTCAAATAAAATTAGCTGTAGTTTTTTTCTCGGTCGCCATTTTGAAAGCTACCTCCACCCACCGAAGACGCCCACGGTATAAAAACCTTTTGAATTCAACACAAAAATGCCGGGGATGTCCCAATGAGGGTGTTTTAAAAACATAATCGATAGTGAGGTGGGGGTGTTAGGAATATTGAAATGAGGTATTAGCAATAGGCGAAGGGTTGTTTTTTTTTTCTAGTTTGTCACTGGTCTGAATGTGTTGTATTAAAAACAAAATTTTTGAATATCGAACTTTTGCCGATAAGTTCCCTACAAATAGAATTTAAAAAGTTATTTACGTAATTATTTATTAATTATAACTAGTATAAATAAAAAAAAAGCAAATAAATAGAATAGTTTTATTTTGTTAGCTTGAGTTTCACGCCTAAATCATTCATCGATTTTGATTAATTTCGTTACCATTGAAAATAATTACTCCCTAAAAGGCGCCAAAAATTTTTATGGTATACACATAAACAATATTTCTGAAATAGAACATCTTTTATCGGAAGTCGTTGAAAATCAAACATATTGTGTTATGCCTGTTTCGAAAATGAGGGCTTTCGATGCAATCGAGACCAACGCTAGGATAACGACGATAACATGAAATTGAAAATTTTGACTAAACTTGAAGCTAACAAAAAGAAATATATACCTTTATATATATACCTTAAAACTTCTGAATTCAGTAGCTTTTTTTTATCATTCTTCTGCCTTTCTGCCATAGAGGTTAAACCATCAAAAGCTCTCCATTGCAGAAAGATTCTTCTCAAATAATTCTTTCAGACATCTCGAAGGCTAAAAATACATCAGTTTTGACCCATCTTTTGCCGAATTTTCGCCTTCTTGACCACGGTCAACTTAACATTCTCCTGCTCCATGCCCACATACTTCTAGAAATAGTCATTTTATTTAACACTAACTCACTAATAACGTTTTACCTGAGACCACACTACACCAGCATGGTCACAATTATACTGAAGTTAACCCTAAAACGCGAGAGGGTCAAAAGCTGTCTTACCGGTTATCTTGCCGCAGGGACTAATACAAAGGACAGAAGGGTGCCAACTGGACATAATAGATGCCAACTGAATCACCTTTGACTAAAAAGCTCATGCTAATAATAGCGAATCGTATTATAATATTTGGACCTATTTAAGTAACCATTGGGTCGGCTATTGTGATTTTTGGCGAACTGACCTGACCGGTTTTTAGGATGTTTAGTGAAGGGTTGGATATAAGCCAGTCGTTAATATTGTAATGTCGATAAATAAATAAAAAATAATATTTAGGTAAAATGATGCATTTACAGTATATCAGGTCCACAGATTACATCGCAAAATAAATTAGGGTTTTTATAATTATTATATTTTAGATGAGGTGTGAGAAGATATTTCTTCTTATCATCACTAATAGTTTCCACAGTATAAGTAGACTTTTCGGGATTTATTTTAGGCATTCCTTAAAGTAAAAATTTTTACTTTTAGTTTAGTAATCACTAATAACTTTGAGTCAGAATAATATAAAAATTATTAATGAAAATGCCCACCGAAATATGAATAACGTGTAATCGGAAATCATATGGAAGGGAAAGAAAAATGCATGGATCGCGAAACATGGCAATCTGTCCTTTTTGACCCCGTCAGGCATACAGCGTGAAGATAGTTAGTTAGTTAGTTTATATTCTTTATTGCATTTTTCGTAGAACCACCAGAACTCAAAAGTTCAAACTGTTGATGAATAGTAATAAATGTATTTACGTCTAACAAGTTATGTTATTATAACTCTACTACCGCGACAAAAATAGATTGTAAAATGATTTTTACATTTAAAATGTACGAGAACTAAATTCTATCGATATTTACCATCGACACACCGACAGAATCGTGTCCAACCGTCCACAAAAAATAACAATTAAAAAGCGAAGAATTGTCCAGGGGTACAATAGACCTGATTTGCATTCTCGCTGGACCGGTTCTCACGGCGGCGTTGAAGGGTTGCAGCCGGCCGACACGTATGTCTTCATTTCGCACCTAAACCAAATTGTGCATTATCATTTTGGACGGTTGGAATTTTAAATATTTGTATTTATTATTAGTATTTGAATTTTAGTGGAATGGGGGTGGATTTAATGAGTGGTTCAAACAGTTAACTGGTTCCCATAGTGACATGAGGTCATATGAGCGTTTTTTAGCTGCATAGTGGCAAAATAGAATGTACAGGGGCACAATAAGGTCTCCGGTGTATCAAGTTAACCATATTTGTAAGCTGGCTACCCAGCTTTAGCAGGTGTCTGAAGGAAAATGCTCTGAAGAGTAAACAAAGGCTGAGAGCTTCAGTGGAAGCAATATTTCAAGGATGTTGAAAATAATATCGAATAACATGCTACCTCTCCTTATAATATTTTTTAAAGGTCATTTCACCCGAATACTGGATCTGTTTGACTTAGTACAAAGGCGGCTACGAGGATTAACAATTATCAGGTCATATTTGCAAAAGGTATTTTATCCATTTCCAGTTCTTTTTTTTGGTTAACTGCGTAAATCTCGGAACTAACAGCAACATGGCAGTCGTCAAACCCAGTAGAAGACCTTATTTATGGGCGGCTTGAAAATTTTCAACAGCAGGTCGCCACAACCTGCGCTTGTCCATTTCAACACGGCAAAGCCACCTGCTACGTGGGACAAAAGTGCATATGGTGAAATGTGGGCGTATAGTATGCCTCTGCCTACCCCTTCGGTTATAAAGGTATGACAATATGTATGTTTGTATAATCTCGGGAGCAAATGGTTCGGATTGTAAAATAATTATAGTGTTGGCTAGCCCATTTATCGAGGAAGGCTATAGGCTATATATCATCACGCTACTACCCAGCAGAGCGGAGTAGAGTAATCTTAAATGTCATCTAATCAAGCATACTTTCATACATTATTGTAAAATTAAGAAACGACGAGAATAAAATGGATGCCGCGGAGTTTAAAGTATGTCACGAGCGAAACCGCAGAAGTCAGCTAGTCAACTATAAAAATACTCCGTTACAATCTTACAAGATGTCCATAACCCTCAAACGCTACCCTTCAAGAAAAAGCGCGGGTCAAACAGACCCTAGCGTATTATTATTCAAATTAATTGCCACTTATTATCACACAGCATCCTTGGGGTTAAAATAATGTTTGTCTTTTATAATAGAGGACAATGGGCAAGATGGTGCAAAAAATGTTTTGTATTGGACATGTGAATTTAAGATGAGCCATCTGCTTAGATAAATAGGAAGTCATTATTATTCTTGCAATACTTTGTAATACTTTCAAGTCGTAACTGTTGAACGGATTTTGATGACTTGATACGTAAATATTGGTTTGGACGCGTCCAACGAATGAGTGAGGAACGATTGGTGAAGAATATACTTATAGTATATATTTATTTCAGGCAAACCCAATTCAAGTGTTACCTACACTATTGCATTGGGTTTGCCTATGATCATTTTACAAACTTAAATTATACATACATACATACATACATATTATCACGCCTGTTTCCCATCGGGGTAGGCAGAGACTATGGCTTTCCACATGCTACGATCCTGACATACAGCTTTCGCTTCTTCTACTTTCATGAGTGTTTTCATACACGCTCGCCGGTTAAGGGTACTCTTGACCTGGCCTTTTTCCAAAAGATCGTCGATCTGATTGACATACGTGCGCCGAGGTCGACCCCTACCAGTTTGCCCATTCATTCTCGCCACATATATCTTCTTCGTCAGTCTATTTTCATCCATCCTCTCCACGTGTCCGAACCATCTAGGCATCCCTTTTTCTATCTTAGTCACTACCTCTTCTGTCATACCGCAATGTTCCCTTATCACGCTGTTCCTTTCTTTATCCATCAACTTCACTCCAGCTATACTTCGCAGACTTCTCATTTCCACGGCATTAATTTTACTTTTATGCGTCTTCTGCCATACCCAACTTTCACTGCCATACATAAGTGTGGGGACCAGCACTCCTCTATGTACAGCCAGTCTTGCCTTCTTAGACGTTCTGACTGCTCATAAAGGCGTACATGGCTCCATTTACTTTATTTCCTGCCAAAACTCTTCGCTCAATGTCATAGTCACACTTTCCATCTCTCGTAAATTTTGTACCCAGATATACAAACTCTTCCACTTGTTCTACTCTTTCTCCTGCCACAAGAATTGAACAATCCGTCGTACTTACCTCTCTTTCAAAAACCATTACTTTCGACTTGTTTACATTCACTTTCATTCCTTTGGTTATTAACGAATCATGCATAAGTTTACCATCAACTGCAACTCTTCCGCCGATGTTGCTAGTATTACCTGATCATCGGCGTATAGGAGGCACTTGACGGTCAGTTCATCCATTTTTATACCATACGTACTCTCTTGCAGTTCTTTCAGGCAGCTGTACATGTATAGGTTAAACAGCAACGGCGACGCTACACAACCCTGTCTCACACCTTTTTCAATGTGAAAAAAGTCTGTGCAAGCTCCGTTGATCCTGACACAAGCACTGGAGCCCTCATAGAGAGATTTCAGTGCTCGTATCAAGTGGCTGTTTACTACATACCTGGCCAGTGTTGACCACAGTTCATTCCTCACCACTCTATCATAGGCCTTTTCCAAGTCTACAAATACGCAAAAGACTTTTTGACTTTTCGCCAAAAGCTTTTCTACTACGCATCGTAAGGAAAAGACCTGATCCGTGCATCCCTTTCCTTTCATAAATCCTGCTTGTACATCCCACATTTTTCCTTCAGTTTCATTCATCACTCTTTTTATCAAAACTTTTGCATACAATTTGCCGACGATGCTGAGCAAGCTTATGCCGCGGTAGTTTTTGCACTCTTACTGTGACCCTTTTCCCTTATAAAGCGGCACGATGACAGCCTTACACCAATCTCTTGGTACGCTGCCATTCCTCCAACAAAGGTTGAAAAGGCAGTACAGCTGGCAAGCTACCACGCCTTGTCCCGCTTTCAGCATCTCGACAGAGATCCTATCAAGTCCCGCAGCTTTTCCCACTTTCATGCTATTCAATGCTTCCACTATTTCTTCCATACTTATGACTTCTTCCTTACCAATTTTCATTCATTTCCCAGATACTAGTCTGTACTTGCATATCCTCTTTTTCAAACAAGCTTTCAAAATATTGCATCCATCTTTTTAACACACATTCTTCTCCTTTCACAAGACTACCATCGTGGTTTATCATATGGTTGAGATGCGATGTCGTCTGTTGACCCCGCACCGTTCTTATGGACTTCCAAAAGAATTTCATATTCTGTTGGAAGTCATCAGATAACCTTTTATCAAATTCATCTCTGTCATTCTCTTTCTTTCTTTTCATCACCTCTTTTGCAACACGCTTATACCTTTTGTACTCCTCTTTTGCCATTTTTAGGTCCACATCCTTTGCCTACTGCATTCTTTGATTGACTTTTGTAGTCAACCAGTCCAACCATGCTTTCTTCTTATCAGACAACGCCTTTCGGACTTCTGCACATATTCTCTTTCTCTTACACCCTTGGCTTCTCTTGCTTACCCCACACACTTCCACCGCAACTTCCACTAGACCTTCCTTAAATGACTTCCATACTTCTTCGATCTCACATACGTCATCAGAATTTTCAAATTTCTTGCTCAGCTTACACTTAAATTCCTCTTTTATGCCTATCCTTTGCCAATTCTCGACTTTTATGCGTTCTAGTACACTAACAGGTGCATGCACACGATGCCGCCACCGCTGAAACAGACCTCTTACTCGACTAACATCCAAGAAGTGGTCTGTGTCAATCCCGGCACCGCGGTATGCCCGAGTGTCTAACACTTTCTTTCTCATCCTTGCATCTACAATCACATAATCAATCATGCTTCTCTGGCTTCCTTCTTGTCTCGTAAACAAATGGATATCCTTGTGGTTGAACATGGTGTTCAACACCAAGTGTTACAAGGTTCCTCTCCAAACATACCTCAAGCAAACTTTCTCCATTTTCATTCACTCGTACTTTCATAACCATCACGCTTCACACCAACCCAACCATTAAAATCACCTAACATTACTAATCTTTCATTCCATTTGCATTTACTCAGTATATCGATTACACTCTCCCAAAATGCCTGCCTCTCACTTTGGTCCCCTGAAGATCGGCGCCACCGCGCATCTAGCGGAGCATAAACTCCTACAACAAAGATGCGGGTGAGACCAACCTTCAGCCTCAACCTAAGGAGTCTTGGTCACACATTCATATTCTGTCACACATTCATTCATTCTCGCGGATAGTAACACACCCACACCCTGACACGCTGTACTGGTCGGGGCTACACCTGACCAGTAGGCTGTATAGGACCCATGTGTAGTGGTGTCACATCCTTTCCTCTTTGTTTCATTCACACGCAGAATATCAATTCGTCTCTCTCGCATCATCTCACATACCTCCTCATTTTTATCTTTTAATCCTCCTCTAACATTCAGTGTAGCAAAAGGCTATCCATAGCCAACTTTTCGCCTCGATGGGAAACGGGACGTGACGGGTGGCGAACCGCATCGCCGCCATTTTGGGTTTTAAAATTTTGAAACTCCATAGCGTTCCCACGAGTGGCAAGGGAAAACAAAAGTCCACCTAGACAGAGCTCCGCTTGTCTAAGTAAGGCTAGCCTTGTTCTGGGGTCGCCCGGTCCCAGGGCATAAGGCACGTTAATGCTAGGCTCGCCTCTAGCCACGCAGCACATAGGCACGGCAACCTTGGCTTGGCGGAGAGAGGATGGGAAGAGGATGAGGAAGGGAAAGGATTTATGGATAGGAAAATGACGATGTAGGATAGGGTAAATATAATTTACCCTATCCTACATGTGCAAAATGCAACTGTTAATAGACTAGTTAATAGACTTCTATCGGCCGACAGATAGAAGTCTATTGGAGTACGACTGTAATATTAGACTACGAAACGCTGTCAAAATTGTACCGACGGTTTTCTATTGAGCGACGATTTCGACACGATTGAAATTGCAGACTCGGCCCCCTGGTCTACCCCTGTCCTGTTGACGATGCACAGGTAAACATGACGGAGGCAACATTACCTCGGCCTACATACCACATAGTCACCCATCTTCACCTCTTCTAAGTTTCCTAAACTCACCTCTTTTATTTCTCATACGTAAAAGGTGAAAAAAAAAAAGTTAGGGGTCAAATACAATGTAAAAGACTGTCGAAATCTTTTCTATATAACTATTAAACATTATATTTCTATGAAAATACATAAGTATTACATAGAAAACACCCTCCTCACTCAAAAACCACTCTTAAACAAGCAATACACACTTCCATTGCGCCAACGAAGCAGTCGAGTAGGTAGGTAGTAACGCACAACAATCATGGTTATAATCATCGTATGCTTATTTTCTTCCGTGGTAATAAGAAGTTTGAGGAAAGCCTGCAACAAGACCGTATAAAAGAACTTAAAGAAGCACATTGTTTAAATGTAAAGCAAATCGTGCAATATTTTACAATTTTGAAAATAATGTTCACTTCAAATCGTCTAGTACAATAAAGTAAACATTTTACAAAATATTGCGACATCTTTTGTTCAGTAGAATAAACTAAAATTTTAGCGGCATCTATCGTTGAATGGCACAAATGGTTTACGCCATCTCTTGGTCGGTTTTTTAACTAGAAGCGACCTCTTTTGTGCACATCACGAACTAAACTATTTTTATTGCCATCTGTTGGTGAATAGAATAAACAAATGAATGTTTAGTTTTTATAGCAATTTAATATTGTTTCAAATCTTTTGATGTCTCAATTTTTTTATTCATTTAAATGTTATTAGTAAATTAAAAAGTAGTACAAGTTCAATATTTGAACATAATAAAATAAAATAATGTATTTTGGTTCTGACTACTTGACAATAGATGTCTCTACACGTATTTAATGTACATTATTAAATTTATAGCCACTGCCTGTTGTCGGTAGTAGCCACTTGAATTACATATTCATCGACAGTGTAATAGCTACAGATAATATTTGTTCCTTAAAAAAATTGCAGCTGATTTTATGTTAATTTTTGTAAAAGTTCAATTTCGTTCGGCCAATTATAGTTAGTTCGTTATTAGTGCTTCAGCTATCTATCGTCATCGTCACGCTGTATCCCTGACGGGCTAGTCAGAGAGGACAGATAAATACTTCATTTTTAATAGGTCTATTATATAATTTTTATTACTGAGTTTACAAAGACCCCACACTAACATCTCCGGAACCCATTTTTTTAAGAAAGCATTTAACAAAATGTCCTCTACCTGCACCCTATTCGGGGACACCCGGGCTAGTCTGGACTTACACCCACTAAAATCGTACTGCGGTGTGCTATATTCTTCACCATAGACAGCGTCGGCGGTAAATACAATATTCTTTATTGTACATTATAAACTTACAATTGAAAATTACAATACAATTTCTCTGTATTATCTGTAACTTATACTACAGGGTACAAATCAGCGGTCTTATCGCAAGGCACGATTTCTTTTAGACCACTTAAAATGGATATGGTGAAGCCAAGTCAGCCTCACTTAGAAGCTGGAGAGGGCCTCGAGTTCCAGGAGGAAATCTTTTGACGCTATAATTATTGTTGGACTTTACCTTTAGATGAGATGATTAGAGAAATATCGATCTTAAGAGTGTATGCAGGTAACTGGTAACAAAATTGGGTATGTACCAGAGTAGGTACGAAGAAGTGAAATTTTTTTACGGCATTACTTTACAGCTATATTGCTCTTATACGTAGATAAAGAAGTTTCCTATATGATAAAGAATTTTAACTTCAAAAAAAAAGGAGGCGAGTAAAAGAAAAAAGTTACGACTTTTTTTTACGGCTGTTAAATATCTCTCAACGTCGATAAAAAAGTTTCACTTCAATAACTGTTGACTGCCTCTGTGGCGCGGTGGGAGTGTATCCGACTGCTACGCAAGAGGTCCCGGGTTTGATTCCCGGGTCGGAACAAATATTTGTATCCACAAATGTTTGTTTGGGAGTTTAGGTGTTTCCTATGTATAATATGTATGTATTTAGAAATATATAAGTATGTTTATCAGTTATCTAGATCCCATATCACAAGCTAATATTAGCTTACTTTGGGCTAGATGGCGCTGAGTGAAAAGTGTCCCACAATATTTATTTATAAAAAATAATAATAATAAGGAGTAAGGGTCAAGAAGTAAGGGTATGAAGGTCAATAACTCCAGGACAAGAGACCTCACCTGCTACCTACCTGGACGATGCGAAAAGACGGCAGTCGCTCACATACAAAGACTTTTCCTTACTTATTATCAGTCATGCCTTTATCCTCGAAAGGGTAGGCAGAGGCATGTACACGTGTACATTTTTGTCACACGTAACAGGCAAACGGCGGACCCCAGGGTCCAAATCTAGGTAGACGTTGGAAGCAACTAGCAATAGGTACGTTAAGAAAAACGGCAGAAGAAGAGAAGAGATTGTATGTAAATAGAATTAATGATATAGAAGTTAAAAATTAATGAAACACCAAAGAGATTGACTTGATGGACATGATTGAGAAAATGATAAAAATCTTGCAACTAATCAAAGTTCTAAATTAATCTCAAAAATCAAAATTTAAAATCAAATACTTATCACAAAATAACCCGTAAACGATAGTATAATCTACCGGCCTCCCTTACAACAAAATAAAAAAAGAAAGCCGAAATTAACCGGAAAATAACTGTATCAGTGTCCCTAAGAGCATGTTGTTTCCCCCTTCGGAACATATTTCAACGTCTTTTTTCAGTTAACCCTCACAGCTCGTGAGAATATAAATGGCATTTTAAGTGCTTTTAAAGCATTTTTTGTCCGACAAACTGCGGTTTTAACAGATTTTTTCACCCGGATATCCGGGTGGCTTATTGCCGTGATTAATCTACTGACTCCCGACGTGTCGACAGGTTTTTTAACACATTTTTAACATGTAATTTGCTGGCAATTTGTCCCATGATACTGACGGGGCAGTTTGGGGTTATTTTGATTTGCTTTTTTAATGTTTCTTTTTTTATTAAAGCGTGAGTATCTAAGGGTTAAGTTATTTCGAATGCCTCGGTGGCAAAGTTATACATGCAATTGCGGTGTTGAGGTTTCGGGTTTGAATCCCGGGTCGAAAGAAATAAGTATACGTGATCTAGAAATATTTATTTCGGCTTTACAGTGTTTACTAGTATTATAATTTAGAAATAAATAAGTATTATTCATCAGTTTTCTAGACAGCATCGCACAAGCTTTATATTAGTTTTGTTAGGACTAGATGGCGCTGTGTAAATAAATGTGTAGTTAGAGTATCACTTTTGTTTTCAAGTTATTCTCATACCTTATGTAAATAAGGTATGAGAATATCGCTATCGCGCGAGCCACGAGACGAGCCGCACTCGAACTTGCAGCTCGTCTCGTGCCTCGTGCGACAGTGTAAATGGGGTATCAGGAAGTTCTTTCATTTGATATAGTGACAGTGCATTATAAATAATTCACCATCTTGAGTGTTCCACAATGTTGGATTGTGAATGATGTCACACAGCTAACCATACATTGTCATCCACACTAAACGTATGTACAAAATTCAGCTGAACCGATTGCATTTATCTGCTTCAAAAAGAATTAATTTGCTTAAAAGTTGTAAGTTTCCAAACAAATATACATAGGTATGTTGTAAGTACTTGGATACCCAGACGTGCATGTATGAAGCGATTGATGAATCTGCAAGAAGCGAAATAAGTATGCATGGATCGCGAAGCCTGGCGATCTGTCGTCTCTGACTACCCCGTCAGGGATATAGCGTGAATAAATTGTTATAATGGAATATAAGTATATAGCGACTAGTGCCACATTATGAAAAAATACTACATCGATACCAAGAATCCTGCATCGCGCTATGAAAGTTCTCACGCTAAAGAATGATAATAATACAAAAGCGCGACACTAAACGCTGGGCAGCGGCCCCACAGGCATGATAGAATAGAATAGAATAGAATAGAACTTTATGTGTACACCAAATTATAGCTAGATTACTTACAAATATTTTAGTCAGATAATGATGGTCATCTGTTCGGAGAACAATATGGGTACATCTGCATCCGTTCCTCCACAAAATACAAGTGAATTTGTTTTAGTGATATATACAGCTTTTAAAATAGTATTTTTTATGCAACCGGAACTTTACACTAAGATAACAAAGACAATCTAAGCTTATCTAATAATATTTCAGCTGTAACATACCGTCCGGTTCTGTCCGGTTATAAGGATACGGACGTTGTCCGGTACTAGCATACGTTCGGGACAAGTTACTTGACCGGCCCGTTGATATGGCCGGCCCGCTCGACTGTCCCGCGAGTAATTAGGTTGGGGACACAATGAGGTCGTTCTCTAATTCATGAAGGTCAGTGACTGTTGAATATTTACTTGATACGGTTAAGTTATATTAGTTACAATTAGTATCTATTAAAACCTATAATGTAATAATTACCTATTAAATATAATATTTTAATAGGTAATTATATTTTTGAGTCGTTTGGGGTCGAGGCACAGGGCCCCAATTATCGATCATACGACTTGAAAGCGTGGACGTAAATTTACTGGTAAAACGTCTTTTGTCTCTTGTTTCGTCGTTTCTAAATATGAAACAAATGACATTTCACTAGCAAATTCCCGTCTAAGCTTTGGGCTCGTGGGGCCCAAGTGCTTGTTCGCTATATAGTGATATCGCAAAGCGACTGGTCGACTCTTCTCGTGACCATAGGGCTGGCCTCTTTCTCGCTCAGAGAATAAACATTGCCTTACAAAGTGGCAATGCGGCCAGCCTCATGGGAATCAAACCAGTTGATTTTGATGGGGAGATATTCTTTGATACTGATTTGGGGCATCATTGTCAGTCTTGTACCCTATCACACCTTTTTTTGTACTATTTACTATAAATATGTTAAATATTCACATTAATTAATTTAATAAATTTTGAATCTTTTAAATATATTTTAATATTACGTTTTACACACCGCAAATTTAGCTATTAATAGTTTGTGCTATAGGATCAAGACAAGTAGTTTCCAATTGCTTCCAAATCTTACCTGTAAGGTAAGATTATGAAAATTTTCCTGGTCCACTTTTAATAAGGTGATTTGAGCAACACCTTTTTGGATTCTCATATAAGATATTGTTAGAAGTAACTGCCGTCTATCCTCCTTTCCCATTTCCCTGCGACATTGCCTCATCCGTTGGTCAGCAGTAACATCGCTAGCAGGTGAGGGCAATTGGGCGCCGAAGATCTTGCTGAGACGCCTTAGAACTTACTCTTACACCATGGCACATTTATTCACATAGCGATCTAGCTCAAATAAGGCTAATATAAGCTTGTACTTTAGGATCAAGATAATAACTGATAAACATACTTAAATACTTTTAGGACATACATAAAATGTATTATATATTAAGATTAGAGATAAATTATCTGTCTATTTCAACACGGCAATGGGCTCACCACCTATTACGTGGGACAGGAACACACATGGTGAAAAGTGGGCATATAATATGTCTCTGCCACCCTCTCGGGGATAAGGCGTGATAGATAAATGAATAAATTACAACCAGACACTACAAATCATCACACAAAGAAATTTTTCCTGGGGTGGCATAGGGTAATAAATGTTATTGTCAAACCACCCATAACTCCTGAAACTTGCCTTAACAACTAGCTCGATACCAGCAACCGGCACTAACGGATTAATATGATTTCCAAAGCAATCAAACAATCGTAAATGAAACTTACAACACCTACGCCAATAAAAAGTAATAAAAAAATATCAAGTGTACAAAACTCAGTGTGCTGCCATCTTTAATAGCTTGTTAACATTCATTGCCGATATTTTACTTTTTCCGTGTATTTTTTTTATTACGAACACGTTTACACGCTCCAAGGGACGTTTTACACTCAGCCAGGATGTTTTTTTTTCATTTCATTGCCGCGAAATGTTTTCATTTATGATAATAAAACCCCAACGGCAATGTTGACTGTGTTAAAAATGCAAATATTTATTAAATGCATCTATTATATCCCATTTTAATGATTTTGGGTATTTTATTTTTTGTGTGGTCTCATATGAGTATCATTTTGATGTTTTAAATCTCGTTTTCTTCGAAATAATCTCGAATTCGAGTTCACTCTTCGAATCCTTTTTCGACCATAAAATCTCGTAAATCGAGATGGTTTTTTCGAATGTCTTATTCTCACCACTATTCGAACTAAAGTTCGAGATTATTATGTGAAATGTTGCCATTTAAAAGAGTTAACACACGACCAAATTTGGTCTGCCGGACCTCGACAGATTTGATCCGCCGAGTCTGCCGACCAAATCTGTTGTCGCAACAGACGACCGGATCAGACCGCACCGGACGACCAGACGACCAGACAGGGTGTTCAGATTAGGGGCTTTTTCCCTATTCTAGGATAAAATTACTTTTTTTAAGGAACTTTTGTGGAAATGAAAAGTTTCTAATAAAGTATATTATTTTATACGCATTTAGTGAAAAGCTGCAAATTTGAAATTACACACACACACACACATTTCAATTTTACTTATCTATGTAGATAACTGGTACATAGAGTAAATAAACACTACGTTATGTATTAAAGTAGTTCTTTTTTCTTTCTGGCAAAAAATGTATGAAAAAGTAATTTTTGGGGAAAGGTAAAATCGGTACAGGGGACATTTCTGACTAACTAACTAAGATGGCAACATTGGGAAAAAAATTATGAAAAAGTGTCTATTTGGAGAAAAATTAAATTAAATCTGGGGAAAGTGTGTTGACCGTATTAAAGCCCTAACACACGACCGGATTTGATCCGACCAGACAGCGGATTTGATTGGCCGCCCGACCAAATCTTACCGTCTGTAGAGCAGTCCGGCGGACATAATTATTATTAATTGAGTCCGCCTCAATCCGCATCGGATATGATCAATGTTGTCGTTCTAGCTACTTTGTCGTAAATTTCCCCAGATTTAATTAAATTTTTCTCCAAATAGACACTTTTTCATATTTTTTTTCCCAATGTTGCCATCTTAGTTACTTTGTCAAAAATGTCCCCAGTACCGATTTTACCTTTCCCCAAAAATTGCTTTTTCATATTTTTTTTGCCAGAAAGAAAAAAGAGCTACATTAATACATAACGTAGTGTTTATTTACTCTATGTAGAGGAATACTATGCATACCAGTTATCTACATAGATAAGTAAAATTGAAATATGTGTGTGTGTAATTCAAATTTGCAGCTTTTCACTAAAAGCATATAAAATAATATACTTTTTTAGAAACCTTTCATTTCCAAAAAAGATCCTTAAAAAAAAATTTTACCCCAGAATAGGGAAAAAGCCCCTAACCTGTACACGCTGTCTGGTCGTCCGGTGCGGTCTGATCCGGTCGTCTGTTGCGACAACAGATTTGGTCGGCGGACTCGGCGGATCAGATCTGTCGAGGTCCGGCAGACCAAATCTGAACGTGTGTTAACGCTATTAAGAACCATGTCACGTTACGATGCGTTCCGTTCGACACGTTTCATCCGGTTTTCAAACGGTTACAACAAGACTACTCTTACAAAATGTTCTAAAAGTTTTTTTAGCTTATTTTACATGTTATAAACAATAATTACGTATTTATAGTAATTATTAAAGGAAAAAAAATTGTAAACTGCATAATATTTTTATTTAAAAAATTGCTTATACCTTCCAGTAAAATGAAAAATATCTGAATGTGTCGCTGCCACTGTCACTGTGTGTAGTCTATATTATTGAAGACTGTGTTAATTTTTATTTATTTAAGATCGTACCTAAGTGTGGACCGACTTACTAAACCCCTACCAAATCCACACTGAGTTATTGGCAGAGCAATAGTATCGCCACAAGAACATAAAAAAAAAGACTGTTATTTGTAATCACAAATTGCTGGAATTTTCACATTGCTGAAACATCGGCGACGACGTGTTTGAAATTGAAGCGTGTTGCAATATGTTTTGCACGTATTTCACTATTAATTAAACTCATTTTGTAATTTATTAAATGTAAAATTTAATATAATGCTAATTTTCGTAAATTTTTTTGAATTGATTTCTTTTTTTATATAACAGCTTCGGTAGCTTTTTTTTTACGTGTTGTAATCCCCTCGGAAGTCATGTCGGACTCGAACCGACTAAAACCACCCGGTCCCTAGCTGCCTATCTGTCTATTGCCGGACGCCCCGGGAAAGATGTCTCAGTGCTCCCGGCAGACTTCGGCTACCACCGCGGCCTTACTTAGGGTTCGGGTGTAATCCCGCTTCTTTGGGGGTTAGTTCGGGTACTATCACATATCTCGAAGACCTTAGTATCTTAATAAGACCTATGTCAAAAATCTCACGCACGCCTCATGCCCCAAGAAGCGGTTGGGGCAACAAACAAGCACGTGTGAGAGGTCCGATCCGTTTCGTCCCACACTTCGAATAAAATTGAAAAAGAAACAAAACCAAGAACTAATTCTAGTCAGTAAAAGCTAAACGCAAGCTCAAAAGTTATTATTTTGAATAAAATTGGGACTTAGTACAAGGTGAGGTTTTATACAAGGACTTGTAATATGGAAGTAAAAATATCAATGTAAAAAAATAACTATCTAATTAATTATCTTGAGGATGTATCCCTGACGGGGTAGTCAGAGAGGACTGATCGCGAGGCTTCGCGCTTTAAGGAAACTTCTTTAGATTTTTGCAGATTAATTAATCGTTTAAGCCCAAGAGCCCACAACGCCGGTCAGATTTTCATCATTTTATAGACATAGACATATTGTCACACCTTTATCCCCGAAGGGGTAGGCAGAGACATACTAAACGCCCACATTTCTACATATGCACTTTTAACCTATGTAACAGGTGGTGAGCACATTGCCGTGATGATATGGCCGGACGCAGGTTATGGCGACCTGCCCATAAGGCCTTCAACTGGACTTAACGATTGCCATGTTACTGGCAACCGGGACCAACGGCTTAGCGTGCCTTCCGAAGCACGGAAACGCTCGTAAATGTAAATGCCACAAAGTGGTCACCCATCCGAGGATCAGCCATAGTGAAAATTGTTTAACGCAGTGATCGTCTCCAACGTAAATAACAATAATCTTCTATCAAGCTTCTTTGAAGCTAGGATAATGGATATTCACTTATCAGGCATCAAAGGTGTATAAATTAGTGGCTCAGTTTTGTCATAACATAAAGGCCTATTTGTCATAATACAAAAATCTTTTACATCATCTTCTTAATATTTAGTAATTTAGGCTAATTAGGCTATAACCAAGGGATAAAACCAACCACCACACTACGTGTCCGGCCGTTCCGGGAGATAATATTAATGAAATAAATATTAAAATACTGTGAAATATTTTGGAAATAAATAATAATAAAGCTGTTTGGCAAAAGCCTAAGAGCTTTATTATTATTTATTTCTATAATATACATTACTAGCTGTGCCGCCCGGCTTCGCCCGTGACATACTTCCACGTGTTCCATTACTAATACGTGTTTTTAATATCCAATAAGAATTGCATATACGAAATTTATAAGATCCACAATTAATTAGAACATTTTATGGATCTATGTTTTATAGTTTAGGCAGCGTACGCAAAATAAGTAACTTTTCTGGTTGATTTTTTACACCTTGTGTCCGAAAAACCCAAATATCTTACGGAACCCTATTTTTTTTCCAAATCACCATTTGAAAGCTACATTATCCATAAGTAGCCTATGTTACTTATGGATAATGTAGTTTTCAAATGGTGAAAGAATTTTTAAAACCGGTCCAATAGTTTTTGAGCCTATTTATGACAAACAAACAAACAAAGTTTTCCTCTTTATAATATTAGTGTAGATAGATCTAAACTCCCCTCCCGCACGCGCACCCCCGCCTTGGTGACGCCCACTTCGCAACCGGCCAAAACGTCAAATTTTAATCATTCAAAGACCAAATATTATCCACATAAACTGTACTTAGTGATGAAATAATTTATTTTGATAAGGATTAATAGCATGAGTAAAATAAACGCGTTTAAATGTAGTCCAAAAAAGATTCAAGAATTTTAAATAAAAAAATGGTTGTTGTGCCACACTCGACATAGATAGGTATAGTGTGTCGAGGACTTTTTTGTAGATATTTATAAGATCTACAATGAATTAAAACATTTTATGGATCTATCTTTTATAGTTTAAGCAGCGTACGCAAAATAAGTAACTTTTCTGGATGATTTTTTACACCTTGTGTCCGAAAAACCCAAATATCTTACGGAACCCTATTTTTTTCCAAAAAAAATATAGCCTATATTACTCACAGATAATGTAGCTTTCAAATGGTGAAAGAATTTTTAAAATCGGTCCAGTAGTTTTTGAGCCTATTCATTACAAACAAAGTTTTCCTCTTTATAATATTAGTGTAGATATTCTTACAGGCCAAACCCAATACAATAATGTCTTACACATCCCACTAATATAACGCGAAAGTTTGTAAGTATGGATGGATGCTTGCAACTCTTTCGCGCAAAATCTACTGAATGGATTTTGATGAAACTTTACAATAATATTGTGTGAAATTTTTTTACACACCACCGTCTAGCCCAAAGTAAGCTAATATAAGCTCGTGTTATGGGATCTAGACGACTGATAAACATACTTATATATTTCTAAATACATACATATTATACATAGGTGTTCGCAAAATCTCTGATATTAGCTTACCGGATTCTTGTCGTCGGTGTATGGTACAGATAAGCTGACCAAGAAAATTTTAGCTACGTCACTGGTTAACTTTGAAGTGCCATATTTATCTGACGCCATGAATGTCTGGAAAATGACCTGCACGAGTGCAGTACAGTGGGATTTGCCACTATGCAAATCAGTTCAAAAAGAACTAACTAACTCTTCATCCAGTGCAGCAGAGCGAGCACGCCTATTGGCTGTGGGGGAGCGGGAATCGGGTCTCTGGCTTCATGCGCTGTCCTCTGCCAATACTGGCACATACACACATACATATTATCCCCGAAGGGGTAGGCAGAGGCATATTAAACGCCCACGTTTCACCGTATGCACTTTCGTCCCAGGTCGTGAGCCCATTGCCGTGTTGAAATGGACCTGCTGTTGAAATTTTTTAAGCCGCCCGTAAGGCCTTCAACTTGGCTTAATAACTGCCATTTTATTAGCAACCGGGACCAACGGCTTAACGTGCCTTCCGAAGCACGGAACTGGGGTGGGTCTAAAGGGCCGAATAAATTTAATAAAATAAAATGTGTCTATAGATGTTAAATTTGAAAGAAATATTGAACCTGTTGCCTTATTAGTGAGGTGGTAGCAAAAAGGCTACAAGGTCTTATGTGCTGGACAATAATTAGCACGACCAATTAAAGTCCTGGTAGTCTCGGACTACGACAGCGCATGAAGCCAGAGACCCGATTCCCACTCCCCCACAGCCAATAGGCGTGCTCGCTCTGCTGCACTGGATGAAGAGTTAGTTAGTTCTTTTTGAACTGATTTGCATAGTGGCACATTATTAGATAATGGCACTTTCCGCTACCTGTTTACGCCTAGGTACTTCCTGCATCGTTCCACATCGTTGTCACTGCGGTGAAACTGTCGACCGCCTCGGTCACCACGGACTGTCTTGTTTCAGAAGTGCTGGCCGTTTTCCGCGACATGCTAGTATAAATGACTTTCTGCGGCCGGCGTGCCAGTAGTCCTTGAACCCAAGGGCTTTGCGCGAGAAGATGGGAAGAGACCTAACGGGATGTCATTGGTGCCTTGGAAGATCTCTTCTCTCTTCTCTTTTGTGGGATGCCACATGTGTGGACACCCTTGCACCTTCGCATATTCCTGGCACTGCTAGCTGTGCGGGAGCTGCTGCCGCATCCGCTGAGGCACTCAAACGGCGCAAATACACAAATCTTGCAGGAAATTATGCATTTGAGCCGTTTGCGGTCGAAACTCTTGGTCCGTGGGGTCCTAGTACAAAGCTTCTTTTCAGAGCTCTATCTAAGCTTTTGGTCGATGGTTCTCATAATCAGAAAGCTGGCTTGTACTACGGTTAAAGGTTCAGCATTGCTATTCAACGTGGCAATGCTGCCTGCATTCTGGGTACGGTTGTGGCTGACAGCGATGTGGAAGAGTTCTTTGATTCCAATTTTTTTTTTGATATATGTACATATTCCTAACCTTCCTTTTTTATATTTGTAAAGTTTATAGTAGCTGTAATTTGTAAATATAAATTTATTATTATTTCCGGGTGCTGGTATGGGATGCAACCTGTTCAGACACGCTGGCCCCTTCCCATCTACATGGAACCAACAACAGAGCTGGTGCGGCTTGTGAAGCGGCTGAAAAAGCTAAAGCATGCAAATACAGGGGTCTAGGCTCCGAATATGATTTTGTCCCATTCGGTGTCGAGACCCTTGGTCCGTGGGGTCCTAGGGCTACAAGGCTTTTTAAAGAAATAGCAAAAAGGTTAGTCGACATTACAGGAGACCGAAGAGCTGGCAGCTACCTCGGCCAAAGAATTAGTTTAGCTATTCAAAGGGGGAACGCTGCCAGTATCTTCGGAACCTTGCCTAAAGGGACTCCTTATATTAATATATTTTAAATTATCATATTTTCTTTTTTTGTAAAACATTAAATAGTTGTATGTTTAGTTCCTTTTGTAATTATTTCAATGTAAACATTATTTTTTATTTTTGTTTTAGAAATGTTTTGGTGAATATTACTGAAGTAGGTCTAATAAATTGTAGTCTTATACATAGGTAACACCCACACTCCGAAACAAACATTTGTGGATCACACAAATATTTTCTCCGACCTGGGAATCGAACCCGTGACCTCAGACGCGGCAGTCACATACACTACCACTGCGCCACCGAGGCAGTCAAAAGAATAATATAATAAAGATATCAGAATAACACTTAGGTTACATTTATCCTGGGAACAAGTTCCTGTAGAAAACGGGAACGGGAAAGCTTCACCACGCGTGCGGAGCCGCACGCGTCAACTAGTAACTTAATAATTATCAAATTCAAGACTATGCACCTTTACGAATTATTCCAATGTCCACTTGAAAATATATATTTTATATTATAAATACATCATTTATACTTAAACGAAAAAATATCGATTAAGTTTAAAAACCAAACCTTGTATTAATATCGATGAGATGGAGCTCATATTAATACATAATATATGTACTATTGTCGATAAGGTGGAGCTTATCGATATTAATACAAGGTTTATAATCTAAAAGAGTATGAAACAATTAATTGAATGTACGTCTAAGTATTCAAGTACTTTTTACCTTTCCATAGTAATAAATTTATTTCTACATACATACATATTGTCACGCCTTTACCCCGAAGAGGTAGGCAGAGGCTTACTGTACGCCCACATTTCACCGTATGCATTCCTATCCTATTCCGTATGCATCGAATTCATTTTTAATATATAAATAAATGATATTATGTATATAATATACTACTTTATAATTATGTGTAGGTACCTGCTCATACTCGCAGGTTCAAACTTCTAATTCAAGTTATCTTTGGGAGGTCGGTGGGCCTCGCGTGGAGCCCCGCCCGAGATCGTAATCAATTTAATTGGAAATTTCCTTTGATTAAACGCAAAGACGTTGTTAGAAGTTGACCTAATAAAACAAGTAGCGTCAGCATATTCGTTCATTATTTTATAGGGATGATCATGATGATGATTTGCCGTACCCGGTATGGTAAAACAAAAGTGTGATGTTGTAGAGATTCTTCGTAGAGATTCTTTGTAGAGATTCTTCGTAGAGATTCTTCGTAGAGATTCTTCGTAGAGATTCTTCGTAGAGATTCTAAGTAGAGATATTGTAGAGATTCTTCTGATATGACATATTTACTAAAAAAGCTAAAAACAGTCCACAATTAAAATAAACGAAAAGCTGAATCTTCTAGTTTTTTTTAATTAAGTATTCTTGTAATTTATGTTTGTTTGATTGAATGCGCTAATCTTCGGAAACAAGGTGCAAACTGAAAAATAAAATGTAGCCAGTTTAATGATAAGTGTAGAAGAAGAATATGCATAAAATATATTTATTAATATCATCACGCTGCTATCCAGAAGAGCATTCTCTGCGACAAAATGTCAGTAAAATGTTCATAAATAATTACAGTCGGGCTTCAAGGTATGTCTCGTATGTCTTCATAGTATAAAAGAAGAAATAAAAATGCTGTTATTTGTTGTTCCGCAAGAGGTATAATAGAAGTTTGTAGTGAAGCTATATTATTTTGAAGTTTCATTAAAATCCGTTCAGTAGTTTTTACGTGAAAGTGTAACAAACATCCATACAAACTTTCGCATTTATAATATTATTAAGATATGTGTATTTAGAAATATACAAGTATGTAGATATATTAGTTATCTAAATCCCATAGTACAAGTTTACAGCTTAGTTTGGGTAAATTTAAGTACGTACCTAAGTAAATTAATCAAGAAAAATAAATTAATTTTCATATTCAATCTTGTGTCTTACTTACTATGCTGACGGTACAACATCCGTATATCTTAAAATTTCCACCCAGTGAATCTTGCGGCGGGCAAGATTATACCAATAAAATTTATGTTTCTACCCGCATAGCACAAGTTGGTCTTGCCCGATAACTTCGCCTTTGTTGTGCTGTAATCAATTCTTGCCCTGGCGGATATTTATTAAAAATGTTTTAGCTTAACCGGGCAAGTTTATAAGTTACTACTTTACAATATCTATACAACTATATACGGTACTTGCCAAATTGACAAAAATGTAAAAGTGATTGCACCTTGTTGACTAAATTTCATCTCAAAGGGCAAGCAGAGCAAGTTGAGCTATCAATAAAATACTAGTAATAATAAATAAGATTATTTCAAGTAGGTAGATATATAAAGCGCTCGTGGCTCCGCGGTCTCAGTGTTCTGTAAACGATCACTGAGTTACGCAACTTTCACTATGGCTGGTACTCGGATGGGTGACCACTTTGTGGCATTTACATTTGCGAGCGTTTCCGTGCTTCGGAAGGCACGTTAAGCCGTTGGTCCCGGTTGCCAGTAAAATGGCAGTCGTTAAGCATGGTTGCAGGCCTTATGGGCGGCTTAAAAATTTCAACAGCAGGTAGCCACAACCTGCGTCTGTCTATTTCAACACGGCAATGGGCTCACCACCTATTACGTGGGACAGGAATCCACACGGTGAAAAGTGGGCATATAATATGCCTCTGCCACCCCTTCGGGGATAAGGCGTGATGGATATTTATTTTATTTATTTTTTTTTAGATATATAAATGCTAAGATAAATAACGACTAAGACAAAAAAAGACTAGTTTAAATTAAAAAAAAGAAAGAAAAAAATACTAGCCTTTTTTATATTAGTCTTTTTTATCTTAGCTATAAGATAAAAATATATAAGATAAAAAAGACTAGTTTAACTTGACAGTTATTCTTACTTAACAGACCTACCTATACGTTATCTCCTCTCGTGATCTACCCCGTAATGAATAGCGCTCAATTTCCGTACTTCATACCGTTATGTCACAGAGAAAGGAATCAATGACTTCATCCAACAAATGCGTGAGGAACGATTAACGAAGAATATATATTGTGCGAAAGTAGAGGGTAGAAGAAGTCACGGTAGGCCGAGACTTACATATTATAAAGACCACGTGAGCAGATTGCTCAAAAATGGAAAGGTCAAAAGTACTCGGACACCCAGACGTGCGTGTATGAAGCGATTGATGAATCTTGAAGAAGCGAAGTTGCATGGATCGCGAAGCCTGGCGATCGGTCCTCTCTGACTACCCCGTCAGGGATACAGCGTGAAGATAGTTGAGTTTAGTTTTTTTTTAAAGTAGATTTTTCGCTGTCTGTTCCTATGTATGCTTAGATCTTTAAAACTACGCATCGAATTGCGATGCAATTTTTTTTTATAGTTAGAGTTATTCATAGGGGTTTTATGTATAATTTGTTAAGTTTCGTATACATTAACTTAATTATAACGATATATGTAGGAGGCGTCGGAAAAAATTACCCAACTGGAAGCTTTTAACGAAAACGCTGCCTAAATACTTTGAGATATAACGAAATAATGTATTGTGGCATTGTGTATCTAATATTGGTCTACAAAAAAGTTCGTAATAGTATATGTCTATCTCTTAAGGATAACATACAGTATCCATTTTAATACTTAAAAAACAGCAATATTAAAGTGGTAATTTGAAGGCTGTGAAACACAAATACATTTTTATATCATTTTTAATATGTTAGTTGGCTTCAGCATTTTCTGAAGATTATTTTGGCTCTTTACACCTTGCAAATTAAATGAATATCATAGGAGCAACGGCAAAATCGAAAAAAATGCGCAAAGAAATTAATTTCGTGTAACCAAATTCGACCATACGGTGGGGGCGTAGGTACTTGAGAGCGGAGAAGTAATAAAGTAATTTGGATAATGTTCATACGTTATTGTGAAATTAATAAACGATGGGATTAAACGGGTGCCACAGGGTTCGAAGTATGTCACGGGCGAATCCGGGTGGGACAGCTAGTTTATAGTATAAAAGTAATAAACGACTGGGTTAACTGGGTGCGTTGGGGGATAAAAAGTATGTAACGGGCGAAGTCGAGGGGGTCAACTAGTATATCATACAACACTCATGTCAGGGGTCGTCAACCTTTTTACATACGATTACTTACATTTATTACTACATTTATTTATAAAGGCGCAAGCAACATTCCTGACTCTATGCGTGTTACAGATAAATTACTTGACGGATATATAGTCTGTGGATATTGAATAATGACGTCAGTCGTATCTCTCTAGTGCACTAGCAGTGATTCCGGATAATGTAAAGGAATAAGCAGAGACAGATATTACAGGTAGTATTAGCACATAAGTAAATTTAATCATTGTGGTATTAATATAGGTATAATATAATATAGGTTATGAAGCCGCTCATGAAGTTCAGATTTTAGCGTTCCTTTTTTTTTCTTTTTGGAACGAAGTTCCTTATGGCAGGCTAGGAGGAGATAGGGATTTTGCTGCGCGACCGAACTGAAAGATATGTGATGGTAAAACCGTAAGAAAAAAACGGTAAGAAAAAGTCCGTGGAATAAAGGCGTTAAATGAGACGTGCGCAGGTGCGACAGTCGTTTGTTTTGCAAATTGTGTCGATTTTCAAACTGTCTTTTTACCTCAGTGAAGTGAACACTAATTTGGAAATTGCAGTAACGTAGTTGTGTGGTTTGGGTGGTATGCTGCTCGGCTGAGAGGCGAGAGGCCCGAGTTCGAATCCTAGTACAAACGGTGACTTTTTGTATGATTAATTGAATCGTGAACTTGTTAACTTCGTTCCTACCTTGTGTCCCACGACACCATATCTTTTTTTATACAACGAGAGATCCACTGACAGACTACCCACTGCTGGCTAGCAATGGGCTTGTGTGGGGGTCGCCCTGATCGTGGTGGTACTGGGAATACCCACTAAAACTCCTCAGCTACCTTTCTGCCCTAATAGAGGTGTTTTGGGACCTGTTAAACTCACTTGAAAAATCCATTAAGTACGGGATTAAATGAATATCATGAAATTTCGAAGTACCATTGTCACGGACGAAGTCACACGCTCTGTTAGTATAGACATAACCATTTGTCTTAAAACCCTGCTTCGACTGAACGATTATTCGAACATTTAGTAATTGATTTGATGAATAAATAATTACAACTACCTATATACTCGTAGTTGGTTTTAAGTAGTTATTAGTCATAATTATTTTTGGGTCACTTTATTATATATTATATATTTTAAACAAATATTCATCACGCCTTATCCTCAAAGGGGTGGCAGAGGCATATTATATGCCCACTTTTCACCGTGTGGATTCCTGTCCCACGTAATAGGCGGTGAGCCTATTGCCGTGTTGAAATAGACAGACGCAGGTTGTGGCTACCTGCTGTTGAAACTTTTCCATAAGGCCTTCAACCAGGCTTAACGACTGCCATTTTACTGGCAACCGGGACCAACGGCTTAACGTGCCTTCCGAAGCACGGAAACGCTCGCAAATGTAAATGCCACAAAGTGGTCACCCATCCGAGGACCAGCCATCGAGAAAGTTGCGTAACTCAGTGATCGTTTACAGAACACCGAGACCGCGGGGCCACGAGCGCTTCATATTCATATATATTTTAAGATGTTATTTTTCATCATAAACAGCACCACAATTAAGTTCTATTCAGTAGGATATATTAAAGATTATATTCATAGGAGCAGTCCATCGATTAATAAATATTCGAATAATTATTCAGTCTAGTAATCGAGTTGGGTACAAAATGTTTTGCAATATTATTTCTATACGAACAATCGTTCAATTGACTTACCATTAATCGAACAGTTTTTTTTATACCACTAGGTGGCAGACAAGCATACGACCCACCTAATGGAAAGTGGTCACCGTAGCCTACTGACGTATGCGTCGCCAGAGTTGCGACACTTGCGCTGCCGACTCTAAAAACCTTCTAAGACCTCTTTTGAAGAACCCTATTCTGTACACGTTCGGGAAAACCAAGGCAGGGAGTTCATTTCACAATCGAAGCGTACGTGGAAGAAAGTCCCTATCGGACTTTTTAAATTACGTTACGCACTGAAAAATAAAGTACTATTCCACACTATGTCCTCTATAATGGGTAATATTCCATTCAATATATAAGCGTATATTAATTTCCTAGTAAACTTTGATTTACTCCTTCCCATAGGTAAGCAATAACATCTACAATAAACCATAAACACATACACATATAACAAGCCCACATAATCTTACACACGAGATAAAACTTCATCTCATAGCAGACTCCCAAGATGATATCAATATTAAGATCTTTTACCCAATACATGGAACTATCGACCTTATTTCTGGATAACATAGAGGTGAAGATATCGTACATGTGTTGGGGAGAATGGTCTCGCGGTAGGGTGGGTACTCTTGAGGGGTGAATGTAAAAACCACCCCGCGATCGACTTATATGCTGTATCAAGACGTGCAAGGTGTTGGTGGATAAGGGAGTATTTGTAAATGAAGATTATTGAAATATTTTTATACCCAAGCCAGAAGGAAGAGGCAATTTGCCCATATTTCACCGAATGAATTTTCGTTCCACGTAACAGGTGAGAACTTATTGCACTTTTTCTCAAACTAACTAACTATCTTTATTCAGTATGCCGGATGGGATATGAACCCGCAACCTTTGCCTTACAAAGGCAATGTCCTAACCATTGAGCTACAAAACTGTACTAAAATAAAGTGACATTCTACACAACCTCTGTTGTAAATGCCATTACTTTTTTTATACAAGTTGGATTTTTGTGACAGGCGATTAAGTGCAGGTTCCTTAACTGTTATAGTTACAGAAAAAACATTCCTAGAAGATTATACATAACTATTTAAGGTTTACTGAACTGAATTCTCAAATTCTGGAAAAAAATAACGCTACAAAGCTACAACACAAAAATAAAGTGCCAGTTAAAGAGTGTATTGGACTATTTTAGGTATGAGTACTAGAAATGACAGAATTAACCAAAAAGTCACCCTCCAGAATGCATTACAGTTCAATAAATAATAAACAATAAATTGACACATTTTTTTTGTAAAATCACAGAGGTCACATAAATGGGAATACTCGGTTTTAGCTTTACATCGCGCAATTGTAGACTGGTACAAAATGTCATAGGCATTAAATTTATGGTGAACACACAATTAAAAACACATAATGTATTTATTGTGCTCCATTTTAACATTTAACATGAATAATTTCTAGTTAATAAGCTCATGGCTCTAGACTATTCCTTTTGTTCCCTGTTGTATAAATAAATACATAAATAAATAATAAACATTTGTTAAGAATATGATTACTTTAGAATAGGAAAAGGACAATAAATTTGAACACAAATTTTCGAAATAAGACTGTTCGGTCTTAAAACCTGAGCTAAATTTGCAACTCGGCGAAAATTACTTACTACAGTATGCGCCAAAGTCGTCACCTCCCACAAATTTTACGTCGCTTCGCGAGCTCTACACGTATTTATTATGTACTGTCGTCTTCTCTATGTAGAGCTTGCGCCACTAAGATAGTAATTACGTACATTAGGTACTCTACAGCGTATATTATTTATTAGCTGGAACTAGAGACTATTTTGTTTAATATTGGGTTACGAAAGTGGATTTATGTTGATAGAGATATATGTAGAGTTTGCTTTGTAGAGTATAGTTAAGTTATTTATATATTACAAGTAAGTGAAGTGTCTACGTTATTTATTTATTATTTATAAGTTTTGATTTTCTTTATTTTAAGATAAGACTGAAATAATTTGAAAATATGACATTTATAAAATCATTTAAGATTATCAAATGTTGTATTTTTTTATATTTCTACGCACCATTATCGGATAATTCTACGTTACTTACTTGTATTTAAAAACCTCAAATACTTATATCTACTAAAGGACATCATTCAGTCATATTTTGTATGCATGCAAATTGTTTTGTCCTATCTTGTTACCTATATTATCACTACATATTATAAAACAAAGTCGCTTTTCGCTGTCTGTCCCTATGTATGCTTAGATCTTTAAAAATACGAAACGAATTACAATGCGGTATTTTTAATAGTTAGTGTGATTCTTATAGAAGGTTCTTATGTATAATTTGTTAAGTTTTTGTATACACTGACCAAACTATAACGATATTTGTTGGGGATGTCGGAAAAAATAAGCCGTCTGGGAGCTTTCCACAAAAACGCTGCCTAAACCCTTTGAGATATAACAAAATAATGTATGGTGCAATTGTGTATCTAATGTAGGTCTACAAAAAAGTCCGCGACGATATATCTCTATCTCATAAGAGTAACATACTATATCCATTTTTATACTTTAAAAAACCATCAATTATAAAGCGGTTTTTGAAGTATATGCTATTAATCCTTATCATTTTTACTACGTTAGTTGGCTTCAGAATTTCATGAAGATTATTTTTACCCATTACACCTTGCAAATTAAATGAATATCTTACGAGTTATCACAGATTCAAAATAAGCGCAAAGACATTAATTTCGTGTAACCATAATTCGACCGGCCCGTGCCGGCGCCGGCGTAGGTAGGTACTGGAGAGCGGTGAAGTACCTAGTTAATGAATTTGGAAAATGTTCATACATTATTGGGAATGTGAAATTAACAAACAACGAGATTAAATGGGTGCCACGGGGTTCGAAGTATGTCACGGGCGCAGCCGGGTGGGACAGCTAGTACTTTATAATGTGAAACATAGGTAAGGAAGGAATACCCATTTGGGAAGTGCGAGATATTCCCAACACAAGTATTTAATTACTTACTGGGAAATCTCAATAATGTAACCCTAGGTAACACTTACTGAAATAAAGAACTTTTTTTATTTTACGTGGGCTAAGGAAAAATATATAGGTACTCATACTCATATGGGCCGTAAGGGTCCGCATCAAACACTATGGTACTGGGAAATCTCAATAATGTAACCCTAGGTAACACTTACTGTAATAAAGAACTTTACTTATTTTATGTGAGATAAGAAAAAAAAATGGGCATGCATACTCATATGGGGTGTAAGGGCCCCCATCAAACATTATGGTACTGGGAAATCTCAATAATATAAGCCTAGGTAACACTTACTGAAATAAAGAACTTTTGTCAAGTGAGACAAGGAAAAATGACCTGACCCACCTAATAGGTGGTGAGTCGATTGCCGTGTTGAAATTGGTAATGGACTTACCACCTATTACGTAGGACAGGTATATACACAAAGTGGGCGTATAATATGCCTCTGCCATCCCTTCGGGAATAAGGCGTGATTGATAAACATAAACATAGTTTTATACATGTTGGGCAGCCATATCGGCAAAAAGGCTATCTCTTACATACAATCTTTAACTAACTAACTATCTTCACGCTGTATCCCTGACGGGGTAGTGAGAGAGGACAGATCGCCAGGCTTTTCGATCCAGGCATACTTCTATCGCTTCTTGCAGATTCATCAATCGCTTCATACATGCATGTCTGGGTATCCGAGTACCTTTGACTTTCCGTTTTTGAGCAATCTGCTCACGTGGTCTTCATATGTAAGTCTCGGCCATGACTCCTTCTACCCTCTATTTTTGCACAATATATTATATTCTTCGTTAATCGTTCCTCACTCAATCGTTGGACGTGTCCAAACCAACGGAGCACGCCCTTTTTCAGCTAACCGCTGACACTTTCATTCAAACCAGCCATATTGCGGATTCGGTCGGCCAAGGTAACGCCGCATAATTTTCGAAGTGATCGCATCTCCACAGCAATCAATTTACTTTCACGCATCTGCTTTCTTTAACATACCTATTAACTTTTTCAAGTAACAACTTGTGTACAAAGAATTACTTGAAACGCAATGTAGGTAAAAAGTGTTTATGTATAATAATAAACACGTATACTTAAATATTATGACTTGTTAGGAATGGATATATTCAATTTAAAAATCGTATAAAACGTTTCCTTGCATCGACTTATCATGCTATCATCCCCATAAGCCATAACAAAAACACTGTCCACTTCACCGAAATGCGGCAAAATTAAAACTAAATCGCGCGACCTGAATTCAAATTTCGACTCTCCCCACCTAGCACACAACTACAGAAACAAAAACACCAATGAACGCCGCGCATTTAAATTTGGAACTATAAAAGCGCAGGTATCATCAACTCACGGTAAGAATTCTATTTTGCAAAAATATAGCAATAGTAAGTTATAGTACAGCCCGACCCCTTGCTTGAAGGAGAGATGGGTGGGGTAGGAAATGGGGTTGAAGTAGCGGGGAGTTTCTGCGTCGGGCGGGGTGTCTCCTAAAAACGGTTAAGTAGCTCCCCCTACCCTCTATAACTATTTTATGCGGTCCCCTTAGAAAGACAGCGGAGATGGGGCTGCGCGATACGCTATAGGCGTAGTTAGGAAGGGGAAGTGAAATTTTAATATGTCTAGTCAGTTAAGAATTCATGGTGGATTTATAATTAAATGCCTAATTAGGGTATTGCGTTGTTTTCATAATAAAAGTCACATATGAATTTTAACTTTGCGTATAATCGGGGTTTTGTTTTTATGAGGTACTAGCTGTCCCACCCGGCTTCGTCCGTGACATACTTCGAACCATATGACACCCATTTAATCCCGTCGTTTATTAATTTCACAATAATGTATGAAGATTTTCCGAATTCGTTGATTACTTCTTCGCTCTCCAGCCCGCACGACCTGGTCGAAATATGTAAATATTATCTACATAAACTGTACTTAGTGATGAAATATATAATTTATTTTGATAAGGATTTATATCATGAGTAAAATAAAGGCGTTTAAATGTAGTCCAAAAAGAATTTAAGATTTTTAAATAAAAAAATGGTTGTTGTGCCTCACTCGACATAGATAGGTATAAAGTGTCGCGGACTTTTTTGTAGATATTTATAAGATCTACAATTAATTAGAACATTTTATGGATCTATCTTTTATAGTTTAAGCAGCGTACGCAAAATAAGTAACTTTTCTGGTTGATTTTTTACACCTTGTGTCCGAAAACCCCAAATATCTTACGGAACTCTAATTTATTCCAAAATAAAATATAGCTTATGTTACTCGTGGATAATGTAACTTTCCAATGGTGAAAGAATTTTTCAAATCGGTCCAGTAGTTTTTGAGCCTATTCATTACAAACAAACAAACAAAGTTTTCCTCTTTATAATATCAGTGTAGATAAGGAAACTGACATCTGGTAGGTATTATTTAAATTAAATGAGATTTGTTGTTTAGTGAATTGCAAAAAGATAAGTACCTACTATAGTACCTTTTTTTATATGTAAAAAGAAAGTCAGTTTTCTAATTATAATAATAAATATAATAATTTTTATTGAACTTGTTCACAAAATAAACATTTTATTGTCTTATCAAAACATACAGGGATTTAAGTTATAGTAATATCTGCGGAACCCAAGTGACCTAACCTGCTAGCGGTGCAGCTACTGGCCAACGGACGAGGCAACGATGCAGGCATAGTAGACATAGTAACTTATAGGTGCCAGTAAAAAAAACATCCCACAAAAAAAAATAAAACGAAATAAAAAGGATTAATAGATATATGTACGCATACTGAAATTTACAAAATATTTATAAATGAATTATGTTTTACAAGTGCAATAAGTCTAAAAGGGGTCAGTAATGTAAGTACTTTACATTACTGACCCATTTATTACTTTACATTACCGATTTGTCTAATCTAGGTTTACTTGTTTTCAAATCAATATTAAAAATTGTTTATACTTAAGACACAATAACTATTAAGTGATACAATACTGCAGGATTTATATACCTAAACCTTATACATAAAAAAATTCAATCTAAAATAAAATAGGGAATATGAACTTCTTTCCTAATACTTTATCTTCACAACACTTAACAGTTACTACGATATGATTGTACTTTTCTTCAATAACCACAGGTGACGAGTTGCAGTAAAATGTTGAAGATTCACCTGTGGCACCCTTATTTTATGTTAACAACAAACAGGTTCCTAAAGAAATGTATTGTGATCGTAAGTTGAGCACTATAAAAATGGTTTAATTTTGATTTCGTAAGAAAAAAGTAGATGTAGTAAGCTTGATTTTTAAGGCTACGAATATTCAACATCTATTTTTTAACTTGACAAAGATATTTTTTATAGTACTGCCAGTTGCTTCCAAACCCTACTTTGATTTAGAGTTTGAGGTCCGCTTTTATTAATTGCTGTCAAAAATAAAAAGCCAATCATTTATTTTTATTTTTAGCATTGTTGAAAGCAACTAACCTGCAGACCCCGTTAGGGCTTCCGTACGAGAGCATCATTGGTCAATCATCTGGTGTACTTACTACTTGCATGTAAGGTTGCTTTAGGCCCGAGAATCTTGCTGGTGCTACTGGGGCCCCTCGTCATATCATTGTTATTATCATTATCATCATTATATGATATCAATGTTATTCTATATTGTTGTTAAAAAAATTTATTTTAAAGTTATAAAACCAACCCATTCTAAAAATTCCTTAACATTCAATAGTAGGTACGAGAATAGAAACGTAATGGAACTTACTAAGTTCGAAGTTAGAACCCCAACCCTTACGTTACCGAACGACTATTAAATAATTTTAACGTAGAAATCATTTTGAACGCAATCCCATAACCTTCCCACGACCTCAAAAATCATGTTAAACTGGAATTCAATGGATCCGTAATTCAGATTTGATAAAATAAACTTCTTTTAAGGTAAACCTGTTTCCATATAAATAGATCAATTGACAAGACAGGTTGTCAAGAACTATTGAAAAGACGTTCAGACACAAGTAGTCACATTGCTATCCAAACTTTTTTTTATGATTCGACACAATGGGATGAACGCACACTTGGATAAAATTAAGATACTATTTACAAAAAACCTGTTCTTAAAGGGTGAAGACGATGTCCACAGTGATAAAAAATATTTTTGTATTATACTGTTAAACTACTACAATAACTTTATTTATTTTTCTGAGTAGTACATTTTTAGGTTAACTCATACAATTTATTTAAATTAGAATTGTTTTTCCTTTGTATGCTTTATCAAAATGAGTAGTCCTTAATCGCACCAAAATTGAAAATTTATTTATTTGTAACATTTTAACAACAATAATTTACCAAATACGTAAATTTTCTTACCCATAAGGTATTAAGGTAAAAATAATAAAAAAATACTTTTTCTAACTTTATTTGCCCGCAGCTTTGCTTGGGTGGTGAAGGTTTTTCATTCCCGTTTCCCACAGGTTAAAAAGTAGCATATATTCTATTCTGATATTACTGTAATTTCATCAAAATCCATTCAGTAGCTGTTGCGTGAAAGAGTACCTAACATACACATACAAACAAAGTTTTACATTAAATTTGTATTATTAGTAGATATTAATATCCAAAATTACAAAAACCAATTTTGACTTTTTATTCGGAATAAACGGTAAATGGCCCTAAACAGAAGCTTTTTGTCGTATAATTTAATAATACTCTGCTCTACATTTCTGCTCACATTACCGTATAATTTTTAAAATGTTAGAAATTAATTAAGTGTATTTAAATTAATCTGAGGACCCACTAAAAAAAGATGTTTAAACAGTTGCATTTTGCTTATAAACAATCGCACCAAGTGTTTTTGACGCCTGCACGGCTGCTTATACTCATGTAAAAAGCCAACGTCTAAGGCGTACAGAACGAGGAGATGGGGTGGGTGGCTCGTACACATACCTGCGATGTGTCTCTGTGTAATAGAAAATATGCATGTGTGCTTATATTTTCATTTCAATAGTTTTTGTGTCGCAACCGTGGGTGTGAGTTGAAGGTGTGTGCGTTAATGCTGTATTGATTCAGCCTGTAGAGAGGAGTTAACAAGTTTACGATCTTTAAGAAACGTAATTTAGTAGAAAATTTACGGGTTATACTTGATATTATTTGGATGGTTAAAATGTTGACGCTAAATTCGATTGGTGTTTTATTAATAATGTATTTAATACTCGGGTACATCGCGAAGGTGCTTTATTTATTACAAAATGTTGTACAAAAAAAAATGGTATTAATAAACCTCAGTAATATATTTAATTTTTTTTTTATTGATAATGATTTTTTTTACTCTGCATAAGTATATTTAAAATATAGATAATAAAATAATTTAAGGACCTACATTAAAAGAAAGATGTTCACACAGTTCTAATAGCCTTTCTTATTACTTTTTACCTATAAGTTTTGATACAGTGTAATTACAAATATAAATCTTAAATAATTCGAGAGTAAGAGGAAAACTAAAATCTCTAAGTCCGAAGTAAATTTATTCAGGCCATGTTAACCAGTGAGCTAAATAATGAGAATAATGACAAAGGTGCTTGTTGAAGGTATGAGAAGATAAACAGATGTCACTTCCAACCTTAGACTAAATATCAACTTCCAACAGTGGAAAAACATCCAACGTCATAACTGCTGGATATCTGTCAATAAAAGCGAACGTAAAAAATCTAAATGATTTATTCCTTCTAACAATGCAATGTAAATCTTATTAGGTACTCTTCCTGACAGTGTTTTACGAGCTCTATCGATTGGTACTAAAAATAATTATAAAAATTAATAGGGTGCTCTCACCATCAGTCAATAGTACAATACGTACATTTGTTATGATAATATTAATCATTGATTAATTTAATAATAACATTTTTAATTTTTGGAAATTATTTAATACTTACTCATTGCAGAATATTCAAAAATATTAGATTATCGCTAAGGTTTTAGTGAAACATTATTAAACATAACACCTATATCTGTACAACACAACGAAATCTAAAAAATAAAGAAATGGCTCTAAATACAGGATTTATTTTTGGTTCCTTGTGTACTACATTATTTTTATAAAGTTCAACAGGTTAAACAATAACCATAAGCTAAGAACTATTCTGTTCGCTAAAAATTTCGAACGTAAACCCCTCGAATTCAGCCCTGTCCTAAGCTGAGCAGACAGATCCGAGAGTGAAGTTAAAAACCTCTCGGTCTATTGCATTAGAGATCACAAACGCTAGGGTGGTAATACCGTTCATTTTAAATGTCGGCAATCCTTATGAAAATCTTGGCAATGATAATATTGAAAATTACTATAGAGTTTTTTAAACCAAACTTACCAAAATGTTGACAACCTCAACGCTACACCGGCGGAGTTAGAAAAATAACGTCTAAGGAGGCAAGAGGCGCGCGGGATGCAGGGGGCACTTATATTTTAAGATGGCTTCCGAGCGAGCGCGAATATCGACGCGGCCTCACTCAAACCCGACTTCGTTTCCCACCCTCGCACTTATGCCGTGCTATTTGTTCGCACACTGATTTTGTTCTTTATTTGAACTATTTTTGAAAATGAACGAACGAAAAGAATAAGAGATGGATTTTTCTAAACGTCTTTGATTGGGACAAGGTGATTTGAAATGGATTTGAATCACTGACAAGTAGGTATTCCCTAGGTTACTCATATTTTGACTGCCGTCTGACCTTTTCGGGCCTGCGTGGTTGCTTCTTATGTTGATCAGCTAGCAGGTGAGGTCAGGTTTGAGAAGTCAGAAGTTTTAGTTAAAAGAAAGTATTCGGCTGGGGCGTATATCTGTAGAAGAAGATAAGTTGTTCAATGGTAGGCATTTATATTTTACTAAATAAATAAATAGTGTGGACATTTATTTTTTACACACCGCCGTCTAGCCCAAAGTAAGCTAATATAAGCTTGTATTATAGGATCTAAATGACCGATAAACTTACTTATATATTTCAAAATAGGTATATACATAGAAAACACCCAAACTCCGAAACAAATATGTGTGGAGCACACAAATATTTTTTTCCGATCTGAGAATCGAACTCGGGACCGACGCAACCGCGCAACCGAGGCAGTCATATCTTGAAAATAAAGAATCACTTATATAAACTTAGAATCCCTATAATATTCCAATATAAGTAAAATTAGGCAAAACTACGAAACAATGTGTCCATTTATTTATAACCAAAAACACGTGTACATAATTTCATGTCTCTAACTTTGAAAATGACGAACTTTCACACAACTGTTTACCGCTTATTTTACTCAGAGAAGTGATTTTTTTGAAAATCCTTTTATGTGGATACCTACATTAGAAGTATAGTTAACCCTAAAATTTCAAGTTCCTAGGTGTAAGGGTTTCGGCTGGGCATTGATAGATGAGTGAGTCACACGTAATTTTATTAATATAGATATAACGGATTTGATTATCTTTATTTATTATTATTTTATATTATATTATATAATGTACTCGAATAAACAATAAACATTTAAAGCTATAATAAGTATCTGTATAGTATAAAATATATAAAAGATTTCAAAATATTTTCTGTATCACACAAACGGGTACTTATAAGGTTTTCACATGGTCGACAGCTTGAGTGTAACACCGTTTGCTATAAAAATCCATAGTCAATGGTGACCACTTTCGATTTGGGGGGCTACAACCATTATTATGGAAGCAATACTGTCCGTGTTTTCGTCACGGTATTCTGAATACAGAACATTGAAGTCTTCTTTCTTCTTCTTGATGATTCTGAATACAGATATTGAAATGATTTTACTTAAAGTGGTGGCCCCACAGGGCCTCAACTCTGTTACTTTATGCTATCGTAACTGTAATGAAATAAAAATATATCTATTTATGTTGGTCACACAGTAGGTAACACTTATAAACGTCAAGATTATTGCTTCTGTATTTATAGACAAATTTGCAAGGCAAATATAACTAACTAACTATCTTCACGCTGTATCCCTGACGGGGTAGTCAGAGAGGACAGATCGCCACACTTCGCGATCCATACATACTTCTTTCGCTTCTTCGAGATTCATCAATCGCTTCATACACGCACGTCTGGGTATCCGAGTACTTTTGACCTTTCCGTTTTTGAGCAATCTGCTCACGCGGTCTTCATATGTAAGTCTCGGCCTACCCTGACTCCTTCTACCCTCTACTTTTGAACAATATATATTGTTCGTCAATCGTTCCTCACTCATTCCTTAGACGTGTCCAAACCAACGGAGCACGCACTACAAATATCAATAAATTCTTAAAGTTATTATTGTTTTAGAGTGGAAATGGCTAATCATGCCATTTACATTAAGAATTTATTGGTACATACATACATACATATTGTCACGCCTTTATCCCCGAAGGGGTAGGCAGAGCATACTATACGCCCACATTTCACCGTATGCATTTTTGTCCCACATAACAGGTGTTGAGCCCATTGGTATTCCAATAAAATTACAAAGTAAATGGCATTCTTTTAGAGTGAACATGGATACTGTAATGGGGTAATGTGATGGGGCTGATAGGGTGTAAGGAGCCTTCAAGATCTCCAGCGTCCAAATGACTTCGTTTATTAACGGTGCATCTGTTGACTAATGAACGAGGCAACGACACGTGCCAAAATGAAAAGTCAAACGATAACTGCTTTAAGCAGTCAAATAAAAGTGAACCTCAAGCTCTAAATCCAGAAAAGGTTTAAAATTAATATGCTAAGATGAAGGAAGGACAGTAAAATGACACTCACTTACTCTAAAACAAAAAAGCAGAATTGAGGCATATGTAAGCTGTATGCTTGTCTGGTTTAAACAACATAATTGTTCATTATCTAGGAGTTCTATTCGACATTTTCTTTTTTAAGTTTATTGACAGTTTACTAGCGCCTAATTTAGCTTCTATCATTGAATTAATCTCTTTTAATTCCGTGCAATTAGGTAAATTATTACCTTCAATACATATATTGATCAATCCTTTAGGCTGTCTGTTGAAGTTACGTTGTGTTTTTAAGACATTCAAGAGCTGCTTGAGAGAGAAGTATCCAATGCTGTTATAAGCTAGGCTTAAGTAGCATAAAGTATTATTGCCCAGGCAGTAAGTTATTCCTTCCCTTGTAACTACATTTTCTGATATAAATGGATCTTCTAACGGTGCCAACGTATTTTTCACAGCAACAACACCTGAATCAAACCACACGCCTTCATTTATAGAAGTACTTGTTGTATCATTTGTCCTTGTAGTGTCTATTAATGTTTCAGGAGTTTTAGACTTCCGAGGAGTTGGGGTTACTTTTGATAATTTTTTTGCAATAGATTTAATTTTTATCTCCTCGACAAATTTGCTTTTCAATTCATTTTGGTCTTTTAAGTAACACAAATGTCTTAATTTCATCCCTTTAATTTCTTCTGTAGTTATAGAGAATTCTTTTAAACTACTCAAAATATGATCTGCCCCGGTATCAGTTATCATATTACCCGACAAATTCAAATAAGCCAACCGTCTATTTGTCCTTAACGCTTCGCCTATATATTTCGCTCCAATATCTGTGATCATATTGGAAGATAAATTGAATGCGCAAAGTGTTTTTGAAGCTGGTAATGGGTAATTTAATTTTAAAGCAAATTTTTCAATAATTTCATCGTTAATTGTACATCTAGCTAGAGACAAATGTTTCAAAGCTTTGTTTTCTTCTAGCAATATATGAACGTTGGCATTTTCAAGATTCATATTATCAAGAACAACTTCAGTTATATTTGCAGTTGCTACGATATAATCTAAGTCGTATATTAGATCATGTTTTAGTCCACCATTAATATGAATGGCCATTAAATTCTTGTGAAATGGTATAGCTAGAGCCAAAACTTTGAATAAGCATTTATTTAGTCTTTTTGCTTTGGAAAATTTAATTTGTACTAACTGGCCGTTGATGCTGTAAACGCAGTTCATTTTAATAGTTTCTTCGCAAATAAATGATGGTTGCAGACGTGACGTACTTGATGATTCTGTCGCTGTTTCACTAAATCGTGCTTTTTTATTGATTGCTGGTGGGGTCTTAACGCTTTTGGCCTTGCGACTACTAATTGTGCTTGAACTGTAATCAACTACAATAGTGATTTTATTATTATCACCATAAACTTATTGTCTTATAAATCTATACTAATATATAAAGCTGAAGAGTTTGTTTGTTTGGTCGGATTTGGTAAAATCTTTTTGTATGGGATAGCCTATATATTTATCAAGGAAGGCTATAGACCACATATCATGCTACTACCCTGGAGAGCGGAACAGTTATAATAAATATCAACAAATTGGTTAAAATTTTCATATTTAAGTATAAGTTGGTGCTACGGGCGAAAGTTGTGGATGCTACGGGCGAAAGTTGTGGATGCTACGGGCAAAAGTTGTGGAGCTCGGCGAATTGTCTATGTTCACACTGTTCAACGCAATTCTCTGACGGGGTAGTCAGAGAGGATAGATCGCCAGGCTTCGCGATCCACGTATACTTCTTTCATTCCTGGCAATATAAAGTACTATATTGCAAGGGTGATGACTCATCACAGTATACTACGGGGAAACAGAAGCAGAACTATGTAGGAGGACTACGTGTAATAGCGGACACACTTTCCAAATCATCTCAGTCGATTGAACCTACTGGCCATAGGCAATTTTTATATGTTCTTAAATTTGTTGAATATTTACTTTGTTCAGTTCTGGTGATAACAGGAATAGTATTCATCCCCATTTGAATGCAAGCCCAAGGTACAAAATTATCAAAATCTGATGGATGATATCTTTCATCATGAGAAATGTTACAATGTATTTGAGACTTCTCTGGTTTGTCCATTTTAGTAAAACTAAAGTTATCAAAATTGTAAAATCGTGATATAAAACAATAACAATCTAAGTTTTTCGTAAAATAATAATAAAATATGACAGTGAACGTCAAAGAACTTTCACTGCCACAAACAAAAGAAACTTTAACCATAGATTAGAAGATTGATATTCTTTAAAGTTAATCGGCCATTTGGCTCGTTTTCAAAGAAATTCAACGAATGAGTAAGGAACGATTGACGAAGAATATTTATTGTGCGAATGTCGAAAGCAGAGGGTCGAACTTGGTCTAAGGTAGATGGAGTCAGAGTAGACAAATAATTACATACGTAGACCAAGTAAGCAGATGTGCATGTATAAAACGAAAAATGAATGCAGATTATAAGCGAAAGAAGTATACATGAATCGCTAAGCCTGACGATCTGTCCTCTCTGATTATTCTGTCAGTGACATAGCGTGAAAATAGATGAAATCCAAAATATTAAAAAAAAACTAACCATCTTCACGCTATATCCCTGACGGGGTAGTCAGAGAGGACAGATCGCCAGGCACCGCGATCCATGCATACTTCTTTCGCTTCTTCAAGATTCATCAATCGCTTCCTACATGCACGTCTGGGTATCCGAGTGCTTTTGACCTTTCCGTTTTTGAGCAATCTGCTCACGTGGTCTTCATATGAAAGTCTCGGCCTACCCTGACTTCTTCTACCCTCTACTTTCGCACAATATATATTGTTCGTCAATCGTTCCTCACTCATTCGTTGGACGTGTCCAAACCAACGGAGCACGCCTTTTTCCAGCTTAACGCTGACACTTTCATTCAAACCTGCCATATTGCGTATCACTTCGTTACGTATTCGGTCGGCCAAAGTAACGCCGCACAATTTTCGAAGTGATCGCATCTCCACAGCATTCAATTTACTTTCATGCATCTGCTGACATACCCAGGTTTCGCTACCGTAAAGCAAAGTTGGCACTAGCACTGCGTTATGAATCGCCAGTCGTGCTTCTTTTACGATGCTTTGTCGGTTTATTAACTGGGACAAAGCACCGTTAACCTTGTTTCCGGCAGCTACTCGCCGTTCTACATCCGAATCACATCTTCCATCCTCGCTAAACATACTCCCTAAATACACAATTTCATTCACTTGCTGTAGTCGTTCCTGGTTTACCCTAATCTCGCATTTGGTTCTTACGTCATCTCTTTCAAATACTAGAACCTTAGTTTTACTTGCATTCAAGCGAAGACCCTTACTTTCACACTCCTCTTTTATATTAGTGACTAATGCCTGAAGGTCGGCTTCTGATGAGGCCATGAGCACTGCATCATCAGCGTACAGCAGACAGTTTACTTTAAAGTCACCCAAATTCACACCCATATCACAATCTTTCAACTTCTGCAGGCAACTGTCCAGATACACTATGAACAGCCAGGCGGACATAACACAACCCTGTTTGACGCCTGTACAGACATCAAAAAGAGGTGACACATCCCCCCTACTCGCACGCAAGCCTTACAGTGCGACTAAAGCGACCGTATTGCCTGCAGTAGCGAGCCGTCCACACCATATCCGGGCAGCAAATCCTACAAAGTTTCTCCTACAACGTTATCAAATGCTTTTTCCAAATCCACAAAAGCGCAGAAAACCTTCTGGCTAACAGCCAGAAACTTTTCCGCGATCATGCGGAGAGAAAACACTTGATCCATGCAACCTCTTCCACGCCGGAATCCGCATTGAGCCTCCCATAAATACCTTTCAGACTTTTCTTGCATTCTTGCCGTTATAACCTTTGCATACACTTTACTAGCTACGCTGACCAAGCTGATCGCCCTGTAGCTGGAGCAGTTTAGGCGCGAGCCTTTCCCTTTGTAAATAGATACTACAACTGCTATTCGCCAGTCATCTGGGACCTCACCCATCCGCCAGCACAAGTTGCATAACAGACATAGTGTGTCCCAGACGCGCGACCCACCGTACTTGATCATCTCAGCAGTAACTCTGTCTTTTCCCGCAGCCTTACCACATTTCATACTTCTTATCGCTTGTTCAATTTCTTTCATACTAATGACTTCAATGACATCGGGATCCAGAGCATCGAAGTGAGCTCTACTTCCCGATGTGGCATCTCCGTCTTTTCTTGCATACATCTTTCCATAATATTCACTCCATCTCTGCAGGACGTCAGTTTGGTCCGTTAGGACGTCATTGTTAACACTAAGCACTTTATTCATACTGCAGATTGCCGAACAACTCCGGGTCTTGCCTACCTCTTTCCAGAAGAGCTTGGCATAAATCCAAAATATTCAAAAGAGAAAATCTATTTCATAAACTGCTCCCACTGAAACCGCTAAGATACGACTAAACACGAAGTCTTTGATCTACTTTCAACATTTATTAAACTGAATTTTATTAGAATCATTACACATGCAAGATCGAATATCTTGCATGTGTTTTGCAAGATGTTATAATCGAGCATCCTTCAATATTTTTAGCAGATATAAGATCTATGGAGATTTCATTTCAAATTTATTTGTTTGCACGACGAGCCCATTTCGTCTTACCTTATGGTACCATACTAACATAACCTTAGAATATACATAAGCATATGTACACTCTAAGACCATACCTTACTATATCTATTATTGCTTACTGTGTTTACTGTACCTGTGTGATAGACCATAATTTTTTGTTGCTGTTACAACATCTATTGAAATATTGAAATCTATGCATTGCTTTGTGTTTTTGTCTATACATAAATGAAACACAATCTTCAGTCATATTTTGACAATTGTAACACACTTTTAGATAATTTACAGCATTTGGATATTGTTATTTTTACAATGGATAATACTTCATTGGACGATAATGACTCGGATAGTAATAAAACAGACAAAGGTCCATCACCAACAGACTTAGAAGCCTTTTTACCTTGGGCGTGTGCTCAATTGCAGTTCACATTCAACATAGTGCTTAATAAGATTACATTGAGTAAGTTGCAAAAATTCGTACGTAAACCTAAAATAGATAACATTCAGAGGCGTAAGTAATATGCATAGCGATCGCGTGAAGAATTTTCACATATGGGATGGATATTCACAAGTATTCTCATATTGTCAGTAGCCTTCATGGTCATGATATTGTAGATTAGCTTTAGTAAAATCACCCTTACCTTAGTTTGGGCATGTTTACAGAGACAAGCTAATTACTAATGAACGGTCAGTTAATGTTGCCTTTGCGAGGAAAGAGTCATCAGGACACGTCTGCGAATGTGAGATAAATGAAACACAATCGTAAGTCACAAATATCTTCGAAGTCCTCGCTTCGGTACCGGGGGCAACATCTTTACTAATGTCTCTCATCTTCTTGTCTTTAATAATGAGATCAGTAACATCTATGTCATCTTCTACTCTATTCAGCGTATTTTGAGTCTAGGACCTGTTATGTACTTCAAATGAAGCGGTGAATTTCTTCCGTTTACGAAAATACCGATAGTAAAAGAATTGAATATTTGAACGTCCACAAATGAAAATTTAGGAATTAAACAAACTGGTGTAATGGACCTTAACGAAGTCTTTAAGGCCTAAGGTACCTGCTTTAGGCCCCAAAGACCTCGTTAGGGTCACCTGCTAGCAAGGAAAAGAAACTTGACACAAAACCTTATACTAACCCATTGGTCAGCGATACGGTACGGAAAGGCCAAGCACGTTTCCAAAATATAGTATGATGGCAAACTTCACTATATGCTTTGGATTGGATGGGGGGCGCAGGTATAGAAGTGATCTGCGATAAGATGGTTTAAAGCCGGTATTTATTCGTTGTCTCAACACGACTGACGGTCAAATGATTTTAATAACTTACTATTATTTCAGACGATTCCATGCGTGGCAACACTAATCGCTCTAAAGTAAGAGATGATGTCAATTGCTCCGATTCACAAACCACTAACTGCATGAATCTCGCACACGTACTTCCTCATGAACATAGAACAATTTATATTGATATTGTGTATGACAGCAATGATTACCTAGTTCAGCTGAAGTTTAAGAAAAATACGAATATACCAAACAAATTACTTAAACTTTTTTCCCTCATTGTACAATTTCATCCACGTTTATCAGCGATTTACATTAACAGAGGTCTAAATCAAAGCGGATTATACCAAGTAAGCAAAATTATAGCTTCTTCAAATTTGAATATCACTGAAGTAATTCTTGATAATACTGTCCTCGAACAAGCCAATTATTACATACTGTTAGAAGATAACTGCCACTTGAAATATGTTTCGCTAGCTAGATGTAAGCTGAATGATTCTGCTTTAGAGGTCTTTGCTTCGAAATTAGATTACCCTTTGAAAGCATCTAAAACTCTATCAGTCTTAAACTTATCTACAAATAGAATCACAGATGAAGGAGCAAAATATTTGGCTGATATTCTAAGGAGAAACAGACAACTTTCGTTTTTAAATTTGTCAGGCAATATGATAACAGATATAGGAGCAGAAAGCATTTTTATTAGTTTAAAATTGTTTCCTTTGACCGATGATGAAATTAATCAGAAGAAGGCGAGAAAATTTGAATATATGAAAGAAAAAAAGAAGTTTATTAAAGAAACTATCGAAAAAATGCGAATTGATTTTGAGAAAAGATATAGTGCTAGAAAAAGAGGAAAGTCTGAAATCACTCCAACAAAAAGAGCCAAATCTGCTGAGATAGGTGTAGAAACTAATACAATGAGCATAGCTGATCTTGATACAATTTGGTTAGAAAAGGCACAGGCTGCTGCAGAGGAAATGGTGGGTAAATTTGAAGACCCGTTTAATGATGAAAATACAACTTCTAGAGGGGAAATTTTATACTGTTACGGCAATAACGCACTGCGTTATTTAAACTTGGCATACAATAACCTGACATATCTTAGTGTACAAAAAATAAATGAAGTGTTGCGTTTGCAAAATACTTGGGACAGAAAGCCGAAAGGCTTAGTTAAAGTTTGTATTGAAGGTAACAACTTACCCGTAGCTTGTCAAGAACTATTAGAAATAGATGCTTACCTAGAAATAGGATTAGCTCGCATTACATCTGCAATAGTAAGGAAGAAGGCTGGAGCACGGACATTTCAGAAGTAAAAAAGTTAGTCATTGATTATATTATTATTATTATTTATCTATCACGCCTTATCCCCGAAGGGGTGGCAGAGGCATATTTATTATATGCCCACTTTTCACCATGTGTATTCCTGTCCTGTCATTGATTATAGAGACCTGATTTTCTGAATTTATTATTCATACGTGCTTATTCCCTTGAGCACTTAGGATACCTGTGTACTTAATTGACTATGTGTACATTTATTTATTTCATTCTTCTAAATACTGCTGTTTAAAACTCTAGTATTTCTTTCTCGTAAGTCTTCTTTTTCTACAATAAATAGTATATACCCTACCACTGAAGCTTCACTACCTAAACAAATTGGCTTTAATAGTCTGCAAATGGATGTCTATGCATCTCGCAATATTAGTCCCATCTCACACGCTCTTTTGCTTTCTGCATCCAGTCTATCGCCGCAAGTTTCATGTCCTCGCTCCACTTAACTCCGATTGTACTATTTGATCTTTGCCAAGTTATGATCTCATCCGTATCTTCTTTTTTTATTTTTTTAGGATAATTTTTAAATGTGTTTTATTATTTCTTTCGATAAGTCAAATTTAAGAACAGTTTTATTCTCATTATACTACTGAGATGTTGTTGATGATGTCGAGACTAGGTTTATTTTAGATACAATTTATTTAAGTAGATTTTATTTTTTGTGATATTGTTATGATTTTTTGTTATAGTTTAGATAATTTATTTTAGACCATACTATTAAATTTTATTTTAAAAATATATTTATTGTTTTATTTTACAAGTAATTTTCCTTATTTTTAACTTTTTTCTTTTTCTTTTTTCTTTCCACAATTTGACTTTTTGAATATGGGTTACGACGTGGGTTTTAGGAGGTTAGACTGCTGTTGCTCCTAACGATACTGAAAAAAATCCCAAACCATATCTGTAGTAACGCAGCAGTCAAATAAAGGCGTAGCTCACATTCGAAAATTTTATTGTATTTCAATAATTTATCGGTATAAATAAAATGTGTATCTGTCTTATTTGTTACTAAAACAAGCACTAATGAATTAATTATTAATGAACTACCAACAGACACAAATTCATTGAACGATGTCCATTTTGAAAAGAAATCGCCCCTTGCGGTAAGACCGCCGATTGTACCCTGTAATCTAAAATACTTTAAAATAATATTTTTCTAATATCCTACTTTAAGTTTATGGTGTACACTAAAGCATATTGTATTGTATAATAAACCATTATTATAATATGTTGGAAAGTAACATAAACACACAAACATATGGGCACGTCTTTATCCCCGAAGAGTAGGTAAAGGCATTGTTATACTGCGCACATTTCACTGTGTGCATTTTTGTCACAAATACACACATATCAATAGACCACAGATTAAACCTTTGTTATAATCTTAAATCGTTCTAAAACCGAAATGTGTGAAGCGCCCAAGAGTGGTGATAAAGAAATCCTGTGGCCCCCCGTGAAGAGCCCTATCCTGGGTGTTCATTTGCCAGTTCGCAGAGAATGACGTCTGGCTTTTATTGCATCCCTGTTGAGTTTCTTCTCTCTAGGGATACGAGTCACAAACAGAGCTGCGGGAGCAAGGTAATTAAATGCATTTCACCACATACAAAAAACCGGGCCTCATGTCTACTAATTTACGTTAAAGAACAAGATATGGTCATTCCATCGCCACTCAATTGACATGCCATTGAGCAAAAATCGGTAATTTACTAACGTAAAAACACGGTGGCAGCAAAATGTCGATAGAGTGGCAATGGAATGACAATGGCTCAACAGTGGCGCTGACAACCACATTGCCATTTCGTGAAAATCAAATACCCAGATTTCTTATTTAATCCATTTGCATTATGTTTTCTATAATTTTGAGCCAGAGAATTGTTAATTTTATAAAAACGTATCATATTTAATGATAAAAGTGTATAAATGTGGCAACCAAAACAAATTAAGCATAATTAAACTAAAAAAACAGAAATTATATCTTAGGCTGTTTTTACCTGCCTGTGCTAAGTACATGAAAAAAAGTGATTATGACATTAATGGTAGTGGCAAAAAAAATCCGAACTTCGACGCGGAAAACAAACAATTTATTCATATTTTATTATATTAATAGTACATATAAAAGTTTGAATAAAGTTGTAACTTTATAAGAAATAGCAAGTACATAACACATTATGAAGAAAACTTTTGTGCACACTTTATCGTTTACTTTGAATCTTGAAAATACAAAGATTCAATTACTTTTTGCAGAAAAATGACAAGTGTGGGAGCACCCAGAGGTTTAATATCGTTTATTATTAACCCTATGGACCTGGCTATGAGATGTTCTCTGTCCAAGGAAGAGTTTTGTGAAGTGTTTTGTCTGAAAGTAGTAGCTTTTCATTGTAGCAAACTTGTTCAAAGTACATATTGGGTACCTTTCGACTATAAGTGAGTGTATATTTAAAAGGTACTCCTGTCCATAGATCTCTAGTATAACTATTAGTTGATAGTTGTAGCACACAAGTTGAAACTGAGAAATCAATTAAGCAGATTTTTTTTTATTTGTCCTTACTAAAAGGCTAGCAATAGCTATGAAGAGAAAAGTTCAAGTAGAGACTTACCTTACAATTTTACTGGGGACTTAACAAATCAGGTACTCAGAAACAAAAATCTAAGCTGCCGGCAACGGGTATTAAACTTTTCAATCTTCATATTGATATTTGTGTTGAGGTGACGTTTTATCAACATTTTCAGGGCCCAAACTACCTGCAAGTCCTGTACCTACTGACTAATGGATGAGGCCATGGCAAAGAAAAGGCAAACTAAATAAAACCTTTAACCAATTAGTCTTGCCAGCATGCTACAGTAAGATTAAATACCTCCTAAATTATACAGTAGAACACCTAGCAATGGTGAAGATTGGGAGAGGCCTACTTCCAGCAGTGAACCGTGCGACTACTGTTTTAAGTCAGCCAATATACGTATATATGCACTATAACTTCTCCACTGTAACGGGTGGGTTATATATTTAGTATTATTACATAAAATACTAAGGCATATATTATAATTGATACTTTTTAATAATTTATTGTATTTTACTTACAGAGACAAAGAGCCAGGATAGTATTACTTTCAGATTTACATCCAAACTAATAAGAAAAAAGGCAAATTAACACTAGAAGCAATAGTATATTTTTAAGACATTTCTGCATGGCATTGCTGCATGGCATGGCCTTCCATGAAGAAAACAAAACATTTTTCACATATTCATCATTGCTCGACTGATTTTTAGCTTTAAGAAAACATTCTAATATATTTGTTATAAATTCTATTAAATTATGTATTAATAAACATTTATTTCTAATAGACTGTTTTTTTATTGTTACTATTTCAACTTAGATGCGAAACATGTGTATGTGTGTAGAGTGTAAAGGGCCCATCCAATATTACTGGGGCCTAAGTGACAGTTGGTAGCGGTGCACCAGCTGACCAACGCATGAGAAGATGCTAGTGCCGCTACAAGGTTAGGGGGTCAGACAGTGGTCACTTCCAATTATGCTAAAAACTAGCTTAATTAAAGCTGCTCCTGCAGTTACAAAAAGTAGCACAATGTTTGCAAGTCACTGGAAATATGTTAAAATGAAGAAGATACGTCACAAATATAACTGTGCTGTAGTGGGCTATAAGCTGATCCTGATGCATGAGGTAAATATTTGTAAAAGACAGCCTAAATTACCCTAGGCCATAGGTAGAGAGTTTTAGTCAATAGGAGTATATGACGAGGTATATTATGCCCAACTGGGCATAGCATTTATAAACTTCATGAATGCTTTCACAAGTTACAATAATGCTTTGTTCACTTGTCTCACAACATAGTCCTTGCACTGTGGTTTGTGTGGCATTGTAAAATAGATTTTGACTCATTAAAGTTTGAAGATCCTGCTGCATACATTAAAAACTACTAAACTATCTTCACGCTGTATCCCTGATGGGGTGGTCAGAGAGGACGGATCGCCAGACTTCGCGATCCATGCATACTTCTTTCGCTTCTTCAAGATTTATCAATCGCTTCATACATGCACGTCTGGGTATCCGAGTACTTATGGCTTTTCCATTTTTGAGCAATCTGCTCACGTGGTCTTCATATGTAAGTCTCGGCCATCCCTGACTCCTACCCTCTACTTTCGCACAATATTATATTCTTCGTCAATCGTTCCGCACTCATTCGTTGGACGTGTCCAAACCAACGGAGCACGCCCTTTTCCAGCTTAACGCTGACACTTTAACTCAAACCTGCCATATTGCGTATCACTTCGTAACGTATTTGGTCCGCCAAAGTTACACCGCACAATTTTCGAAGTGAAAAATAACTGAAATATATAAGACAGAAGCTGAAATACAAAGAGAAGTTGTATCTAACACAAAAAAAACACTTAAAATTCAATCACTTATATTGTAATCATGGAATATTTCATTTGCGATTTTCTTCACTCAGTTTTTGTTGTATCTACCAATTGTGACGAACGTCTTACTATTTACTTATACCTATCCCTCTTCGGGAATTAGGTACTCAAACATTAATTTCTCACCGGCTATATGTGACGCTTTTTCGTCGACGATCCTCGTCTAGCATTAGCGAGTGTAATATTTTTAGTTTTATCCTAATTATTAACTAAATATGAGATATGAATAGTATCAACCACTCGTAACAAAGCGGTGGCATAATGACAAATAGTCATACTGAAGCCATCGTCAAGTCATTGAAAGTAATGTCAAATGATTAGTAGACTACCGTTTGCCAAACCATTGGAAATACACCGAGACGTCATTGGTTAGCAGAATACAGATTTGTATGAGTGGCAGGCTAATGACAAGTCAGTGAGAAGCCATTGGTCTTTTAAAGTTAGCGGACTACGAAAAGGGCAAAACTGTGCCATTGTCAGGCTATCGACACTCTATTGATACACTATTGAAATAGTAGACTTCGGGCCCTGCTAACTGACAAACGAGCGGTCTGCAATGGACTCAGTTATCAGGTGCTCTCAACATCATGTGAACAGGGCCCTGTATTATTATTTTTTTCTGTCCCCTTTATATCAATCACACTTTGTCTCCGAAGGGGTGGCGGAGGCATATTATACAACCACTTTTCACTGTGATTTATGTCCTGTCCCACGTAATAGGTGGTGAGCCCATTGCCGTGATGGAATAGGCAGACGCAGGATGTGGCTACCTGCTGTTGGAATTTTTCAAGTCGCCGATAACGCCTTCAACTTGGCTTAACGACTTCCATTTATATTTCGCCGCAGTGCTCCTTATGACTGTATGTGATATATGTGAACAAGCCTTTATATTTTTCAATTTAAAAATAATAACAATACTTATCAATCATATTCATATTTGACGTGTGAACTCTAATTACTTACATCAATATTTTACATAATTTTTTATATTTATTTATGAAATGGATATCGGCAGTTTTGCAAGTGGAATAAATATCGATTCCGGTAGTAAAAGACGCGAAGGTTGTCCACCACCTACAGATTTAGATGCCTTTTTACCTTGGGCCTGTGCTCAAACGCAGTTGCCGTTCGTTCCAGTCATTATCAGGAGAAAACTAAGTAAGCATTTTTTCAGGTAAAATATATTAAGGTCACTCTCGTCTCTGAGTAAATGGGATTTTCTCCTCAAACAATAACATGTTTATCAATCACACCTTTCTCCCCGAATAGTGGTTACGAAGATTTCCCTAGATATAGATACAAATAAAAATTTATCTCTCTTTTAGTACCGTTATACATTCATTATTATATGCAATCGTTATTTCAGATGAAGTCACATCTGCAACCACTAGAGGCAAAATTAAAGAAGAAAATACTGATGGATTGTCTGCAGACAATTATACTAGTGGCAGACTATATGCACCAGAAGATTTTGTAGTTTACCTTGAAACCACCTATGACAGTGACAATTTGGTTCAGATAAAATTTAAAGAAAATAATCCATTACCAGCAGCATTACTCAAACTTTTCTCCCTAATCGTACAGTTTTATCCCAATTTGGCTACAATTTACATTAACAAAGGCTTAGATCAATTTGGATTGTACCAATTAAGTAAAATATTAGTTACATCCAACATTACTGAAGTAATTCTTGATAATACTCACGTCAAGGAAGCCAACTACTATATCCTATTGGAAAATAACGCTACGTTAAAATATCTTTCTCTAGCCAGATGTTTGCTAAACGACAATGCAGTAACAATACTTGCCTCAAAGTTGGTTTACCCATTGAAAGCATCAAAATCGTTATGCGTATTAAATCTATCTTGCAACGGAATCACAGATGATAGTGCTGAATATCTGGGTGATATGTTAAGGACAAACAGACGTTTAGTTTACTTGAACCTGTCAGGTAATATGATCACTGATGTAGGAGCAGATAGTATTTTAAGTAGTTTAATAAGATTTTCTTTGAGTGCTGAAGAAATTAGCGGTAAAAAAGAAAGGAAATTTCAATATATGATGGAGAAAAAAAAGTATATTCAAGACACTATAGAAAAATTGCGTATTGGATTCGTGAAAAAGTTTGCTGCTAGCAAAAAAGGTGGTAGATCAACTGTGGCCACTACAAAAAAGGCGAAATCAGTCGAGGCAACTCCAGAAGCTGATTTAGTAAGTGTAGCCTGTCTTGACACGAGTTGGATTGGAAAAGTAGAAGCTGATGCTGCAGCAGCTTTTGGTCCATTTCAAGATCCTTTCAATAACGCAAACACAGAGCCTAAACAAGGTTCGATATACTGTTACGGCAACAATACTTTATGTTATTTAAATTTAGCATATAATAATCTCACATATTTTAGTGTTAACAAATTATATGAAGTTTTAAGTTACCAACAAAGTTTAGCGAGAAAACCATTAGGTTTGATAAATGTTTGCATTGATGGAAACAATTTACCTATTACTTGTAGAGAGCTGGATAAAATTGATTCCTTGATAGACAGTGGATTAACTCGTTTGAGTGCAGCATCTTCTGCGATTATCAAAAAAAAGGGGAAGCATTAACTTGATATAACTAAGGAAAGGAATTTATAAATATCAATATTGTTTAGTACTAGTAGTATAGAAACAGATCTAGGCAATAGTATATAGATTGAAATTTAGGAAAAAAATAATAATGAATGAACATATTTGGAAAAAAAAATTGCTGGTAGGCACTAATATACTTGAGAAGATAATTATTACACTATGTATTTAGATACAAAACATAATTATAAAACACCAACTAATTTCATGGTCTATGACATTTTGTAAACTGGTGTTACTTTCAACAGATTCAAAAACAATTGTAAGTTTTATAGGTTTTCTTAGTATAGATTTAGATTTGAGTTCATTCAGTTAGTTTGCTTGTAATTATTATGAGTATATTTTAGATAATTTTGTGATTAATTTTACATAACTAACTTTTAATTTGTGATAATTATATTGAATTAATAGTTATAATTTAGAAAATAATATATTTGTTAATGTTTTGAAATTAAATAGTTTATCTAATTTACTATTAAAAATGTTCGTTTTATTTCAATATGCAGTAAATGTGTTATTTATTGATGGCAATCTTTAAATACGTAATCTTAACGTATGGTACTACGGTCACGAATGTTAATTTTAACACGTTAAGTGCGAAGCGAGGCCTAAATCACCCCTGATGCAACTTCCCTGTGGTGCGGCAAGCAAAAAAGTGAATTTCTCTGTCGTGCGAATGGCATAGCTTTGGTTTGGTCCAGTGTAGGAAAGAGATAAATATATATTTGAGATCACTAATGGTTCCGGACTCGGTGGTGTACCTACCTTGGTACCGGATGTCTTAGGCCTCGTGCCGCACTGAATTAATATAATTTTAATGCAGTGCGGAACGAGGCTAAAACGTCCCATATCCCCCCTGACCTCGTACCGCACTCAACGCGAGCTTCCCGCGACCAGTGTTGTGCATCACGTCGATTGGAGAGCACGTCCTTTTACAGCGCCGAACATGTCTAAACGATGTCTCTTCCGACATCGTTTAGTTCAGTTAATTTTAAAAAACCCAGAAACAGAGCCAAAACAGGTAAGTTTTTAATGAAAAAATCTTCAGTAAGTACCTAGTTTTTTCTTATCTTGGTAGCTATGTACCTAAAGTAAGTGTAAGATATTATTACTTAAGTATATTATACCTAAAGATATTATTGGTAATAACGATTATTGACGTACCTAATACTTTGCAACATATCTAGAATTGATATTTTTGTAGGTAGTGAAAAACTCCACAAGAAACGCAAAGCAGCCGTTGACAAAACAGGTAAGTAATATAATTAATATTTCAGTAGTTCTTTGTCTAGGTTTTGAAAGTAGGTATATAAATATTAAAGATTTTTAGGGTTCCGTATCGAAAGGATAAAAACAGGACCCTCTATTACTAAGACTTCGCTGTCTGTCTGTTTGTCGCGAGAGATAGATAGTTGAAGTTTTCTCAAATTATGTAGGCCACTATTACAATAATACTAAAAAGTTAAAAACAACAAAATACCTATGTAAAGGGATATTTTTAATCACCAAGTTTGTTAAGTGTGTTAGATTCGACTTATGTAAATTTTACGATATATGTCACGTGGTCGGAAGAGAGCACCAGGCGGAGTATATTATTGTACGATGGTAAAAGTACAGAAATTATTGTGTTAGTAATTTAAGAAACTCAATATTTTAATATGAAATGTTTTGTTTTTAGCCATCTTAAATAAAGGATTACAGTGTTTGTAAGTACGTTTTGTATAAGCATGCGTGGATATGATATTTCTAACATTTATCTATAAGATTACTTGTGTGAAAAGCTTGATACGAGAATTAATTTTGCACTAACTAATACACCGTTTTTATATTAAACCTTTAACATAATATTCAACAACATAAGGTGCTGCCAAATGTAATCGCATGTAAATAATCTGGACCATAATAAAGCTTGAGAAGAAAGAAAGATGTAGCATACAGACTATTTGGTATAAAATGACAGTATATTATATATAATATACCGCAGCTTCACTCGCTTCAGTCTTCACTCGAAATCTAGGCTTAATGCGTCTCGATTAAATCTGCTATCAGTTCATGAATAAAGCGTTTACGGAGTGGCACTGGGATTCTAAGTATTTATTGTAAAACAAATCTTAAAAACTTTCTTTAAAAGTGTGTGGTGTGTGTGTGTGTGAGTTTGTTTTTTGTAATGAATAAGCATGCCAAATTCATCTCTATTTTTAAACTGCTGTTTATATTTTGCACCACTTACATGAATAATAATATAACATCTAATAAAGCGAACCCTCCTAGGTTGTAACCACTCGCGAAATATAATAACTTTCATAAGAAAACGATAAAAATACTTTTTTATCGTTTGTAAAAATACTTTTTTAAGAAAATTTGTATACAGGTAATATCAGTTGTTCCAACTGGTTGCCTTAATTATGATACCTATACTTATTGGTAATAAAATTAACTTGTCACACAAAACTTACTCTTGGGACTTTGTATAGGAAGTATTATATTTTTTCTTTCTTTTATTTTGATGAAACTTGTTTACTTTCACGAGTTGTATCACCACCTAAAGAGGGTTTTCATTTAAGAATAACACTTTGTTTAAACTATCACCAAGCAAAGGCTTTCTCTAGCAGCTTATTAATTAATTCTATTTTCAAGTGTACCGGTCATACAAAGCCAATATTTTTAATTAGGTACTGAATTGTCACTATGACGAAGACATTTTGATATTTTACAAACCTGGTTACTTATATGAAAATGATTGAACTTAGAGACATTTTTGGCGATCTATTAAATAGTCTATAAAGAAAAGTACCTACTTTGAATATCATAATACCTAAACTAGTCGGTGAGCCCGCTTTTTTTTTTTTTTTTTTAGTAACCCGTAGGGATCCCACTGCTGGGCAAGGGCCTCTCCCAAACATTTGGGAGGAATTGCCATAATCGCCACGCTTGGCAGGCGGGTTGGCGATCGCAGTAAGATGTCAAACGGTTCAGAGACGCTGCTGCCCGTCTTCTGTGTTCCTTTATTCCCTTAGTCGCCTTTTACGACACCCACGGGATGAAATGGGTTGGTACTATTCGCCGCCGGCACCACACAGCTTTATTTGCGTATCGTTTTTTTTTCTTGTCATTTCTATTCTATTTTTTTACCGTGTTTTGATCAGTACACTCAATAAATAGCTACTGGTGGCTGCAAAATACAATATGTGAGTCATTTTTTTCAGAGTCCACCGAGAAGTGATGTCCAACCAACCAATCGGCCAACATTGCCAATTGAAAATGTGTTTGACGATGAGAGTGATGAAGAGATTTTTCCAACAAATAAACGTCAAAAAACATATTTTTCTACTGAACCAAATATAACTGAAAAAATCGTACCTTTACATGAATTTAGCTCACAACAAGAATGTGTCATTGATAAACAACAGTATGACAATACAAAACAATATACTTTCTTACATGGGCACCCAAGCTCTATAATTATTGCAAATACAAGAACATTACAACACAAAGCAAAAACACGTGCTCAGACTGCCACTAAAAAAAATTCAATTTATCCTGATCAAGTGAAAGAACCAGAAGAAACAGTTAACCTCAGTCCAAACATCCGAAAAACTATTCAACTCAAAACACAAGAAGAAACAGTGTATCTCAGTCCTAGTACCGGAAAAACTTGTCAAATATTGCAGAATGTTCGCTTGTCCGCTTCTAGTGCTTCAACCTCACCAATAAAAAAACAAAATCCTATAGGTTCCCCTTCAAAAGATTTTCCTCATATAACTACGGAGAGCAGAGCTGGATCTTTGTCAGAAATCTCACGCTCCAATTTACTGGATTGTAATATATCACTTAGTGAGGACAACATTCAACAATTACTTCGTACTCCGACACAAAAAAGACCGAGAGAAAATGTTACATCCGAATGTACATATTCAGAAGACTTTAATCCGTCCAAATCCAAAAAAAGTCATGAAATAGAGGTCTCTGTAAATATAGAAAGTATTCCTGATGACAATGTTAAAGGAAAACGAGACATGAATAACAAATTGCCAACTGTTCTAAAATCACCTGATATTGTCGAATATGATATTATTGAACATATAGACTGCGAAAACAATAATATAATACAAACAAACAAAATATGTCACAGTGTGCAGAATATTCGAAAATCACCTGAGTTGGATGAGAGTAATAATATGGAAGATGATAATTTTAGCGGTACTGACAATGATTATAGTCCTTCGGAGGAAGAGTGTAGTGATTCGGAAGAGTATGCTTCAATGGAAAATTGCGTTCATTCAGATCGGGATTTATCTCCAGATAGTGAATATGAAGAAGCTACAGAAGATGATATTTTAGTCACGGACGAAACATTACCCGGCACGCAAGCTAAAGATCACGATGAGTGGGAAAATATATCGGAAAGTCCCATAACTTTTAATGAATTCGCTGGAGAATGTACGTTTAATTTACCCCCGTTTGTGGGAGTTACACCTGAAGATATATACAAGATGTTTGTTACAGATGAGATGATTGATATAATGGTATCTGAAACAAATGCTTACGCACAAAAGTATATACAAATAAATCAACAAAATATGAAACGTAATTCACGTATGACAAAATGGAGTGACACCAGTTCTCAGGAAATGAGAACATTTTTGGCTGTTTTAATGGCAATGGGTTTGTGTAGAGTTCCTAATTTAAATTTATACTGGAGCAGAAACAAATTGTATCGAAACGAATTTATTTCTTCAGTAATGACAAGAGACAGATTTTTATTGCTACTTAAATGCTGGCATGTCAGTGATGTAAGTAATGAAGACTGACAAATTATATAAAATTAGAAATATGTTCACAAAGATTACAGAAAACTTTCGACGTATTGCAAATCCTGGAAAGTATGTGGTAATCGATGAAACCATGATACCATGGAGAGGAAGACTAGGTTTTCGCCAATACATAAAAAACAAATCACACCGGTACGTCGTAAAGCTTTATAAGCTTTGCACTCCCGAAGGTTATACTTCTGAGTTAGAGGTTTATACAGGGAAAAAAAATCAGAAAAAAGAATTAGAACACAGTAAAAAAGTAGTGTTAAGATTGATGACAAATCTGACAGAAATGGGTAGAATCGTAATAGTAGACAATTACTACACTTCGTTGGGCCTGGCAGAAGATCTTCTTCACAAAAAACATTTTTATGTGGAACACTTAATAAAATACGGAAATATCTGCCAAAGCAAGTTACTAGTTACAAATTGCAGAAAGGCGAAATTATTGGAAAAATGAACAAAAAGGGCGTAAAGGTAATGAAATGGATGGATAAACGGAATGTTTTGATGTTGACTACGTGCAAAGATCACGATGATAACCTGATAGATACTGGAAAAAAGAAGAGAGGAACCGACGAATGCATAAAAAACCGGGATGTGTTTTGCTGTACAATAAAACAAAAAAAGGCATTGACTTTTCTGACCAGATGTCTTCTTATTATACAACTTTGAAGAGAGGAATCAAATGGTGGAGAAAAGTTGTAATGGAGCTAATATTTGGTACGGCGCTAATTAATGCCTGGATTGTGTTTAATTCAATCCAAACTGATGGAAAAAAGTTACCAAAAAGACTCTTTGTGGAGAAACTTATAGAATCTTTAATAAAAAAGGAAATCGATGAGACCCCAGGTAATGTAATGCTTAGATATATTTCTTGACAGTCAACGTGTTGAAGCTTTCATAAACTAAGCTTGACATTTGGTCATTATTAAGTTATTTATTATTGTTTCCTTTTAATTATTCTGAATTTAAGCTACCTTACCTACCTACTCTTTCAACATTTTAAGTATAAAACAAACACATTCATTTGATGCAGTTATACCTACATTATCATTGTTATTCTCATCTACGATCTAACCTAAGTAACAATGTCAGTTTTATTACGTTATCTTTACATTTTTGTTATTTTTCAGCACCTAAAAGCGCACGCCATTGCCTCAAAAAGGGTGAAAAAAGGAGAAGATGTGTTGGTTGTTACCAAAAACTACGCACATTTTTACCATCTCGTGAAGCTGATAAAAAATCCAAAAAGATTTTGACTCAGTGCACTCAGTGCAAAAAATCTTATTGTCTACCCTGTTTCAATGAAAAACACTCATAAATAACTACAACATATATATTGAGATTTTTATAAAAAAAAGTATATTGATACTGATTTTTTAATGTTAATTCAAGTTCTAATAATTGTATTTTTAAAGCCCGAGGCAGAATAAATAGGACAGTTTCTTTTCTACTTCTGGTTGCCTTTTTTTTCTATTCTGTGAACCGCATTAAGATTTTCATATACAAATAGAAAGATAAACCTTATGCATAAACCGTAATCCATTATTTTCCAATAATAAGTCTGTAATAGTTGCCTCTTAATGGTATAGAATGGAACGCTTCGTGCGCGAGTCCGACTCGCACTTGGCCGGTTTTTTTTTCTTTATGGCGCCTTCAAGCACAATTTAGATTATTTAAAAAAAAATGTATCCTTTGATAGCTTTGTGTTGTTTTGCCAGGTTTTGCCCTTAAAACGATCTAATGAGATATAATTGATCAAAATCGGTCAAGTCGTTGCGTAGTTAAGACAGTTTAAAAACGTCGATATTATTTATCCCATCACTAATCGCAGCGAAAATTTGCCCTATTTCAATGCGTTACGAGGTGTATAAGATCCCATATTTTGTTTTGCTAATAATTCCTAAACTAGCCATCAGATCCCGGGGCGACGGTGGATTAGGGTTCATCAATTCACTGTCTATATCAATAAGGACCAAAATTCTCATTTATCTTTGATTTCGCGCCAGAAAATGGATTTTAGTCTGTAAAAGGAGGTGGGGTCTAATAGACCGCGTGTCGCCCTAACGTCTGGTCACGGTACGGGCCGATTATACCTCGTGCCGCAGGAACGGAAAGTATGCAAAAATTGGTGCCGCAGCTAACGTGTTAATCCGTTTTCATGAACAATATTGTTAGAAAATTCACAATATAATTGACATAACTAACACGGGGTCTTTTTTTAATGTGTTCAGAGGCAAAAGCAATATTAATTCAATATTTTTTTTTAATTTTCACAGTGTGATTCGGACCGTATTGTCGTCCGTTATAATATTCCTGATTTTCTGATGGACGCCAATTGTCCGATTCTGATTCTGACGTTAAAAATTAAAGCCATCAAGCCGAAATTAATCTAATATAAGTCTTTGTTAAGAGATCTGATTAGAATACTTATATGTTCTAAACACATGTTTGGATGTGCTTGATAAGCATTATGTTAATGCTTCTCAAACACCTAAATTCCGAAAGAAATATTTAGGCATCACACTAATACCTATTTGTTACGACTCGGGATTTTAATCCGAGACCTCAGTGCATCGCGGCAGTCGTCTAATTTTGCCATCGAGGCAGGCATAGTATTAAATATTATAGTGTAACCTCTTCCAGTGATCACAGACCTTATAAAAACCCTCTTAAATATAAAAAAAACGTTTATTACTGGCATGAGGAAAAATCATACCTAGAATTTTATAACTGTCATCAAATCTTTATGATAATTTTGAATTGAATCAAACCCAAACATTAATATTTTTGAAACTATATTAACGAATATCTTATAAATCAAGTTGTAGAAGTATCTGATAACCATAAAATTGTTTAAATGGAAAGGCGCATAAGCGTATTTACACCTAATGAGAATATCATCCCGCTCGTTGAAAATAAACCATTGCCAGCAAATTTTGAGGAATTTTTACCTTGGGCTTGCGTTATACTACAAGAACATTTTGTTCCAATAATCATTAGGGGAACTGCAATAGGTGTGTATCTATCACCTTATTAGAAATTACAATTAAGTAAGGTCAGCATTCATAATTTAGTTGACCTTAACTCAGTGATCACTCACAGAACACTGAGCTAGCAGTGCCTCATTGCAGCGAGAGACTGCTGTCTACTATCCCAGAACTATGATATACACGTTGACACCAGCTTGCAGGTGAGGTTGATTGTGGATAAAGTAGAATATATTGTTAAAGTTAATTTCCACGCAAAATCTTTTAATCAGTCAAAGCTGGATTTAAGCGTTTGTCATATTGAGAGAAAGATAATCAATCAATCCAGAGCGCTAAGGGCATAAGGGACCCACTTAATGCCACCTTTGTTCTGTCTAAATTAGATAATAGTATTGAATAGTCAAGACGATTGTTTGTGTTCCAAAAAAGTCTGAGTATGCACTTGGTTTTAAGTTAATAAAGCCCTAAAGATGACTTTTATTATACCACGCTTTCTAGACGGGCAGGTAAAGTACAAGGTTTTCTTATGTTCCCCATGACCTCGTCCGCTCATCAGCACGTTAAGCTGGCTCGATGTCATTAAAATACGGAGGCCCCACCGAGGTATTTTTTTTAATGGGAGCCTATCCTGCTGACTAGCTGACCATCGCACTCTACCAAGTGGTTATAGTATGTGTTATTTTTATAGGATCTGATTCGTTAACTTCTTTGTGAAATTTGTAAGGTCAACCTAAACGATAAATCAAACGTTAGTAGATTTCAATAGTAAATAATGTAGTTATAATTATATATTTTCAGAGAGCAGTGTCACAGCTCAAAAAGGAAAGAAATATGAACCACCAGATAGCACTGCAGACACTGACGCCTCTGAAAAATATTCATCAGACAAAGTTGATGAACATAATGCTATTAATATTTTGGCAACGTATGATAGTTGTGAATATCTAGTTCTGCTAAAATTCTTTAAAAATAAGTCAATACCAAGATCATTACTTAAGATTATAAGACTTATTGTAGACTTCCATCCACATTTAACAACTATTCATATTGACAGTGGATTGAATCAAAATAGTGTATATGAGCTTGGCCAAATTCTCGCTGTAGCTAATATTACTGAGGTTATTCTTGATGGAAATACAGTCAAAGAAGCTAACTATTATTGCTTACTAGAAAATAAATGTGTTTTGAGGTATCTATCATTGGCAAGATGCCAAATCAACGATAACGTTTTACTAGAACTTACATCAAGGTTGTTACATCCACTATCTGCATCAAAAACGCTTTCAGTGTTAAATTTATCATCCAATAGAATAACTGATAATGGTGCCAAGTATATAGGAGAAATGCTGAAAACAAATAGGCAATTGGCTTATTTAAATTTAGCAGACAATATGATAACAGATACTGGAGCTGAAAAGATATTCGATAGTTTAGTGCACTTTCCTTTATCTGATGATGAAATACTAACAACACGACGTCGCAGATATGATTATTATATACAAAAAGTAGATTTAATAAAGAAAACAGCTGAAGAAATGTTAAACTTTAATTTATCTAAGAATATTAGTAAATTAAAATCATCAAGAGGAATGACAGCTAATACAAAAAAACGGAGGGAATCAAAACTAGGTGAAATTACGGCTCAAAATATCGATAGTTTTACAGAAGTAGCTGCAGCTATGGTCGAGTCTCAGTTGGGACCTTTTAAAGATGCTTATAGTGTAGAGAATACAATTAGAATAGACAATATTTTATATTGCCTTGGGAATAATACCTTAAGTTACTTAAGCCTAGCATACAATAATATCACTTGCTTAACCGTAAAAAAAATGTACTCTGTTCTTAGTACACAATTCTGTCTAAACAGAAATCCAAGAGGCTTAGTCAATCTCTGTATTGATGGTAATGATATCTCTACATCTGGGAATAGTGATTTGGAAAGGATAAATTCTATTATAGACGAAGGTTTAGCTAAGATATGTACAATACCTACGACACCAATGAAAAAAAAGGGAGCTAGCAAACAGGAATCTAAAATGAATAATTAACTTTAAAGGGTAAACTAACTCGAACCAATCGAGCCCACAAAGTCTATTCTTTGCCATAGCGCATTAGTTTCTCCCATTTTACCGACACTACAGATTTCTTTAAAAGAACCGTGAAGAGGTACTTATTTTAGTACGAATTCTGTTTAAGAAATACTGTTTATGCCATTTCTGGACGTCAGAGTGACACTTCGCCTTAACCCTCCATTACGCGGAGACCGTCATTTGGCCAATTAAGTAGGTAACCAAGATAAAGGTTTTGGTCAAGCTCATCAAACTCGGCAACGCCTTTCGATTTTATACAAATACGGTTCCAATCCAAAAAACGCGCTCACACTTGAGTCAGTTACGATACGAGTACTCGCAATAACTCACATTACGCATTCAGATTACCACATTCAGTCAATTTTAATTTTACAAAATTTGTCTACAAATGTCGTTAATAAACCTCCTCCTCCGAAAAAAAGAAAACATTTTATAGGGAGAAACAAAACAAAGGAGTATTTATGTACTCCACGTTGGCCAAGAGTGTTTTCAAACAAAAATAAAACCCAAATACTAAGCATAGGATTCGAAAGAGTTCCTTACTACAATGTTGTAATTCAATTTCTTAGTCCATAATGATTATACTAGTTTTTAATTTTTAGAGTATTTTAATATAATATTTAGTTTTTAGATAATACTGTAGTTTTAAATTAAGTAATTTTGTAGTAATTTGTAATGTTATAGTTAACATTATAATAAGACTTATTAATAAAAATGTGGTTTAATTCAAAAATGCGTAAGACATTTCTGGCAGACCACGGTAAGAATTTGTAGATTCTGAATTCCATTTTTTATACCACTGAGGTGGCAATCAAGCATACTGCCCACCTGATGGAAAGTGTTCAGCGTAGCCTATGGACGTTTGCAACATCAGAGGTGCGGCACTAGCGCAGCCGACCATATGAAATGAAATATCTTTATTCATGTAGGTGACAAAGTAACTTATGAACGTCAAGATTGTTGCCTCTACATTTACATTTACTGCCAGATTCGCAAAGCAATAGGTAGAGCCTGAGAAAGAACCTGGCAATAAAACTCATGGCAACTCTTTTCTAACCGCCAGTAATTACATTAGTTTTATTTACATGATATTTGAACAAATTATACAGTTATGAGTTATACAAAAGTAACAAAATCATATCAAAATGAGAAGCGATTCTAGTTGCCAGTTAAAAATAGTTGTAGGTAGTATGTTCAATTGCAATTGTGCGGTATTTGCAAAGATCACTCTAGTGCTTTTACTTTTTAATATTACTTAAAAAAATGGAAACAAGTAACGCGCCATTCACTATCGTAGCGAAGTAAACCAAAACCAGTTTCAAAACCAGAAGTGGTAGAAACTTCAAAATCGTCTATGCACGTATTCATGGTGTTCTGTAGACTGTTTACATGATTTTTTTTTCTTTTTATATATTTAGCTGATGTAAAGCCATGTCGACACCTAGCGATTTGAAAGCCACTGTCACAAACCACAGGACTATTAACAGTGACCCTCAAATTGGCAGCCCAATGATGTGCATCTTCGCGCTACGCGTGCAGAGGAAGTTTGAAGAATGCGTGAAGACGAGGAGACGTTCGCTGCAGTAGTGAGTGATAATCCTTTTCTTTCTTTTTAAGGTTTCTGAGAAATAGATGCATACCTACAGACGGACAGACTGAGTCATTTTATAACTTCATCGTTTAAAAGTCTAAAACGATATGTACCGTGTTTTTGAAGTCAAAATTTCTTATAACGCGGTACGCATATTTTTAGATGAGATGAAATCTCGGGACTCGTGACACCGTTACTGAGACGTTATAAAAAGTTTTGAAGTACTAGATTGATAATTTCGAACTCAGTTATCAAGCGAGCGATTCGACAGCTCAGATAGTTGAGCGGTTAACTGTAGATGGTTATAAATTGGAATCTAGTGGTTCGCTGGTTCAAATCCGGCTCGAAGTAACTCTTTTAGTAATTCTTTCCGGATTTCTTTTTGTCTTTTTCTTAAAGTAATTTTGATTCAAAATAGTAATTTTTTCTCCATCCCATATTACGTAATATACCATAGATTAAGTTATTCACTAGGCACAAAATTATTTTAAATCATACCTATACGGTTAATTTTTAATTATAATTAAATCCCACATAGACACCCAAACTCTGAAACAAACATTTGTGGATCACGCAACTTATTCGGCGGCATTCGCATACACTACCATTGCGCCACCGGGGCTTTGTTACTTTCTTTACTCTGAATTTCCGCGTATGATAGTAAATTATATGTAATCATGTAAATAAGTAAATGGGAAGACATCACGTGGTACCTTAAGCCCCCTCCCCCACCTCCAAGTAGACCGCGCGAAAACTAGCAGCAATATAATAACTTCGTGTTATTCCCTATTGTGGAGATGGCTTCCTTAAAATTTTATTTATAGTATATTAAAAGTCACTTTTCATCTTTCGATGTTTCAAAAGTTTCGCATGGGGTATAGGCCATGTTACAATTTAGTATCATCATATCTGCCACTATTGCACCTGATTACCATAGTGGCTATGACTTGGGCGCCTATAGAGGGTTTAGGAGTTGAGATGGTAGTCGTTCTAATAATACCTACAGAATCCATAAATCACAACTTTCTTTATCAGTCAGTGATTTGAAAAGTTATTTCTGACTAGCTGACCCAGTGAAATTTAAACGTTTCAAACCGTTTAAACCTTCCCTGAACTTTTACAAACTTTTCAATATGAAAATTAACCTAATCGATCTAGTCATTCTCGAGTTTTAGCGAGACTAACAAACAGTAATTCATTCTTATAATATAGATTGCAGTTGGCGAGGAGCTAAATCAAGTAATAAATAAAGTAATCATTTTGGAATCAAGTGAATCTTAACCATGATTAACATAATAGCTCGATGGTCTTAAGGTACCCGTTTGCATTCAAAATTTGCCTTGAAGCTTTTTAGGTTTTGTTTTTTTAGTCGTTTCTAAGCCATGCCGAAATTCGGAGTCTGAATTTAGTGTTCACTTTAAGATTTCTAAGCCCTTAAGTTTAGAAAAGTCTAATGAAATGCCTCAGTCTGACCATCCGTCCGTTTGTACGCATCTATTTTTAAGGAACTATAAGAGATAGAGACAAAAGGAATTCGATTCAGGAACACATGTACACGTTTATAGGCGATTTTGAAGATTCTACCACTTACAGTTTTGAAACTGGTTTCGGTTCAGAAGTCTTCTGTTTTCTTCGCTACGATAGTGAAGGGCGTGTTACTTGTTATTCAGCTGTAAGGAGCAGCTATTTTTAGCATTTTTGTTTTCGACATTGTTGTGAGCGACTGATCTCGTAAACTTCGTAAGGGCGCTTGCCTTATCCATAAGTCACAGCTCTACAACAGAGCACCGCTAGCATGCAAGGTCGCTTGGTCCCCAGAAATCTTGGTGGGGCCATCATCATCATCTGAGAGACTATCCCAGTTGTGTCTCGCGACGCCCGGGGACCGCTTGCCTATATTTTAACCTCCACTTCGCACTGTCGCCGGCATCCCCTGTAGTGAGACCATTGGCACGCTTGTCATCACTTACAACGTCAAGCCAGCGCTTCTTGGGTCTTCCCCTCTTACCGGGACCCGGCGGGGCTGACATAGCCAGACATTTGTTTCCCAGGTAGCCCGGCAGTTGCCACAAGACGTGACTACTTACACCTAAAAGTTTTAAGTTTTTTATACCACTGTGGTAGAAAGCAAATGGTTCACCTGATGGAAAGTAGTCACAATAACCTACGGACCTTTGCAATACCTGAGTTGCGGCAATCGCGCTGTCGACCCTGTAAAAAACCTTCTAAGACACCTTTTGAAGAATCCCATTTTGTAGACGTTGGGGATATCCTAGGCAGGGAACTCAATCCCTGCCACAGTCTTAAGCGTACAGAATCTTGCTGTTTTAGAGCGCTCCAGACGCAAAGTGTAGGGTGAACTGTATGGCAAGCGTAAGAATAATTTTAAAGTAACAATAATTTTGTCAAGCCATCTCCATACTTACGCTGCCTTTGTCACGCGATCATGAATAAGGTGTTTCCAAGGGGAGCCATCTTGGTTTTCAGCTCCTTACATGCTGCGAGATACTTAATATGTCATAAAATCTATACCTGCTGTCTTTATATTTAACCTTATAAGTAGGTGGATATAAGTACATGCAAAATTTTGACACTTGGTTGGTGACCATTTGACAAAGACTTTGATGTCGTTGTTATTTGTCTTCGCCCACTTTTAGGCAGGCCTATGAAATTTCCATACAGCCTAGTCGTCAGTGTGGATTTTTATTTTAGAATTTAAGGAAATTTCTGTTTTAATAAAATATTTGTAAAGTACGTTGTGTTACAATACAATATTTTCTTTTCTTTCTTTTCTATATCGGTAAATTTTAGCCAAGGTATACAAAAACTTAACAAATTATTTAATAAAATCTTCTTTGAGGTCTATTTTAAACAATGGTAAAAACAGTATGAAAATCGGTGCAGTAGTTTTTGAGTTTATCGCAAACAGACAGACAGATCTGGCGGAGGACTTTGTTTTAAAATATGTAGTGAAATGCAACATCTGTCCTGATTTGTGGAATTTCGGTTCGGATTACTGAATGACGATTCTTCCTCAATTTTCTCTTATATTGCAAAGCTCGGTGATGAAAATTAGTTTGCCTCGTATTATAAAAAAAATGTGTGTGTGTGTCTCACTTTTTACCTATGTACTGTACACAGGTAAGAAGTAAAACTTATTTACATTTTTTTACTAACTAACTAACTATCTTCACGCTGTATCCCTGACGGGGTAGTCAGAGAGGACAGATCGCCATCCATGCATACTTCTTTCGCTTCTTCGAGATTCATCAATCGCTTCATACACGCACGTCTGGGTATCCGAGTACTTTTGACCTTTCCGTTTTTGAGCAATCTGCTCACGTGGTCTTCATATGTAAGTCTCGGCCTACTCTGACTCTTTCTACCCTCTACTTTTGAACAATATATATTCTTCGTCAATCGTTCCTCACTCATTCGTTGGACGTGTCCAAACCAACGGAGCACGCCCTTTTCCAGCTTAACGCTGACACTTTCATTCAAACCTGCCATATTGCGTATCACTTCGTTACGTATTCGGTCGGCCAAGGTAACGCCGCACAATTTTCGAAGTGATCGCATCTCCACAGCATTCAATTTACTTTCATGCATCTGCTGACATACCCAGGTTTCACTACCGTAAAGCAAAGTTGGCACTAGCACTGCGTTATGAATCGCCATTCGTGCTTCTTTTACGATGCTTTGTCGCTTTACTAACTGGGACAAAGCACCGTTAACTTTGTTTCCGGCAGCTACTCGCCGTTCTACATCCGAATCACATCTTCCATCCGCGCTAAACATACTTCCTAAATACACAATTTCATTCACTTGCTCTAGACGTTCCTGGTTTACCATAATCTCGCATTTAGTTCTTACGTCACCTCTTTCAAATACTAGAACCTTAGTTTTACTTGCATTCAAGCGAAGATCCATACTTTCACACCCCTCTTTCATATTAGTGACTAATGCCTGAAGGTCGGCTTCTGATGAGGCCATGAGCACCGCATCATCAGCGTACAGCAGACAGTTTACTGTAAAGTCACCCAAATTCACACCCATATTAAAATCTTTCAACTTCTGCAGGCAACTGTCCAGATACAGTATGAATAGCCAGGCGGACATGACACATCCCTGTTTGACGCCTGTACAGACATCGAAAAGAGGTGACACATCCCCCCCTACTCGCACGCAAGCCTTACAGTCCCTATAAAGCGACTGTATTGCCCGCAGTAGCGAGCCGTCCACACCATATCCGGGCAGCAAGTCCCACAGCGTTTCTCTCACAACGTTATCAAATGCTTTCACTAGATCCACAAAAGCGCAGAAAACCTTCTGGCTAAGAGCCAGAAACTTTTCCGCGATCATGCGGAGAGAAAACACTTGATCCATGCAACTTCTCCCACGTCGGAATCCGCATTGAGTCTCCCATAAATACCTTTCAGACTTTTCTTGCATTCGTGCCGTTATAACCTTTGCATACACCTTACTAGCTAAGCTGACCAAGCTGATCGCCCTGTAGCTGGAGCAGTTTAGGCGCGAGCCTTTCCCTTTGTTAATAGGTACTACAACTGCTACTCGCCAGTCATCTGGGACTTCACCCGTCCGCCAGCACAAGTTGCATAACAGACATAGTGTGTCCCAGACACGCGACCCACCGTACTTGATCATCTCAGCAGTAACTCTGTCTTTTCCCGCAGCCTTGCCACATTTCAAACTTCTTATCGCTTGTTCTATTTCTTTCATACTAATGACTTCAATGACATCGGGATCCGGAGCATCGAAGTGAGCTCCACTTCCCGATGTGGCATCTCTGTCTTTTCTTGCATACATCTTTCCATAATATTCACTCCATCTCTGCAGGACGTCAGTTTGGTCTGTTAGGACGTAATTGTTAACACTAAGCACTTTATTCATACTGCAGATGGCCGAACAACTCCGGGTCTTGCCTACCTCTTTCCAGAAGAGCTTGGCATTATCCCGGAAATTGGACGACAACCTTTCATCCGCTTTCATTCTGCACCTTTTACGAGCTTCTTCTATCAGTGCCTTCGTGTTAACTTTCTGCAGCTTGTATCTCTCTTTCATATTAAAATCATTCCGCGAGGCTAAGTAGTCTAGCCATTCTTTCTTCTTCATTCGAACTGCTTCTTTCACTTCCTCATTCCACCATGCATCACGCTTATAACTACTGCCTCTTTTCGTTTCTCCACACACTTCCACAGCGGCATTTATCATACTATCCCTAAGGTTCTGCCATACACTTTCCACATTCTCACTACTTGCATTGACGTCGCCAAGCTTTTCGGCTACCCTTTCATTATATTTATCCCTAATGTATTGATCCTGCAGCTTCCAGCTTTTGATGCTATAAGTCGGCCCAGGTTCAGGACACTCGGTACGATGACGCCAACCCGCGAACAGACCCCTAATCCTAGTTATGACTAGGTAGTGGTCTGATCCCAGCTCAGCGTCTCGATAAACCCTTATGTCCATCACCTGTTTACGGAGCCGACTATCCATTAGGAATAGATCTATCATGCTTCTCTTTGACTTACATCTCCTCGTATACATATGAATTTGTTTGTGGTTGAACATTGTGTTCGCCACAAACAAATCCTTTTCCTTACAAAATGCCAGTATTAGCTTGCCAGCGTCGTTCACCCTTTTATCCCCATACTTCCCGAGTACCGACTCAAAACCATCACGAGCGGTACCCACCCATCCATTCAAGTCTCCACATACTATAAGTCTTTCATTTCCTTCTATCACATTTAGAGCTTCTCTCATACTCTCCCAGAAGTCCTCTAGCTCACTCGCGTTCGACGAAGATACTGGCGGGTAAGCAGCTACCAGGAAAATCTTCGTTAACCAAGTTTTACACGGATCCAGAGGATTCTAGGACCTACCAGTTTGTACTCATACATACCGGAGGCCAATCGCGAGGACAGCAAAATTCCAACCCCCCGACTGCCATGCTCGCTCTCTGGTACTCCAGACCAAAGCGCGAGCATCCCACCCGGAAGCTCCAAGACTACGCTGCCCTTGCGCTTGGTCTCTGTCAAGCACACTGCATCTAACTTTCTCTCATTCATAACATCCATCAACTCATTCATCTTATCTGTCATTCCTCCCCTAACATTCCACGCAGCTACCCTGCACTCCATCCTCCACTTCCCTCCGTGTCGGGCCGCGCGTGTAGGGTGGCGGTCCCCTACGCCGCTCTGGCACACACTTTTCGCACCAGCGGGGACGAACTGGTGCGCGTCGCCTCGGGGGCACGCCCTAGCATAGTTCGCCGTGGTGGCACTCGTGTTGGAGTAGAATTGCAGCCGTAGCTGGCAGGGATGGCGACGTGCACGCTTCTACTCTTCATCCCCAACATTTTTTTACAGTTATAGAATTTATCTCATACGTCTATAATTGCACTTCAACACGTTATTAAAGAAGTTTCATTTCAATAAATAATTAAATAAATATTGTAGGACACTTTTCACACAGCGCCATCTAGCCTAAAATAAGCTTGTAACATGGGATCTCGACAACTAATAAACATACTTCTATATTTCCAAATTTCTAAATACATACATATCTAATATATACTCGTACATAGGAAATAACCAAACTCAGAAACACATTTGTGGATCACACAATATTTGTTTCGACCCGGGAAACGAACCCGGGACCTCAGCGCGGCAGTCGCATACACTACCACTTTGCCACGGAAGCAGTCTTATTACGCGAGATCGGCAAAGCTACTGGCAAAATCTGAGTGTGTAATACCTCTCTGCCTACTCGCTCGAGGATATAGGCGTTATTATTATACACGTATTATTATGTAAGAAGACCCAAATACCTACCTACATTATAAGTAGCGTGTCAGGTGACGCACTAAGTGGGCGTAGTGTGACAACTGACACTGCACTTATAAGTTGATAGCGAGAAGCAAGCTATATAAATAGGTAAATACATACTCCAGTTACCGTACTTTAAAGCTATAATGTATCTTTAGGCACCTAAAGTCCTATTTCAGGTAAGTTCAATCAGGACAACAAGTCAATCGAATAACGTCAATGATGTTTTTACGCGTGGAATGCCTACTGCACGGTTGTAAGGGCCTCCGCACACTAGCTTCTTTCAGTATCCGGCGACAGCTTTGTGGAAGCCAGATGCAGCGACCGAGCGCGATACAGTATCGCCACAGTCTCAAAGTCGCCGGTTGCGGATACTAAAAGAAGCCAGTGTGCGGTGACTCTAAGAGTCAAGATCTCCGGGGGCCAAGTGACCTCGCCTGCTAGAAGACGGTGCCCTTATGAAGTCGAATTAAAAATCAAACGATATTGCTCCTAGAGCCAAATAAAAATAAACAAACTCAAAATCAAGATAGAATTTGGAAGCAATTCGGAACCACAGATTTTGAAGAGTAAGCAGATCAAACATGTTCCTTTGTTTATGGTGTAATACTTTTTCCTTTTCACTCTTTTTATTCGTTGTATAACGCTATCTTTTTTTGTCATGTGTAGCAACATGTAACTCACACATAGACAGCGAACAGCACGTAGCCTAAATTTCTACATAATGTCAACTATAGCGCCATTTTTGAATCAGGAATTTGTTAGTGTTTTGTGCCGAAGGGAAAATATTGTGTATATATACCTACGAGTAAATAAAGGTTATAAAAGTATAAAAAAGATGGTGAATTGTTGTGTAAAATGTTGTGATAGTCCAGTCACAAGAAATCACCAGGAATAACTTTTCACAGGTAATTGATGTTTTAGTTACGACTACTTGTTATTATTCTAAGATTTTTATTCCAAAATGGTGATTCTTCTAGACGAACACTTGAAAAGTTGTTAATATATGGTTCATAGCCTCTGTTCCATAAACCGTTTGGTCGCTATCGTCATCTATATCTAAGATTTTTGTTAATTTACATATATTTTGTACTGTTACGGCATGTCAAATACACAGGGACAAATTCAGTTCAGCAAATTGTTTGAAATGTTAATATCCAAAGTCAAGCTAAATGTAGTGCCCGATTCAATTGATCAATGATGTTTTTTACGCGTGGAAATATTCATGGTTGCGATGTCCTAGTCCTACAGGCTAAAATCCGATGGTTCACTGATTTTCTATCGGCTTCGGTGCCTTTCCTTCTGCCTATGGAGTCTCGGATTAGACCTCGAATGGCTGAATACAAAAGAAAGCAGCTGCTTTCCCCCTGGTCTCACGTGACGTAATTGCTAGAAAAGTAAGGAGAAGGCTGATGTCATATTGTTAGTAAACATTTTAGAGGTACTGGAAGAATATAGGATCCGAATTTTATATCTATAATTTAGTTACCCCTAGTCAAATAGATAGGGAACTTCAAATTCATATATTATATTGTACAATACTAGTTGACATGCCATAACAAATTCCTGTTTCCCACAGGAACTTGTTCCCGTGATAAAAAGTAGCCTATGTGTTATTCTGATGTGTAAGCTATATAAGTCATTCAGTAGATTTCTTGGTTTAAGCAAGCAAGCAAGATAAACTGGCAAGATTGCCGGGACCACGCGATCTCATCCGCTGATCAAATTTCAAGGCAACAATGAGACAGTCATTCCTAACAATGTTACAATAAAATAACGTTACTAAGTAGTATCCATTCAAAATGGTTCATAGGCTTCAAATCCAGGTAGATGATTTGGAGAAGAATTGGAGGTAAGATGAAAAACAAGAAGCATTCTTAGATACATATGTGAATATGTTGCTTAACAAAATAAAATACTTCAGATTCATACTTTTATTTAAATTTTGACAGACATACACGTCATCTTTTTTGTACGTTGCAAGGGAGAGTAGATTCCTGTGGGACTTGATGTGTATATATTTTATATCAAAAATATTTACCACGTGAGTAATTTGCTCTAAAACGGAAAAGTCAAAAGTACTCGGATACCCAGACGTGCATGTATGAAGTGTTTGATGAATCTGCAAGAAGCGAAAGAAGTACGCATGGATCGAGAAGCCTGGCGAACTATCTTCTCTGACTACACCGTCATTAGCGTGAAGGTAGTTAGTAAGTGAAAATTCTATACCCACTGGAAAAAATATTTGGATAAACAGGCAGCCCTCTTTAGTTTTTTAAATAGTTTTTAATAATCTTCAGAGTCAAGCAAAATCCGTTAAAACTCTCTTTGTAGTCATCATAGCTTCTTCTGGGGTAATCAATAAATTACCCCAGAACAAGTTTTAGCCTTCCTCGGAGCAGGGAAATATATTTGGAATTAGTGGTAACACAAATAAATCAGGCACTCTCCAACCGACAATATAATCGCGAACTTGGAACACGTACTTATGAACACCCACCACCCCGCGTTCCGTTTTGAATTTTGTATAGTTAGGGTTGCTAGCTTAGGTAGATTTTTTTTTATTTATTCTAAACTAGAAGCACAGACCCACAGCACAGAAATAGACCCACAGCTTCACCCGTGAAATATTTCGACCTACCGTCGCACCTATTTAATCCCGTCGCTTATAAATTCTACAATGTTGCATAAAAATTGGCCCGATTTGTCGACATTTATTACTACTGCATTGCTCCCCAGTACAGTAGCGTAATGATATATAGCCTATAGCCTTCCTCGATAAATGGGCTATTTAGCACAAAAAGAATTTTTCAAATCCGACCAGTAGCTCTTGAGATTAGCGCGTTCAAAAAAACAAACAAACAAACTCTACAGCTTTATAATAATAGTATAGATAATATACTACGTCAATATATCGTTGGAGAATCTTCGCAAAGAGGTTATCTGTCAATGGAGCGACCAAAGAAAACTTAGTATAAGCATGCTCTACTGCATGGTTGTAAGTGACAAAATCTCCGGGGTCCAAACGACCTCGCCTGCTAGAACACGGTGCACCAACCGACTAACAGACAAAGCTATGACGTAGGTGCTCTTACGAAGTCAAATTAAAAATTTAACGATATTTGCTCCTAGCGGCCAAATAAATATGAACAAACTCAAAATCTAGATAGAATTTGGAAGCGATTCGGAACACACTATGAAATGAGAAGAAGAAGCAAAGGCAGTAAAGCAACTTTTCATAGATCTCCCAGCCCTGGGGGCCGAGTCTACTATTACAACTACTAATACAAGCCAGAATAGAACCGGAATCGCTGTTTTTAGGTGTCAAAATTTTAGTAGACTATCAAAAATGCAAATGACTAGCGGCTACTGGCATGGTACGTGTTAGTAGAATTCTATCGGCCGACCGATAGAAGTCTATTACGATTGTAATAGTAGACTACGGAAATCTTTCAAAATTGTACCGGTGACTTTCTATTGAGCTACGATTTCGACACGATTGAAATAGCAGACTCGGCCCCCTGGAGAGGTGTGTGTTACCGCCTAGCTACTACCAAGCCGGACGGAGTCACGGTGACCTCGCAATGGTTTGTTCAATATTTTATGATTGATTTTTGCAGATGAAGTTAATTATACTTTCTTAATGTTTTTAAACATTCGCGATTTTCACTCGTATGATATTTCGGGTCCTATTCGTGACGTGTAAGGTACAAAGCCTGCGTTATACTTTCCGACGTTTCAACCAGATTACAGCAGCCGTGGTCACTTTTTACTTTCTATTTTTTATTCTTACAAATGTTTTATTCTTTAAATGAGAAAATCCAATAGCTGTAAACCATTAAAAAAAAACGTAAACGGGATTTTGCGTAAAAACACTTGTTGTCGATAAAACGATCGACAATTGTTTCGGCTTCATCCGGAAGCCTTCATCAGGATCATGAGTGCGGGGCGCTTGCCGTCACGTCCCGTCTCGTGAGTCGACCGTTATCGACAAACCGTAAGTGTTTTACGCAAAATCCCGTTTATGCATTATGATGCTGTAAAGTTAATTTTTCCGCTGTTCTCTTTGTGTTCGATTTTAAATCACAAAAGCATCACTTCTATCTTGGACACTGCTTAATTCCTTATAAGGTTTGCGTTTTAGGTTAAAGTAGATTTCTAGTTTTTTAATTATCGAAAGAAAGAAGGAATTCGGATTATATTCTGCTCTAGCGACACTGTGTAGCGGGTTTTGTTTTTAAATTTTATTCCTATTATTTTATCATATCGAAATTGTAATTAAATCAACGAATCTTCGTCAGTCGTGCAATGGAGGAAAGAAATGGGTCACTTATAGTTATTAGAATCGCATATCTGTGTATTGCCAACCCTAGCTTCTAACGGAACAAACTTAGATTGAGAACGAACGAACCGCTGGCGACGTTCTTAAGATTTGCAAGACGCTAGCTTTAGTTCCAACAGTTATAGAAGTTCCTGCTCATCTGTGCTGCAACGTGATTTGCATATAACAGTACCGACATATTTAGAAGGCGGGTAAAATAAACGTAAGCAAAATATGATTATGAATTTATAGTGGTAAATACATATTATTATTTTTACTTATTCAATTGACTGCCTCGGAGGCGCAGTGGTAGTGTATGCGACTGCCGCGACTGTGGTCCCGGGTTCGATTCCCGGGACGGAAAAAATATTTGTGTGATCCACAAAAATATTTAGGTGTTTCCTATGTACAATATGTATTTATTTAGAAATATATAAGTATGTTTAGTAATGTGTTGAAATGTTGTTTTCAACTTGAGCTTAAATAAGACCCCCATGTCTGGCAATTGGGACCAACGGCTATAAGTGCATTTCGAAGCACAGAATTACTCGTAAATGGAATTGATAAATCGTTCACCCATCCGTGACCGGTTATAGCGAAAGTTGTTTAACACCGCAATAGGGTCGGCAGCGTGAGTGTAATGTTACTGGTGTTGTAAACGTATATAGACTACGGTACCACTTTCCTATAGGTGCTTTGTATGTTTTTCCACCACCTCAATACATAGAAAAACTCAAATTACGAAACAAACATTTGCGAATCACACGAATATTTGTTTTGTTCCGATCCGAGATTTGAACCCGAAACCACAACAAAAGCAGTTGCATAATACAAATAATAATACTACTACTGCGCCGCCAGAGTGGATGCTGGTAACACAACTAGTGGTTCATGGTACCTACATCTTATGTACTCTGAATGCCTTGTGGATACCTTATGTATACGAAACTTTTAATAACAGGAGTAGTATCGAAATCTTGTCTCTACCCGCCCCAAACACAGAGAGGCGTGAGGCTATGTAAATGTACAAACATCTTAGAAATATTCACATATCACCACCCACATTATTGCCCCTCTACAAAACAACTTTAATCTCTCACCAAAGACATGCCCGCCTTTATGCAAATACTCCTGTAAAACTTACCGCGCTAAAACTAATTAATTCCATAGAACATTCATGTTATATAAGCGAAATTTTGAGTGCCTCCGTCTTCGCTACGTCTCAGGTGGCTGTCTCCCATGGACCCCGAAATGGGGTGTTCGGGTGAAACGCGAGCGTCTATTTTCGCGGGTAAATGCGAATAAGTAACGTTACAGTTTGCTGTAAAGGGGATATTGATTTTCTTTGTGGATGGGTTTCGTTGTATATTATATGTAAGATATACTGTATTCAAACTCCATAGTAAGGAACTACTTAGTAATGATTCAATTTATAAGAGTTAGCTTACAAAGGTATTTAGTTACTTAAAAAATCACAACATTGCAGTGAGACCTTCTTAAGTAGAACTGCCTTAAATTATATTACTATTGTGTCCAAAACTCTATCTAGCTGTTAAGTTCTCTGTTCAACTCAAGTAAGATAATAAAGTTTATTATTTTATAATTGAATAGATATTCATACTTTTAAGCTACTTGGAGTCGAGAAACTGTGCTCATGGGGCCCGAATGCTCGTTCGCTATCGCCATGTAATATATATATCGTAATGCGACTCGTCGAATCTTCTCTTATTGTTTTAACCTGTATAGGTATAATCCTATTAAGTAAGCCTATATTTTAAGCTACACTAAGAATACATTGATCACGAAGCCTGGTGTTACAACTAAAACAGTAATATGGGCGGCCTTATTGCTTGAAGCAACCTTCGGGGATAAAGGCAGGATTGATGAGGAATTAATATTATTATTTAGGACCCCGTTTTACATTTCAAAACATTTTTTATACAATATTTTATACTTTTTAATTTATACAGTTAATTGATGAATATTATTATTGAATATTATAGAACATTGAATATTAAATAACATCGTTTGTACTGTTCCACAACGTGTACTTTGAAAATAAATCCGGATAACATCATACACATGTAAATTTTAATTGGTGTACAAAACTGTACTTACTCAACCATAAAAATCGTAAAAACAGGAGAAGTGAAAAGCTTTTGTGTCACCACGACATGGGCAACGTGCTCAAGATATTCGCAAATAGACTAGTTGACGTGGTAAAGTTTTCCCGTTCCCGTTTTCCACAGGAACTTTTTCCGGGATGAAAAGTTGCTAATGTGTTATTCTGAAGTGTAAGCTATATTTTTGTAAAGTTTCACTTAAATCCATTCAGTAGATTTTGCGTCAAAGAGTAACAAACATCCATACTTACAAACTTTCGCATTTATAATATAGCTATTTTTATAGATTTACAATTTAGTAGGATATATAAATATATATAGATAATCAAAACATCACGTGTTTTTACTTGTTTCGTTGTTATTATAGAAATCGTAAAAACAGGAGAAATGACATGCGGGAATGCCAGCGTGTCCAACAACGTGCTTAAGATTATTCGTAAACGGTGTGCATCGGACAAAGAGTGATTTTTTTTGTTCCCCACCGCTAGGTTTGCTTAAAATACGGAGTTTTCATGTAAAAACTGAATTCAAAACCTTCGTAAGCCATCCAGGACTAATGAGGATTTTAATCGTATTTGATACGTATTTGATTGTTGAGCATGTCTCGGCGAAACAGAAATGTTCCTGTATGGCATTTCTCATTCCCGTATCTCATTTTTAACGATTTCTGTATTGGCAACAGTCTATCCCAAACTTTCTGTTATATACACATGTCTCTTAAGAGATTCCTTATACACCGAAGAAGCCTTCGTAACATAGCGCAACATTATAATAATTTTAATGGAATCCTGTTAATCCTTAGGGTGGGTAACGCGAGATCCTCCCCCACCCGCTATGGGGTGTGCGTATAAAATTACATAAACAGAACTATAATATTATACCTACTCAAGACGTTTCAATTTAATTAAATTTTAATTAAATTGAACGTCTTCGCGAATGAAGACTGAAGGGAATTCTGAATAGAAATAGGTTTTGGTATATGAAGAAGCCTTTGTTAATGCAGGATTGTTTATATTTTGAGTACTAGCTGAGCCTTGCGGCGTTACCCGTTACTTATTTCGAACCCTTTTGGCGCCTATTAAATCCCATCGGCGTCTAATTTTTGACATTGATTTGTTGACTTAAAGTTCTAGAAATTAAAAAAAAATACTCGTATTGGTCTAACCGTCTTTGTGTTTTGAGCCTAGCTACATATTTAGAGATTCATTTTTATTTATATAGATTTGACCTAATCTAATAGCTATTAAAAGTGTCTATCATCTTCTTACATACCATCAGAAACAAAGACATAGGTACACAAACTCCATTGTAACAGATTGTCAAAGTTACACTCATATTATTCACTATCTACCCCCGACATTAATCCATGAAAATACCAATGCGACACAAGCAATAACATACCCATACAAGACTCATACCACAAGATTATTAGCCATAAAATTTGAACACCGGGACTAAAACCCACATCCAATAGCTAATAAGAAAATGAAGTACGTCGTTACGCAGCCTTCTCTTCTTGTCATGCAAGGAATTTCATAAAGCTACTTACTATTGTAGACAACTTAGGACAGCGACTGTCAAAGTTTAAGGTGACACCAAAGAAGGAAATCAGTGTCGCGAGGTCTCTACTAGAGAATACCTATGACCTTTATCCTACTAATATTATAAACGCGAAAGTTTGTAAGAATAGATGTTTATTAATCTTTCACGCAAAAACAACAGAATGGATTTTAATGAGACTTTACAATATTAGCTTATACATCAGAATAACACATAGGCTATTTTTTATCCTGGGAACAAGTTTCTGTGAATGGAAAAACTTCTCGGGAATAAACGCTTGGTAGTATAAAATTACTACCAAGCGTGTCAGGGGGACGTTACTCTTTTGTTATACGTTTACACTAACTACTACAGATGAATAATTGGTCATAACCTGCGCTTGTCCGGTTCAACACGACGATGGGCTCACCATCGGTTACTTGCGACAAAATATGCTAATAGTGAAATATAGACGTATTTATGCAGGGATATAGGCTTGATTGATAAATGAATGGTAGACAAAACTGATAGGTCACATTTTCTTTTCGTCGAAAGTTTGACATAAACTTGGCATGCGCAATTATTATCACTTTTGTCTCTTTTAGGTGCGAGTGAGAGGTAGCCAGCAACATTCGTTGCTCTGTGGGTACGCCATGCTCCTCGTGTTGTACAAACTCGGCAATAATGTTACTATAGTCTGCTCTCGTTAAGAATGCAGGGACTCGTTATTATTTTTTGACACATCAACAATCATTTTCGCTCAAATCAGAAAGTTAAAATATCAGAAAGTCGGTTCACAGTGACTATTTAAAGGCACAATTTCAAAAGAACTGGTTGTGTTCTTTGTGCGTTAAGATCTTTAAAATGAAATAGTCGCTGCATTCTTAACATGCATGAACTATATTCTAGAGGGTTAGTTCTCACCCTAATTGGAGAAACTTGAAATGTTGAGGGTTATTAATTCAAATAATAAAAGGCAACTTGTCACCTAATCCAAAACACAAAAAAATGCCTTAAAATAAACATAAAAAATAAAAGTTACAAAATGATTAGGACACTAACTTCCGAAAGTGTACCCAAGTGTCATTTTCGAGGCTAGTTTCGAACCTAACGAAGGTCCTTTTTTATTAGTGACGTCATACGCCAGTACTTAAATATGCTAAAGTGCCTAGTTTATAATTTACCTGTATATAGAATTGTAGACCCCCAAAAACATTGAGAATCTCAATTCGTAGGAGGGGACGCGGGTAAACCCCGCTGTGCTTAATTACCATCCCCTAGCGCTAAGTACACACGGTATGTTTTGTTAAACCCGCTCAATATTTATAAGACGTTGATGAAGGAGTAAGGAGGGAGATAGCGGCTTTTGTAATATCCAGAAATATATATTTGTGTTGTAAGATGCTATGAAGTAAGTTGCTTTTGTTAGAGGATTCAAACATTTATGATATAATATTATATAGATAGTTTGGTAACAGTAATAATATTCACTTCACCTATTGTGGTATGTATATTATGTATAAGTCATAGAAATCGGAAAATAAGGAGTGGAGTATTTTCATGTGCCGCCACAATATGATTAACGCCAAGACGAAAACCTTCACTAGCTCTGGAATCTAATACCATTTAGATATTATCCATGGCTTTGGAATGTATAAAATTCAGGATCATAGTAATGGGACTTTTTTGTGGTGAAGTTGTCCCTTTCGGTTTCCTACAGATATATGTTCCCGGGTTAAAAATAGCCTATGTGTTATTCTGATGTAAGTAAGCTATGTTATTGTAAAGTTCAATCAAAATCCATTCAGTATATTTTGCGTGAAAGAGTAACAAACATCCATTCATACTTACAAACTTTTGGGTTTATAATATTAGTAAGACTAGTCTTTCACGCACTCCCTGTGACTCCTGTAACCAGGATCTACAGCAATGACCAAGACCAGAAAAGTTACACCAAGCTCGATCTCGGTGAAGTCCCAGGTGAAGTTACAGTGTCATGGAACCAGCGTCGATATTAATCAGAAGATTGAGAAATTTCTTCAGTTTCCGTCCTTTACAAAGTGGGAGACCTGTAGCGCAATTCACAAATCTCGGATCCGCATTCTCTACTGCGCATATGTCTACGATGTTCGAGTTCTATGAATATCGATGACATTTGCGCGGTAGAGAATATAGAACCGAGATTTGTGAATTGCGCTACTGGAAGGCAACTAGATGTATACTATCGGAAAAAGGGAAGCACCACAATAATAATACTTTACGGTCTAGTGTGAACTATTTTTGATTCAAGTAATATATAATTATGTGGTATATGGTGACCACTTTGAGGCATTTACATTTGCGAGCGTTTCCGAGCTTCGGAAGACACGTTAAGCCGTTGGTCCCGGTTGCCAGTAACATGGCAGTCGTTAAGTCAAGTTGAATGCCTTATGGGCGGCTTGAAAAATTTCAACAGCAGGTAGTCACAACCTGCGTCTGTCTATTTCAACACGGCAATTTGCTCACTACCAATTAAGTGGGACAGGAATACACATGGTGAAAAGTGGACAAAATATAATATGCCTCTGCCACTTTTTGAGATAAGGCGTGAAAGATAAATAAAACTAGGTAGCCGCAGTCGCAAAGGAGTAACCTATGCTAGCAGCATAAATTTGAGCGAAGCGTTAAATCAAGCTAAGTATTTTCCCATTGAAAACATGATTTATGCGGATAACTTTTTTATTAGATCGAATTTTGAAATTCGAGCTTCGTCACGACCTGCATAATTTGAATAGATTTCCGTAGCAGAAAAAAAATCCGAACACTGATAAGAAATGGCGAAGTTCTGCCCGGTGTTACAAACGCCATTGAAGTCGCTCCATGGGAGCTTCACTTCGCTTCGCTCAATAAATAAATATATGGCAGATAGGTTCAAAAGTACGAAAATTCACCGCAGATGCCACGTGTCCCGCATAGTACCTAAACTATTCCTGGTGTTACTCTTAAACTGCTTAAATATTTTGTCGCTCCTATCGTCAAAGTAAAGTATGTGATGAGCAGTTTCATAATATTTGGCATCCGCTGTTGAACACACACAATGGTAATTCGAGCATCCTAACAAGTGATGACAGTGATGGATTGGGTGTAAAGGGCCTCACCAAGATTTCGAGGGCCCAAGCGACCTCAACTGCAACTGGTGCACCAGCTGACTAACTAACGTGGCAACTTGTGATCCTAACGGGATTGGAAGGTCAGACGGCACTCCAAACGATGCCGAAAATTAAAAGTCAAATAATAGTTGGTCCTAGTAATAAAATAAATGTGGACCCCATTCTCCAAATGCAGGTACGCTTTGAAAGCAACAAATAAAAATAAATAAAAACCAAGAAAGCGAATCTTCAATCGCTTTTTAAATACAAATTAGACATATAAAAATAGTAAACATCGCCCGCGGCTCTGCACGCATGGCTTTTCCGTTCCCGTTTTCCACAGGAACTTTGTTCTCGGGATAGAAAATAGTTTATTATATAAACAATTTAAGTAAATTTAAGTAATTGATATTATTGAAAAGTTTCATCAAAATCCATTCAGTAGATTTTGCGTGAAACAAACATCCATACTTACTAACTTTCGCGTTTATAATATTAATAGGATGTCGCTGGTTTCTAACAATATAGACATACTTTTGTACATGAAATTCTTTAAATATTTATTACCTAATGTAGTTAAAGTTTTATATTAGACAGTCCAATTTATCATAAGAATTATTTGCCACAACTATCGGGGCCAGTAATTAATGGACGAGGGGAGGGTAGGGTCGAAAGGGTAAGCTCGTCTGTTTAGAGAAAATATTGTTATTTTGTTGCGAATCCTTTGTTTTAGATAAAGGTTTTAAAGAGCTGGGTTTGAGAGATATCACGTTTATTTTTGATTTATTTATTTATTTTTGAAATAGGTTATAATTTTGAAATATCTCTAGGATCCATATGGACTGAGGAGTTATATTTTTCGATAAATAGCATTTCATCTTAACGTAAAATCAGGATTCAAACATTCAATATCCATTTGAAAATTATCCGTTTGATTCACTTGTTGGACTCCGCCAAAAGGCATAGCTACTGTTCCACGTGCGTAAATGATGACATAATAAATGTTTTAAAGAAAATAAAATATCCATAATAAAAAATAAATAAATAAAATAACAAAAAGTAACATACTTTCCAACTCCCGTCGCACCTATTCAATCCCGTCGCTTATAAATTTTACAATAATGCAAAAAAATTGCCCGATTTGTTTACATTTGTGACTACTGCTCCACTCTCCAGGGTAGTAGCGTGATTATATATAGCCTATAGCCTTTCTTGATTAATGAGCTATCTCAACATAAAATATTTTTTTCTTATCCGACCAGAAGCTCCTAAGATTAGCGCGTTTAACCAAATAAAACAAACAATCTCTTCAGCTTTATAATATTAGTATACTCATAGATTATGCTTCAAATTTTATGACCTGCGTTCCACTGACACTTTGCACACATTCAATGTGTTTCCTTACAATAACAAGATAGACTAGTTTTTCCCCGATGTCCTTTCTTGTTTTTTTTTTCATATTTCAAAAACTAATTGTTATTCGAACAAATAAATGTTGGACATTTTTTTACATAGCGTAAAGTAGACCTAAGCTAATATAAGCTTATGGTATATACGAGTACAAATGTTAATCTATACTAATTTTATAAAGAGGAAAGATTTGTAAGTTTGTTTGGAGTAAATAGGCTCAGAAACGTCTGGGCTGATTTTAAAAATTATTTCGCCAGTTGAAAGCTACGTTCTTTGTGAGTAACATAGGCTATATTATTATAATTATATATATTAAAATAATTATATATATATACTATTTGAAATAAAAGAAATATTTACAGTGGATTTTCAAAAAAAGTTCAGGGTTCTGTACGAATTATGGAACCCAAGGTGTAAAAAAATTACTCATAACCACTCAATCGTTCACTTTTTTTGTTTAAAACAAAAAAAGTGAACGTTTTCTTTTTTTTTAAACAATGTTGTCTTTGGATTGAATGCCATTTTCCCGCCATTTTTTTTGTTTTGGGTTAATATTTAATGGGTTAACATTTTTTTAGTTTCAGTTAGAATAATTATAAGTTACTAAAGTTCCTTACACCGCGTACGCCTGCTTTTTTCGTGTGGAAATCCTCATGGATGCTATGCCGGACTCCTACCGACTAAAACCACACAGTCCCGGGTGAGCCCTCGGAAGGATTGCCCCAGGGCTCAACACCGCGTACGCTGCGAAAACTATTGACGATAGAATAAAATAATGATCTACAATTTTAAAGAACTGATTTAAATATACAAAATGTCTACAATAGCATATATATAACTATAATAATAGTTTCGTTACTGTAACTACTTTTTACTTAGGATTTGACTGCCTCTGTGGCGCGGTGGTGCATCCGACTGCTACGCAAGAGGTCGTGGGTTCGATTCCCACTCAGGATAAAACTTTGTGTGATGAGCACGATGGTTTATTCTGTGTCTGGGTGTTATTTATCTATAATATGTATGTATTTAAAAATATATGAGTATGTTTAACAGTTATCTAGATCCCATAACACAAGCTAATATTAGCTTACTTTGGGCTAGATGACGCTGTGTGACAAGTGTCCCACAATATTTATTTATGTTTTTATTTATTTATTTACTTTTTTTTTACTTTTTCTTGTTACAAAATTATTAATATCGGTAGTAAATTTTCAGACCATGTTATTGCTACCTTGTTATAATGCTTATCCTAATAAATTACTTCTGTTTTTAAGTATGGTTAAGCACATACAGATAAGTTTTTGAATTTGAAATAATCGGATATAAAGTTTTTGTCACCAGCGCGAAGTCGGGGTGGGCCGCTAGTATGCTTATATATTTCTGAATACATACATATTATACATAGGAAACACCAAAAATCCAAAACAAACATTTGCGAAACACCGTATTAACAAATATTTGTGTGATCCACACAAATATTTGTTTTGACCCGGTTATCAAACCCGAGACCTCTGTACAATACACTACCACTTACTCCACCGCGGTTGTCAAAATGACGACTATTTTACAAGTATCCATTCAAAAATACACAATCACAAAATACACAATAAAAATACAACAATTATTAAACTCGAATCGGCATTATATTGCAAGTTCTAGTTTTTACGTGTTTCTTACACGAACATCGTACCCACGACCTGCCTATCACGAAACTTGATCTAAACAGGTTGAATCACTCAACAATCACATATCTTATAGTAGGTATATTTCTTATTCTTTCAAAATGGGGTGATTCTTGTCACAATAGAATAAACTTAAACCGAATGAACAGGTTTTTGGATAGTTAAAAATTTTCAATGTATATCACATTTATATCTAATATTCATCTTATTAATCCTAATTAATCCTATTGATATTCATCACATCCACACACCCAATCATTAAATGGATGTTTGTTACTCTCTTGAATCAATTTGGCTGAAATTTAAATACACACAAAATCAAAGATGTCACTTCGAATTATAAAGGCTACATTCATACTTCGTTATCCCGGGAATATGTTTATTAAGTTTTATTATATTATTTCATAATATTAAATTATTATTTTTTCACTAGGTGACCCACGCGGCTTCGCCCGTGACATACTTCCAACCTCGTGACACCCATTTAATCCCGTCGCTTATTACTTTTCCAAAAATGTATGAAAGTTTCCCCGATTTGTTAACATTTATGATAACTGCTCCGCTCTCCTGTGTAGTGGCGTGATTGTATATAGCTTAGAACCTTCCTCAATAAATGAGCTATCCAATACAAAAATAATTTTTCAAATCGGTCCAGCCGTTCACACGTGATGGCGTGACCAAGGTAAATAGGGATTCATTTATATATATATAGATACATAATTTTTTCATTATTGGTTTGGACGAGTTTAACGAATGAGTGAGGAACGATTGACAAAGAATATATATTGTGCGAAAGTAAAGGGCAGAGGGAGTCAGAGTAGGCCGAGACTTACATATGAAGACCACGTGACCAGTTTACTGAAAAACGGAAAAGTCAAAAATACTCGGATACCCTAATAACCTTTAAGAAGCGAATGAAATGTGCATGAATCGGGAAGCCTGGCGATCTGTCCTCTCTGAGTACCCCGTCAGGGATACAGCGTAAAGGTAGTTAGTTAGTTAGTTTTAGTTATTTCATTATATTGCATTGCTTAACTGTTGTGAGAAAAAGAAACCAGTCTTCTGATCACCAGTTGCTTTAAAAGATTGTAAGCGCTTGGACCCCATGACCTTAACCGCTTAAGGTCTTGACCTTAAGTGGCTTAAAGACATAATCACCTGTAATTTGTAAGTATTTTTGCCGTTTCAGGGTCTCCGTAAAAGTGGTACAGTCAGCAGTACTGGAGAGAGAAGGAGCAAGAATGTCGACGTACGTGGCGTCACACATTAAGCACCTAATCTGCCTTCAGTATTCTACTTTTCTACTTTAGTTCTTAAAATTATTTTAAAACTTAAATTTTAAAGTGGAAAACAGACGGAGAGAAGCGCTCGTGGCCCCGCGGTCTCAGTGTTCGGTAAACGATCACAGAGGTACGCAACTTTCACTATGGCTGGTCGTCGGATGGGTGACCACTTTGTGGCATTTACATTTGCGAGCGTTTCCGTGCTTCGGAAGGCACGTTAAGCCGTTGGTCCCGGTTGCCAGTAAAATGGCAGTCGTTAAGCCTGGTTGAAGGCCTTATAGGCGGCTTAAAAAATTTCAACAGCAGGTGGCCGCAGCCTGCGTCTGTCTATTTCAACACGGCAATGGGCTCACCACCTATTACGTGGGACAGGAATCCACACGGTGAAAAGTGGGCATACAATATGCCTCTGCCGCCCCTTCGGGGATAAGGCGTGATGGATATTTATTTATTTTATTTTAAAGTGGAAAAAAATTAATTGACAAACAATAATTTCTTAAAATTATTGTTTGTCATTGGTTCAAAAATTATTAAGTACATAATAATTATTGTCACACTATTTTACGTTGTACTGTTAACAAAAAAGTCGCTTAGCATTGTAAAATATTATCTACAAATATAAAGTTTAATCCAACAAGTATAAACTGTTCTTAAACAATGTAACATAAATTACAACAAACATGCCAATTTTACTTCTGAGGCTGACTGTACATTTTTGTAATGACCTCTAATAAGTTTAAATATGGAATACAACAAAGAACACAATCGGAAACGTATAAAAACGAAACTTACGAGTATCATCCAACTAAGTCTATTCAAATATTTCATTTGAAAAATTGCGCGCAACGAAACTACACATAAGATAATTAACCCTTACATTACTTCCTAAAAATCAATAAGTAGTTACATTATATAAATCTTCCCCTTACATAAGTTTGAACCACCCATCCCTAAGTCACCTGTGTGTGTGATTAATTCATTTTAAGACGGCGCGGCGGCGGCGTCGCATCCCCTTAGACTCTACATTTGCATATTACAAAGTATGGAAGTTCGCTAACGAACTACGCGGGCCCCGGAGCCCCAGGGGGTCGGGTGGCTTGCGGTCGAGGGGGAGGGGGAGTCTAAGGTTGCTGGTGTAAGACGGGGAATTGGATGCAGGGATGGATTTGAAACGAAATTTTTAGAAAAAATATTAAAAAGTATTTTTTAATATGAATATAATGTCAATAAGTACTAAGATACCCAGACGTGCATTATGAAGCAATTAATGAATCTGCAGAAAGCTAAAGAAGTATACACGGATCGTGAACCCTGGCGATCTATCCTCTCAGACTACCGCACCAGGAAACCATCGTACTTAGATGAGTACGATGGGTGGGAATGGAAACCATTACCTCTTGCGTAGCAGTCGGATACAATCCCACCGCGCCACATAGGCAGTGAAGATAGTTAAGTTAATATATTGTAAATACGTGTAAGGATCCCTTGTAAGAACTCTGAAGAATCAGAGAGAGACAGAGGTATAATAAATGCTTTTTGCCAGCTTATATTTACGGATATACATACGATCACGCCTATAACCCCCCTAAGCGTAGTTAGTTACACACCCACACCTTGCTTTCACCGAACACAATATACTGAAAAATCGATAAACCACTGCTATCTAAAAAACTCTTTTAATCAGGGATTTTTGAGACATAAAATATAAGCGCTCGTGGCCCCGCGGTCTCAGTGTTATGTAAACGATCACTGAGTTACTTTTTTTTTTTATATTTTCACTATGGCTAGTACTCGGATGGGTGACCACTTTGTGGCATTTACATTTGCGAGCGTTTCCGTGCTTCGGAAGGCACGTTAAGCCGTTGGTCCCGGTTGCCAGTAAAATGGCAGTCGTTAAGCCTGGTTGAAGGCCTTATGGGCGGCTTAAAAATTTCAACAGCAGGTAGCCACAACCTACGTCTGTCTATTTTCAACACGGCAATGGGCTCCCCACCTATTACGTGGGACAGGAATCCACACGGTGAAAAGTAGGGATATAATATGCCTCTGCCACCCCTTCGGGATAAGGTGTGATGGATATTTTTTTATTAAATATATTAACAAAAACATGAATGAACAGATGTCTTCTACCAAAAGCCTAGACCTTAGAAAATGCTTTTTGTTTTTAAGACTATGGGTTTTCACCTGTGGCTTACGTATAATCCCTTAGATAGGGATAGGATAGGGAGGTTGTTAGTCCCTTATATAAGCTAGATGACCCCCACAACTTTGCACGAGACATGATTCAAACTCCCGTCGCACCTATTTAATCCCGTCACTCATAAATTCTACAATAAAGGATAAAAATTTGCCCGATTTGTTGACATTTATGATTACTGCTTCGCTCTCTTAAGTAGTATCATGATGATATATAGCTTATAAGACTTCCTTGATAAATGGCTATCCAACACAAAAGTATTTTTTCAAATCTTACCATTAGTTTCTAAGATTAGCGCGTACAACCAAACAAACAAACTCTTCATCTTTATATATACCTATATTGTATATGTACAATACCAAATAATAATATACTTATATGGGTACAGACCCATCTAGGTATTTCTCAGGAACAGTAAGAGACAGGGACAAAAGGTTTGTGGAATTCGATTCAGAACACCATGAATTTGTGCATAGGTGATTTTGAAGTTTCTACCACTTCCAGTTTTGATACTGGTTTCGGTTTACAAGTTGTCTGATTCCTTCGTTACGATAGTGAAGGGAGCGTTATTTGTTTTTAGAATTGCATCCACATTGAAGCAATTTTAAAGTCATATTAACGAAATAATAAGTTCACACGCCTAAATCCGTCCCTGTGAAACTCGAAAGCGGAGAAAGATGAAGGAAATGAAAATGTACGTCGCAAAAAGGGGGTAACTCCCCCTTTCGCCTCTAAAGAGGAAAGCCCGAAAATTCTATAAAGAGGGGAGTTGGGACTCTATACCTTTTGTACGATAAGCCCTTCACCCCCCCTAAGGGTGGGGAACCGGAAACATTACTCTAACAGATGTCTGCCACTTTCTTATCGGCCAGGATAATTTCCTTCGGATGGCGTGATGCGGGACGTTTTGTTTCATAGTTTGATATTTGGTAAATATAATTTTCGGTAAGGCAGGTAGGCATTGTCATCCGGACCTTGTAGGATCTTAAGAGACGTAGGTACTGTTCCATCTTAATTCTCTTTGTATATTTTACTTAATTTGTTAGCTTACATAATAATGCAGAAGCGTTTTCACGACTACGTTTTTGTCAAATGCAATGCGAGTGCTCCGTTGGTTTGGACACATCTAACGAATGAGTGACGAACGAGTGACGAACGATTGACGAAAGTTATCAATTTTGTGAAAGTGGAGAGTAGAAGAAGCCAGGGTAGACTGTAATTTACATACGTCGACCACGTGAGTGGAATGCTTATAAATAAAAACGGTAAGATCAAAAGTACTCGGATACCCAGACTTGCATTTACGGAACGATTAATAAATCTGCATGAAGCGAGAGAAGTATGCGTGGATGGCGATGTTTTCTCCACTGCTATGTTAGGGATACAGCGTAAAGATGTTAGTTCGTTTCATTTTATAGTTTACTAGCTGTCCCGCCCGGCTTCGCCCGTGACATACTTCGAACCCAGTGGCACCCATTTAATCCCGTTGTTTATTAATTTCACGCGTCGCGGACTTTTTTGTAGACCTACATTAGATACACAATTGCACAGTACATTATTTTGTTATATCTCAAAGGGTTTAGGCAGCGTTCTTGTTGGAAGCTCCCATACGGCTTATTTTTTCCGACATACCCAACAAATGTCGTTATAATTTGGTCAATGTATACAAAAACTTAACAAATTATACATAAAAACCTTCTATGAGAATCACTCTAACTATTAATAAAAACCGCATCGTAATTCGTTTCGTAGTTTTAAAGATCCAAGCATACATAGGGACAGACAGCGAAAAGCGACTTTGTTTTATAATATGTAGTGATGATACACTACTTGAGACTACACGCGAAATAATATGTACGCATCGCCCGTGGTCGCGGCTGGTTGCAACACTTGCGCGTTGGAGTGTACACCACGACAGTTTAAAATTTCTTTTATTCTTACTAATTTTTTTTTGTGTAGAAACTGTATCGGGATAGATAAGCTGCTGGCAAGATACCAAACGATTAGCATTCTAAACAGATTTCAGCATTACTAAATAGCCAATAGTTCGATTTTAACAAACTATTGTTATATCTGCTACACTTAAGATATTAAGTATTTATCACCGTACTCTGTGAATTACATTACCTATCCTTGTTATTATTTTAATCTATCGTTATATATATAATTTGTATGTTACTGCGCCTACTACGCCACTACCTCTACTAGTGCGCCACTACCTTTTTCTTACCATTTCTTCTCATTACTTAAGGTTGTCTGGAAGAGATCGCTTTTAGCGCTAAGACTGCCCATTGTACTCTCATCTATAGTTCTTAAATCTTAACAATACTGTTTGTTATGGTGTACAATAAAAAGTTATCTATCTACTCTGCCTAGGGCGGCAGTAATTGAAATTTTCAATACGAGGACATCACAATTTACACTGTACTAAATCGCGGACGACCGCTAGTTATATTTATGTGTGTACAATACTAAATTATGCTAAGTTTCGCCCATCTAATATCAATTGCCGTCGCATCGACGCTGCTCTACTACATTGCCCGACGGCAAATTTACAAGTAACACCTTATGTAGAGCCTAATAAACTAGAGAACCTTCACTCTACTGCCTTCAACCTGCAAGAAAATATCATAATTGTTTTTCAATAAAGTAACTAATTGAATCAGATGATACTTGGCGGAAATCCATTTAAAAAAACAATAATTATTTTGTTTTCAATGTTATTTTTTGCAATATTCCGCATTATCTATACTGTTTGGTCGCCAAACAGTCTTGATAATACCTCGTGTGTAGGTGAAACACGTGTCGACATCGTACGACATTTTTAAAAAGCGGAAGATTGCAAAAATAACATTTAAAACAAAATAATTATAGATTTTTTTAAAAGTTCATTTAAATGTCATACTTCATGTTCGATGAAAAAAGCCGTGTGGCACACGGAGACTGCCGCGGTAAAGCTATTGCATGGCATACCATTGTTTTTCTTTGATATTAATTCAAGTTAACTTAAAAAAACAAAAAAGAACACCCTCACCCTCACCCTCACCCTAACCCTCACCGCTCACTCTCACTCTCACCCTCACCCTCACCCTCACCCTCACCCTCACCCTCACCCTCACCCTCACCCTCACCCTCACCCTCACCCTCACCCTCACCCTCACCCTCACCCTCACCCTCACCCTCACCCTCACCCTCACCCTCACCCTCACCCTCACCCTCACCCTCACCCTCACCCTCACCCTCACCCCACCCTCACTCTCACAGTCACCCTCATCCTCACCCTCACTCACACTCCCTATCATCACGTCTCGATACGTGCGAGCTTCGTACAATTGTACCATATAATATATGTACATACACGTTAAGCCAACGCTCGGCCGTGCTCTGTGAACTTCGTGTGACCTCGTCTCAACCTTCGTCTTAGGTTTTTTTCCTTACGGAATTTCTTGATTAAAGCCCACTCAAAACCCGCGATAAAAACTATGCAGTAGCTTAATACTACGTGAATTATAATGTCTATAAAAAGGATTTATGCAACATGGTCAATGGCGTTGTAGTATATTATTTTGGTAAATTGGTGTATAATTTTTGGTTTTGCGTCTAATGATGGTAGAATGTTATACATAAAGATTTCGGAAATGTGCATAAGTGAGAGAAAGTGATATGTTGCAGTGAACAGCTTTGTTCTTTGTGTTAGTGCGACATCTCCATAGAGATGATAGATTAAGGTGTACAATTTAACTAATTTTTCACCTTAATCTACGAGTATCACGTAATAATAAAAGTTAATTTCCAAAAACAATAGAATTTATATTTATACAATATAAAATATTTTCATTCAGTTCTCAAAAATTACAATATTTACTAAATTAAAATTTTATGGCATTTACATTTGCGAGCGTTTTCGTGCTTCGAAAGGCACGTTAAGCCGTTGGTCCCGATTGTCTGTGACATGGCAGTCGTTAAGCCCAGTTGAAGGCCTTATGGGCGGCTTGAAGTGGCATCACCTCTTGAACCTTGACTATTCATAAGGCGAGCGGCGCGGCGTCATTTTTACAAGTTTAATGAAAAACTGTTTTAGATTTTCAGTCACGGGTATATTGATGGAACTTTTTTGAGAGAGTCCCATTTCCTGCCGCAAGTCTGACTGTAATGACCTCAAGCCTACCTTGCGGCTCTGTAGGTGCTAGTAGTGCTGTACCTAAACTAGGTAGGTGATGTGAAATAACTTGGTGTTTAAAGAAAAGTTTTTTATCTCACACAGAACAAAACAACACATTTACACAGTAATAAAAATACAAATACACAAAAAAAAATCACCAAAATAAAATTAAACATAATGCAGTAACATAAAGTGCATGTGTTGTAAGGATCTGCGCGAAATTTGGCCTCCTCTCAGCTTAAAGCTGCTCCTACTGGAGATCAGTTTGACAGCGCTGGTTTTCAGAGGAGGCCAACGATGGCAGGCCTGAGATGGCGCCACTATCCCTTCACTTCATTTTAAGGCTAGTTTGGCCTCTTTCTAGGGCTGTGAACCGTCGTGTGAACACCATGTAGTAATATATCTATGTGGTATCCAATAAAATAAACAGAATACCAAATAGGTATCTAAGTACACAAAACAGCTGTATCTCAAACCTTGTGAGTCAAGGCCATTGTCGCTAGTTACACTGTTGGCCAAATCACTACAAAAGCAGACTTGATACCCGTCGCCCACTACAATTAAATGGCCCTAACAATACGTAAGTACTTAGTTGAGTAGGTACTATTGAAACTCGAATCTTGAAAAAATGCGTGTCGTGATTTATCCGTTGAAACGCTATCTGTTGCTTTCATTATGAGGTTTTCTCTGTTTTTTTATAGTGCATCTTAACACACATACGCCACATAAACACGCCTTTATACCCGATGCTGTAGGCAGAAGCAATTGCCCACATTTCACCGTATACATGTTTGACTTACGTAACAGTTGAACCCATTGCCGTGTTGAAATGGACAGATGCGGCTTATGGCGACCAAAGATTGAAATTTTTAAGCCGTCTATAAGGCATTGACTTAACGACTGTCATGTTACTGTCAACCGGGACCAGTGGCTTAAAGTGCCTTCCGAAGCACGGAAACACTCGTAACATGGAAATGCCACCAAGTGGTCACTCATCTGAGGACAAGCCAAAGAGGAACATGCTTAACGCAGTGAGCGATAGACGCAGTGACAGATACTGTGCTACGAACGCTTCAGTACTCTTCTCTACCCTTTGGAAGTTCTCATAATTTTAAGTCAATTACAATTTAAACTCCGCATAAAATTATGATGATCATTCCTGAACTTAGTCGCTCAAATACAAATGAGTTTTAATACACAGTAACCCGATATCGCGTTTCCAGCTATTTAAAAATCTTCGAAGTACATTTCATATTACTTGTCAAATATTACTCACTTCGTTATCACGCATAATTACTGTATTATTCATCGATGAAACAATGGTAGGGGACACGAAACTGACCGTAGCTATTTCTGTCCGCCATCACTGAGATTTGATTGACATACCAACTTCGCCGTCTGGGCCTGGCCTCACACATGTTTTGATTGTAGGTATATGTTTTGTCGAACAATTCTAGTTATATAAAGTGTTTAATTGTAGGTTTATATTCAAGTACAAGACTGACAAAATAGTGACGTAACAATTTGTATCTTCGCCTTTATCTGAGTCTTAATTCTCTTCTGCATTCAACACCTCCACCTTGCAGCCATTCATCATTGTAAGAAGCAACTGCCTTCTGCAATCTCTTTATTGTAACTTAACTATCTTCCCGCTGTATGCCTGTGTGTAAGACAGTGCATACCTGCGTGTGTCTATTTGCGCTGTGAGAGATATCGTAGAGAGATATCAATAAATATATTGTAGAAAAGGTGATACATATGAAATGGTGTAAGTTACAATAAAGAGACAAGCCCGACGAATGAGTGAGGAACGATTGACGAGGAATATATATTGTGCGCAAGTAGAGGGTAGAAGGAGTCAGGGTAGGCCGAGACTTACATATGAGGACCACGTCAGCAAATTGCTCAAAATCGGAAAGGTCAAAAGTACTTGGTTACCCAGACGTGCATTTATAAAGCGATTAATGAATATGCAGGAAGCGAAAGAAGTATGCATGGATCGCGAAGCCTTGCGATTTGCCCTCTCTGACTCGGGTAGTCAGAGATTTAGCTTGAACCTAGTTAGTTAGTTATAAATAGCTTATGCATAGCAACTTCACGCGCATAATGCTGGGAGTATTCAAAAATCCTTTCTTGGTAATATCTAAATTCTCCATCCATAAGTATACCTACTAAATTTCATCACAGACGGTAACGCCTTTTGTATACAGTACAGTAGATTTTTGAAGCGGGTTTCAAAATATGAAACTACAAGGAGTAGTGGAAAATGCTCAAATAAAATTCTTAACCGATTAGAAGAGAAGCGCTCGTGGCCCCGCGGTCTCAGTGTAGAAGCGCTCGTGGCCCCGCGGTCTCAGTGTTCTGTAAACGATCACTGAGTTACGCAACTTTAACTATGGCTGGTCCTCGGATGGGTGACCACTTTGTGGCATTTACATTTGCGAGCGTTTCCGTGCTTCGGAAGGCACGTTAAGCCGTTGGTCCCGGTTGCCAGTAAAATGGCAGTCGTTAAGCCTGGTTGAAGGCCTTATGGGCGGCTTGAAAAAGTTCAACAGCAGGTAGCCACAACCTGCGTCTGTCTATTTCAACACGGCAATGGGCTCACCACCTATTACGTGGGACAGGAATCCACACGGTGAAAAGTGGGCATATAATATGCCTCTGCCACCCCTTCGGGGATAAGGCGTGATGGATATTTATTTATTTATTTATTTATTTAGAATGAAAATTAATCATTCATTCAGTCATACATAAATTCCTTTAAAAAAAAAAAACAATATTAAACTATTAATTTTTTAAACCTTTTATTGTATTATTGCAATAAATAAATTCCTGGCAAGTAATGAGCTCAATCAACACTTGAGGCTAGTTTTTGCCTTATAAAATCTGAGTATTGAGAAACGTTCTGGAATACGGCCCTTAGCACCAAAATCTAGTTCCAGATACCTTTGAGAACTGTTCGCCATTCCATATGCTTTCATATTTGTTCATCCAAGACTACTTAATAGATTTCCTCTGTATATAAATATGTTCACAGTTTCAGAACAGTCTTATAATATATTTCAATATTTTTTTCTTACCTTTTCACCTTAAAAATATTCTGTTACATTGTAAGTTAAAACATCAACATTTCTGCTTAGTTCGAGACCGAGCTATAATGGTAGCGTGTTTACAAGTTGAGTGTCCGATAATAATAGTTGTGTGCCCTTGACCCTAAGCTTGTCCGGCCGAATAATACCTACTGAACTATATTCTGAACGAACAGGCAGTTGAGTCAAATTTTAAATTTTTAGAGCAATCAGCTAACTTATGTATTTATTTATTTATTTATAGTGTACTAGTTGCTGCCCGTAAGTTCGCCCGCGTTGTGAAGTATCCTATTTAAAATTTCGTATGGAACCCTAAAATATTGAAAATCCAATATAGCTTATGTTACAAAGAATCGTGAAATAATTTTTATAATTGGCCCAGTTGTGTCTAAGCATATTCATTACAAACAAACTTACAAATATTTCCTCTTTATAATATTAGTATAGAAAAAGACAAACTGATTTAGACGGGACTTGGATGTAAGGGGCTCCACCAACAAGTAAGCAGACCCAACGTTAGCGAAAAGTAGCGTAGCCTATTACACACACATAGACAGGCAGCGTAGCTTAGTTATTTCTGGTGATTTCTTGATAATGAAACTTCATCACTCTATGCACAACACCTTTTTTGTATATTTTTTGTCTACTTTTGGCACATTTTACAATAATTGTATGTAATATTTTCACTTCGACTCTTTTCACTTCGGTCTTTGATTTAAAGATGACAGCGGCGGTTGTTAATACAAGTTTGTAGCTTATTTGTAGTAGAAAAATTTGCTACGCGCTGTTCGCTATCAAAGTGTGAGTTAGATGTAGCTACACAGGAATTACAAAGATAGCTTTATACAACAAATGGCAATAGTGAAAAGGATAAAGTATTTCTCCATATGCAAAGGAATATGTATAGTGTACGTCTGTGGGCCCGATCGACCTCACTTGCTAGCGGTAACCTGCTAACTTACGGAAGAGGTCAAGACGCAGGCGCCTTTAAAGAGTTCCAAGGTCAGATAGCATCATTCGCTCCCAACAACGCCGAGAATCAAATGCCAAATGATAGCTGCTCCCAGCAGCCAAATAAGTAATGGACCCCAGTCTTCAAATCCAGGTAGGGTTTATGAAGTAACGTAGAAAATTCTATGATGAAGACAGAGGTTCAAACTGGACTTGGTTGACTTCGTGGCCTTCGACTTGCAGTACGTGCGATAAGAACTGAGTCGTCAAGCAGTTTCTTTCGAAGTGAAACTTCTTTATCGACGTTGAGAGAAATTTTATAGCTGTATAAATAATCCTCACGTTTTTCGGTTACGCGCCATGTTGTTTTGAAGTGAAACTTCTTTATCATAAGTGAAACTTTTTTATCGACGTTATGAGATAAATTTTATAGCTGTAAAAAATTATTACCACTAAGGTGGCAGTCAAACATACGGCTCTCCTGATGGAAATAGTCACCTTGCCTATGGACGTTTGCGACACCAGAGGTGCGGCACTCGCGCTGCCGACCCTAAAATATTGATGAAGATAGGAATAGAATATTGTGATGTGTTTTACTAAGCGTCATCATGAGACCTGTAAGACTAAGCGAGATAAATATGGGGAAATGATTTATGATCCGACGGCTCAGTACACAACGAGCTTACTATAAACATGTTCAACTCTCGAAATTAAAAACTTATCGAAATAAAGTGAAATTCCTTCTTAGGTAAATGACTTATAAGAGTGAAGCTAGAGTCATCTAGCGCGCTACTTATACTTAGACGCTCTGTTCTACATATACATGCATACATATTGTCACGCCTTATCCCCGAAGCGGGATTTTTTTTTTTGTTTGTTTGTTAGAGGGGTGTGGGAAATATAATCTGAGATAAGTCGGGCTAATGGATGCTCTCGGACTTTTCTCAAGCGGTGGTGGTGCCAGAGGTATATGTGGTAGGAGTTAGGTGTAATTCAAGTGGGGTGGTGGATATTAGGAAGAGTGTAGGGGCCGTAAGGTGTGTGGCATGAGAGTGTGTGATTGTATTATGTTGTTACTATTTACAGTCTAGGTTACATTATAACATTATACATTGGCAAAAAGTACGAAAATAGAGCCTGGCTTTGTCTCTTTTTTTCGTATTGTATTGCAGGCTTACTTGCTAACATTTTACAATCTTACTTACTATAAATTCTTTTTGTTTTTTTTTTTTTTGTATGTTTATGTATTTTACAAATAGTTATATTACTTTACTACTTTATTTACTACTGAAGCGCTCGTGGCCCCGCGGTCTCAGTGTTCTGTAAACGATCAGTTACGCAACTTTCACTATGGCTGGTACTCGGATGGGTGACCACTTTGTGGCATTTACATTTGCGAGCGTTTCCGTGCTTCGGAAGGCACGTTAAGCCGTTGGTCCCGGTTGCCAGTAAAATGGCAGTCGTTAAGCCTGGTTGAAGGCCTTATGGGCGGCTTAAAAATTTCAACAGCAGGTAGCCACAACCTGCGTCTGTCTATTTCAACACGGCAATGGGCTCACCACCTATTACGTGGGACAGGAATCCACGCGGTGAAAAGTGGGCATATAATATGCCTCTGCCACCCCTTCGGGGATAAGGCGTGATGGATATTTTTTTTTTCTTATATTACTTAAATATTTTTTAAACACTTACGTGCTACAGGTACAATATACAATCTTAATTGCTAAAATAATAAGACAAAGGTATACTATACGCCCACATATCACCATAATATGCTTTGTTGTCCCACGTAATAGACCACGTAACAGGCGCAGACTGTAGCGACCCGCTGTTAATACTTTATTTCTGTTTTCTTTTGTTAAGGCCTTTAACTGGACTGAATGACTGCCATTTTAATAGCAATCAACGTGCCTTCCGTAGCACAGAAACGCTCGCAAATGTAAATGCCACAAAGAAGTCACATAACCTAGTACCAGCCATAGCGAAAATTGCTTAGCGCAGTGATCATTTATAGAATACTGAGACACCGGTTTTGCTTTTTTTGACTTTCGATTTTCATCACTGTTAGGAGCGACTGCTATCTGACCTCCCGCAAGGTTACTTGGTCGTTTTCACTTCCCTTGGACAGGAGATGCATTAATAGCTAGATCACTTAGGCATCGGAGCTTTTGGAGAAACTCTATATATCGTAATTCAACAAATATTAGCAGAAATGTAACATTTAAGATGTATTCAAATTTATAACCAGGACTAGTTGACGCCACCGCAGACTGATCTTTGCCCAGGACCACTGGCCTCCATGACCGGGGCCTGAGGACGGAGGGTGGGCTGCTCACCGTCCTTATGGAAGCAGGCCCTAGACGGTGCCGTGACGTGACAACTACGCGTATGTCTTCACCCCCTCAAGAAAGTAGGACAGCACCCGGATCCTCCCCAAAGAAGCGGGATAACACCAGAACCCCTCCTCCAAAGACGATACCGTGCTTGCGGATAAAGTCTGCTGGGAGCCCTGGGACTATCCTAGTCGGTAAGAGTCGGTAATAGCATCCATGAGGATTTCCACAGGTAAAAAAAAAGACTAGTTAACGCCCGCGTGGTGAAGTTTTCCCGTTCCCGTTTCCCACAGGAACTTGTTCTCGGGATAAAAAGTAGCATATGTGTTATTCTGATGTGTAAGCTATATTATTGTACAGTTTCATCAAAATACATTCAGTAGATTTTGGGTGAAAGCGTAAGAAACAACCATCCATACTTACAAACTTTCGCGTTTAATATATTAGTAGGATGATACCTACCGTTGTCGTTCCTATATTGATCTTGAAACACAAATTGATGTCTATTATGGTCCCGATTCTATTGACCCGCTGACATAGGTATTCATGCCAATAAACAGAGCTTAATATATATAATATACATAAAAGATGTCGGTCCGTTTAACCTTAACCTTCTCGAAGAAGCAAACGGACTAGGACATGCGCAGTTATTCACTATCCAATTATCAATTGATAGGCGACTTGAGTCCATTGGTTAACCAAAGCGATATTTCTACTTCCTCTGAGTTCAAGAAAAAAAAAACTCGAATTAGTCTAGTCTTCTTCAAGTTTTGAGCTTACATACATACACATTGTCACGCCTTTATCCTCGAAGGAGTAGGCAGAGGCATGCTATACGCCCTCATTTCACCGTATGCATTTTTGTCCCACGTGGTGAGCCCATTACCTTATTGAAATGAACAGGCGCAGACTGTGGCGACCGGCCGTTGAAATTTTTCAAGTCGCCCATTAGGCCTTCAACCAGGGTTAACGACTGCCATTTTACTGGCAACCGGGACCAACGGCTTAACACTCTCGCAAATGTTAATTCCACAAAGTGGTCACCCATCCAATAGCGATGTTGCTTAACGCAGTGATCGTTTACAGAACAATGAGTTCGCGAGCCCACGAGCGAATAAAAAAATCTCGAATTTTATAAATATTTATGAATATTGTGGGACACTTTTATAAATATTGAAATTAGTCTAGTCTTCAAGTTTTGAGCTTAGCATCATATATTGCGATTCATTTTTGTTTTTCTGCATAATTATCTTTGTTTGACTGCCTCTGTGGCGCGGTGGGAGTGTATCCGACTGCTACGCAAGAGGTCTTGGGTTCGATTCCCGGGTCGGAACAAATATTTGTGTGATCCACAAATGTGTGTTTCGAAGTTTTGGGTGTTTCCTATGTACCTAGGTAACACTGAAAATGTTTAGAACTGGCCAGAAAGAAATATTGCTAATGAAAACTTTTTTTTTGAATTTCAATTATAGAACTCTTTGGTAACCTAATCTAATATAGACTATTTGACTATTTGTATATTGAATATTTGACTATGGCAGGTGTCGAGATAGTGAGTCATCCGCCATACAGTCCCGACCTGGCGCCCTGCGACTTTCATTTATTCCCAAGAACCAAAGATAAACTTCGAGGTATTCGCTTTACGAGCCCTGAAGATGCGGTGAAAGCGTACGAAAATGCCATAGAAGAGACCCCTAAGGAAGAATGGGCCCACAGCTTTTCTCAGTGGATCCATCGAATGCGACGTTGTGTAGAGAGGAACGGAGATTACTTCGAAAAACAATAAAAGATTGAGCAACTTTCTACGTTAAGCCGTTTTTTATTTTCTAAACACTTTCAGTGTTACCCACGTATAATATGTATGTATTTAGAAATATATAAGTAGGTATGCTTATCAGTTATCTAGATCCCATAACACAAGCTAATATTAGCTTACTTTGGGCTAGATGGCGCTGTGTGAAAAGTGTCCCACAATATTTATATTTATTTATTTATCTATCTGACTTGATGGAAAGCAGTTATCGTAGCCTATACGTAGACGTTTGCAACACCAGATCCCATATTCGTGCTGCCGACCCTTTTAATACCTCTTTTTAAGAATAGGTTTCTTAGACATTAATGTAGACGGTCGGAAATCCCGCAGCAGAGAGATTATTTCACAATTCAAGCGTAGGTACGTGGAAGGGTATTTCTATAGAACAATTAATGAATTACACCCCCGAACTACTAGAGACGCCTTCGTCTATATCTATACTAATATTATAAAGCGAAGCCTGGCGATCTGTCCTCTCTGACTACCCCGTCGGGGATACGGCGTGAAGATTTTTCGAGCGAGTTAGTTTTTTTAGTTAATATTATAATGCTGAAGAGTTAGTTTGTTTGGTTGAACGCGCTAATCTCAGAAACTAATGGTCGGATTTGAAAAAATATTCTTGTGTTAGATAGCCAATTTATCGAGGCTATAGGCTATATAAAATCACGCTACCTACCTGGAGAGCGGAGCAGTTGTCAGAAATGTCGACAAATCGGGCACATTTTAATGCATTATTGTAGAATTTATAAGCGACGGGATTAAATGGGTGCGACGGGAGTTCGAAGTATGTCACGGGCAAAGCAGGGGGGCACCTAGTATTTCATAAAAACCAAGCGTGTCAGGGTCGGCCCCGTTTACTTTCATGATTACACTAATTACCACAAGCGAATAACAGGCAGCTGACCGGCCGTGTATGCAACTTTCGCCTACCTATAGCCGGACGTAAACTTGACACGCGGTAATAAGTACTAGGTGACCCCACTTCGCTTCGCTCGTGACATACTTCGAATTCTCGTCGCACCTATCTAATCTCGTCGCTTATAAATTTACAATAATACATATAATTTGCCCGATTTGGTAGTACCGTGATGATATATAGCCTATAGTTTTCTTCTAAAAATGGGCTATCCAACGCACAATTATTTTTTCAAATCCGAGCTAGTTCTAGTAGTTGTTGAGATTAGCGCGTTTAACCAAGCAAACAAATGAACTCTACAGCTTAATATATTAGTACAGATTATTTATCTCTCTGAGAACGCTAGTGAGATAGCGAGCGATATGTCTTAATTCAAATTTTAAGAATATGAACGTAAAATAAAATTTATTTTCTTAATAAATCCTGAGACAATATTTAGAATATTATCAGAGAATACAATGATTGGTGTATTATCTAGAACAGATGTTGGATGTTGGTCGGTCCCTTGGCGGGTCAAGGGCGCTGACCGCTTCAACATATTGGCTATTTGTAACTTGAGTACAACAATGTAACAACTTATAGACTTTTGAATTTATGGACGGTGTTTTCATTGTGTTATTGCAGACTTGCTTGCAAGGTTCTCAGCATTTTTGAATTGAAAACTTTTATAGCGCGGTTCGCATGATTTTAGATGAGATAAAATCTCTGGATTCGCGGCACCGTTACCGAGACGCAGAGCTATAGAGTGTGCATATAAAAAGTATTGGAACTTGATAATTTCGAACTCAGTTATCAACTTTCGATATCTCAGTTGGTAGAGCGGTGGACTGTAAATCGTTATAAATTGGAATCCATAGGTAGCTGGTTCAAATCCGGCTCGAAGGAACTCTTTTTGTGTATTTAAACACAGTCAAATTATAAATAACCATAGTGCTTTTTAACCCGATTAGTACTTTTATTCTTAAAGTAATTGGGATTCACCCTAGTAGCCATCTAAAAAATGTCTAACGCGCCAAAATAAGTTATCACTTCTGTCGGCACTCCCTGAGTGCAACCCGTATTTTTTTTTACATATGTTTTATAGTCATCTTCCGAGCATTATTAACAATTAGGTGATTCCCACGGCTATGCCCGTGACATACTTCGAATTCCCGCCGCTCCTTTTTAATCCCGTCGTTTATAAATTCTACAATAATGTATAAAAAATTGCCAGGATTGTCGACATTTATGATTTCGGGTCCGCTCTTCAGGCTAGTAGCGTGATGATATATAACTTATAACCTTCCTTGATAAATGAGCTATCCAATACACAAAAAAATATTCAAATCCGACCAGTAGTTCCTGAGATTAGCGCGTTCAACCAAAGGAACAAACTCTTCATCTTTGTATATCTTTATAAATAAAAATGAACCTCAAAATAGTTGCTAAGCGCTGATCGCAGGAACTACTGATCGGAATTGAATATATTTTTTTTCGGATAGCCTATTTATCGAGGAACGTTATAAGCTATATAATCACGCTACTACTCAGGGGAGTGGAGCAGTGATAATAAATGTCAACCAATCGGGCAAATTTTAATACATTCTTGTAAAAGTAATAGGCGTAGGATTTAAATGGATGCGACGAGGGTTAGAAGTATGTCACGGGCAAAGCCGCGGAGGTGAGCTAGTTATGTATAGATTACTAGAAACAAGCAGAGGAAATTGCTCTGTGCTCGTATCTATGCATGTATTTTTTAATTTTTCATGGATGCGCAAGAAATACTTTCTCTCCTTCTAAGTAGCATTTATGTCTGAGATTTTGCGTAAAAGCTGCAAGAGGGTCGTCTTACATTGTCCATTGGCTTTTTATATGATCCGCTGGTGGTCTTATTATAAGACATGATGTAGACTGTGCGTAGTTTGAGAGAAAAGAGGATTAAACCCTGGGCTCGCGAGGCTCTCTGAAGAACAGAATGAGATGATCCTCCGATGAAGCAAGAAGAACAAACCTAGCGGGTTGCGGCTTTACTCTTAATGGGCCTATTATTATTTTTCTGTTCAAGATTTCAGCATCGCTCTATAAAAGTTTATAGTGCGATGCAGAATTCTTAGCATGGAAGTACCTTCCTACTAGATTGCTTCTGCTATGTGGCTTTTGCAGCGTAGAAAGTTAAAAGAGCTAAAGAAACTATAAAGATTACCCTCATAAGAAATAACCGGCTATAGTAAAATCCACCCTACGATATCTACATCCACTTAAAATAACTTTTTATTTCGTAACCTGTCTTGTAACCTGTCCGATTTCATTTTAATTTTTGTAACCTGTTCTAATTCGTTTCGAAATTCTCACAAGAACGGGAATGAACAGCTTATTCTAGTTCGATATGGATAAAACTAGTTTTCAAAGACTTTAATTTGTAAGATTATAGAAATTTTCATTGAAGAAAGGTTAGAAATGTCATGGGAATGTGAAAGCTTGTGGGGAAAGTGGTCATGTTAGGGGAATCGACTGTCTGTCATTCAATAGTTAACTTCTTGATAAGTAACTATATATTTATAGAAAAAGTGTAACTGTATTTTTTTATAATATCTACTTACAGCTTTTCATGTTTTTTTGGATTTAAGTTGTTATTTAATGTAATATTTTCTTTTTAGTATTGCTAGAGTTTTGATAATGCTTCATTAGCTGTAGGCATATAAGTTTTCTTCTATAGAGAGGCAGGGGTTTGTTTTCTTTATATTATGAAATAAAAATCAACCATTACATCAATTATTTCGTCTTTAAGATTTTTTTTCAAGAATCATTGGATATAATTCAATATTTTTTTTACTTTTAAGTTGGTAGGTACCTAATAAATTTTATTCCGAGTTTAATACATAACTACTATTTATTCTGTGTATTATGTCTATTGAAAAATTTTTGAAGATGATTCGTTAAATTAAAATTTTAACTTCGTTTCCAATATCTTTTTTTAAATTCCTGTTTAAGTTATTAGCACTGTTCTCTTACTTTTATTATTTTTTTCTTAACTTAACTCAACTATCTTCACGCTGTATCCCTGACAGGGGAACTATTTTTATATATAATATATAATATATATATATATATATATATCCATCACGCCTTATCCCCGAAGGGGTGGCAGAGGCATATTATATGCCCACTTTTCACCGTATGGATTCCTGTCCCACGTAATAGGTGGTGAGCCCATTGCCGTGTTGAAATAGACAGACGCAGGTTATGGCTACCTGCTGTTGAAATTTTCAAGCCGCCCATAAGGCCTTCAACCAGGCTTAACGACTGCCATTTTACTGGCAACCGGGACCAACGGCTTAACGTGCCTTCCGAAGCACGGAAACGCTCGCAAATGTAAATGACACAAAGTGGTCACCCATCCGAGGACCAGCCATAGCGATAGTTGCGTAACTCAGTGATCGTTTACAGAACACTGAGACCGCGAGGCCACGAGTTTTTTTACAAGAATTAAAAATGATTACTTTATGTAATTATTTATTATGACTGCCTCTGTGGCACGGTGGGAGTGCATCCGACTGCTACGCAAGAGGTCGTGGGTTCGATTCCCACCCAGGATAAAACTTTGTGTCATGAGCACGATGGTTTATTCTGTGTCTGGGTGTTATTTATCTATAATATGTATGTATTTAGAAATATATAAGTATGTTTATCAGTTATCTAGATCCCATAACACAAGCTAATATTAGCTTACTTTGGGCTAGATGGCGCTGTGTGAAAAGTGTCCCACAATTTATTTATTATTATTTATTATTCTTTCTATTAGAGCAGGTCAATAGGTACCTACTAATAGACTTAATACATACCTTTTTTTAATATAGTGAAAAAAGACAATTTGATTCGAGACGGGGATTAAACCCGTTACCTTTGCCTAACCAGCACAATGTTCTAGCCACTGAACTACCCAAACCGTATCGAAACAAGTTGAAATTCTTCACCGTATTTTAATCGTCATTTAAGAGTATGACGTTTTTTATTACATTGATAGATATCTATATAAACGGAAAAATGGTGCTTTTCTTTACATTGCCGAGTATGCCTCTTCACACACACCGACCACAAGTGTTTTTGGCCAAAAGCATCTCAATCAGTACGGGCGCTCATAACAAACGCTGTATAGGTACCCTTTGTATAAGAAATTACATTAAATCCACTCTATGATATATAGTTACAAAATCATTCATTTCCTAACCTGTCTTGTAACCTGTCCGATTTTATTCATATCATTGTAACCTGTTCTGTTTCTTTACGAAATTCTCACAAGAACTGGAATGAACTGCTTATATCTGACATAAAACTGCTTTATCGGTATAAAACTGGTTCTATACAATTTTGATTTGTAAGATTGTAGGATTGCGATCACGTTGTATGGTATGGGAATTTGTAATTTTATGGGGATAGTGGTCAAGTGACAGAACTTATTTCAGTTTATAGTTATCTGTTCATAGAAAATGTTGTCTCTATATTTTAACAATTTTTCAAGGTGTGTGGTGGTATCTTATTTTAGCTGAGGGTCTAAAGGTGTTAGTAATGTTAAGTGATAGTAGTGTTTGAAAGTGTGTTTTTTTTATAGGTATACCATAAAAAAAAAATAAAAAAAAATATCAATCACGCCTTATCCCCGAAGGGGTGGCAGAGGCATATTATATGCCCACTTTTCACCGTGTGGATTCCTGTCACACGTAATAGGTGGTGAGCCCATTGCCGTGTTGAAATAGACAGACGCAAGTTGTGGCTACCTGCTGTTAAAGTTTTCAAGCCGCCCATAAGGCCTTCAACCAGGCTTAACGACTGCCATTTTACTGGCAACCGGGACCAACGGCTTAAAGTGCCTTCCGAAGCACGGAAACGCTTGCAAATATAAATGCCACAAAGTGGTCACCCATCCGAGGACCAGCCATAGTGAAAGTTGCGTAACTCAGTTATCGTTTACAGAACACTAAGACCGCTAGGCCACGAGCGCTTCTATATACCACAGGTGTCAAATAAGCATACGGCCCACCTGATAGCATGTAGTCCCCGTAACCTATGGACGTTTGCAACACCAGAGGTGCAGCACTCGCGCTGCCGACCCTAAAAGTGTTACCAAAATGTGTTATGAGTGTTTTTGTAATACTTACATAAGTAGGTATTATCATTTAGGTAAAGTGTGAAAATAAAAACATAATTCTACCAATATTAGTTATACAAGTCAAAGGTTGTGAGACCAATTTGGATTAAATTTGGTCTAAAGGTAGCGGACACCTGGGATGAACACATACGCTATTTTTTATTACAGATAGGTACAGGTTCTTGTGGGAAACATATACAGGAAATCTTTACAACGCGGGTGGAGTCGCCTCTAGTGTATTATTGTGAGATCAATAGTGTTGGTTACACATTTTTTTAAGAACGACTATGCTGATTTTAATGATTTTTGATTTGTTGCATTAGATCTTAATTCGAATAGCAGAATTAAAAAAAAGATAGAGCCACTTAATAAAGTTGGCTTGATCCTCGAAGATCGCGATAGGGCCTTAGCGCACCCATACAGGCTGTCAGAATAAAAAACGTCCGTACCTGTGTAGTACCTAGGTATATTTTTCTCTTTCATTTATCTACCTACCTACCGTGTAAACAAAATAAAAATATCACATATCAATACATCGAATCAAATCAAATCATTATAAAGCAATTCTCACAACAAAACATTAACCTAATTTCGCAAACGAATACTCCTTGCCCTCCATAATATCACCATCACTAGCACACTAGCGCTGCGACGGCATTTAAACGAAACTCCATCCTCCCTATTCCTCTGAGATATTGCCGCCATCTTGTATAAGACGTTGTTATAGAATAACTAGGTAGCACTTTTTTCCTCTGAAACGTCTTAAGTTAGATATTTTTATGCCACTATAGCTCTTATGTCATATTAATACGTCGGCAAATCGCTCGCGGAAAAATCGTTCTACAATTCGCGGGGTGGAAGCATTTAAAATCAGATCTCATTTACTCCACACACTCAAATATACTGTAACACATTGAAATAGAATTGAAATTAGCTTTAACTAAAATTGTATATAAGCTATTTTGTAATGCGAACGTAAAACTATGATAACAATGGATGCAGTCAGACTAGTTGCGATCTCGGATATTACTGTTAGTGTTGCATGTGATGAAAAGAGACAAACATATCTCTGCTAGTTACTACTAAGGGGCGGTGACGAAATAGTTGGGATAGTGTAAGTTTGAAAGAAGTTTTAAGAGGGTACATTTTGGCGGATTTTATTGGATTTCATTGTAGGAAATGGTCTGTCGGAAATAGTGCTTGGCATTTGAATATAAATATATTGTTCGAATTTCAAATCGAGATATGTTTTGTTTTAATTTTAGATAGGTAGGTATATAAACTCTATTATATAAACAAGGATCAAATCCACATGGACAGATAGGTACTTATTTATTTATTTACTAATTAGGTATTCACTTTATACTGAGGGCGTATAACTTGAATGCCTCTGCCTACCCCTTCGGGGATAAAGGCAATATGTATAACTGAATTTAAGTAAATTTAATAATAACTGAATGTGACTGGGTCCCCTGTGAACTGCAATTAAGGTTTAGTTACCTCAGGCACTAGAAATCCATATTACCTACTATATAGGTACCTACTTAAAAAAGATCTTTTTATCAGTAAAAGTTCTATGTACCCAGGGCCAGGTTATTACATTAGTGACATTTCTAGCTGACCCTCGTGGCTTTGCCTGTGACATACTTTGAACCCATTTCGTTTACATTATTGAAATTTTACATTATTGTATGAATTTATTTCATTAGTGCTCCGCTATCCTGGGTAGTAGCGGGATTATAAAAAAAATAGTACCTAGTTCCTGAGAAAAGCGCGTTTTACCAAATATTCAAACTTTTCAGATTTACTTAAGTATTTAAAATATAAAACAAAATAATTATATAGAGTGCTGGCAAGAATGTTATGGTGATTTCTTGTTTTTTTTTGATTAACTTATCATGATTGGACCTTTAATATAAGCATTTCTAAGTCCATTAATGGCAACTGGGCGGTCCATCAAATGCAAAGATGGTCCGAGGAAAGCAACGGTTCTAAAAATTGTTTTATCAATATAGGTATTATCAAAAAATTAAAATGTTTAAAGAATTGTATCAAAATGACGTTAAGATTCAATATACATAAATAGTTTAGCTCTATCACCTTAATTCTTTAATATGGTATGCCATGTCAAAATTATGTGGTCCAATCAGCGCAAATTTTCCCTATATTAGGGAGCAGAACAGAACGTAGGTAACTGTCGTGTGAAAAATAACATTATATTCTGTAATCAAATCCAAACTTTTTAGTTTGTGGTGAGCAAATCCTACTAATATTACCTATCAATGTGAAAAGTGTTTGTTTCTTGTTTGGGTATTTGTTCTTTCGAACAAAAACTTAAAAACTAACTTAGTGGGCGGCTTGAAAAATTTCAGCAGCAGGTCCATTTCAACACGACAAAGGGCTCGCCACCTGTTATGTGGGATAAAAATGCATACGGTGAAATGTGGGCGTATAATATGCCTTTGCCAACCCCTTCGATGATAAAAGCGTGACAATATGTATGTATGTACTATCTACCTATACCTACTGTAGGTAAATAGGCAGACGGAAGAACAAACAGGACAAAATTATAACAATTATTTGGTTGTGAAACCAAAAACATTACGGACGTAGGTAGGTACTGTCACACACAAACTTAGGTAGATACCTACCTATTTGGGGTTGCAAACGTCCATAGGCCGCGGTGACCAGTCCGTCTGTTCGCAATAAAATCAGAAACTACTGCACCAATTTGTATGATTTTCACCAATGAATAGAGTGGTTCTCGAGGATGAATTTAGTACCTATATACTTAAGTTGTTAAGTCTGGAAGATTTTAAATGAAAATGCTGCCTAAATCCTTTGCTTTATAACAAAATATTGTATGGTGGAATTGTGTATCTTATTATATAGGTCTACAAAAGTTTGCGGTGGTAGGTATATGTTTATCTTTATAACATACTATATCAGACTACTTCTGTGGTGCGGTGGAAGAGTATCCGACTGCTACGCAAGAGGTCGTGGGTTCGATTCCCATCTACGATAAAACTTTGTGTGATGAGCACTATAGTTAATTCTGTGTCTTGGTGTGATTTATCTATAATATGTATGTATTTAGAAATATATAAGTACCTATATGTTTATGAGTTATCTGGTTACCATAGTACAAGGTCTGCTTACTTTGGAATCAGATGGTGTTGTGTGAGTTGTTACAACGGTATTTATTTAGTTACCTGCGTCTGTCTATTTTAACACGGCAATGGGCTCACCACCTATTACGAGGGACAGGAATCCACACGGTGTAAAGTGGGCATATAATATGCCTCTGTCACCCCTTCGGGGATAAGGCGTGATGGATATTTATTTATTTTATTTACATTGGGGCAAGCGGGTAGGTACACTTTGAATAATAGTTTGCTTAACGACTGCCATTTTACTGGCAACAAGGACCAACGGCTTAATGTGCCTTCCGAAGCACAGAAACGCTCGCAAATGTAAATTCCACAAAGTGGTCACCCATCCAAGGACCACCTATAGCGAATGTTGCTAAACGCAGTGATCGTTTACAGAACACTGAGTCAGCGGGGCCACGAGGGCTTTTAGGTAGATAGAAGATATTTAAAAAAAAATAGATCCTAGAATACATAGGTAGGTACTACGTTACTATAAATAGGAGTTGTCTTGCAGTGCCTACAATGCCTTGCCTTTCTGTTGAGTACTTTATAAGATTAAAGCATACATACTATCACGCCTTTATCCCCGAAGGGGTATGCAGAGGCGTACTATACGCCCACGTTTCACAGTATGCTTTGCTTTTTGTCCCTCGAAACAGGTGGTGGTGAGCCCATTGCCGTGTTGAAATGGAAAGGTGCAGGTTGTGGCGACCTGCTGTTGAAATTTTTCAAGCCGCCCATAAGGCCTTTAACTGGCTTAATGACTGCCATGTTACTGGCAACCGGGACCAACGGCTTAACGTGCCTTCCGAAGCATGGAAACGCTCGCAAATATATATGCCACAAAGTGGTCACCCATCCGAGGACCAGCCATAGTGAAAATTGCTTAACGCAATGATCGTTTACAGAGCACTACGTCCGCGGGCCACGTGATTATAAATAAAATAAATAAATAAATATTGTAGGACACAGCGCCGTCTAGCCCAAAGTAAGCTAATAGAAACTTGTGTTATGGTATCTAGACGACTGATAAACATACTTATATATTTCTAAATTCATACATATTATACATAGGAAACACCCAAACTCCGAAACAAATATTTGTGGATCACACAAATATTTATTCCGACCCGGGAATCGAACCCGGGACGACAGTCGCGGCAGTCTACCAATGCGCCACCGAGGCAGTCATTTAAGTGACCAAACAGCTGAAGCGATTTTATTATACATCTGTTCGTCAGCAAATGCAAAAGAGGACCCCATGAAATGAAACTTCTATCTGTATAGCTATCATGAAATATACTTAGATTTAGGTAAATAAAACCATTTAGTTCATTTTAATAATCAACGCTCACTTCAACTCAAGTTATTATTCAAATTTACTAAACTAACTGACTATCTTCACGCTAAAATAGATTTTCGGGATATTTACCATGTACAACTTCAATCAAAGAAAATCAATATTTTACTTATGTGAATGACCATGACAGTTTAAACTCTTATACCTTCACCCTGACCTGGTAGATTACTTTTGACCTTTCCGTTTTTAGGGTTCCGTACCTCAAAAGAAAAAAACGGCGTCTTTTATTTTCCGTCTGTCAGTCTGTCTGTACATGAGTCCTCATGTTTCACAAGTATCAAAATTTACCTTAATTTTCACTCTTTTTATTTTCGTAATTTTCCCTTTACTTGTGCTATAAAACATTGCTTTCAACAAAATTTGTCAATTCTTGGTCAACCTGAAGTACCCTATAGGGTTTGGGTCAATAACCGAACTGGTACTTCCCGTTGATCTAGGATCACGAAATACAACAAAAAGCAAAACAGTAAAGGAAAAAATCCAAAGAATAAAAATTGTTGAAAATTAAGGGGTGCAAGGGACCTCCGAGTTGTATGAACGCTCATACAATTTGGAGGTCTAATTTAATTGACTATTCTGATTTCTTACTGAAGCCGAACTCGTGTGCCGTACACGAGTTCGGCTCGTGTATTGTCAGTTTTTTTGAGTAATCTGTACGTCCTCAGATGTAAGTCTCGGCCTACCCTGACTCCTTCAACCCTCTACTTTCGCACAATATTTACCTACCTAATCTTGTTAAACAAAGCATTAATAAAATGAGCTCATGAATACATAATAAATTAACAAAGTTTTATAAAACTTTTTTTGAAAAGTAATATCCATATACGAATACCACATAATGTAATAGACGAGTTTGTTTTAAAAAAAGAATCGTCTTGTTTTTTTTTTCGATAGTGTTCATCAGTAGTTGTTGTTCTCAGTGTTGTGGGGCGAAAAATAAAGGATCCAAGAAAATTTTATGTATTTCTATTTCATTTTTTGTACACTATTTAACCTCTTTTGTTAAATAGTGTACAAAAAATGTCACACTGGATGCCTCAAGCCACTTTCCCCTTACACTTTCCCATGACATTTGTATCCTTTCTTCCATCTAAATTTCTATAACACTACAAATTAAACTCGTTAAAAACTAGTTTTATCTAGAACGAACTAGATTATAAACAGTTTCATTCAGTTTTGTGAGAATTTGAAACGAATTAGAACAGGTTACAAATTATAAGAATGACTTCGAACAGGTTACGAGACAGGTCAAAAGAGTTCTTAGGGGCAGTAGAAGAAACTTGTTCTTTTTATGGTATAGCTAACAGAATACCTAGTTACTAACAAGTAGGTAGGTAACAACGTAACAACTAAATAGCAGATAAATAATCCCCCTAACTTGACCAATTTCCCTACAAACTTACACATTCCCATGACATTTCTAACCTTTCTTCAATCAAAATTTCTATAATATTACCTAAAAATTAAACTCGTTTATAACCAGTTTTGAAACGTGTGAGAATTTTGAAACGAATTACAACAGGTTACAAATTATAAGAATGACATCGAACAGGTTACAACTTACAAGACAGGTCAAAAGAGTTCTTTAGAGGGGTTGTGAAAGGAACTTGTTCTATCTGTGGCGGTAGATTGGTTTATTGTGCTTAAGTAAATATAGTGAAACACTTTTTTGACTTAGTCAACTGATAGACATACTTATACATTTCTAAATACATACATCCCAAACAAACTCCGAAACAAACTGGCGAGGGTTGATCATTATTACTAACTAAACAGAATTACTTACGTCTTGGGGATAACCCGACTGATTTTATACCACTTCTTCTTTATCATAAGTGTTTTTCTAGTTGCTTTACACTACAGAAGCGCTCGTGGCCCCGCAGACGTAGTGTTCTGTAAACGATCACTGCGTTAAGCAACTTTCACTATGGCTGGTCGTCGGAAGGGTGACCACTTTGTGGCATTTATATTTGCGAGCGTTTCCTTGCTTCGGAAGGCACGTTAAGCCGTTGGTCCCGGTTGCCAGTAACATGGCAGTCGTTAAGCCAGTTGAATACCTTAAGGGCAGCTTAAAAAAATTTCAACAGCAGGTCGCCACAACCTGCAACTGTCCATTTCAACACGGCAATGGGCTCACTCACTCACGTGGGACAAAAAAGCAAAGCATACGATGAAACGTGGGCGTATAGTACGCCTCTGCCTACCCCTACGGTGATAAAGGCGTGATAGTAAGTTTTTATACTACATATCCACTCAACCGTTAAGGCGACCAGGGCAACCCCTTTTTTTAATTGACTGGCCTCATTTCAAAACCTTTTTTAACTGTTTTGTCTACGGTTTGAATGAATGAATGTTATACCAGTAGAATTGGCGTTAGAGCGACCGTGATAGCTTGAAGTACATTTTTAAAGGACTCTTGACTTGACTCCGGAGCCCAAAAGCGACCTCACCAGCTAGCGGTGCACCTGCTGACAGACAAGGCAACAACACAGTTGTCCTTACGAGGTTGGGAGGTCAGACGACAGTCGCCCTCAACAATGCCAACATTCAAAGTCAAACGGCTACTTCTATCATCGCACCGCTCGCCAAAGACAGGGTGTTCACCCTCACACTTTGGGTCCGGAACGCACGCACACGGTTAGATCCGATAGAGGCTTTATTCCGCGCACGCTTAGATTGCGGAATGAACTCGCTGCCTGGGTTTTTCCGAACGTCTATAGTATGGGGTTCTTCAAAACGGGTCTAAGAAGGTTTATAAAAGGTCGGCAGCGCGACTGCTGCACATCTGGTGTTGCAAACGTCCCTAGGCTACGGTGACCACTTTCCATCAGGTGGGCCGTATGCTCGTCTGCAACCTCAGTGGTATAAAAAAAAAGTAGCTACTCCTTGCAGCCAATTACTCGTAAAATTGAAAACCAGGCTCATAATCAGCTTGGGTTTAGAAGCATCTGGGAAAACACTTAAGATGAGGAAGAAGAGAAATGTGACTTCAATTGGCTGAGATGATGATGAAGAAACAAAAAAATACAACCGACTTAAAATGATTGTCACTTTTTTGAAGTCGGTGCATGAATTAAAATACTTCTACAGCACTTCTCAGTTCAATGTGGTAGGTACACGTCTCTGTGACACGTTATGGATGACTGACCGGGCGATGACCCTCGCACAAGGACACCAGTGGAGTAAACATTGCGATTATAATAATATTTAATAATTATCAAACAATATGTCACTTTAAACTTGTTAGGCCGGATTCGACTAAACACGAATTTACACGAGTGTAACTAGTACAGGAATAATTTACAATTGGAATAACTTCGTATAAGTTTTTCCAAACTACTCGACGATTACGTTAAACCTGGTATTGTTATTCTGCGGTTTAAAAAGAATCACGAACGAATGTATAACCGTACAAAAATCTATGTACTACTATTTCTACATTTGTACATTTGAGTTAATACTTGGTAAAATGGAAAATCATTTCATTCATCAATAAGTAGAAGTTACTCTCGAGTATAATTTTACTCTAGTTTGGTCGAATCCACTCTTAATTTATTAATTTATAAAAAGAATATCAATGTTCATGTTCACTTCGAGAATTGTGCGGCGTTACTTTAGCCGACCGAATACGTAATGAAGTGATACGCAATATGGCAGGTTTGAATGAAAGTGTCAGCGTTAAGCTGGAAAAGGGCGTGCTCCGTTGGTTTGGACTCGTCCAACGAATGAGTGAGGAACGAATAACGAAGAATATACATTGTGCGAAAGCAGAGAGTAGAAGAACTCAGGGTAGGCCGAGACTTACATATGAAAACCACGTGAGCAGATTGCTCACAAACGGAAAGGTCAAAAGTACTCGGATACCCAGACGTGCGTGTATGAAGCGATTGATGAATCTTGAAGAAGCGAAAGAAGTATGCATGGATCGCGAAGCCCGGCGATCTGTCCTCTCTGACTACCCCGTCAGGGATACAGCGTGAAGATAGTTAAGTTTTTAAGTTAATATCAATTTTCAAAGTTTATTATTTTCTATTTAAGTTCAGAAGTGCCATCAATGTTATTTAAATCGCTTGTATTAGGAAAGGTTTCATATCCTACTAATGTGCATTAGAAACGTGAAAGATTCTAATAATGTAAGTATGTAGGATTTTTACTATTTCACGCAAAAAATACTGTATGGTACTGATGAAACTGCAATAATATAGCTTACACATCAGAAAAACAAATAGGCTACTAATTATCCCGGGAACAAGTTCCTGTGGAAAACGGGAACGGGAAAAATTGGAGGGCGGAGCGGGCGACAACTAGTTAGAAATAAATAAGAAAAGCAATTACAAAGCGTACTAAACCATAAATTTGAAGTGGAATTTTGTTAAGCCTCTATGGGCCCGCAACTTTTTACTTGCCGGGTGAGTGAGGAAAATCTATGATGAATTTATCAACCTCTTCTTATTATATCAGCTAATTGCCAGTAAAAGTCAATCCAGTTGTTTCAGAAATTAGTCGGAGCAGACAGGCAGATTTTTTTTTGTTTATATAGTAGTATAGTAAATTCTTTCATAAGCACTTAATAAAAACCTGTTAATTTGTATTCAATTATGTTTCGTAGTGTATTGTTAACAGACAATTCAATTTAATTTTCTATGAAGATATAGAAATTTGCCATCATTTAAAGTGTGTATTCTTATTTTCTGAAAGTAATTTCCACAAAAGACGCATAGTTCCATCAATATCCATCAAAATGTAAAATGAAAAAGCACATTAAATATTAACCATACATACCATGGCAAGCATCAAAATTCTGAAAACCATTTGGATTGAATTTAAAATCTAAGCTATGACATGACGTCCAAAAAATAAACGTCAGTATTTAAGGGCTAATGTCTCTCAATGGATTTCTGTGTGCGGCCGCTGTGGTCAGAACATAAGATCGGGACGTTAGTACAGATTCAAATCATATTACCTATATTAAATCTCGAAATTACATTATATCCAATTGTGAAATCGATTAATACGCATTGTGCTTTAATATCCTTGGGGCCCGAACAACTTCAAATGCGAGTGGTGCACCTACTGACTGATGGATGATGCTTTGGCGTATTTCCCTTGTGTTCACAGTCATGGGTTTTTGATTGGGTGAAAAGATTTGATAACTTGAGGGTCAGTGTTAAAGGTTATCCGGTTGATAACGACAAGTCTATTAATTTGAAAAAAAAAAAAAAATTAATGAAGTGAATAAAAGACAATCCCCGTCTCGATTCAAATTGTCTTTTTTCTCTTTATTAAAAAAAAAATGTAAAGGGCCAATCGTCCTAGAAAGGACCCTACTAGGATCCCAGGGGTCCAAGTGACTGACAGACAAGGTAACAATATAGACACCCTTATCGGGTTGGTAGGAAAGACAGCCATCATCATCCGAGCGTCTGTGCCAGTTGCGTCTCGTGACGCCCGGGACTCGCTTTCCTACATTTTGGTAGGAAAGACAGCAGTCGCTCCTAAAAATCCTGAAACTTAAAACTCAAACGATAGATACTCCTAACGGTGGACACTTCCCAGGCTTCAAATCCAGGTAGGTTTAGAAGCTACTGGAAAAGTTGTGGAGAAGTGACAAGTCTTCATGTATTGCCGTCAGGTGATGGGGTCATTTGATTTTTTTATTTATATGGATCAAAAGAAAATAATATGGTGTTTCAAGAAATATAGGTAGAAAAAGAAGAAATAATTAATTATCTTTTCCTAGTTACAAAACTGTTTTGGGAAAAAGCTTTATATAAATAGCGATTGCTATCTCCTCCAATTGACATTAAAAAAATTGTGACAGAGCCTCGTCTATCAGGTAACAGATGGCGCCAGTAGGTTAGTTTGTGCCCCGGAAATACATTAGCACAGAAAATGATCTGCATTCTGAAATAGGGTGTCACTGTCCTGTTCATTGGACACGCTACTAGAACGACCTTATCTATATATTTATCCGTACCCACACTGGTGGCACTACGAGTTGCCTACTGATCATTTTACCCGATCTGTAGTAACACCAACACTCTCTTTTTTATTATATTAAATAGACTAGTATATTTACATATTTTTCTGTCTTTCAAACACATTATGAAATTTGGTTGCGGGTTATTAAAGATCTAAGCAGAGCAACAAACAATTACCTGGATCTTTAGCATAAGTTCTACTATTCAAAAAAATATCTAAACTTATAAAAGGTTATGACGAATTTGTGGAACTGTCCCGATAGATGGCATTAAGAATTCAACAACCACAACGTTCATAGTTATTTTCGGTACTGAGTCCGTCCAGACCCTAAAGCAGATTATATTCAATCACGCCTTATCCCCAAAGGGGTGGCAGAGACAATGGTAAATATATTCAACCAATATATTCAAGTATACAGCGTATAGATAGGGTTTTTCAAATATTTATTTGTAACAAACTTATCTTGAAATCAAACAAATAAAAATGTTATCATGAGAGTTAATGTAAGAATAAACATTGTCAGTATTTAGAAATACATTTACATTGAAATAGTTGGATTTGTTGCAAAGAGACTAATCTCTAAAAGGGAACCTAAGTTCCAAAAATAATTTTCTATTTAAATTATATTCCAATAAGAATAAAAAAGTTAAGATCTATTGGATGACAGGTGGCGCTAAAATATTATAAGTTCAAATCTCTTTTAATAAATGTAGCTTTCCGATCATAGATGGCGTTAAATATGTTGCGCCTACTGCTTTACAGATGGCAGTGTAAGTTGTTATATTTTCTATTTCCTTATAGAACACATTAAATAATTGTAAGGGTGACCTCATTCATAATTCTTTTTTAAGGTGGTGGTCACTGTTATTGCGTAGGTACGCAATATATTGTACACGTTATGCACAAGCCTATATACGTCTACGTATGGGGTCTATATATGGGGTTCTTCAAAACGGGTCTTAAAAGGTTTTAACAGGGTCGGCAGCGCGAGTGCCGCACCTCTGGTGTTGCAAACGTCCATAGGCTACGGTTACCACTTTCCATCAGGTGAGCCGTATGCTTGTCTACCACCTCAGTGGTATAAAAAATATAATAAAGGGGATAGGGGCAGAAATAATACAAATCGAGAGTGTATTAGACCACCTGACTGAAGTAAAACTTATTGAACTCCACGTAGTGGCTATATTGAGAAAGAAAAAAAGAATATGCTGCAGGATGCATCCATTAGGGATAAATATAATGAAAGGGTAGCCGAAAAGCTTGGCGACGTCAATGTAAGCAGTGAGAATGTGGAAAGTGTATGGCAGAACCTTATGTATAGTATGATAAATGCCGCTGTGGAAGTGTGTGGAGAAACGAAAAGAGGCAGTAGTAATAAGCGTGATGCATGGTGGAATGAGGAAGTGAAAGAAGCAGTTCGAATGAAGAAGAAAGCATGGCTGGACTACTTAGCCTCGCGAAATGATTTTAATATGAAAGAGAGATACAAGCTGCAGAAAGTTTGTAGTGCCAACTTTGCTTTACGGTAGTGAAACCTGGGTATGTCAGCAGATGCATGAAAGTAAATTGAATGCTGTGGAGAGGCGATCACTTAGAAAATTGTGCGGCGTTACCTTGGCCGACCGAATACGTAACGAAGTGATACGCAATATGGCAGGTTTGAATAAAAGTGTCAGCGTTAAGCTGGAAAAGGGCGTGCTCCGTTGGTTTGGACACGTCCAACGAATGGGTGAGGAACGATTGACGAAGAATATATATTGTTCAAAAGTAGAGGGTAGAAGGAGTCAGGGTAGGCCGAGACTTACATATGAAGACCACGTGAGCAGATTGCTCAAAAACGGAAAGGTCAAAAGTACTCGGATACCCAGACGTACGTGTATGAAGCGATTGATGAATCTCGAAGAAGCGAAAGAAGTATGCATGGATCGCGGAGCCTGGCGATCTGTCTTCTCTGACTACCCCGTCAGGGATACAGCGTGAAGATAGTTAGTTAGTTAAAAAAGAATATGTGTCCTCTGTCTCTCTCTCTGTCTCTTGCCCTTAGAGTAATAATATAACACTCTCTATCTTTACTAACTTGTATCTCCCTCTCAACTTCCGTTCGCCTCGCCTGATCTCACTTTTTGTAACGCATTTACCAGCTTACTCCCCAAGACAAGCGTGCGTAAATAAATTTCATTTCAACATGCTCAATCAGTCAATCGTAAAGTAAAAATAACAATCAAGGGTAACTAATTGTGACTTAAAGCTACTTGCGAGGGTAACACCAGTTTCTTCCCTCAGACTTTTACTTATAGCCGAGAAGATACAATGTGCAATTCAACTTTAAAAAACCCACCACACACACTCAATCACTTAACCTTAACACACTACAGTCAAGGAAACTAATTGTGATTTAAAACTACTTGCGAGGGTAACACCAGTTTCTTCCCTCAGACTCTTACTTATACCCGAGAAAATACTATGTGCAATTCAATTTCAAAAACCTACCACATACATACAATCAGTCAATCTTAACGAACTACAGTCAAAGGTAACTAATTGTGATTTAAAGTCACTTGCGAGGGTAACACCAGTTTCTTCCCTCAGACTCTTACTTATACCCGAGAAGATACGATGTGCAATTACAATTTAACTTTAAAAACCTACCACATACATACAATCAGTCCATCTTAACGAACTACAGTCAAAGGTAACTAATTGTGATTTAAAGTCACTTGCGAGGGTAACACCAGTTTCTTCCCTCAGACTCTTACTTATACCCGAGAAGATACGATGTGCAATTACAATTTAACTTTAAAAACCTACCACATACATACAATCAGTCAATCTTAACGAACTACAGTCAAAAGTAACTAATTGTGACTTAAAGCTACTTGCTAGGGTTACACCAGTTTTTTCCCTCAGATCCTTACTTTAAGCCGAAAAGATGTTATGTGCAACTCCATGGAACTAGTCTTGACACCAAATAGCAATTTAAAAAAAATCTTACGAATTCTTTCTTCATACCAAACTTTACCTTGAGTTTAAAAGAGCAAACTGGTCAACCCTTCAATGACCGTTGTCCATTCTATTGTATTCTGACCGTCTTTGGTCAATAGTACCCCACGAAGATTATTAATGATAACAAGTTTTTAACATAAGAAAGTCAACTATAAACAAGTTTTATTTCTCATGGGGTTTGAATGTGTACTATTATTTTTTATAATAATTCTAATAAAATATACATTTAATAAAATATAATATTGCAAGCAAAATACCTTGTATATTTTAAAATGGAACTGATCTTTCTTGACCTGAAACTAAACCTGAAAAGACTCAAGTCAAACGTCAAAAGATAACTTGGTTCACACGGGGTGAACCAAGTTATCTTTTTACTATAAATAAAAAACATATCTATATTGTAAAAGAGTCCTGATAGACCAATCTGTCTGAAAGTGATAAACTGAAAAATATTTACTTAGTGTTCTGTAAACGATCACTGCGTTAAGCAACTTTCACTATGGCTGGGCACGGATGGGTGATCACTTTGTGGCACGTTAAGCTGTTGGTCCAGGTTGCCAGTAACATGGCAGTCGCAAGTTAATGGCCTTATAGGCGGCTTGAAAAATTTCAACAGCAGGTAGCCAAAACAAACATGAAAACGCTCGCAAATGTAAATGCCACTAAGTGGTCACCCATCTGTGACCACCAGCGGTTCATATCAGTATTTTGTTTAAAGTGATGGACAGATAGAGTTTGCAACACCACGAGTTTTTAACCTCTTAGGTGTAATGAGGCTGTCCAAGTCAACTTCACATGCAAATGGCTGTTAAATGAATGAATGCTTTTTGACTCACAGAAAAGTCGCTTTAGCAATGTTCGGCAATACAACGAAAAAAATAAAAAGTAAATCGAGGATGTGTGGTCCTCCTCCCCTTCTTTATTATGGAAAAAATAATAGCTAAATATATATGTGGAGTTCAATAGATAATCGGGAGACGCTAAGTCCACAGAACACCCCCACCCCTTTGCAGTTAATCTATGGCTAAGACGAATAGTCAATAAATTGATTGATTGAATCAATTGAAGCTACATAATCGATTGATTGGTTGATGAAGAGACTTATAATGACTGCAAACTTAAATCCCATAAAAATTCATCGAGTTACAAAGAAATTATAGATTTTTAAAAGTCTGTTTAAAACTAAAACATCTATTCAAACCTATAACATTAATTTAATCAATCTGCGTCTGTCTATTTAAACACGGCAATGGGCTCACCACCTATTACGTGGGACAGGAATCCACACTGTGAAAAGTGGGCATATAATATGCCTCTGCCACCCCTTCGGGGATAAGGCGTGATGGATATTTATTTATTTTATTTTTAACATTAATTTAAAACATCCTCAAAAAAAACTTACGTTTTTTTCAAAGAACAGTTTCTTACTTATCGCAAATAACCCTTTGTCACCTATCAACAACACATTATTCACAGATGAACCCCATTTTCCCACACTGACCATCGTCCGTTTGGTCATTTCTATCGAAGTCAACCCTTCATTGATAAAAACTTGCTTCTTAAGACACGTATTTTAGATAACCGGTTTCGTTTCCCACAGTGACCAAATGGTTTATTATCTTTAGAGGCTTCAGTAGTGATAGCAGGGTTAAAGTGTTAACTCTTGACAGGATCCGATATTCTAATTTAAAAGTCAATCATAATCAAATTAGTGATGTGATATTATGTGATTATTTTTTCATTTTCAAATCCAAGTGATAAGTTAAAAAAAATAAAATGAGTACTTTTTGTGATTTAATCAGTGATACAAGTGAATATAATAACAGTTACAACAAAAGTTTATTTTATATATTTTTTGACAGTGTGTTGTGTGTGATTTATTTCGAAACGATCTTCACGGTCTATTATTGTGTGTGGAAATTCTTATCATTGCTATACCGACTTTTACCGACTAAAACTATATGGCGCTCTTCCTACGACTAGGAGACTCGGGTGAGCACCTCTGGGATCTTCAAGATCTGGGACATTTAAGCAATGGGGTCCTATCAAAATCTTCAGGCCCCCAACCTCATTAGCAAATGGAGCAAGTACTGTCAAATAGGCGAGGTCATGACAAAGAGAATGGAGCCTCAAAACAAATCCTTGTACTAAATCGTCTGACCTGCGTGATACCGTAAGGTAAATTATCTTCTCAATATGAAAAAAATTAGAGAAGTCTACGTCCAACACTGGATTGTACAGTGATTTGAAAGATTGATTTAGTTGATTCAATAATGGTATAGATTTAATATTGGACCCAACTGGTGGTGCCACAATTCGACTCCCGAATAAAACAGAATAACGTCAATCACAATCAAATATATTTTGAAATTGAATACCTACGCTATAGAAATTACGAGTCAATTTGTGTACATGTTTCTCAGAAGATCCAAGGATAGTGTAGTTCCTTCCAAAAGTCAAATGCCCTCTTAAAGTGATGTCGTGAAGGCCTAAAGTCCCATCAGGCCAGCCAAGTCTACGATCGCTGTAATACAAGATTAACATCGAATTACAAAAGGTATTAAATACATACTTGTTTTCCTTTTCTTACAATCACGGTAAAATAATGTAAGCGAGGCATGAAAAAGTATATCTAGGGGCCGATAATTTGATTCTCTTGCGGGTTATATAATTGGGCATCAATCTCAGGACGTCCGTCATAATTTTCAATAAAATAAAAAATATTTTCTTTTTGCTATACGTTTAGGACCAAGGCTCTGCTTTATCTAGTCTCGCTTTTTGTATATTTTTATATTAAAGGTCGTTCTTCAAATACTAGCGGCACGCTATGATGGCCGTTTTGACATATTACAATAGTGATGATATTTAACTTGTTTTACTTGTTTTTAGGTATAAGTAGACTCACCACCTATTACTTGGGACAGGAATACACATGGTGGTTAATATACATATTATATGCCTCTGCCATCCTTTCGGGGATAAGACGTGATAGATAAATAAATAAGTATAAGTACTATGTTTTCTCCTGTAGTATAAATACCCTCTAATGTGGTCGACTATTCACACATTTCTACAAATAAAATGTAATTAAAATTAATACGAAACTCATAAAAGGACTAACGTCAAAACGGCCATCATAGCGTGTTGCTAGTATAAGATACGACATTATGCAATTTCTACATCTTCAAAATTCAATAAAATTTCCTAGTCTAACAAAAAAACCTTTAAACCTCCTTTATAATTTGGTGTAAATGCATGATAGTCTTTATTCAGCGTAAAGTGTAGAAATTGTGTGCACAACAAATGAATGAAGAGCATAGCATCTTGTTCATTCCGTCAGCGTGAGTGACGATGTTGCGAGAAATCGCAAGGCATTTCGTAATACAAACACTATTTTGTTGCCAGTACAATAACATATTGTGTTTTATATAATGTTATTTATCTATTACGCCTTATCCCCGAAGGGGAGGCAGAGGCATAATATATGCCCACTTTTCACTATGTGTATTCCTGTCCCACGTAATAGGTGGTGAGTCCTTTGCCGTATTGAAATAGACAGATGTAGGTTGTGGCTATCTGCTGTTGAATTTTTTTAAGCCGCCCCACTTATACGGCCTTAAACTTGACTTAACGATTGCCATGACACTGGCAACCGAGACCAACGGCTTATCGTGCCTTCCGAAGCACAGAAACGCTCGCAAATGTAAACGCCACAAAGTGGTCTCCCATCCGTGACCCTCCGTATGCCTCCCAATATTTCCTTATTATTTTACTTAAATAAATAAAAATAAATATCCTTCACGCCTTATCCCCGAAGGGGTGGCAGAGGCATATTATATGCCCACTTTTCACCGTGTGGATTCCTGTCCCACGTAATAGGTGGTGAGCCCATTGCCGTGTTGAAATAGACAGACGCAGGCTGTGGCTACCTGCTGTTGAAATTTTTTAAGCCGCCTATAAGGCCTTCAACCAGGCTTAACGACTGCCATTTTACTGGCAACCGGGACCAACGGCTTAAAGTGCCTTCCGAAGCACGGAAACGCTCGCAAATGTAAATGCCACAAAGTGGTCACCCATCCGACGACCAGCCATAGTGAAAGATGCGTACCTCTGTGATCGTTTACTGAACACTGAGACCGCGGGGCCACGAGCGCTTCAATTATTTTACTTCAATGTCAAAAAGTAAATATAAATTCAATTCTGTCGAGCTATTCAGAGTTCCAATAGATTTACTATTTTACTATTATTCTTATGTACAATATCTTATAACATTTACTTCAATACAAAATCTGTCAAAAGTTTAGGCAGTAAACATTTTTGACAGATAGTTTCCTAAATTAGTAGTCAAATTTTCGCTTCATTATTTATCACAAAAAATTGAATCGCGGGGCAGATACAGAAAAGCTATGTGATTTCAATTAGGTTCTTATATTTTGTTCGTGGTACTTGCCCCATAACTTATTTGGTTCGTCCGAAATTAGGAGGTCGAGTTCACAATTACTAATTGAAAACTGAATTTCTATGCATTTTATAATGACATTAAGATGTTTAAAATCACATCTTATTCATAATGTAAACCAAAAAAAAACTTATTATGCATAGACCATTTTAACGGTGATTACAAAATGTCATACATTGTTTAAAATATTTAAAGTGACCACCGGTTCGGAACGCCCACCTGAGAAGAACCGGCAAGAAACTTAGGAAGCCTTTTTTTGATGGCCTATTTACAATATAATACTATTTCACTTTGCCAGTGAATCACTTCCAGGCGTCTCTGTCCTGCAAATAATCTTTTACAGAGTAATAACGTTTAACCACCGAACGAAAATTTATTCAAATAATAATATGCTAATACATAATTTGAGACATCCAAACGATCTATTCGAAATTCGAAATTTGTATTCGAATTCATTCTTTCAATTTCGTTCTTTTACAGTATTGTTGTAACACTACAGCATCTCGAGGTATTTTTATTCTACGCCGAAATGAATCCTGAGGCGTGAGTGATGGCCTCTGCAGAATACACGGGGCGTTTCATTAGTAGAGCTGACACTACGTTTTAGCAAATTTATGTCTTGAACTAGCGTATTGTAATGGTGAGAATTTGCTGTGAAAAAAAAAATCGTTTTTCAAAGACAAGTACATAGACAATATTGTCGGACATTTTTTTTACACAACGCCGTCTAGCCCAAAGTAAGCTAATATAAGCTTGTGTTATAGGATCTAGACAACTGATATACATGATTATATATTTCTAAATACATACATATTATACATAGGAAACACCCAAACACCGAAACAAATATTTGTAGATCACACAAATATTTTTCCGACCCGGGAATCGAACCCGGGACTATGGTCTTTAATTCTTGTGTCTTTCCTCTCACTTCATCCTATTTTTCTTTATTATTTACTTACGTAAAATAAAACGGCAATATTTCATACTAGCATTTTTAAGTAAATCCCAAAGATACCTGAATGGGAATGAACATTAAACTTCGTTAAAGGAAGCACACGTTCAATTAAATACATAGCCTGGCAGTGAAATCTAGCCAGTGCATGAATTATCTTGGTTACAAACACGATATGCAGTAGTAGAAATCAATGGTTATAAACATACATACATACATATCGTCACGTCTTTATCCCCGAAGCGGGTAGTAGAGGCATATGCCTCATACACCTACATTTCACCGTATGAAGACGAAAGACAAAGGAAAAAAATATAATAAATAAAAAATATAGTAATGAAATTAATTATGAACATGTAATTTGAACTGCCTTTTAACTTAGAAAATCAATTCTAGGCTAAAATGTAGTATTTTCATTATTTTAACAATATGTACTAATATGTAACATTCTTACAATATTTTGAGACATTTTATATACCAAAAAAATGTCAAACAATATTATCTAGTACAAAGTAAGCAAATATAAGCTTGTGGTATGGGATCTAGATAACTGATAAACATGCTTATATATTTTTAAATACATACATATTCCACATAGGAAACACTTAAGTTCCTAAACAAACATTTGTGGATCACACAAATATTTGTTCCGACCCAGGATTCAAACGGAACAGTTGTATACACTGCCACTTACGCCACCAAGAAAGTCCAAAGTAATATGAACCTTTCTAGAATATTATATCTAGGCAAAAACCATAAAAATGCATTCACCAAAGTAAATAACTAAAGTTTTCTCCTCCCTCGTCCCATTACTGAACCACAAGCTACAGAAAACAAATTACGAATCATCCCCCCCCCCCCCCCCCCAAGACGGTGGCTCCCCCTCTCGGCAAATGAGTCAGTTAGGACTAAATTGCCAAGCCGCCGCAGCCTGCAAAATATCCGATCTACTTATTGTTGTTCTCTAACTGAGTAGGTATATAGTTAGGTATTGGGAAATCGATTGAAATGAAATAAATATTGTGGGACACTTTTCACACAGCGCCATCTAGCCCAAAGTAAGCTAATATTAGCTTGTGTTATGGGGAATGATGGAAATTCCTACGTGATTAGAAAGAATATTTATTTATCTATCACGCCTTATGCCCGAAGTAGTGGCAGAAGTATATTATATGCCCTCTTTTCACCATGTGTATTCCTGTCCCATGTAATAGGTAGTGAGCCCATTGCCGTATTGAAATTGACAGACGCAGGTTGTGGCTACCTGCTGTTGAAATTTTTCAAGCCGCCCATTATGTTTAGAAGCGCTCGTGGCCCCGCGGTCTCAGTGTTCTGTAATTGATCACTGAGTTACGCAACTTTCACTATGGCTGGTCCTCGGATAGGTGACCACTTTGTGGCATTTACATTTGCGAGCGTTTCCGTGCTTCGGAAGGCACGTTAAGCCGTTGGTCCCGGTTGCCAGTAAAATGGCAGTCATTAAGCCTGGTTGAAGGCCTTATGGGCGGCTTGAAAATTTCAACAGCAGGTAGCCACAACCTGCGTCTGTCTATTTCAACACGGCAATGGGCTCACCACCTATTACGTGGGACAGGAATCCACACGGTGAAAAGTGGGCATATAATATACCTCTGCCACCCCTTCGGGCATAAGGCGTGATGGATATTTATTATGTCTTCAAGTTGTCTTAACGACTGCCATGTTACTGGCAACCGGGACCAACGGCTTAACGTGCCTTTCGAAGCACAGAAACGCTCGCAAATGTAAATGCCACTAAGTTGTAACCCATCCGAGGATCAGCCATAGTGAAAGTTGCGTAACTCAGTGATCGTTTTCAGAACTCGTGAGTCAGTAGGGCCATGAGCGCTTGAAGTAGAAAGAATAATTCCCGGAAAGAATTATTATTGTCTATCATGGTGGCGCGAGTGGTAGTAAATTTGATTCCCGGGTTATAACAAATATTTGTATGATCCACAGATGTTTCTTTCGGAGTTTGGTAGTTTCAGGTTATAACAAATATTTGTATGATCCACAGATGTTTCTTTCGGAGTTTGGTAGTTTCAGGTTATAACAAATATTTGTATGATCCACAGATGTTTCTTTCGGAGTTTGGTAGTTTCAGGTTATAACAAATATTTGTATGATCCACAGATGTTTCTTTCGGAGTTTGATAGTTTCCTATGTATAATATGTTTGTATTTAGAAATATATAAGTATGTTTATCAGTTGTGTCAGATCCTGTAGCATAAGCTTATATTAGCTTAGCTAAGGATAGATTACGATGTGTAAAAAAAACTGTCCCACAATATTTTTTAATGTTTGTTTAGTTATCTATCACGCCTTATCCCCGAAAGGGTGGCAGAGACATTATATGCCCACTTTTCACCATGTGTATTCCTGTCCATTTGTATTTATGAATGTAATTATTATTAACATGCTTCGCTGAAAGAAGTTTCTTGGCAATACTATCGAGATGATCGAACGGAAATTAAAACTGCATGTCCTATCTGGCTAGCGCTACTTTGATCACTAAAATCCATTTACAAAATCCATCATGGATTTTTGTGTACATCTGAGTTCAGAGAGTTACAGATTTTTCCAAGATTTTAATGTTGTAGGGTAAATTGTAAGTTTAGAAAAATCCAAGCATTTTTACTACTGTCAACAATTATATTGAGAGAACAATAAAAAATATTCGATTAGATGAGAAAAGACATTTTATTTCCAAAAAATGTGAAACAGGTGGCCCACTGTTATGTGTGAAACGGCTTACTCACATGCATTATCTTGAGAAGCGTCAATTTTTTCTATGGTTCATCCCCTAGATGATGTTTAGAAAAAAATTGCCGCAAATGTTATCCTATACCAAACAAAGTCTAGTTAGTTTGAACACTTATAACAGAAGTATGGGTGGACAGATTGTCATGATTTTGTGCTTTATTGGATTTGTCTCTACTCTGAATATCAGAAAAAGTAAAAATAATAAAAAATACTAAAAAAAATCTAATCTTTTAGTAAAAATAATAAAAAAATTTTAAAAAATTTATAAGTAAAAATAATAAAAAATACTAAAAAAAATCTAATCTTTTAGATTTTAACTTTTTTGTTAATATATTTTTATTTTGTCTCAGTGATCTGTAAAAGATCACTGCGTTAACCAACTTTCACTATGGCTGGTCCTCGGATGGGTGACCACTTTGTGGCATTTACATTTGCTAGCGTTTCCGTGCATCGGAAGGCACGTTAATCCGTTGATCCCGGTTGCAAGTAACATGAGAGTCGTTAAGCCCAGTTGAAGGCCTTATGGGCGGCTTGAAAAATTTCAACAGCGGCTCGCCACATCCTGTGCCTGTCCATTTCAACACGGCAATGGACTTAACACCTGCTACGTGGGACAAAAGTGCATACGGTGAAATGTGGGCGTATAGTATGCCTCTGCCTACCCCTTTGTGGATAAAGGCGTGACAATAGGTATGTGTCTATGTGTATATTTTATTTGGTATTTTTTTTACTATTAACCTAATGCTACCTAGCTTGCATCTCGAGACCAGAACATGGCGCGGTGCAATAAAAGCGGGTCGGGTCGAGTATTCGAGATTCGAGGCAGAAGTGTCATATCAATTAGCTCGATTTGTATCAACCTGTCTGGTCAGCTAGCACAATAATCATTTTAAGGATTGGGAGAGCTCTACATCCAGCTCTGGACTACGATAGGCTGAATTAAAAATAAATTTGAGTTTAAAAAAATTAGCTCAAATATGGCAATAGGTTGTTCATTAGGTCGATAGATGGCTCTGGTTATACTCTTTAAATAACGGTTAAAATATGATGGAGAATTTCAACTTGATTCGATACGGTTCGGGTAGTTCAGGTGGCTAGAACATTGCCCTGGTTAGGCAAAGGTCACAGGTTCAATGTCTGTCTCGAATCGAATTATCTTTTTCCACTGTATTAAAAAAAAAAATATGAGAAATTTAGCAAGATAATTGCTTTAAAAATTTATCCAATAGGTATTAATGTTAAATGTTTCGACAAATAACAAGCTAGAGCCCCAACTTTACATAAACAGAACTTAAACCAGGCTTTTACTCACTGTCAGGACGAACGTCTCAGTATTTCTTAGAGGTCATTAGCAGAAACGACACCCATTCCGAGGCCCATTTAGATAAAACGTCACAGATTTGAACGAAGATTCAACCCCCTATCCCCCCCACTAGATTTCTCTCACCCCGCGAGTAATGAGTCGCGAAGATTTTCATTGGGGTGCAAAATGTTTATATAGGGTGTGAATTTATGTTTGCGTAAGTCAGTTTGGGTAAAAATAGTTGTGGTTGAGGTCGAATAGGTGCCATAAGATCTGGTGGGTTTGGTGGATTGAGGTATTTTATTTAACTGGATTTAAGTCTATGTAAGGTATTATCGAAGTCTGCTATTCACAGATGCTATGATAGCTAGATTCAAAATAATTTTCCGTACGTAAGTCAATGTGCATTATTATCGAAGTCTGCTATTCGCAGATGGTATGATAGCTAGATTCAAAATATTTTTTATGGTTTCGTACGTAAGTCTGTGTGAAGAATTATAGAAGTCTGCTATTCACAAATGCTAATAGCTAGATTTAAATGATTTTATAGATTCCGTACTTAAGTCATTGTAAAGTATTATCGAAGTCTGCTATTCACAGATGCTATGATAGCTAGATTCAAATAATTTTATAGATTCCGTACGTAAGTCAATGTAAAGTATTATCGAAGTCTGCTATTCACAGATGCTATGATAGCTAGATTCAAATAATTTTATAGATTCAGTATGTAAGTCAATGTAAAGTATTATCGAAGTCTGCTATTCACAGATGCTATGATAGCTAGATTCAAATAATTTTATAGATTCCGTACGTAAGTCAATGTAAAGTATTATCGAAGTCTGCTTTTCACAAATGCTATGATAGCTAGATTCAAATAATGTTAAAGATTCCGTTCATAATTCAATGTAAAGTGTTATTGAAATCTGCTATCCACAGATGCTATGATGGATAGATTCAAATTTTTTTAAGATTCCGTACGTAATTCAATGTAAAGTATTATTGAAATCTGCTATCCACAGATGCTATGATAGATAGATTCAAAATATTTTTTATGGTTCCGTACGTAATTCTATGTGAAGTATTATCGAAGTCTGCTATTTACAAAAGCTATGGTAGCTAGATTCAAATAATTTTATAGATTCCGTACGTAAGTTAATGTAAAGTATTATCGAAATCTGCTATCCACAGATGCTATGATAGCTAGATTCAAATAATTTTAAAGATTCCGTACATAATTCAATGTAAAGTATTATTGAAATCTGCTATCCACAGATGCTATGATGGATAGATTCAAATATTTTTAAAGATTCCGTACGTAATTCAATGTAAAGTATTATTGAAATCTGCTATCCACAGATGCTATGATAGATAGATTCAAAATAATTTTTATGGTTCCGTACGTAAGTCTATGTAAAGTATTATCGAAGTCTGCTATTCACAGATGCTATGATAGCTGGATTCAAAATATTTTTTATGGTTCCGTACGTAAGTCTATGTAAAGTATTATCGAAGTCTGCTATTCACAGATGCTATGATAGCTAGATTCAAATAATTTTATAGATTCCGTATGTAAGTCAATGTAAAGTATTATCGAAGTCTGCTATTCACAGATGCTATGATAGCTAGATTCAAATAATTTTATAGATTCCGTACGTAAGTCAATGTAAAGTATTATCGAAGTCTGCTTTTCACAAATACTATGATAGCTAGATTCAAATAATTTTATAGATTCCGTACGTAAGTCAATGTAAAGTATTATCGAAATCTGCTATCCACAGATGCTATGATAGCTAGATTCAAAAAATGTTTTATGGTTCCGTACGTAATTCTATGTGAAGTATTATCGAAGTCTGCTATTCACAATTCCTATAATAGCTAGATATAAATAATTTTATAGATTCCGTACGTAAGTTAATGTAAAGTATTATCGCAATCTGCGATCCACATATGCTATGATAGCTAGATTCAAATAATTTTAAAGATTCCGTACGTAAGTCTATGTAAAGTATTATCGAAGTCTGCTATTCACAGATGCTATGATAGCTGGATTCAAAATAATTTTTATGATTTCGTACGTAAGTCTGGGCTGCTCGCCGTGAAGCGCTCGTGGCCCCGCGGTCTCAGTGTTCTGTAAACGATCACTGAGTTACGCAACTTTCACTATGGCTGGTACTCGGATGGGTGACCACTTTGTGGCATTTACATTTGCGAGCGTTTCCGTGCTTCGGAAGGCACGTTAAGCCGTTGGTCCCGGTTGCCAGTAAAATGGCAGTCGTTAAGCCTGGTTGAAGGCCTTATGGGCGGCTTAAAAATTTCAACAGCAGGTAGCCACAACCTGCGTCTGACTATTTCAACACGGCAATGGGCTCACCACCTATTACGTGGGACAGGAATCCACACGGTGAAAAGTGGGCATATAATATGCCTCTGCCACCCCTTCGGGGATAAGGCGTGATGGATATTTATTTATTTATTTTATTATTGAAATCTGCTATCCACAGATGCTATGATGGATAGATTAAAATATTTTTAAAGATTCCGTACGTAATTCAATGTAAAGTATTATTGAAATCTGCTATCCACAGATGCTATGATAGATAGATTCAAAATAATTTTTATGGTTCCGTACGTAAGTCTATGTAAAGTATTATCGAAGTCTGCTATTCACAGATGCTATGATAGCTGGATTCAAAATATTTTTTATGGTTCCGTACGTAAGTCTATGTAAAGTATTATCGAAGTCTGCTATTCACAGATGCTATGATAGCTAGATTCAAATAATTTTATAGATTCCGTATGTAAGTCAATGTAAAGTATTATCGAAGTCTGCTATTCACAGATGCTATGATAGCTGGATTCAAAATAATTTTTATGATTTCGTACGTAAGTCTGGGCTGCTCGCCGTGAAGCGCTCGTGGCCCCGCGGTCTCAGTGTTCTGTAAACGATCACTGAGTTACGCAACTTTCACTATGGCTGGTACTCGGATGGGTGACCACTTTGTGGCATTTACATTTGCGAGCGTTTCCATGCTTCGGAAGGCACGTTAAGCCGTTGGTCCCGGTTGCCAGTAAAATGGCAGTCGTTTAGCCTGGTTGAAGGCCTTATGGGCGGCTTAAAAATTTCAACAGCAGGTAGCCACAACCTGCGTCTGTCTATTTCAACACGGCAATGGGCTCACCACCTATTACGTGGGACAGGAATCCACACGGTGAAAAGTGGGCATATAATATGCCTCTGCCACCCCTTCGGGGATAAGGCGTGATGGATATTTATTTATTTATTTTATTATTGAAATCTGCTATCCACAGATGCTATGATGGATAGATTCAAATATTTTTAAAGATTCCGTACGTAATTCAATGTAAAGTATTATTGAAATCTGCTATCCACAGATGCTATGATAGATAGATTCAAAATAATTTTTATGGTTCCGTACGTAAGTCTATGTAAAGTATTATCGAAGTCTGCTATTCACAGATGCTATGATAGCTGGATTCAAAATATTTTTTATGGTTCCGTACGTAAGTCTATGTAAAGTATTATCGAAGTCTGCTATTCACAGATGCTATGATAGCTAGATTCAAATAATTTTATAGATTCCGTATGTAAGTCAATGTAAAGTATTATCGAAGTCTGCTATTCACAGATGCTATGATAGCTAGATTCAAATAATTTTATAGATTCCGTACGTAAGTCAATGTAAAGTATTATCGAAGTCTGCTTTTCACAAATACTATGATAGCTAGATTCAAATAATTTTATAGATTCCGTACGTAAGTCAATGTAAAGTATTATCGAAATCTGCTATCCACAGATGCTATGATAGCTAGATTCAAAAAATGTTTTATGGTTCCGTACGTAATTCTATGTGAAGTATTATCGAAGTCTGCTATTCACAATTCCTATGATAGCTAGATATAAATAATTTTATAGATTCCGTACGTAAGTTAATGTAAAGTATTATCGCAATCTGCGATCCACAGATGCTATGATAGCTAGATTCAAATAATTTTAAAGATTCCGTACGTAAGTCTATGTAAAGTATTATCGAAGTCTGCTATTCACAGATGCTATGATAGCTGGATTCAAAATAATTTTTATGATTTCGTACGTAAGTCTATGTAAAGTATTATCGCAATCTGCGATCCACAGATGCTATGATAGCTAGATTCAAATAATTTTAAAGATTCCGTACGTAAGTCTATGTAAAGTATTATCGAAGTCTGCTATTCACAGATGCTATGATAGCTGGATTCATAATATTTTTTATGGTTCCGTACGTAAGTCTATGTAAAGTATTATCGAAGTCTGCTATTCACAGATGCTATGATACCTAGATTCAAAATAAATTTTAGGGTTCTGTACCCAAAGGGTAAAATGGGACGCTATTACTAAGACTCCGCTATCCATCCGGTGGCTGCCACCATGCACTCTAGAACCGTGATTGTTAAACAATTGACATGGTCATAGATTATTTATTTCTAAATTTAAATTTTACAAAAATTTAGAACGTTATTATACTAATTACTTTTCAAAATTGTTACTCTTGTTTAGGCAGGTGTCATCACAAATCAAATTAATATAGATGCAATTCTATACATTCGTACCGTGCAACTTTGGTATGTGCCTGGTGTAGTGGGTAAACGCGTCTGGTGCGTTGAACCAGAAGACGCTAGTTCCTGTTACAAACAAAGAGTTGTGGTATATGTGATGAAATCTTATTAGACTAAAGCAGTATAACTTCTAACGCGTGTACATAAGTACACACACAATTTTTTTTTTGCTTGCTTTTGTTCGATTAGTACCTGAAACAGAAAGTAGACGCTTGAAATATTTACAGAACAAGTAAAGCGATCTTCACTATCGTAGCAAAGAAACCAGACGAATTCTAAACCGAAACCAGTTTCAAAACAGAAAATGTTAGAAACTTCAAAATCGCGTATACACGTATTCATGGTGTTCTCAATCAAAACTGCAAGCCGTTTGTTTCTAACTCTTATGGTTCCTGAGAAAAATGGATACAAACGGACGGACGGACAAACTGAGCCATTTTATAAGACTTTTTTTTAACTCTAGGGTTTAGAAGTTTCCAAGACTACTGGCCTCCATGACCGGGGGCCTGCTTCTATAAGGACAGCGAGTGGGCTGCTCGCCGTCCTTACAGAAGCAGCCCCAAAACGTCGGCAAGACGTAAAAAATTCAGGCACGTCTCATGCCCCAAGAAGTGAGATAAGACCTGAACCAACCCACAAAGAAGCGGAATAACAACAGAACCCTAGGTGAGGCCGCATGGTAGCCAAAGTCTGCCGGGAGCACTGGGACATCCTTCCGAGACGTTACACGGGCGTTACCCGGGGCGTCCGGCAGTAGACAGTTTGGCATGGTCTGGGTGGTTTTAGCCGGTTCGAGTCCAGCATGACTTCCGAGGGGATTTCTACACGCTAAATAAAGGCTAAGGTTTAGTTATACACTCACTTTAAGACTTAAAATTTAAATTGAAACAAAACAAATAGCTTTCATAGTGTCATAAAAAAGGTACAAAAGATATTTCTTTTCTTTTTTTTAAACAACCTGTATAACAAATTCGGTAAAACTCGTTTACTTATCTTTGCTCTTTGAGAAGTACAACCCTCTACAGCCGCGGGCTCGCACCCCTGTACTTTTACAATGCATTATTTATCTGGCGAGGGTTGTTTCTTGTACTTATATATTTTGTTTAAAGAAAGGGGAGAATCGGGTTAGTTATGTATAGGTGAGCATATTAATGTTGTTTGTCTTAATTAGACTTATTTAAATTCCACAATTTTATAAAGAAAAGTTGCAGGAAGAGAAAGAAGTATGCATGGATCTCGAAGCGCGTGCGATCTGTGAAAGAGAAAGGGATATTAATTAACTTTTTACATTATAAATTAGTTGCGAACAATCTTGTGTAACAATATATTATACGAGTATTAAAGGTAAAGCGCTGAACTATATGTGCTAACTGACTAACTAACTTCACGCTGTATCCCTAATGGGGTAGTCAGAGAGGACCGATCGCCAGGCTTCGCGAACCCTGCATATTTCTTTCGCTTCCTGCAGATTCATAAATCGCTTCATTCATGCACGTCTGGGTATCAGAGTACTTTTAACTTTTCCGTTTTTGAGGAATCTGCTCACGTGGTCTTGATATGTAAGTATCGGCCTACCCTGAATCCTTCTACCCTCTACTTTTGCACAATATAGATTCTTCGTCAATCGTTCCTGTCGACGTGTCCAAACAAACAGAGCACGCCCTTTTCCAGCTTAACACTGACACTTTCATCAACATCAATCGTCTATTTCAACACGGCAATGGGCTCACCATCTATTACGTAGGACAGGAACGGTTTACACACGGTAAAAAGTGGGTGTATAAATGTCCCTGCCACCGCTTCGGGGACAAGGCGTGATTGATAAATATATAGAAATTTCTAATAAATAAGAAATTGAAGCACTAACACTAAAAGTATAGACGTATTTCCTAACCTAAAAGAATAAAAGTATAACTAAACGCACACTATATGGAGTAATTAAAAACATAGAACTCATTCCAAATTCAACCGCGCGTATCGACCGGCTACGTTCAAAAACTATGTCCCTTTCTAAATTCGTTTAATAATACTTTACTACACACACATTCGCGTCGGCCCGCCCCGCTCGCGCAAAAACCACCCCGCGCCTTGGGGCAATTCTTCAAAGGGTGAAAAAACTACCCCTGCCCCACCCCATGGCCCGCCTTAACCAATTCTTGGGTTAAAAAAGGGGTGGATACTAAGCAACCAACTATGTAGGGGATTGATTTTTGCTGGCAATTATAGAATTTTGCTGCTTTGAGTTTAGAACGTGAGTTTCTTTTTTAAGTTGGTATCATTGAGTTTGTATTTGTTATTTTTTTAATAGCATTCCATTAAAAAAAAAAGATTTTCTATACTTGGGATTTCAATTGTAAGTACCCATTCTTTTTATAAATTACTTTTTTGTTTTATGAAAGAATACTTAATACTTCATTGTTATTTGATTATTCTAGAAGTAAAGTACGTAACTGAAGTTTAGTGGCACTTTTTATAGGTTGAACTTTATTATGATACATTAAGCTATCTACTCGTATATGATAAAATATTATGCGTAATTCATACATCATTCCGTTTTTCTACCAGTCCTCTCATTTTTTTAAAAATGAAACTCCAGCTAACCATATTGTATTTAATTCCCGCCAAGTCGCTCTAATTTTCAAATTTGGAAACTTAGAACGCGCCGTTCTACGTTTAAATTCAAGTTTGAATTGAGCGCGTTCCGTATTCGAGGCACGAGTTTTCATATCACTCCTCCCTGGCACCCGATTCCCCCTTTTCCTCCCAAGATCGCTTGTGAACGTTAAATTGACTTGCGAGATTAGTTGTGAAAAAAAGAGCTTCGAAATTTTAACCTTAAGGGCCGGTAGGCCAAGTCGCGTAGGCACCACAACGTTTCCTCAGCCCCCGCCAAGATAGATCGACGATGTATTTTCTGCTGGCACGCCACAGTAAAAATGATTGGCAGTAGCAATTGAAATGGAACTTCTCTGTTATTGTATTGGATTTTATTTTAGGTTTATGATATACTAGTTGTCGCCCGCGGCTCCGCTCGCGTGATGAAGATTTTCCGTTCCCGTTTTCAAAACGAACTTTATCCCGGGATAAAAAGTAGCCTATGTGATATTCTGATAGATAAGCTATTATTTATAATATATAGTTATGGTAAAGGACGAAATTAAAAACAGTTTGCTAGGCTATCACCGGCGACTGCGACATCACTCCAATCACCTGGCCTCACAACTAAAGCGTCGAGGTTATAGCAAAAGATTAAAAAGGAAAGACATAATCAGTGACGACTGAGCCCATTGGAAATAAACGAGATGTGCCCACTGGAGAGCACACTCACTCACCAAATTACCCTCACACAATCTGCTTATAGTAGAACTGATTGCAGATAACAGAACACAGAAAAAAAAGGTAAAGTTCAAAAAATCATAATGTTATGTTCCTGTCTTCGGCAGCTAGCCACCGTTGTTCTTCAGAACATATCTTCCGTCGCGCTAAACATTCTCCCTAAGTACACAATTTCATTCAATTGCTCTAAACGTTGCCGGTTTACCCAAATCTTGCTTTTATTTCTTACTTTTTCTTTTTCAAATACTCGATTCTTAGTTTAACATGCAGCGAAGACCTTTACTTTTATATTAGTGACTAATGCCTGAAGGTCGGCTTCTGACGAGACTATCACTACCGCATTATCAGCGTACAACAGACAATGTACTGTTAAATTTCCAATTTTACAACACATCATAATCTTTTAACTTTTGCAGCCACACTTTTGCACTACTATCCAGATACACTATGAAAAGCCAGGCGGACCGTCGACGGCCCGTTTGACGCCCGAACAGAAGTCAAAAAGAGGCGCCAGGTGAACCTCCCCCTTGGTCGCACGCAAGCTTTACAGTCCGTATAATGAGACCGTATCGCCAGCAGCAGCTGGCCGTCCACACCATATTCTGCCTGGATATGGTGTAGACGGCCAGCCAAGGCCACACGGACGGGTACCACAGAGTTTCTTTCACAACTTTATCAAATGCTTTCTCCAGATCCACTAAAGCTCAGAAAACCTTCGCGTTAAAATTTTGGGGGATTATTAATTGAATGAATGAATAAAAATCTTTATTCATGTAGGTCACAATGTAACACTTATGAACGTCAAGATTATTGCTTCTACATTTACATTTACTGCCAGATTCGCAAAGCAATAGGTAGAGGCTGAGGAAGAACCTGGCAATAAAACTCATGTGAGAACAGTCGATTAAACTTAGTTTGCCTTAAATTTAAATAATATTATTTGTAATAATTGCTATATTATTATTAATTAACTAGTTATTAATTACATGAAATGTTATACATTGTTTAAGGCTATTAACATAAAGTAGCCCTACGAATTCGGTTTCTGTAAAAGATCACTGATTTAAGAAACACCTCTCGGATTTTGGATGGATGACCGCTTTGCAGCATTTTCATTTACCAGCGTTTTCGTGCTTCGAAAGACACATTAAGCGGTTTGTCCCGGTTGATAGTAACGTTGCAATCGACACTCGTTAAGTCAAGTGAATACCCTTTGAGCCTGTCCATTTGAACACAGGCATTGGGCTCAGCACAATATGCCTCTGCCACACCTTCGGGGCTAATAAATTTATAAATATACTTAAATAATTAATACTGAAAGCATAAAACAATGGTCTTGAATACAATTTTAATAATTTATGCGAAGCGAAGCTTCAATATAACAACTGCACTGATTACTTCAGCCAGTGGCAGTCGGTATGTTTAAGCTTCAGAATCTATTGATCAAATTTGTTTATAGGTAAACATATATTGACCGGCCCACTGGCTCAGTTGGTTATAAAACTGTCTTCTAACCTGTGGGTACCGGGTTCGATTTTATACTACTTATAGGGATAATTCTAACGCTTCTGTGAAGTGTAGGTACTTCTTTTTTTATTAAAACTCTCATGTATTTTATTTATCTATCACGTCTTATTACCGAAATTGTGGCAGAGGCATATTGTGCTGAGCCCAATGCCTGCTGCATGCTGTCATATGTCAATATGGTAGTCGTTTAGTCCAGTCGAAAGCTACTGAAAGGTTAACTATAGCCTGTTCCAGTCGATTTCAAGACGTGGAATCGACAGAGTGGCTGCAGCTCCTGACTTGACTGCCTCTGTGGCGCGGTGGGAGTGTATCCGACTGCTACGCCAGATGTCGTGGGTTCGATTCCCACCCAATATAAAACTTCGGGTGATGAGCACGATGGTTTATTCTGTGTCTGGGTGTTATTTATCTATAATTTGTATGTACGAGTATTTAGAAATATATAAGTATGTTTATCAGTTATCTGGAAACCATAGTACAAGCTTTGCTTAGTTTGGAATCAGGTGACGTTGTGTGAGTTTTCCCAACGATATTTATTTATTATTTATTTTATATGATACGGGACTTGCCGTTAGTACAAATATATTCTCCGATCCGGGAATCGTATATGTGACCTCAGTTCTTCCCGTCGTATACACTTATAGTGAGGAGTGCTATTATTTAGAGTATTAGCACATTAGGTATGTTTGAGACCTAAGTGCTAATAAGGATTAGCACTTAGGTCTCAAAGATACCTAATAGGTACACAATCGATTGCGTCACGAAAGTTGCGTCATGAAGCAATAACCTATTAGGTGATAATAGATGTATATTATGACATATACATCTTTTATCACCTAATAGGTTATTGTTTTTGAAGCCCACCCTTCAAGACTTCCCACGTGAGAACCCAGATCTTTTGGGCCCAAGCGACCTCAACTGACAGGTCACACGGCAGTCACTTCCAACAAAGCTGTAAATTAAAAGCCATACGATGGATTCCTACCAGCCAAATAAAAATAGACCCTAGACCCACAATCCAGGGTTTGGAAGCAACTGGGAAACCATTTAAGATAAAGAACAAGGTGAATGAAAATTGTGAGACACTTTTTACACAGCGCCATCTAGACCAAACTAAGCTATAAGCAACTGTACTATAGGATCTAGACAACTGATGTACATACTCATGTATTTCTAAATACATACATATTATACATAGGAAACACCCAAACTCCGAAACTAACATTTGTGTATCAAACAAATATTTGTTACGACCCGGGAATTAAACCCTGTCAAACAAGATTTAAGTATATAATTGTTTTCTTAATGCAACTTCTTTTCACCCCTTACTTCGTGCGTAATTTGTATTTTACCCTAATAACATTCTCCACATTATCCGTTATTGCCGATTTGTATAATATTATTACCTTTGCCTTTAATTATGTTTTTTTTGTTGGTTTGGCGATGTCCGGCTTGGACTTGGCCATGACGCAAATTATATTAAATTTTTCTTATAGTGATAATTTTCAAGTAGATAATGAATATTCTTCATTCAAAAGTAGTAAATTATTCATATTGATAGCAGCGTATTCATGTATAGGTTTGTTCAAAGTTTTAATTTCTACTGCAGTAAAATGATGGTAAATTTTACTGCAGTTATATGTGAATTTTGAAAGGTAACAGAAAATACCGCGCTCCACTAAGTTATCCAATTTCACAACACTTGTGCACGTTGTCGAAGCTTTTATGTTTAAAACACCATCATTTTTACACACAAACACCCGAAAATACACTAGTTTGAAAAATTAATAACGGAGTGGCGACCGCGTCATTCGCTGTCTCCCGCCAAAACTCGCTTTTAATTTTAATAAAAAAAAAATAACTCAACAATAAAAAAACCTTTGCAACAAGTGTAGGTTCCAATTATAAAACTCAGACATTTCCCGGAACACCGGTTCCTTCCTAAGAGGGAGAAGTAAACAAAATTCCTGCAAGGATATAAGTGGAGGGGGGAGAAGGGGGTGACCTGTGACGCCCGCACGGGTTGCGGGAGAAGATCCGGCGCGAATTCGAATAGTTACTCTTTTTGGTATATGTGTACTACACTACCGTATTTTTTTAACCATGTGTGTGTTCTTTTATGAATGTGTGCATCGGTTTTTCGGATAAGCTTTTTACCGGTAAAAGGGTAAAATTTAATAGACGGTTTTACTAAAAACTGTTATTTTAGAGTTGAAAAACGTTAGTGAAATGGAATTTAACGGTTTGTAAGTTGGAAAATGTAATGGCCGAGCCATTTTTGCATTGGGGTTGTGTGTATAATGAAGTTTATTGTTAGTAATTTAGGGATGTTCTATATTTGAAATATTTCATGTTTTGTATTTTATCAAAGAATTCAAAATGATGATAGGATGTATGTTTACATTTCTTTATCTGAAAATAATTATGAGAATTTAAAAAAAAGAAGATAATTTACGTCTTTTGTACTCTAAAGACGTAAACTAACTTCTTTTTTTTAAATTCTCAAAATTACTTTTAGACTCTGATTTTAAATAGTTTTAAGTCAAATTTTCTAGACGAATCTTTGACAGTGATATATTGCAGAATGATATATTATATGAAATGCTATTTTACATCTTGTCACGCAAATTCCACTGAAAGCCTTAATAACGCTTCTACCACGTTAAAGGGGCAAGATAACAGGACCTAGGACTGGACTTGACATCGATAAAGGACTGGACAGGACTAAATTACAACATAAGATTGAAGAGATATGATAATAATAAGATTTGGCTATAAGATCTTAGTAACCAGGCCATAAAATAATTAAAAAAAAAGTTCTTTGAAGACAAATGTAATTGTGACACAGTCATGTACAGATACAAGGTATAATTAATGTGACACTACGTTCGTATTTCATTTCGACCCGTGTTTGAGTTTAGGTGCATTATCATTAGTACCTAAACCCCGTAAAATACATACAAACACATCAACATATATTAAAAAGAAGAGTTAGTTTACATGTAATCAAGAATACCAAGAAGCATTTTAAATTTAAAACTACTCTATAAAATTTGACAGCTTTCAAACTACTCCAAAAACCCGTTGATATTTCACAAACAGTTTCAAAATTTAATATTGGAACTAAACAACGTACTTGCCACCTTCATTCAGTACAATAAAGTACCTAACAATATTTCTTAAGGACAGCCAGGGCTGGCAGCATACACCTGGCACAAAATTTTCATGTACAAACTTGCTTGTAATTAACAAAATACATTCAGAACTTGTAACTAGATTTAAATAGTAACGGTACGGGTACTTAAGTGATGGGACGATGATATCGATAAAATTGTTGTAAGCGTATATTTTGTCTAATATTTTTTATATACTACTCGGTACTTCACGTGAAAAATATCTACTTACATTCACCGATGTTTCGAAAGCGTTGTAGCGCCCGTGGTCGTGGCTGGTCCAGTCCAGCGGTAGCAGTCGATTTTAAATAGTGATGATGATTGATTTTCAAAATGATCTACTAGATTCTAAATCACAGTCCTCAGATTATCAATCGATAATCTACTTCTAATATAAGTAATTTAGCCAAGCTAGCTGTCTTGTGGCTTGTTAGGAGCGCACCTAATTTGACTACAAACTTACATAACAACTATAATATGCAACGATAACGGTCTTTGTCCATGTGAAGTCAGAAATATGTACATATTACCCTACTAAAATTCAGACTAGACTTCTCTGGAATGTTTGAGACGTTATAATATTTAAATATTATAAATCAAATCGTTTGGTATGTGTAATGAAAAAATTGATAAACAACAGGTATTAGTGATTTGATAAACAGAAGATCTTTTTAATCGAGTTTAGTTCGCATTTACAATAAAAATCCTTAATCACACTCTAAAATGAACTCCTCATATCCACTGAATTATTTCACAAAGAAATAGATAAAAAATACGGTAGTGCAGTATCGATACTAGACATCGATATCTATCTATTCGAGACAATTTTATCCCGGCTCTTACCGCCATACAAAGACACTAAGAAATTATGTATTCCCCTTAGCGTATTTCGGCTCAACTTTATTGAATTTGTTTCGAGGCGTTCGTAGTCGGGATCCGAATGCAGTACTTTTGTCAGGTGCTCGTGATTTGAATGCTCTCTCTAACATTCTCTAGTTCGTTAGGAGTTGTAAATATGAGAATTTCATGACTAGGGGGGAAAAGTGACGTGGGCACGTAACTATACTTAAATTCAAATTCATTTAGGGGAGAGTTGGTACGATTGTTGGTTGGTTTGCAAAAGGAAAGCCATATTTACATTACTGAATACCACAAAGTCGATAAGCGATTGAATGATATCTGAGATACATAAAAAATGTGTCAACCTTTGAAAAACCGGTCAGGTAAAAAAGTAAATAATGTGGAATGTATAATCTTTAGGAATCTAGAAACTCTGAAACTGAAATTTATTTATATATTCAAAAACCACAATTACAGTATCTTTACAGTCATTACGATACAGTAAGTTACAGGTGCTAGAAAGGTTACAAACAATTTTGCCCTATCTTAGTTTGGTTAGACATTTTATTTTATGACAAGTTATCCTTTTATACCAAATACCACAGTCATTTAATACATACATAAACACTACCCCTTACCATCTACTCGTATCACCATTACCGCCTTACTCGTAATGTTCTATTGACCCTCAGTCTGTAATATAAACATTCATTTTAGATAAATAATTGAACACTAATATTATTATAACAATTCCAAATTATTAATTTTAAGAGCTTTTAATGCTTTTTTAATCTACATTTTTTTTTAAATAATTATTTAATGGCCTGGTTTCTAAGACCTTTTAGCCAAATCTTATTTTTTATATCATATTTCTTCAATCTTATCTTCTAATTAGTCCTGTCCAGTCGATGTCGTGTCCTCATTGTCTGTCCTGGTCCTTGCCCTCAGTATAATGGTGATTCTTATACTAAGGTTGTCAATGGACGTTTCGCGGTAAGAGAGAAAATAGCATTTCACTGCATATATATCATTGTCTTTCACTATAGCACGTTAACACCACTTTTATGTCCAAGAAACCACCACTCCCGCACATAAAACAAGATAAATGCACTAGTTTTAGAAAATAATATAAAGCAAGCGTCCTCACTTGTCACTCTTCCCGCCAAATGTCTTTTAATCTACATTAAGGTCTACATTATAGTATATATAAAATAAGTACAATGTCAACTCAAAAAATATTTACATGTCAAATTCAAATTACCCGCCCCTGACCGCTCCCGGTCCAAAGGTGCCCATAATACTAGCCGCGTTTCCACGTTGAATAGCTATAGCCAACTTTTGCACCAGGAACGATCTTGAGCGGGAGTCACCTGTTTTCTCCCTTATTCTGCGTCCTATTCCCCATTTAAAATTTTTGCCTCGGATCCCCAGCATCCCATGGTTTCCACGGCAATGGGCACAAACAAATACCTAGCCTCCATCTCGGCATATTTCTTCTTTACATCACTAACATATAAAAAAAAAATCTTCTTAAATTTAAAAAAAAATATGATTTCAAAAATGGAACGTCAATTCGTACAAGGAAACAGTTTCGTCTTCACACCATTACCAAAGACAATTTATACATTCATAGAGCGTATTCTATAGCGTCTATAGTTAAATTTAACGATAAGAGTGCTTTCTTGGAGGGAGCTATAAATTCCACGGTACGCCTGTAATTGCTCCGCCTTTGAATTTTCTATTTACCGTTGTATTGTTTAATTATGTTACAATTAATTGGTTGGGGGAAAGTTTTAAAGCAAAGTGGGGTAAGGTTGCACATATATCATCGTTTTTTTTTGTATATCATCTTGTAAGAATACAGGGATATCAGGGTTACAACGTGAAAATAGAATATCTTTAGAAATATAATATAGAAAAGATAGATTTTGTTGAAAGATTTTTAATTTATTATGCATAAACTGCCAAAAAAACATGTTTTTTGATAAACCTTACAAGATTAGGCAAATAACAAAAAGGCACAATTTAATAAGCTTTACAAGTGACTTCTAAAAAAATATATTTCAAATTGCACACTCCTTTAAAGGAAAATAGCAAAGTAATAGTAAATTCACACTAAAATCAATAGCCAACCGGCCCCACGGACCCGAATCTGCTAACCCGCAAAATATAAATTGGCCTTCATATATTTCAGAGGGGAACAAAAGTGTTTTGAAAAGTAGTTCGCATTGCCCTTAATTCCTTTAGTTTTACAACCTTTTTGGGCGTTTTTGGACCTTCGGTGTTACTATGAGAATACGATGGATATACTGTGATGCTACTTTAGCGTACATTACGCGTTTTAAAATATTTTGTAGGTCATATTAAGAAGCGCTCGTGGCCTCGCTGACTTAGTGTTCTGTAAACGATCACTGCGTTAAGCAACATTTGCTATAGGTGGTCCTTGGACCACATTTTGGAATTTATATTTGCGAGCGTTTCCGTGTTTCGGAAGGCTCGTTAAGCCTTTGGTCCCGGTTGCCATTGAAATGGCAGGCGTTTAGCCTGGTGGAAGACCTTATGGGCTGGTTGAAAATTTGAACAGCAGATCGCTACAGCTTGCGCCTGTCCATTTCAACACGGCAATGGGCTCATCACCTGTTACGTGGGACAAAAATGCATACGAGGAAATGTAGGCGTATAGTATGCCTCTGCATCTTCGGGAATAAAGGCGTGACAATATGTCTATCTGTCATGTTTCGATACTGTAAAATGTTCTTGAAATCTTTTTCAAATATTGTATAATTTGTTAAAACAACGGAAGCAGTCGCTTGCAGTACCTACTGCTTCGCTTGCAGCATCAAATTGGAGAGGAGCATTTAACTGATTCTAATTTATTAAGTAAACCTATTTTAACAAATGGCTTTTACTATGTATGTTGTGACACTCCTTAATTTTCAACGTTGTTTTAATTTTTCAATTTTTCCCTTTATTTGTGCTGTAAGATATATAAGGGTAGTGGTTTTATAAGAGTTTCGGTTTTTCCTTTGGAGGTACGGAGCCTTAACAATGAGTTCCTTTATAATCCAAAATAGAAGGATATCAAAAAAATAAGGATCTATAAACAGATGTACCTTTACACTTGCTTTAGAGACAGCCATTTTTCACAAATTTTCTTTTAATAATAATTAAAAATTTTAATTAAAATTAATATTTTTTTCAGCCAAAGGAGCCAAAATTTATATATGCGTGTATTTTGATGACAATGCATAGTTACCTGCTTAATGTCATTCAAAATTCAACATGGTTTAAACCCAAAATGACGGATTAGTCATTTTTAACGTACTCCTACAATATGGGTATCAAATTAAAGTGGTTATAAGAATAATTATTAAACCGCATTTAAAAATATTTGTTTTTGTTGCAACCCTGTCAAAACGTCGAGGAATAAAAAGGTATACTAACCTTTTAGTTGTAATATAGTGCCGCGCGAAATCCCGTTCAATACAAAATTTAAAAATATTGTTTTACAAAAGATTTTCACTTCTCTTCTCGCTCTTATATTTAAACAATAAATTATTAATTTCAATAATTTAGAAAATATTTTTCTAAATAGCACACAATTAAATATGTCCGATATTAAGTTGTGTGCTATTTAAAAAAATATATTTGGTAAGTATTTCATCAGAACCTATATTTAAAATTTATTTAATAAATTTTGACATTAATAGTTCATTAATAATAAACAAATTATTAAATTAAATAATTTATAAAAAATAATTATTTATATATTATAAATAAATTAATTAAGAAAATCAATTTTGAAATACCTTAAAATTAAATATCAGACAGGTATTTCATCCGTACTTTATGTTTCGTTCGTTCACTAACATAAAAAGCAATGTATTGAAAAGTAATCGGGTCAGCTCCGCTAGTGGTCGCTAGGGGATATTTTATAAGGGTTGTTTGTATAGGCCGACCTTTTTTAGCCTTTAGAACCGTCGGATAGTTTTAGTTCGGTCCGCTGTAAAATTGTACGAATTACGTTCGAAAAGTTAACGCAGGGTAGCAGCGTTTTTAGAGCCTTTATTAGTTTAGAAAATTGATTGCAGAGTAGGGCTCTTTGTGTTTTGGATTCTATGGTCTTATGGCTTATATATAAAAGGAGATAAAAACAGGCATATGCTACTTATATTTGATTTGATAAGGTTGCCTATTTTAATTCACCGAGACCGAAATTGTAACTGATTTTCTTAAATTTATTACTAAATAGGCCCCGCTTCGCCCATGATATTCCTATTTCCATATATAATATACGAAATTTTGTATGTACAATAGTCAATAGTGTACGAAAATTTGCCCGATTTGTTGACATTTTTGATTACAGCTGCGCTCTCTTGTAGTAGTAGTAGTTTGGGTAGTAGTATAATAATATAATAGCCTACAGCCTTCATCGATAAATACCTACCCAACCTACACAAAAAAATCCAATTCGAATCGTAGTTCCTTGGATAAACGTGTTTAACCTAACAAACAAATAAACTCTTCAGCTTTAATATTTGTACAGATTCTTTATTGAAGAAGAGTAGAGAATAAAACAAGAGAAATAAAATTTAAATTATTTTAATTATAAATAAAATCTCATTTTTCTTAAACACGTACAATGTGGCTCAAAGGCCGAGTAGATATGCGATAAACACTATTAAAAAAAATTAACACAACAGAAAGAAATCCGTACCAACATTCTAAATTTAAACTTGCCCGATCCGTCTTGGTGGTGGTACATTTTTACCCCCTTTTAACACCCGCTCGCCTCTAGAAACTTTGACGTTTCCGTGAGGGCACAACTATGCCCCCTCTGAAGCCGTCGTGTGGTTGGTGCCGGTTTAATCAATTTTTCAACTTCATTTTGTGGTTTGTTTAATTAATTTTCTTTGTTAATCTAGCCTTTTTGTTGTTAAATTATTATGTAAGGCGTTTGTTTTGTTTTTAGAAAGTTGTATAGGCTCTTGAGTGATATTGGAGGATCTTTATGTGATGTTTATCACAAAGTGCATTCTGTACATAATGGAAATAGAATTTTAAAAAAACGTTATTGAATAGAACGAATGAAAATAAAACATATTTGAAATATAATTAAAACTCATATGTTTTAAAGAAAATACTAATTAAATGTTGTACACATCTTTACATCAACCCCACACACACACACACACACACACACACACAAATTTAAAATATTTGTATATTAGTTTAAGTAGTTTTCAATAGCGTAATTATTTTATTCTAGTTGTGGAAGAGTGAGGCCCTCTGTAACAGATACTGTCATTACCTAAATTCAGGTTTCAACATTGATTTGTTATTTAAATGCTTAAGTTCAAAAAATTTTATTTAAAATTTAAAAAATATCTTATGTCTAAATGGTGGCAGTAAGAATTGATTGCCTTGCGCTATTAGTTTAAAAAATGGTAATCAATATGTTTAATCCTTTCGACTTTAGGCGGGAAGAGTGTCAAATGCGGACGGACGCTTGCTGTATATTATTTTCTAAAACTAGTGGGGTGGTTCTTGGACATAAAAGTTGTGTTAACGTGCTATAGTGAAAGACAATGATATATATGCAGTGAAATGCTATTTCTCTCTTGCCGCAAAAAGTCCACTAAAAACCTCACTATAAGAAACACCATTATACTGAGGGCAAGGACTGAGTGAGAGGGTTGTGCCCCTGCAGAAATAGTGAAGTGATTGTCTGCGGTCTTGTGTGCTGTTAACCGGCTCTGTTAAAGACGCCGACGGCTCGTTATTTTCAGCGCTTTACCTGCCTGAATTAGCGACCTGCTTCTCCGAGGTCGGCGACGTGGAGGCCTTGAGGGGTCTTGAGGCCCCTTCTTAGTGACATGGAGGCCTACTCAAGGCCCCTTCCTTGCAACGTGGAGGCCTACTTGAGGCCCCTTCTTAGCGGCGTGATCTGTTAACCGGCTCTGTTAAAGGAAGAATCAAGATCTTAATTTACCCCCGGCTTTCCTTGGTTTTATTTTTTTAACATTTTTATACTAAATTAAATTAACTTTACCTTTTCTCCTTTTTCTTTTACTTTTCCTTTTAAGCCAGGACTCTTCCAGTCCTGGTGATAGTTTTCTCCTAGTTTAAACTTTACTTTTTTCCCCTCCCGGAAAATAGTAACGTTACAACAGGCCCCCACCTACTTCGCGGATATCGTCACGCCAACGTCGTCTGGGCCGACCTCGCGGGCGCTTCGTGTCATAGGGGTGCCAGTGTAGCACTCTGTAGCTCCATCTGTTGTCTACAGTTCTTACTGCATGTCCTGCCCAGCGCCATTTCAGTCTACTGGCAAGTTCAACGGCATCTGTTATTTTAGTAATTTGTCTAATGTGTGTGTTTCCTATCCTATCTTTCAATTTTGTTCCTAGCATACTTCTTTCAGTAGCTCTCTGAAATACATTAATCTTTTGCACGATATCATTAATGAAGGTCCAGCTTTGACAACCATAGAGTAATGTGGGTAAGACAACAGATTCCATAGCTTTCCTTTTAAGGTGTATTGATAATTTACCTTTAAATATTTCTTTAAGAGACCAATATTTACCCCAAGCTTTCTTTATTCGGCGTTCAACTTCATGAGATGTATGATCAGTAAATGATATATTTTGGCCTAAGTAGATAAACTGCTCTACGTAGTTAATAGTATGTATTTGACTTCTGACAGGCACTTTTTCGCCGTTTGTCACAACAAATTTCTTTTCCATATTCATTTCTAGACCACTCTTTCTACTTTCGGTATCTAAATTAATTATCATATATTGTAAGTCTTCATAACTTTCAGAGAGCAAGACAATGTCATCTGCAAATCGCAAGTTATTGAGGTATTCTCCATAAATATTCACACCTTTGCTTTCCCAGTTAAGCTGTCTAAAAATATGCTCTAGAAGGGCAGTAAACAAAATGGGTAATACAGGGTCGCCCTGTTTCACTCCTCTCTGGATTTCAAACGGCTCTCCCTTTTGCTCCAGTCTGACCACTGCTCTACTGTTTTTGTAGATTTCTTGCAGTATCTCTATATATCTGCTCTCTACGCCTTGTGTCCTTAGTGCCAGCCATAGAGGTTGGTGTAGTATAGAGTCAAAGGCTTTACGATAATCTATAAACGCTATGTAGATTGTTTTTCCATATTCTACGTGTTTTTCAATGACTTGGGTCAAAGTGAAGATGTGATCCACGGTTGAATATGTCTGTCTGAAGCCAGCCTGTTCCTTCGGTTGAATTCTGTCTAGAGTTTTGAGACTACTTACCAGTATTGAGGCGAAAACCTTATATAGTGTTTGTTGCAAACTGATGGTTCTATAGTTTCCTAGGTCCTAGCTCCTTTTTTGTATAATAAGGTTATGATGGATATGCCCCAATCTTTCGGTATTTCCTTGGATATTAATATGTTGTTAAAAATTTGCAGCAATATAGGAACTAAAGAGTTGGAGATTGATTTCAGGATATCGTTTGTTATCCCGTCATCACCTGGGCTATTTGTAGATTTAAGCTTTTGGATTGTACTATGGACCTCGCTTTCCAATATAGGTGGTATGATGTCCTCGTATAGCTCAAAGTTGTCATATTCTAAGCTAGATTCTTTCCTTTCATAGAGTTTTCTGTAGAAATTTGTAACTGTTTCAATAAGCTGGTCCCGATTTGAAATTATTACATTTTTGTTGTTGTTAAGAGACGTAATCCACTGTTTAGTTGAATTTAGTTTTAGCTGTGCCCTTTTTATCGATGACCTTTTCTCCAGTTCTTCTATTACACTATAGCGGTGTGCCCTGTGTTCTCGATTAATTTGCTTTTTGACAAGCCTGTAGAGTGCCTTGAGCTGTTGCCTTTCTGATCGTGTTTTGTTTTCTTTATTTTTCAGTCTATTCCGTTCGTTTATAAGGTTCTCCACATATGTTGACAGCAGTGGCTTGTCCGGTTTTGTGCATTTTGGCACTTTTCTTACAGAATCTTGTATACTTTTAATTAGTTGTTCATATGTTAGTTGAGTGTTTTCTTTCCAAACGAGTTGTATGTCACTGTCATATATGTTTTTCAAGGACTCTAGTTCTAGTTGATTTAATTTAGATAGTTTGCACCTGTAAGCTTTTCTTGGCTTAGTTTTATTCCAGTTATTTAACAAACTCATTCGTATTATTCTGTGATCTGAAGGAATTTTTGTATCTATAACTTGTACATTTATTACTTCTTTTATATTTTTAACCAAGAAAAAATGTATTTCGTTACGTGTGGTTCCGCCAGGTGATAACCAAGTCCATTTTTGTTTGGGCTTTTTCTTGAAGTGAGAGTTGGCAATGTAGAGCTGGTTCTCAAAGCAAAATTGTATTAATATGTCTCCTCTCGTGTTCCTTTCACTATACCCCCATGGTCCCATATTCTTTTTATCCTCAGCTGTAGGCATCCCAATCTTAGAATTAAAGTCTCCCATGACTATTGTATTTTTTCCCGTATTTTCTAGAGCAGATTTCATATGTTTATAGAATGTCTCCAAATCTTCAGGTGTTGATCGTTCTGTAGGTGCATAGCATTGTATTAAATTGTAAGATTTATTATATAGCGATATGTCCAATCTCATGACTCTATCGGATATAGTATGGATATAGTATAAACTATGTGTGATTTTAGGTGTTTTTTAATAATGAAACCGACACCATTTCTTCCACTTTTTTCTCCATAGTATGCCATGATATAATTTCCAGTTTCTAGTATTTCTGTCTCTTCTTTTTTTACTTCTTATAATCCAATAATGTTCATGGGCACAAGTAGTTCATTATGTTTTGTGGTCTATTTTTCTTCGGTACTTGTCTAATTTTCTCATGGATGTTGCTCTCATGGATGAGCATCAGGTGACTCTGACAAGAACCTTTTACTAGCGGGTTTATCTGCTGACGTACGGGTTGCCCCCCTTGGCTCTCGTGTAATAATTTTGTCATAGCGTAGGACAACCTTTTGACCAGATTCCCATTTTTCTTTCAGTTCCTTTTGGAGCTCCTTCCGTTTTTGAAGTACGGCGGGGCTGCCATCTTCTTATTTTTGTAGTTTGCAGCGACTTTTTCTTACTAAGGAGTTTCAACTTTTTACTAAAAGTGGTAATGGTCACTACCACTGGTCTGATCTGTCCATTAGGTTTACCTCTTCTCTTGACATTTTCAATTTCCCACTCAGAGCACTGTACTTGCAGTTGTGAATTGATGAGTTCGAGTATAGTGTTAAGCAGATCTTCATAGTTTACCTCCTTTTCCTCCACACCAAAGAAAAGAAGATTCTTTTTCCTTAATTGTTGGTCCAGAAAATTTATTTGCTTCTGTTGCTGTTCTATCTTATTTTCTAGTATATTTGTCTTCATTTCAATGTGATGAAACTTTTGATCTATATTTTTATTAATTGTTTCCATTATATTTTCGCTTATATTTTTCATATCACGCTTCTGCTGTACTAATTCATGTTGTATATTTTTAAGTGCTGTCATAATTTCTTCCAAAATTTATTTCAGTGACCTCTAGCAGCCAATGATTGAATGAGTCAAAGATTGAAGAAATATGATATAAAAAATAAGATTTGGTTAAAAGGTCTTCGTTACCAGGCTATAAAATAATTATAACAAAAAAAAATCATTTCCATGTGTATGTACATTACAGATTCTTTAATTATTACTTTACTTTATAGTGATACACAGTGTGATAAATAAATAAATATTTTGGGACACTATCACACACCGTGACCTATCCCAAATTAAACTAATACATATAAATATAAACTTTAGCTATAGAATCTAGACAACTCATAAAATATACTTTGGTATACATTTTCCTAAACCAACATATTATGCAGGTCGGACGATTTGTTCCATAGCGAAATTCAAACTCGACGCTTCAAAAACAGCCTTCGCATATTGTTACCACCGCGTCCCCACCAAAAAAAGTAAGCTTAATCCTAAGCGACATTGTAAAGAGCCTATCAAATCTGGTCAGTAAGATGAGGGACTACTGCTACAGGACTTGATCGCTGACGTGTCGCAATGATACTCCTCTGATCTGATTTTAAGTCCCAAGTTCCAGTATAGTCTTCAGTCTGGCCGCAGTAAAATAGTACAAGCGCTACTGCAGCTTTCAGTGGAATTTGCGTGTCTAGATGTAAAATAGCATTTCACTGCACGTTGACACCACATTATGTTTAGGAATCAGGCTTCTATTAGGAATCAAGCTACTAGTTTTAGAAAATAATATACAGCTAGCGTCTGCTATCTGCCAAATTCCCGCGCAATTAATGACTTGTGTTCTCACTATATATCTGGCACAAGAGGGCACAAGCATGATGACTCTTTTCAAGATCCTCCATGGTTCGTTTAACTTTTTAAATACGCAGTTTATAGTCTTAACCTAAAAACGTCAAATGTCAAACTTCGTCAAAATTCAATTAAGCGTGAGACATATTGTAATCCACCGACATCTTGCCGCCATTCCAAATTCAAATGAAGGCTGATCGTCTGCATAATATTGTCATAACAAACGCCAAGGTTGTGTGGCGACTTTGTAAGGAGATGTACACAATTTCTTTTCCACTTAAAACAGCTTTCATTGCTTAATGAATCGTAAATATGAAAAAAAATTGTAATAGGGTGTAACGGCCATGGGTAGATGGAAGAGTGTCATGTGATTATAGTCGGTAGAAGTTCGACAAGATATCCATGAGAATTTCCACACGTAAAAAAGGGGTAAGGGCATAATTATTATTTATAATAAAATATTAGTAAATAATAAAATAAATGGTCAGCGATCATTCTTCAACGACATTAAAATGTCATTATTTAAGCATTATTCACGCTTCAAACACCGAAAAACAACCTTTTTTTTTTTAAATAAACGTTTGAGACATCGTCTAGCCCAAATTATCTAAATTATAATTACAAAACAACTGATAAATATACTTATATATTTGTAAACACATACACGTTTTAAATAGAAAACTTTGTAAGTAAAATGTGAATGTCTCAAAATCATAACTTTAAAAATGTACAAACGTTTTTAGGTTCCCGGGATTGGAGCCATACCTCAGCACGGTCACACACACACACACACACACACACACACACACACACACACACACACACACACACACACACACACACACACGCACATACACACACACGCACACACACACACGCACTCACTCACACGCACTTACACACACACACACTTACCTCTGCGCCAACAAAACTAACGAAAATATATCAGAAGGTAAACTTCAAGCGAATCTTTCTAAACTAGATGTACCTATGTAGGTACATACTCGTAGAGTACAAAGACAATCATAAAGTAGCGAAGTACGTACGTAGCGACTTCGGAGAGGCGCTCAGGAAACTCTTGAAACAAAGGAAGGTAATTGAAAATTCTATCAAAACTTGCCACGAACGAAGCCAACGAAGCTAGTTGGAGATGTAATAGGGAGGGGACACGATACCAATTATTTGTACTTTATTTTTTTTTGTATTACGATTGAGGTATTCGAAATTGATTTTATTTAGGTGTTATCAAAAAAATACTTCATAACTGTTCTATAAAAGTGTATTTTAGAAAATTCTGTTAATTTTGTAATAAAACTCCTTTAATTAACACTTTTTACATTAAAGTCTTTAGACCTAATTATTGTCATACTAAAAGTCAGGCGCTTTATGGAGGAAAAGAATGAACGAAAATGAAGAAGTCGAAAGAGAAGAGGTACAGGCTTTTAAAAATAGATACGTGAATTTGTCTAAAATCACATACATGTACATAAACTAATAGTTTTTCACACAATAAATCATTTTACAAATACATATCGAGTCGGCAATTTTATTGTAATTTGCAGTAGTTATGAAAGAAAACAAATTTAGCGTTTAAACAAAATTACAAAAACACAAAGTAAAAAAAAATTCGACCATACTCAATTCTTTTTTACGCTGTTCAAAAAGAGGACCCAAATATTAAAGTAAGTACAAATATAACTGATAAATACACCTCTCACACTATTATAATGATAATCACACTCTTTTCTTATATTCGACTCGTCAAAATGGCGCCGCCAGCCTCATAGAAAGTAGAGACGATGACCCGTGATTGAGGGCGGTTATCCCAGCCGGTAGGGCAGCGGTAAGGCAGCGGTGTGTAGGGTATAAATTCTATTATATATTTTTTACATTGATATTTTATCGTTCTTTAGGTAGAATAATACGAGTATCAGGTGCATCTCTATTTCGGAATGAACCGTTCCTTCTAAATTAAGTTCCGTCTTGCCTTGAGAGTTTGACGACGATCAAAAGTTGACGTTATATTTTCTCCACCGTCCTTATATGTACTATTTTAAATATTATAATGACAATTCAAAAAAATGCCAGTATAGACGCCACTGTGAACTCTCTAAAGCCTGGCGATCTGTCTTCTTTGACTTCCTTGTCAGGGATACGGTTTTAACGAAGTAATACGCAATATGGCAGGTTTGAATGAAAGTGTCAGCGTTAAGCTGGAAAAGGGCGTGCTCCGTTGGTTTGGAGACGTCCAACGTATGAGTGAGGAACGATTGACGAAGAATATATATTGTGCGAAAGTAGAGGGTAGAAGGAGTCAGGGTAGGCCGAGACTTACATATATATTATGAAGACCACGTGAGAAGATTGCCCAAAAACGGAAAAATCAAAAGTACTTGGATACCCACACGTGCGTGTATGAAGCGATTGATGAATCTTGAAGAAGCTAAAGAAGTATGCATGGATCGCGAAGCCTGGCGATTTCCTCCTCTCTGACTACCCCGTCAGGGATACAGCGTAAAGATAGTTAAGTTTAGTTTAGTTTGGTTCAAAATAAAGTTTTAACAAAGTCAGGATACAAAAATATTAGATGTGAACATTTTTGCCGGAGTGTATTTGGCCTGGCCTTATGGCCTTTGGTCAATATAGGTACTGTGTGTATTTAACAGTGACTATATTTATAAGGTAACAATAGCTTTTAAGTGTGATTACAATACGTATCTACTGACAGAATGAAGGAAGAATGTTCAATTCACACCTTTTAGGTGTGACCTGAACCTACGCGTTGACCTCAACATGGCCTTTTATTAGTGTATTTTTCATTACGATATTTCGGTAGGTGCATTTTGATTTTACGTATACATTTTATTTGAGACTAGGTCGCACCTAATCAATCCTACGATAATGTTTAAAAACTTGCCCGATTTGTCGACATTTATGATTACGGCTCCGCTCTCCATGGTAGTAGCATGATGATATTTAACTTATAGTCTTTCTCAATAGATGGGCTATCCAACACAAAAAGAATGCTTCAAATCCGACCGTTAAGTTTCTAAGATTAGCGTGTTCAACCAAAATAGCAAACAAACTCTTCATCGTTATATATTAGTATAGAGTATGGATATGTTAGCTGCCAAGACAAACTTGGATGTTAGAAATATTATAAAAGGAACCCACTTCAAAATATATCATCAGAAATCAAAAGAATAATTTTGACCTATTTTTGACCATCTTGCCCCACATATTCAAAAAACAGAATATTTATTTTAACAAACGTCAAGACTGATTTTGACATGTTTTCTCTTTTAAAATATAATCTTAGCATCGTGCCCCAGGCTTTCAACACATAACCAGAGCTTTATTGTGTACATAAAACATTGTGATTGCCTTTGACAGTACGCGCCGCGACTGCCAAGTTTTAATAGAAATTTAAATTAGCTCCAGTTCGTTTGAAACGGTTGTATTGCAAACACAAACGCACTAATATTATATTTATTAGGTCCGAGACTACCAGGACTTTAATTGGTCGTGCTACTTAGTGTCTAGCACATAAGACCTTTTAGCCTTTTTGATACCACCTCACTAAAAAGGCAACGGGTTCAAAATTTCTTCCAAATTTAACATCTAAAATAGACATATTTTATTTTTATTAAATTAATTCGGCCCTTCAGACCCACTCCAGTTCCGTGCTTAGGAAGGCACGTTAAGCCGTTGGTCCCGGTAGCCAATAAAATGGCAGTCGTTAAGCCAAGTTGAAGGCCTTATGGGCGGCTTAAAAAATTTCAACAGCGGGTCGCCGCAGCCTGCGCCTGTCCATTTCAACACTGTGCAATGGGCTCACCACCTGTGTGGTGTGTTACGTGGGACAAGAATGCAAACGGTGAAATGTGGGCGTTTAATATGCCTCTGCCTACCCCTTCGGGGATAGAGGCGTGATAATATGTATGTATGTATGTATCTTTAAATTTTTGTATACCTATTATTATATATACCTAATTTTTGTATACCTATTACGAAATAACAGATATTTTTTAAATTTATGTTGGGTGCCACTTATAACCTGTCTCGGTGGCATAAGTGGTAGTGTATTCCATGGCCGGGCTAAGGTCCGGGGTTTGAATCCTGGGTCAGACTAAATTATTGTGTGATACAGTTATCTTTGTTTTGGAGTTTGGATGTTTTTTATATCTATTATGTATGTGTTTACAAATATATATGTTCATATCATAATTTTTTAATAGAGACAATCTGATATACCAAAAAATAACATATAAAAAAATATTTAATAACTAAATATACTAATTATGTAATAAGGAAATATTTACAGCATAGAAAGAGTGGGGAAACAATGTACAACACTGTAGAAACCTTGTCTAGGCGTTGAAGAATTCCTCCCCACCGAAGTCAACTGATAATGTTCCCATAAAAAAATTACACACATATTAAGTAGCAAGTTTATCAGTTGTCTTGATCCCATAGCTCAAGTTCAAAAGGTGCTGTGTACAAATAATGCCTTACAATATTTACAAAAAAATGTTAAAGCGAACCTCGTGGATCTGAAGATAGCTGTACAGGTCATGAAGAGTACCTACACTCAAAAAATCCTCAAGCTCTTAAGTGGTGGAAATTGCTTGCAACCGGGACGAAATTAAAAAATTGCTTGCAACCGGGACGAAATTAAAAAATTGCTTGCAACCGGGACGAAATTAAAAAATTGCTTGCAACCGGGACAAAATTAAAAAAAACTTAGCGCTCTCCAACCTCCTCGATGTTATGTATTAATGTGAAAAAAGACAAATTTGTTCAGCACGTGGATTGAACACGTGACCTTTGACTTATCAGGGTAATGGTCTAGCCACTGAACTACCCTAACCGGTTCGGGTAGTTCAGTCGGGTTCAATCCCCGTCCTGAACCAAGATATCTTTTTTTCACTTTAATCTTAATCTACACTAATAATATAAAGAGAAAAACTTTGTTTGTATGTTTGTTTGTATTAAATAGGCTCCAAAACTACAGGACCGATTTTAAAAAATCTTTCACCATTTGAAAGCTACATTATCCACGAGTAACGTAGGCTATATTTTATTTAAAAAAATAGGATTCCGTAAGATATTTTTGGGTTTTTCGGACACAAGGTGTAAAAAATCAACCAGAAAAGTTACTTATTGTGCGTACGCTGCCTAAACTATAAAAGATAGATCCATAAAATGTTCTAATTAATTGTACATCTTATAAATTTCGTATATGCAATTCTTATTGGATATAAAAAAACACGTATTAGTAATGGAATACGTGGAAGTATGTCACGAGCGAAGCACAGCTAGTAATATTATAAATGCGAAAGTTTGTGTGGATGTTTGTTACTCTTTCACGTTAAAACTACTGAATAGATTTTATTGAAACTTTACAATTACATCAGAATAACACATAGTCTACTTTTTATCTCGGGAACAAGTTTCTGTGGGAAATGGGAACGGGAAAACTTCTCTACGCGGGCGAAGCAACAGGCGTCAAATAGTAAAAAAATATGTGAACGTTAGCATACTAATTTCTTTAAAAATATATCCTCGATGTCTAATAAAACTAAATTTTGTCGTTCAAATTGACTACAAATTTAGGTCCAATCGTAAATTAAATTGGTAGACTTCAAACGCCTGATTTTGAAGGCTCAGCTTTAACTAGATAGTTTTAAGTTGTACTTAATTGCTTTTCTTTGAGCAAATACATAAACACTTTAAACTTTCATGTTTCTTGAGTAAATTAAAATACTTGGCACTTTATATGTCAACTTAGCTTAGATCTTACTTGAAAGCTTGTGATTTGCTGTTATTTTAATTATTAAGATCATTTCGAAAAAATACTTACATTACACTACGTCTGTTTCTCACCGGGTAGGCAGAGGGGTTTCTACATGCTACGATCATAGAATACAACTTTTGTTTTTTCTACTTATAATAATTATGAGAATATATGGTTTCAAGTACATAAAAAAAATATCCCAGTGACCAGCCATAGTGAAAGTTGCGTACCTCAGTGATCGTTTACCGAACACTGAGACTGCGGGGCCACGAGCGCTTCATTCAAATTCATACAATTAAATATTTTTTTATTATTACACAGCGCCGTCTAGCTTAAAGTAAGCTAATATAAGCTTGTGTTATGGGATCTAGACGACTGATAAACATACTTATATATTTCTAAATACATATATATTATACATAGGAAACACCTAAACTCCTAACCCAAAAATTTTATATCCCGGGTTACACAAATATTTGTTTGTGCCAATGGTCTCACTACAGGGGATGCCGAAGACCGTGCGAAGTGGAGGAGAAAATGTAGGAAAGTGGACCCCGGGCGTCGCGAGACGCAACTGGGACAGACGCTCGAATGATGATGACACAAATATTTGTTTCAACCCGGGAATCGAATCCAGGACCTCAGTCGCGGCAGTCGCATACACTACGACTGCGCCACCGAGGCAGTCATGAGTCATGATGAGGGAAGAGGAGTTACTCTTTTTCTTGATTAATTCCGATGCGGTTTCCAAGATACTTATAACTTCTCCCTGGGACTTTACTCAGTTAGAGATCGGCGTAACTCTTCTGGTTTTGTTCATGGCTGTAGTGCCTGGTTTACATGAATTGCAGTAATGAGGAAGTGGATGGGTTTAGTCCTAATTTAAATACGTTAGAGTTTAGAAATAATTTGCCAACTAACATTCTCAAGACGCATTCACCATTTACAGTAATACCCTATAAATATCTCCAAATAAATTTATAAAATAAATAGCGTTCATAAAAGCCACCAACACGAGCACATTACGGCTATAGTACTTACTAGTAACGATTCCCCTTACCCCCTACCCACTCCCCAAGTCGTGGAATATTTACATAAATTTACAAATTTCGCGGCGAAATAAAATTTTACAGGGTTGCCACACACTTTTGTCTTGATGACTTTGTGAATATGATTTTTAAGACACCATAGTTTTACAGATACATAATTATTATATTATTTATTTATCTGTAGCGTATTTAAAACCTCAACATTCTTCTTGCTGTAATTGCAATTATTTCAAATAATATTATTTAAATTTAAAGCAAACTAAGTTTAGTCGACTGTTCTCACATACATCACGTTGATTTTGTTTCTTTTGTATAAACTCATTATTATTGGTGAAATACTATTTAAATCAAACTTTTGATTTAAATAGTATTTCATTGTAATTACTGGCGGTTAGAAAAGATTGGCCATGAGTTTTATAGCTAGGTTCTTCCTCTATTGCTTTGGGAATCTGGCAGTAAATGTAATAGTAGAAGCAATAATCTTGCGTTCATAATATGTGTTACTTTGTGAGCTACATGCGCGATCTCTACTTGAGTCACCTTACTCTATGTATTTTATACAATCAATCGTCATAGGGCGTCACCAATTCTCATACAATAACACTAATTAATACAGACAAATGGTAGGCAACTGACAGGTCACGAATACGACTTTTGCATACAGTTTGACGTAAACTTTCGTCTCTATTAGGCATGAGCGAGATGGAACGAGCAACATTCCTTGTTCTGTGCCTCTGTGATATACACACACCCTATATGTTCGATTCTTGGTTAAGTGGGTTGTGTAATTTGATTAAATACACAACTCATTAAACTTTCATGAAATATAGACCTTGAAACGTTTAGATTCAATAACAATTTACAGTATAAAAAATCGATTTGATATGTAATTTAATAAAAAATAATGGAATATCTAATTTATAGAATCATCCAAATACACTTGCCAACCCTAATGCTAGAGCATAGTTGTCGGGTCACCCCCCAGGTAGTCAGGGGGCTAGGGGTGGCGTCGTTTTTCATGTTTAATTTTAACTTTGCAAAACCGGCATTTTAATAAATGCTGGCCGTCTTTCACGCTCAGAATTTTATGCTTCGCTACCAACCTTTTGGCGTTTTGAAATGAGTATTCCATTTTAATCGCACGCTGGAGACAGTACTTTTATTGCATTTATATTAGTTTTACGGTTGTGTTGTCAGTATAAAAAAATAATGAAGTTTTAAAGTGGTTTGGTTGAGTTTTTATTTGCTTGTAGTTTAATGAACAATAAAAAAATATTCTAGGACATTCCTTTTACACAGCACCATCTAGCCCAAACTAAGCTATTATAAACTTGTGGTATAGGATCTAGACAACTGATAAACATACTTATATATTTCTAAATACATACATAGGTAAACACCCAAACTTCAAATTTTATTATAACAGATCCCACATATATTTGTTCCAACCCAGGATTCGAACCCGAAATGTCAGCGTGACAATCTCATACACTACCACTTACACCACGAAAAAGAGGTATGATTGAGATTATAGATATTATACAAACAATAAACCAAAACCAGATCTGAATTAAGAAATAATACCATAATCTACTAAACCCAGAGAATACGAGTATCACAAGATGTATAATTTCTGTTAAAATTTGTTTTCATAAAATTCTATAGTATGGGCTATCATCAAGGGGGCTTTTTATCGAGGTAGGAACGCGAGTGTAGAATATCTGGTGTTGCAAACATAAATAGAATACGAGGACCACTATCGATCAAGTAGGCTGAATGCTTGATTGCAGTGTAATAAAAAAATTACGTGATACGTGTATAGGAGGTAGGTAAAAATATGTGTAGGTAAGAAGTGAAACTTCTTTACGCCTCTTTTTTTAACAGCTACAATATTTCTCTTATACGTCGATAATGATGTTTCACTTCAAAACAACATGGCGCGTAACCGGAAAAATTAAAGATTTTTTTACAGCTATAAAATTTCTCTCAACGTCAATAAAGAAGTTTCACTTCAAAAATTTTGTTTCAAAGTTATGGAACCATAATACGAACATAATTATGTCATTCACTTTATTTAACCAAAGAGCTATTAAAAAATATGTCAACTGAATATTTTCATAAACATTTTATTCTAAAGTTTATGAAATAGAAATTTGAAAAACAAATTTATTTCGAAATAACCTTTTAATCTTTTAATATCAAACCCTTGCTGATACAATTAAAATAACTAAATACATTAAAGTCTACCTAAGTTCTAAGCTGAGCCAAGCCGTAAAACGAACTGAATATTAAAACCGGCACCAACGAACACCATTAAAATGCGTAATTGCTGGATTAGTGAGGCCAAGATTCCTCTCGAATCTGGTACAAACTGCCATATTTTCACGCTACGTAGTATAAAATAGTCTCTAACATTAAATTAAACTTCTGAACAAAAGAATAGAAAATTAAATAGCAAAATTCTATACTGTGGCATGTCCAAGATGGCGGGCGTTCCTAATTTGAACTTCGGTTGGAAGCGACGTGCCTTACATACGTCATGAGCACGGTCTCAAGATTAGGCGATTTACATTGGCTTTTTCGTATTTCGAACGCACGATGCCTAACCATTTTATGTCTGTGGCTTAGAATATAAATGGATTTGAATCGAATGCTTGTGTTTGTTTTCATTTTGTTTATTTTTTATGTATTTGATTTTTACTAGATTGTAGACTAGAATGTCAGATTAGCTAGCTGTACAAAATAAAATGAAATAATAATTTCTTCTTTCGGAATAATTTCTATCTTTCAAATTGATGCGGCCTTTTTGCTTTATAAATTTGGACCAATAAAATTGTGTTGTCATAAAATTATAAGGTTATTTTTAGCCGATTTTCAAGTAGGTAGCTATGGTTTGAGAATCTTCCTTCCACAGACATCTGACTTTACATATTGTTCTTATTTTATTTATTACGAACACAAGAATAATTTTAGCACTCGTGGCCACGCTAACTCAGTGTTAAAGAAAAAGAAGAAAAAAAAAAAGTTTTATTCCACATAGACAAATAAATATGACATGACTTCAGCTTAGCTTAGCTTAGCTTAAACTAAGCTAAGCTGATCCCATTTCATCATTGTCTGTTCTGTAAACGATCACTGCGTTAAGCAACTTTCGCTATGGCTGGTCCTCGGATGGGTGACTGCTTTGTGACATTTACATGTGCAAGCGTTTCCGTGCTTCGGAAGGCACGTTAAGCCGTTGTTAAGGTTGCCAATAACATGGCAGTTGTTAAGCCAAGTTGAAGGCTTCATGGGCGGCTTGAAAATTTTCGACAGCAGGTAGCCACAATCTGCGTCTGTTTATTTCAAGACGGCAATGGAGTTACAACCCATTACGTGGGACAGGAATACACACAGTGAAAAGTGGGCGTATAATATGCCTCTGCCACACCTTCGAAGATAAGGCGTGATTGTTATCAAACATTGTAAAAGACAAACATCATTTGAGACTTAATAAAAAATATTAAAATAACATTATTTTAATATTTTTTATTAAGTCAACATAACATTATTTCGTAATATAATGTAATATAACCTGTAAAAATTCTACTAAAGTATTCAAATGGGGTCGTAAAAACTTTCCACCCCGCCAGGGAGGAGAAGCACCACCCCAACACATCTATAAATCTATATGACGTCACCAAGAAAACGGAGAGCGACCGTCTTGCGTATACCTATCTCTCTTCAACACGCTGTTTATTCCAGACAAGAGAGAGATGGAAGTATGTCTTAGTAAAGAACGCGGGATAGTCGTGCCCTCTCTCTCCGTACCTTACAATGGTGAAAAGACGGCGAAAATTAAATAATACTTTGTCGTTTAAATTGAAACGAGGGTGGTGGGTAGTTTGGAAAATATTCGGGCGTTAGAGAGGTAAAAAGGTATTGATTTTAGGAGATTAGTTATGAGTCTATTGTGGCTCCTTTCGCGGTTATATTTGCTATTTTGGTTTTAATACGAGAGATTATGCTTTCTTGATTCAAATAAGTTATATTATTTTGTCCTAACTTTGTTTTCTTTATGGCAACGGAACGGATTGAGACATGTTTTTGCTGTAATGTTTTGTTGAATGTTTTTCATAAATGATAGCAGATTAGGGTGTGGTTATGTAAAGGTTTCTAAGTTCAAATGTTTTTCAGTATGCAGCTGTTTATTATATTATAGCTATTTTTTACGGAATTAGGTCGGTATTATGAATGCAACGTATATGGTGTTGCACAAGTCCATAGCCTAAGGTTCACCTTAGCCTATGGACTTTTGATTAGAAGCTGCCAATTTTCTAGTATGTATACTTGCGGCATGCTATGATGGCCGTTTGACATACTACAATAATGCAAAAATTTAGATTTTTATGACAATACCGTACGGAACTTTTGATAATTTTTGTTTTAAGCATACTATATTTTGGGTATTTTTTATTAATATCGATCTGAATTACTAATATAATTTCTAATAATTCCGGAGACGAAAAAGTGAAATGAAAGGCCATGTAAAAACTGTGTACTTAGAAGTTCTAAATTCTTCTTTGTTATGTGTATTTTTTTAAAATTTGGCAGTGTTTATTGTCCATACTTAATAGTAACACTCAATAGGCGGATTTGATTGATGTAGCTAGCAGATTCGTTTTCTTTTTTAAAACCACTAATATTTTTAATATACAAGAACACATTGAAAATATCCTTTTTTTTACTTTACAGGTTTTACACTGCTGCTGATAGGAAATAATAAGTTCATATAACTGATGAAGAAGACAAGTCGTGGCCTCCAAGTGCCAATTATCTCCTAATAAATGTGTAAAAGACATGAAAAAAATATCAAAGCTAGCTAAACCTAGGATAATACATGTCTAATGGACAACTTAAAGTATGGATTCTTGAAATGATAGAACTGGAAAAAAAAGCTAAAGCAAAAAAAAGTGTGTGTGTGTGTGTGTGTGTGTGTGTGTGTGTACTTATGTACACGCGTTAGAAGTTATACTTCTTTGGCGTAGCAAGAAAAAATATTTTTAAGAATTTCTTTTGCCTTACCCTATGTTTGTAGAAAAAATCTAAAATGTTGACTAGATCTATCTTCAGGGTGTTTAAAAACTACTTTGAATTTAGTTATAAGTTAAATTTTCCCTAACGCTATAAAAGAAGTATAATAAAAAAAAAAAGAAGTGTGGCACTCGGAGACTGCCGCGGTAAAGCTATTAATTTAAGTTACACTAAAAGAAAAAAAAAAACCCTCACCCTCACCCCTATATAAATGTTTTTTTGGATGCATTGACTGATTCGGTATCTTCGTTTACTGGAGCCGATTAAACAATAATTTTGGGTGATTTTAATGTGGACCTCTTGGATCAAGTAGATTATAAATATAAGTTACTCAACTCCTTTTTGGTTAGCATTAGCCTGAAGAACATGGTGACCGGGCCCACTCATTTTACGGATCACAGTGCAACATTAATTGACTTTATATCTACAAATGCAAATGCAAAGAGTCTCATGGTGCAACATATTCCTGATTTAGGTCGACATGCCTTGATATCTGCAGTGATTAACTTTAAGGTTGAGAACTGCTCCGCAGTTAATCATTTATAGGCAGATCCGTGACATACTATTGGAGAGGTTTGAGAAAGATCTTGGCAACATGGATTGGGATTCTATCGGGAGATTAGGAGATGTGGACTCCATGGTGCAAACCTTCAACTCGTGTATTACAGCTCTGTTTGATTTACATGCCCCGGTCAGAAGAGTGTTGCTCATGGAGAAATCATACCCCTGGATCACCAGCACTATTGAGGACATGATGAGTCTCAGGGACAAATATTATAAAAAGTCTAAAGTCACAAACCTACTTCCCATAAGAATTCATATTTGGAACTTAAATATTTAGTTAGGGCAGCGATAGAGAGAGAAAAGCATGCATATTTCAAGTCAAAAATTAATGACAAAATTGAACATCCAAGGAACCTGTGGGGTCAGCTCAAGAATGACATACTTACAAAAAGCAGTATTAACCTAGAGCTGCCCGACATCTGCAGTAGACCAGAGACACTAAATCAATACTTTCTAAGCGTTCCAGGCTGATAAAGTAACAATATCTGACCTAACCTACTTTGAGTTTGAGAGATTCGGTAGTAATTGTTTTAGTCTAATGCCCGTTGATGAGGAGGAGGTGTGGAGGATTGTTAGAGGGCTGAAATCCAACGCCATGGGTGCTGATGGCATATCTTTGGATATGTTGATAATGACTCTACCTCAAACATTTTCTGCCATCACACAAATAGTTAACACATCAATAAACACCTCTACATTTCCTAGCAGTTGGAAGACAGCAATTGTGAAACCGATACCCAAGGTGTCCAATCCCTCGGGCCCTAGGGACCTTCGGCCCATAAGTCTGCTTCCTTGCGTATCTAAGGTACTGGAAAGAGTAGTTAGCAATCAACTTACAAAATATTTGGAAAAAGCTAACATATTACCCGTTAAGCAATCAGGGTGTCGAAAGGGGCACAGTACTGCAACTGCTCTATTGGATGTAATTGATTATGTACTGGAGGCACGAGATCAAGGTATGGTTACACTGCTAACGCTGCTTGATTTTTTTCGTGCATTTGACAGCATCAATGTATCACTGCTATTGGCTAAGCTTGCGTACTATGGGTGCAGTGTGGAGGTGATCAGGTGGTTTAATAGCTATCTTACAGATAGGTGTCAGTTTGTACAAATAAGAGACAGCAGAACAGGGGATATGATTGATTAGGCACACAGTCAGGTAAAAAGGGGTGTTCCACAGGGATCTATCCTCGGGCCCCTTCTCTTCATTCTTTATAGTGCAGACGTGATTAAATCAATTAAAAACTGTAACTATCACCTGTATGCTGACGATCTTCAGTTGCACCTATCGTTTCCATTATTGAAATGGCTGAAGCATGTGGGTAAAATTAATGAAGATCTGATCCGAGTTGCGGCTTGGTCATCTAGAAATGCACTTGTATTGAACCCTGATAAGTCCAAATACATAGTGTTGGGTTCAAGGCAGATGAATGACAGCTGTTCTCGGCACCAACTGGACATTAAGATTGCGGGCTGTGCTATCCAGAGGGTGTCTGAGGTGCGCAATCTTGGAGTCAAATTTGATGAGCAGCTTAAGTTTGAGACTCATGTGCTGCAGGCTGTCAGGGGTTGTTTTTACAGACTAAGTCTGCTATATAGGATACGCCCATATATTAGTGTTAGTATCAGAGTACTACTATGCGAGTCTCTTATTCTATCCAAGCTTAATTATGCAGACACTGTTTATGGCAGCTGTCTGCTAAGAAGAACAGAGCGTATGCTACAGCGGGTTCAGAATGCCTGTGCTCGTTTCTGTTTTAATGTTCCACCCCGTACACATGTAACAACTTTTCTTAACAGTGGAAATATGTTGAAAAAGTCTGAACGTCGCGAGTTGCACTTGGCTAGCCTTCTCTTTGGTGTGGTGTTGACTGGGAGACCCAAATATTTGTATAACCGATTAACCTGGTCTAAGGATGTAAATAAGTACAACACAAGAAGTTCCACATATCTTATGTTAACACCAAGCCATAGAACTGCTGCATTCCGAGGTAGTTTTAAGTTGGCAGCTAGTCGTATTTGGAACGACCTTCCTCCGCCGTTTCGTGCCCTAATAACATTAAACTCGTTCAGGAAAAAATATAAAGCTTACCTTTTAGATAAACAAAGAAGCGCGTAATTAAGATTTCAAATGGGCTTTTACTCTGAGGTAAGAGACTGGATTGAAGCTGCTATTGAGATGAGGGTCCTGAGCTCGTAGGTAAGCAGCGATAACTGTGATAAATTCTCTGATCCCATCTATCGTGAATATTATTTAGTTTGTTGTTGTTATATGAGCACGCTATGCATATGTATTCGGTTTCTTCAAGGGACATTGGATAGGATTTCTCATTTGTCGCTGTCAGATGCCGTTTTATCCCTTTATTTATTTATTTATTGTTTCTTATATCCGTCTATGCAACAGATCCTTAATGACCATGTTACATGAATGTGTGTATCTTGTGCGTTTCTGTGTATTATTATTTTATTATATATTGTAAGTGATTGTATTTGTCTGTTTGTGATAAAATATTTAAAAGTTTATGGTGTTAATTTCTGAATGTGGCGTCACTGCTAAGGTGCTTCCAGAATACCAGCATTGCATGTCATATGGCATCGCAGCATTTTAGCTGAGGAGGCAACCTTTTTTCTACTTCACACAACATATCACCTATTCAAATGTAGAAATGTAAAAATATCATGTGTTGTGTGTTTTTTGAAAATAAAGATCTTCTTTCTTTCTTTCTTTTCACCCCTCACTTTCTCCCTCAGCACTCTCACTCTTACAGTCACCCTCATCCTCACCCTCACACTCACACTCACTATCATCACGTCTCGATCCGTGCGAGCTTCGTACAATCGTACCATATAATATATCTACATACACGTTAAGCCAACGCTCGGCCGTGCTCGGTGAACTTCGTGTGACCTCGGATCTTAGGTTTTTTTCCTTACGAAATTTCTTGATTAAAGCCCGCTCAAAGCCCGCGATAAAAACTATGCAATAGCTTAAAAAGCAAATCATAATTCACTGCTAGTTATCTCCTTTCCTGAAAACTCTCAAATGCTACTTGCAGAATACATTCCGCCAGTAATATAATAACAAAATACCATCTTTACTTACCAACGTAATAAAATTTCATATCAAAACCATGCACCTTTAAAAATGCACTGTAATACAGTTCTGAAAATGCGCGCTCCTAAAAATGTACACTAATAAAGTTTTGAAAGTATAATTTTATTTTCGACTACGTGAATACGTGGCTACGAAACTGCTACGGATTTCGTAGCTCTATGAATTCGTGATATTAATGTTTTGCGATTTCAACTATTTCACATAATATATTTCTGTTTTTTTTTAGTCACGCTTTTGTCACTAAAGGGGTAGCAGAGACATACTATACAGCCACATTTCACCGTGAGCATTTTTGTCACATTAAAATACATATTAATCAACTGCCTCCGTGGCGCAGTGGTAGTGAATGCGACTGTTGCCCCTGAGGTCCCGGGTTCGATTCCCGGGTCGGAAAAATAATATTTTTGTATTTGTGATGTTTGTGTTTTCTTTGTATAAAATATACTGCCTCTGTGTCTCTCTATTTGACTGCCTCTGTGGCGCGGTGGGAGTGCATCCGACTGCTACGCAAGAGGTCGTGGGTTCGATTCCCACCCAGGATAAAACTTTGTGTGATGAGCACGATGGTTTATTCTGTGTCTGGGTGTTATTTATCTATAATATGTATGTATTTAGAAATAAATAAGTATGTTTATCAGTTATCTAGATCCCATAACACAAGCTAATATTAGCTTACTTTGGGCTAGATGGCGCTGTGTGAAAAGTGTCCCACAATATTTATTTATTTATTTTGAAATATTTAAGTCTGTTTCTCAGTAGTCTTGATCTCATAACACAAGTTTATATGAGCTTACTTTGGGCCTCAATATTTATATTTATTATATTTTATTTGTTAAAAAATTATTCTAAACCAAACTCGGTTTTTAAATTATAAAAAAAGACATTTTAAAATAATACTATTTGTGTTCTTACTCTCACAGTGTCTATCTACTATACCCGCTGAATCGCCCAAAAATGATTACAATGAGCAGTCACCGTGTTATAGCCAAGATAGTTTTGGGCAACTTGCGGTTATTCTCAATAATTATGAAAGGGTTAAACACATTTCGTTTGTATCAAGCAAGTAATTGTGTTCTTAGGGGTATCAAGTATTGCTCAATTATCACTCTCGCTCGGTGATCTACTTAGTTATTTGTCTTCTATGCATATAAAATGTAAATAAATAAAAAAGGTTGCCTGGTAGAAATCATCAAATAAGGCCGCCCATTGTACTATTCCCCTAACTTACAATCTCAATGTACAATTGTATTTTCCGGCGTACAATAAAGTGTAAATAAATAAATTAATTACTTAATATTTTGGGACATTCTCCACACGTAAAATTCAAACCAATATTTGCTGATAACACAAATATTTGTTACAAACATTCCAAGGATTCGAACCCGAAACCTCAGCTCAGGACGCTTACGCTGCCGAAGCAGTCAAAATGTTCTAAGTGACAGTTTCATCAAAGTAAAGCTCAAACTGCTTTATAGATTTGACTCATAGATAGCTGTAGTAATGTAGTTATTTTCCATCCAGCATTACCCTGTACATATTGTGTCAATTTCTCGTTTCCATAAAAGTCTTTATTGATATAAGCTAAAAGCCCCTACGTCTCAAAATGGCTGATGTGACTGTAGCATATAAATATAGGACTAATTTATGCTCGCAACTCCACTCACGTGGTGAAGATTTCCTGTACTTGTTGCCCACAGGAACATGTTTCTGGGATAAAAAATTGCCTATAGTGTTCAGTGATATGTAATATGCCTTTCTACCAGTGAATTTTCAAAATCGTTTCATCAAATACAGAGATTAACCCCTACAACTTTACAAACTCACAAATTTTACTATTTTATACTATAAGTATAGACATATATGAAAAAAATTTGGAAAACCCAAAAGTGCACGCCTCACACGAATAGAATTTCATATATTACAGCTTAAAAACTTTGCTATGAATTATCGCGTAGGGGTTATGAAATAAATAAAGTAAAGATAATAACAATTAAACCACATCGAATCAGACCGTGAAAAGTGAAAGGGTTCTATTCCTAATTATACTGAAGCATAAGAGAAAAAAAAAGACTCGATTAGTAAAGTATTTCGGTCGTTATCGTGTTAACAAGAAAATAATCCGTAACATACAGACACACGGACGTCCAAGACGGAACTTTTTTAAACAGTTTTTTAACTAATTTAAATAACAAAAATGGCATCAAAAATATCATGAGTGTTAAAAATAGTGTTTTTTCTTGATATGTGTTTGTATATATTATTTTACAAGTGCAATATATGATAAATAGAGACATTTTAAGTTTGAAAAATCAGATGTTTTGCGCGAAGTGACAGTAGTACCCACCTCAACGCTTCGCTTATGAGGCGTGCAAAAGTCTTTTGAATTGAAAATGTCTTTTTTATTCGAGGGAACACAATGACCAAGAATATATTTCTTACTATAAACAAACAAAACTGTCGCGCAGTTCAACCTTACGCCCGCGTCTTGGATATTTTATCTTACTTCAGAAAATGTCATACCATTTTAATTATACTACGGAACGGCATAAAAGCAGTTTATCGCGTGGGGTATCCCCCCACTCAAGGGGTGTTAGATGGGGGCAAGAAGCACAGATTTTATAGCCGAGTACCGTCGCAACGCTTTTAATGGCTTATTTACCCAGCCTTTGTACGGGCTTGCCACCCGCCTTTTGTATCGCCGATTTTGTTTGGTTGATAGCGGTTCTATAGTGTGGGCTAGTTTTTAGGGTTATTCTAGAGGTATTAAACTTTAATTGATTATTTTTTTTCTTATTTGATCAGGAATCATCATATATATCAATCACTGAATTGAATATATACTTGTTTACTAGGTATTATATAATAATTACGACTGCTCTCTGCTCAGTCTGGTTGAAGCTAGGCGCAGTCGTTACCAGGTCACATAACTATGCTCTCTCATGACTCTTATGAAATCACTACCCCAGTTTCTGAGACCAAGACGTAAAATGAAGATCAATAGCATTCTCTCAAGACAAAATGATTACATTGAAATGTTAGCGTTTAAAGAATCTATTTTATGCCTCTGCCACCGCCAGGGTATAAAGGAGTGACTGATAAATAATAGAATACGTATAAGTACTTTTTTTTATAAAATCTTAACCTCAGGGGATACCTAAATTATCTATAAAATGAAGAATTTATTGAAAAGCGTCCATGTCTATTACGGCATCCTGCAACGAGAAAGTTTAAAAAAATTAGTTTCAATTCAAATTACTTTATTTTAAAAGTAAAATTTGAAATTAAGTAAGTCCTAAATATAAAAAAATTGTACAACAAAGCAACAATATTATAAATTTACAATTGACAAATTGTAATGTAAAGGTGAAGAAACTGGTTATTTTGACCAAATGGTCACTCGACTAGTTTTTACCGTTTTTGTCATCAAAGGGTTGAGTTTCAATCGATAGCGTTATATTAAAAAGAAAACCTGTTCTTTTTATAAATAGTTCTGAATTGAAAACTAGTTTTTCTAAAATTTATATTCGATAAAGACATATATTCGGTTTTTAAAAATGAAAAGGTTAAAGGGTAGTTTCTTAGAACTCAATTTAACTGTGAAATACTTGAATACTGAATTATTTATTCATTTCTAGAACCCAGTACAAAAAATAAAGAGGCGGTGGGGATTATTACAAGACTGACAAGGATGCCTCGACTAGGTGTCGAAGAATTCCTCCCATTCAAAATCAACCGGCAAGGTTCCCATAAGGCTGACCGCATTGTCACGTTGTATGGCAATGCTTATTCTCTAAGCGAGAAAGAGGCCAGCCTTATGGTCACGAGAAGAGTAAACCAGTCGCTTTGCGATATCATAAGTCTCTCTATTTTTTGTTAAGTATTTCTCTCTATTTTTTGTACTGGGTTCTGTAAATATGTTAAAAACAAGTTAAATATCTAATTATTATGAATAAAGACGTTTTGCACCCTTCATTTCTTATATCTTGTTTTAAACAATATTATAATTCGATAATAAGTATGTATGGCGCTTATACAGCTTCCACATTTCAAATGAATGAATGAATGAATGAATGAAATATCTTTATTCATGTAGGTTACAAAGTAACACTTATGAAACTTAACTTAACTTAACTTAACTTAACTATCTTCACGCTGTATCCCTGACGGGGTAGTCAGAGAGGACAGATCGCCAGGCTTCGCGATCCATGCATACTTCTTTCGCTTCTTCGAGATTCATCAATCGTTTCATACACGCACGTCTGGGTATCCGAGTACTTTTGACCTTTCCGTTTTTGAGCAATCTGCTCACATGGTCTTCATATGTAAGTCTCGGCCTACTCTGACCTCTTCTACCCTCTGCTTTCGCACAATATATATTCTTCGTCAATCGTTCCTCACTCATTCGTTGGACGTGTCCAAACCAACGGAGCACGCCCTTTTCCAGCTTAACGCTGACACTTTCATTCAAACCTGCCATATTGCGTATCACTTCGTTACGTATTCGGTCGGCCAAGGTAACGCCGCACAATTTTCGAAGTGATCGCATCTCCACAGCATTCAATTTACTTTCATGCATACCCAGGTTTCGCTACCGTAAAGCAAAGTTGGCACTAGCACTGCGTTATGAATCGCTAGTCGTGCTTCTTTTACGATGCTTTGTCGCTTTACTAATTGGGACAAAGCACCGTTAACTCTGTTTCCGGCAGCTACTCGCCGTTCTACATCCGAATCACATCTTCCATCCGCGCTAAACATACTCCCTAAATACACAATTTCATTCACTTGCTCTAGACGTTCCTGGTTTACCCTAATCTCGCATTTAGTTCTTACGTCATCTCTTTCAAATACTAGAACCTTAGTCTTACTTGCATTCAAGCGAAGACCCTTACTTTCACACTCCTCTTTCATATTAGTGACTAATGCCTGAAGGTCGGCTTCTGATGAGGCCATGAGCACCGCATCATCAGCGTACAGCTTACTGAAAAGTCACCCAAATTCACACCCATATCACAATCTTTCAACTTCTGCAGGCAACTGTCCAGATACACTATAAACAGCCAGGCGGACATGACACAACCCTGTTTGACGCCTGTACAGACATCAAAAAGTGGTGACACATCCCCCCTACTCGCACGCAAGCCTTACAGTCCTTATAAAGCGACTGTATTGCCCGCAGCAGCGAGCCGTCCACACCATATCCGGGCAGCAAATCCCACAGAGTTTCCCTCACAACGTTATCAAATGCTTTCTCCAGATCCACAAAAGCGCAGAAAACCCTCTGGCTAATAGCCAGAAACTTCTCCGCGATCATGCGGAGAGAAAACACTTGATCCATGCAACCTCTTCCACGTCGGAATCCGCATTGAGCCTCCCATAAATACTTTTCAGACTTTTCTTGCATTCTTGCCGTTATAATCTTTGCATACATCTTACTAGCTAAGCTGAACAAGCTGATCGCCCTGTAGCTGGAGCAATTTAGGCGCAAGCCTTTCCCTTTGTAGATAGGTACTACAACTGCTATTCGCCAGTCATCTGGGACCTCACCCAGCACAAGTTGCATAACAGACATAGAGTGTCCCAGACGCGCGACCCACCGTACTTGATCATCTCAGCAGTAACTCTGTCTTTTCCCTCAGCCTTACCACATTTCATACTTCTTATCGCTTGTTCAATTTCTTTCATACTAATGACTTCAATGACATCGGGATCCGGAGCATCGAAGTGAGCTCCACTTCCCGATGTGGCATCTCTGTCTTTTCTTGCATACATCTTTCCATAATATTCACTCCATCTCTGCAGGACGTCAGTTTGGTCTGTTAGGACGTCATTGTTAACACTAAGCACTTTATTCATACAGCAGATTGCCGAACAACTCCGGGTCTTGCCTACCTCTTTCCAGAAGAGCCTGGCATTATCCCGGAAATTGGACGATAACCTTTCATCCGCTTTCATTCTGCACCTTTCACGAGCTTCTTCTATCAGTGCCTTCGTGTTAACTTTTTGCAGCTTGTATCTCTCTTTCATATTAAAATCATTCCGCGAGGCTAAGTAGTCTAATCATGCTTCCTTCCTTATTCGAACTGCTTCTTTCACTTCCTCATTCCACCATGCGTCACGCTTATTACTACTGCCTCTTCTCGTTTCTCCACACACTTCTACAGCGGCATTTACCATACTATCCCTAAGGTTCTGCCATACACTTTCCACATTCTCACTACTAACATTGACGTTGCCAAGCTTTTCGGCTACCCTTTCTTTATATTTATCCCTAATGGATGCATCCTGCAGCTTCCAGCTTTTGATGCTATGAGTCGGCTCAGGTTCAGGACACTCGGTGCGATGACGCCAACCCGCGAACAGACCCCTTATCCTAGTTATTACTAGGTAGTGGTCTGATCCTAGTTCAGCGCCTCGATAAACCCTTGTGTCCATCACCTGTTTACGGAGCCGACTATCCATTAGGAATAGATCTATCATGCTTCTCTTTGACTTACATCTACTTGTCTACATATGAATTTGTTTGTGGTTAAACATTGTGTTCGCCACAAACAAATCCTTTTCCTTACAAAATGCCAGTATAAGCTTGCCAGCGTCATTCACCCTTTTATCCCCATACTTCCCGAGTACCTCAGACTAGACTCAGACTCCCGAGTAGACTCAAAACCATCGCGAGCGGTACCCACCCAACCATTCAAGTCTCCACATACTATAAGTTTTTCATTTCCTTCTATCACATTTAGAGCTTCTCTCATACTCTCCCAGAAGTCCTCTATCTCACTCGCGTTCGACGAAGATACTGGCGCGTAAGCAGCTACCAGGAAAATCTTCGTCAAACCAAGTTTTAGACGGATCCAGAGGATTCTAGGACCTACCAGTTTGTACTCATACATACCGGAGGCCAATCGCGAGGACAGGGGGGACATTCCAACCATTCCCAACAAACATTCCCCCCGACTGCCATGCTCGCTCTCTGGTACTCCAGACTATAGCGCGAGCACCCCACCCGGGAGCTCCACGACTTCGCTGCCCTTGCGCTTGACACTGAACACTTAGAACGTCAAGATTATTGCTTCTACATTTACATTTACTGCCAGATTCTCAAAGCAATAGGTAGAGCCTGAGGAAGAACCTGGCAATAAAACTCATGGCCACTCTTTTCTAACCGCCAGTAATTACATTAGTTTGATGATGACATGATGTTTGACCAGTAATATAGTAATGAATTTATACTAAACGAAAACAAAATTAATGTTATGTTTAAAATCATATCAAAATTAGAGCTATTCTAGTTGCCTGTTCTAAGGGCAGCCTACACTTTAAGAAGAAGAATCTAGCAAGAAAGTCAATGGATGCTATTTTAAAATGTAGGTGTGGCTTACAACATTAAAATTACACTTTCATTGTTCCTTTGGATTTATGTGAGAACAGTCGACTAAACTTAGTTTGCCTTAAATTTAAATAATATTATTTGTAATAATTGCTATTATAGCTGACCAGTCCCAACAGACGGCACCCGTTCACGGGTATGACGTATATATCAGTCATCGCCCTACTCAACCGTATTATAGGGAATAAGGCGACCCGATACATACGCCACCACTGCCAGAACACTTAGGCGAGCATGACATACCCAAAAACTGCACAGCAACTATCATGTCAATTTCAAAATAATAAATAAGTCTACTTGGTTCTCACATAATAACAAATTCAAATTACATATTTGTATATTAGTTATTACCGGAACTAAACGCAGTCAATTTAGAAGCCTTTAGTTGTCTGACGTTTCAAATTATTCACAATGTAGAAATGTAAAAATACAACATATACATATGCAGATTCAAGCCAAGTACAAAATAACACAAGATTCATTCGAATCCTAAATAGCTCGAGCGAAGAGCAAGCAACTCATTTCCATTTATTTTTATCATTTAAATAATCATTAATTCTGTAATAAGCCCTTTTCAAGAGGTGCGTCTTAATTTCCGCCTTAAATTTATGTAACGGCAGGTTTATAATGTCTAAAGGAATTTTATTATATATATTGCACGTATAGCTCTCTTCTGGAGTACAAAAATTACTTATATATCAGCTGCTTTGCCCCACAGCAAAATGCCGTAAGACATGACAATATGAAAATAACTAAAGTATACTAGCCTGGCAGTTACCACATCAGTGAGCTGCCTGACTTTTCCCACGGCAAAGGCTGCCGAGCTGAGTTTACCTGCAAAACACGTTATTTGGGCGTTCCACTGCAGTTTGCTACTTAAGTGATCCCCAAAAATACAGTTGATTCTACAAGATTAAGGGTATCAAAGTTTAATGTTATATTTGTACCGCAATTCCTGACATTAGGCGTGCTAAATCTGATACATTTTGTCATCTTAGCGTTTAGTAGCAAATTATTGTTCGTAAACCAATCTACAACTTGGGCAAGTGAACTATTTACGCCGTTAAAATCAGTAAGCGTGCGATCAACTTTAAAAATAAGTGAGGTATCATCAGCAAATAGAACAATGTCGCACAAGTTCTGTATATAAAATGGCAAATCGTTAATATAAATTAAAAATAGAAACGGACCTAGAATTGATCCCTGCGGTACGCCCATAGCTACACATGCTCCAGAGGAGCTAATTTCATTGACATCAACATGTTGTATTCGATCGTTTAGGTAGGAGGCAACAAGGTCCAGTGCAGAGTCGTTGATACCATAATAAAATAGTTTTCGCAATAGTGTTGTATGGTAAATTTTTATGGTCATAAAAAGAAGCTGATTTGACTAGATCTCAAAGTATCATGATTGTGCACTAAGTTCAACTTAAGCACGCATTTTACTGGAAGTAAAGAATAATATTTGAAACTAAAGAATTGAACTTTATTTCTTACTAGTTGACGCCCGCGACTTCACCCACTTAGAAAAGTTTTCCCTTTCCCGTTTCCCATTGGAGCTTGTTTCCAAGATAATAAGTAGCCTATGTGTTATTCTAATGTAGTTATAAGCTATATTATTGTAAAGTTTCATTAAAATCTATTCAGTAGTTTTTAAGTAAATAAATTAATTAAAATCCAAACAAACTTTCGCATTTATAATATTATTAAATAAGATATCTTGGAAATTTCTCCGAGATCATACCTATATCTCTGAGAGGTAAGAGAGAGGCCCATTAAACACTCATAAATTGCCAGTAGTTTAGTTAGTCCCACGGAAGCAAGCCTATTATTATCACGAGGCTCTACGTACCGGTGAAAATCAACAGTCAATAATTGGCCCCAAATTTTTTTTTTTATACCGCTGAGGTAGCAAACAAGCACGGGACACCTATACTTCGTAGTAGCATACGGCCGTCTCCTGTCTATTTTCCAACTATCTTCACGCTGTATCCCTGACGGGGTAGTCAGAGAGGAATGACCGCTAGGCTTCGCATCCAAGATCCTATCATACTTTTTTCGCTTCATGCAGATTTATTAATCGCTTCGTACATACACATCTAGGTATCCGAATACCTTTCACTCAATTTTAAACTATCTGCTCACGTGGTCTTCATATTCATTCTGTCCATTTTCAATACTACTTTATCATTAAAAACAATAGTAAGTACCTACATAAAATAAACGAATATAGTAAATAAGTACATCGTGTAGTAGGTACATATAGACATTAATTAAACTGATGATCAAAGAAACCCGGCTCAGCTATTGTGCCGACTTCCTGTGACGAGCGTCGTGAATATCGTCGACAGTGCTATTTCTATATTACTATTATTTTTATAATACTGAAATCTTTGAAGACATGACGAGATAACATATTATTTATCTATCTATCACGCCTTATCCCCGAAGGGGTGGCAGAGGCATATTATATGCCCGCTTTTCACCATATGTATCCCTGTCCCACGTAATAGGTGGTGAGCTCATAAACGTGTTGAAATAGACAGACGCAGATTGTGGCTACCTGCTGTTGAAATTTTTCAAGCCACTAAAGGCCTAAAGGCCTTCAACTTGACTTAACGATTGCCAAGTTACTGGCAACCAGGACCAACGGCTTAACGTGCCTTGTGAAGCGTAGAAACGCTCGCAAATATAGCTGTCACAAAGTAGTCACCCACCCGTGACCAGTCATAGCGAAAGTTACTTAACGCAGTGATCGTTTACAGAACACTGAGACCACGAGCGCTTAAATATATTATGGTAATAGTTTGATTCTTCTTCTTCTTCTTTATAGTGTCATAATGACACTAAAGGAGACTAAAAGTTTTAGAGCCATAGTCTACACAGAGTTTCCTCAAGAAGACTCTGAATAGCTTTTGTGATTTGGAGGAAACTCCACCGTCTTTTCAACTATTGTTTTGCAACTTCAGTCAACCTCCTGCTTCCACTTCTCTATGGTGGATGCGATCCTCCCTGTTGACGAAAGGTGGACATATGATGCGCGACACAGTAAGTTTAGTGGTGTTGGCAGGTAGAATTATGGTCGGCATGAAAAATTTCAACAGCAGCACAGAAACGTGGGCCGTAAGCTCATCTTCTATCTTATGTTCTCTTAAAACATAAACACACTGCTAAGGGTAGATTCGACTAAACAAGAATAAGATTTTACTCAACAGTAACTTCCACTAATTAGAAGAGTAATATTTTTTTATTTTACCAACTATTAACCCAAGCATAAGGTAACTATACTCGAGTAAATATTTACAATATATAAACAGCCGTCAAACCATGAGATGACAAATACGTCATAACTGACATTTTGCCGTTTTATCCTATAAAATTTAATTGTTATGACGTTTCAAGTCAAGGTGAAAGAAATAGCAGAACATAGATTTTTGTAATTTGGATAAATTGTAATCCTCGAGTAATTTGGAAAAACGTAAACGAAGTTATCCCAAGGGTAAATTCAAGGTGTAAAATTATTCCCGTACTAGTTACACTCGTGTAACTTCGTATTTGGTCGATCCGGCCTAAAATCTGTAAATTATTACAAGCATTGTAGTAAATCAAAATTTACTTCAGACTTCTTGATTATATTTCAGCCAAAACAATAAATAGTTATAACTAGAAACTTACCTATTTATCTTTGAGGACCGTCCCGCAATGAACGCCATCTTGAAGGAAAACACAAAGATGCTGAATGGTGAAATTTTCTTGTGTAATTTTCACGCTTTTCCACCCTATCCCCTTTTCAACCCCTTCTAAGGCAATTTGCTATCCAACCAGTCTAACTTCACCCTTCAGTGAACTCACTTATACAATAAAAGTACATATTTTCTATACGCTGCAAGGGTTGGAAGAGCTCACGTAATACTGGATAGAAATATTACATAGCTTTAAATTTCGTGTCCACGCAAGTGTAAGTTTTTAATTGATTTATAATTAATTATTAGCTAATTATTTTAGTTGTTTAAAATTATAATTAAATTGGTGGTTTTATTGAAAGAAAAAGCTTGTCTCTGGGATATAGGAATGGCGTGAATTTTCTTGCTCGATTTTTTCGCCACTCAGCAATAAATGTCAGTGGAAATTCTGACATTATAAGTGTCATCGTGTGACCCAATCGATTCAAGATTCAAAAAATCTCTCTTACATTGTACTTCAGCCTCACTGAGAGGCAAGTGCCTTTATTTTGCCTAGTTGGGAGTGAAAATGGCAGTCGCACCCAATAGTACCGAAAAAATACCTTTAATCATAGTTGCTCTTAAACTGAAACGGACCGCAGGCTCCGAATCCAGGCAGAGTTTGGAGTAATTAAGAAGATGGTGTAGAAGATAACCATCTTTTATTAGGGATTCTATGGATATAACAAAAAAGGTTAAATTCTTTCAGTTGAATGCAGGTCTCATCTAGTACCTTACTTAAATTTCAAAATCATAAAACTGACTTCTATTCCTACTCCTTTTCCGTCCATGCAGTAAGGCTCTGGAACTCACTTCCAGCTGTGATTAGAAACTGCAAATCTATCAACAGTTTTAAACACAAACTCAGACTCTATTATCTTTCCTTACCTTGCAGTTGACTCATTTATCTATTCTTGCTTTTGGCTATTTACTTGTTTATATTTCTTTTTATATTCATATGTTTATTTATTTTAATGTTTATTTGATAATAATATCCATCACGCTTTATCCCCGAAGGGGTGGCAGAGGCATATTATATGCCCACTTTTCACCGTGTGGATTCCTATCCCACGTAATAGGTGGTGAGCCCATTGCCGTGTTGAAATAGACAGACGCAGGATGTGGCTACCTGCTGTTGAAGGATAACGACTGCCATTTTACTGGCAACCGGGACCAACAGCTTAATGTGCCTTCCGAAGCACGGAAACGCTCGCAAATGTAAATGCCACAAAGTGGTCACCCATCCGAGTACCAGCCATAGTGAAAGTTGCGTAACTCATTGATCGTTTACAGAACACTGAGACCGCGGGGCCACGAGTGCTTCATGTTTATTTGATTATGTGTTTATATATATATTTATATGTATATATGTATGTTTATGTATATGTTTGTGTATATGTTTTTGTTTATGTATTCTATAATCTTGCAATAATATGTACGTACGTATGTTATGTACATATATTGGCCTTCTTACGCAAGTTTTGTTTTGTTACCTACCTTTTGTTTTTCTATTTCTACTTGCAACTTTCTCCTCTCTTGGGTCTGTTGGAAGAGATTTCTATTTAGAAATAAGCAGACCCTTTGTACGTCTTTTCTTTTACTTTTTCACTGTGTTAGATTGTATGTACAATATATAAATAAATTAGAGTTGCCATGCTGAATCGAAGATGTGATAGGTAGGCATAGGTAACATTGCCTACACATGTGTTTACGCATTTGCAATCTATGCAAAGGGCAAAGACTTTTTAGGTAAAAACATGCTAAACGAGGCCGTATACCGTGTCTTTGCAACGAAGTCTTAAAATAAAAATAAAATGTCTTTGTGTTTATATAAGGCGTGATGGATAAATAAAAAGTAAACCACTGAGGTAGCAGACAAGCATGCGGCCCACCTGATAAAAAGTGGTCACCATAGCCTATGGACATTGCAATCCTCTAAGGTCTTTGCGTCCCTAGTCATTGGTCGTAGTAAGGTCACTTCTTTAGTTGTGAATTAGTGCCATTTGGCGATTTTTGATAGACATGAATAATTCAATCCCTTACAAATCATACGTAAAAAGTATATTCGAAACAAACTCCATAAACTTAATTATATATACACATCCCGTTCTTAACCCCCCGACCTTCTCATAATAATGATCTGAATGTAAATTTATGTATATATACACAACATACATATGTTATTCTGTGTATATTTTCTCGGTTGCAGAGCGGGGCGCTTCGCGAGTCCTACAAGAAAATTAGTTATTAAAATTTCACTGACGCTCCAAAATTTATCTCGAACGCGTTGTAATAGGTTTGGTGATTTTGATACTTGCAGTTACGTAATACATTTCTATTCCAGGTGAGAATTTTACAGAAGATACGATAAGCCGCATCTTTTAATTTACTTTGGATTTCATTGGTTCTAAGGGGTAACCCTAAGACAAAGTTAAAGTAAGTGGTGATCAAAGTCGTGAATTGAATTTTTCTTGGACATTGTTAGGAGATTCTGCTAAAAAAACAATCCGTTCGTGTGGTCACCCAGGACTCCCAGCTATAGGCAAAGGAAAGGATACCGTGTGATTTCAGTCAAAAAAATTGTACGACAGCTACGTCAGTGTGACTTAACGCCTGTTGACACACTATTCTCTGCCCTGTATGACTGTTAACAGACTATACATGGTTATTCGCAATAATTAATTACATATTATATTATACAGGTAATTCATACATACATACTTACATATTGTCACGCCTTTATCCCCGAAAGGGTAGGCAGAGGCATACTATACACCCACACTTCACCATATGCATTATTGTCCCACGTAACAGGTGGTGATCCCATTGTCGTAATAATATACAGATCACTTCTTTAATTCTTATATTGTTACCTATATTTCATTTTTAGACAAATTAATTTTTATTTAAATTATTATTAATCAAGACCATTAGGATATGTTGAACAATTGCTTTTGGATTTGATATAGTGAAGTATCCTGCAGCATATGACGAAAAATTCCATACAGATTATATAATCAAAACAAACAATAATTTGAGATTTCGGATACTCAATATAACTTAGCACTAAGATATTTAAAAAATTCACTGGTTGAATTGAAAAAAGTGAAATTTTAAAATATTTATTTGCGTTAACAAAATTGGTACATAAAACTATTGTTATTGTAGAGATCTTCTATTAAGTGAATAACACCTGTGTTAGACGGTCACGCTCATCTGTAACTATGCAGTAAAAATAATATGCAGTAGCAGATAATTATACTTACACAGATAATGGTGCTAATTCTGTTGTTGAAACCACTAAACTAAATTTCTCTAAAATTTTCTTATTTTTATTAAGAGATTACAGAATGCTATTCTGTTATTATGTCGAACTAAACTCGGTGATATCATAAACAGCACTAAATTTGTATCTGACATCACTAAAATTCCTTTTATGTAATAAAATTCAACAAAACATGTATTTAGATGCCGACTAATTTAGTGATTAAACTGTCTATGTACATTTTCCACTTTTTGTTAAATTTTATCACATAAAATGAATTAAAAAAAAAACAAAAAAAAAGTTAACGGTGCTTTGTCCCAGTTAGTAAAGCGACAAAGCATCGTAAAAGAAGCACGAATGGCGATTCATAACACAGTGCTAGTGCCAACTTTGCTTTACGGTAGTGAAACCTGGGTATGTCAGCAGGTGCATGAAAGTAAATTGAATGCTGTGGAGTTGCGATCACTTCGAAAATTGAACTATTGGGTGGTTTATTAATTTTTGTAACCGTTTGAAACGTGAAAACGTGTAAAACGTTGTATCGTGAAAAATGTACATAGACAGTTCAATCACCAAGTTAGTCGGCATGTATTTACATTCGACTGTCAATGTACATTTTTCACGTCTTGTTCAATTTTATTACATAAAATGAATTTTAGTGATATTAGATACAAATTAAGTGCTATTTATGATATCACCAACATTAGTTCGACTTAATAACAGAATAGCATTTGGCAATCTCTTAATAAAAATAAGAAAATTTTAGAGAAATATCGTTTAGTAATCTCAACAACAGAATTAGCACCAATATGAATAATAATAAACGGTTACACAACACTGCATCAATCACCTGTAAAAGTTATTTGAACGTTACAAAAATTATGGCAAAACAGTCATAGTATTAATTTAACTGGTTTAGCCCCTTGTAAAATTATCATAAAAGACAAAATTACACAATGGTTGTGTCCAACTGTCCACTGTGAGAACGTAAACAGGTTTTTCCAGAAATCACAGTTGCTTCTTACAGTAAGACAGGTTTTAACATTACAATAGAAAGGGACATAATGACCCCAAGACGTTACCGGACAGTGGTCAGCGCGTGGAAAAGGGTTAGTTTTAGAATTGGGGTTGTTCAGTGTGCTAATTTTGTAGAATTACAAAGCGAAGTCATTTCGAATTCTTGGTATTCTCTTTTGAATAAATTGAAATGTGATATAAATTTTTAATAAAGTGGAAAAAGACAATTCCATTCGAGACAGGGATTGAACCTGTGACCTTTGCCTAGGAATTTACTATATTTTTCCTTTCTATTGCTTTCAGAGCGTTAGTCTTGTTTTCTTCGTACTTGCTTGGCAAAGAAGTATCTATCTTATGAAGACGTCCAGGATATTATCTATATTTGTACCAAAATTTATCAAACCCAGTTCAGTAATCAGTGTCATCGTGAAAAAATTGTAGAGTTAAGCTCGCCTTTGGACATTATTGTTTATAATAGTATATCAATGTACTTACTTTATCTTTGTGCAATCTATACTTATACTTACTTACTAATATATAAAGCTGAAGAATTTGTTTGTTTGTTTTTTTGTTTGATTGAACGAGTTAATCTCAGAAACTACTGGTCCAAATCTAAAAAATATTTTTGTGTTGGATAGTCCATTTATCGAGGAAGGCTATAGGCTATATAACATCACGCTACTACCCCATTGAGGGGACCAGTAATCATAAATGACAACAAATCGGGCAAATTTACATACATTTTTGGTAAAGCAATAGGTGACGGGATTAATGGATGCGACGGGGATTCAAAATATGTCACGGGCGAAATCGCAGGGGTCAGATAGTTATTAATAAAACTAAAAAAAATGACCTCGTTGTTTTTATTATTAGATAAACTATAGTTTTAGATTAAAAACTGATGTTCATGTATCAAGAGCCCTCAATCCTAGTACATAGCGAAGACGCTGTTAAAGTTTTCCGTGCTACTTTCGCGGCTCTGCAGAAAGTTGTGCCGGGGCTCATTACGGAGGATCTTACGGGGAGTTTACAATTGTAATATAGACGAAGCTAGTTTAGTTTGGTAACGGAGAACCGGTGGAGTGGTATTGGAACGCGCGACAACGAATTAGGATGTATTCTCTTATGTTTTCTTTCATTTTTTTATGCCACTGAGGTGGCAGACAAGCATATGGCCCACCTAATGGAAAGTGATCACCGTAACCTATGGACGTTTGAGCAATCTATAAAGCAAAATGAAAAAATTAGATTTAAAACGATATATTAAAATTTGAATAAAGGGTAACCTATATTTATTTATTAGATTTTTTATAAATGTTGTTGGACATTTTTTTTACGTAGAGCTATCTAGCTCTAAGTAATCTAATATAAGCTTGTGCTATGGGGTCTGGACGACTGATAAACATACTTATATATTTCTAAATACATACATATTAGTGTTAAAGAAAACACTCAAACTCCGAAACAAGCTTTTGCAGATTACTATTTATAATTTGGGCCCCAGAGTTTCTCTCTGAGAAAAAATCTAAGAAATAAATATTCTTATGTATGTCCAGAAAAATCTATCACAGTTTTTTAAACTCTGTGATAAACATAATATAAACACTAAATATAAAAATAATCTTTCAGTCCACCACAGTCTACTACATAAGATTGGCGATCCTTTTCAGGGTAACTGTATACGATTTTACAACTAGCATCCCTGTGACCTAAGAAATTTGCCAATAAATAAATTTAAAACGTTAATAAAAAAAAACTTTATGAAACAGGTTATTACTCTGTTAAAGACTATTTGAAGGACAGAGACGCCTGGAAATGATCTGCTGGCAAAGTGAAATAATATGAAATTGTAAATAGGCCATCAAAAAAAAGCCTTCCTAAGTTTCTTGCCGGTTCTTCTCAGGAGGGCCGCATTCCGAACCGGTGGTCACTTTAAATATTTAAAATAATGTATGATATTTTGTAAGCGTCGTTAAAATTGCCGATGCAAAATAATTGACTGCCTCTGTGTCGCAGTGGTAGTGTATGCGACTGCTGCGACTGAGGTCCTCGGGTCGATCCCCGGGTTGCAAAAAATATTTGTGTGATCTACAAATGTTTGGTTATATTAGCTTTCCTGGAGCTAGGCAGCGCTGTGTAAAAAAAAATGTCCTACAATGTTAAAAAAAAAACAAATGAAGATAAATATTTTTTAAATCAATTTAATATTTGTCCCGTACCGGGATTCGAACTCGAGACCTTAGCTCAGAAGTTGTATACACTACCGCTTACGCCAACGAGGATATCTACAAAATTTTACGTATACGAATATCAGTAGATCATTTTGTCGCAGCGTAACCGCCTACAAGTGTAAACGACCCATAAAATTCCTCGCCTCTCCACCCTGGGGCGTTTATATAATATCTAACAGATAACTACCCCACTATATATGCGTATTGACAGCTTTAATATTTATTACGCCATTGTTATCTAGCGGAGAGGAGCGAAACTTAGATCAACAGTATAATAGGCTCGTAATATGGAAAAGTACCAAGATTGTTATTTAGACACATAACATAAATCATGATGCTAATAAAAATTTAATAGGAAAATTTATCTATCACGCCTTATCCCTGAGGGGATGGTAGAGGCATATTATATGTCCACTTTTCACCATCTGTATTCCTGTCCCACGTAATAGGTGGTGAGCCCATTGCCGTGTTGAAAACGACAGACGCAGGTCGTGGCTACCTGCTGTTGAAAATTTTCAAGGCGACCAAAAGGCCTTCTTACGACTTCAAAAGGACTTAACGACTGCCATGTTACTGGCAACCGGGACTAACGGCTTAACGTGCCTTCCGAAGCACGGAAATGCTCTCAAATGTAAGTGCCACTAAGTGGTCACTCATCCGAGGACCAGCCATAGTGAAAGTTGCGTAACTCAGTGATCGTTTACAGAACACTGAGTCCGCGGGGCCACGAGCGCTTCTATGAAATAAGTTTTGAAAAGCAATTTCTTTAATATCTCTCTCTCTTTCTCTCTCACTCTCTCTCTTTCTTTCTCTCTCTCTCTCTACTTTCTCTCTTTCTCTCTCTCTCTCTAGTTTCTCTCTCTCTCTCTCTCTCTATCTCTCTCTCTTTCTTTCTCTCTTCATCGAAGCGTATTCTCTGTTGCTTCCAAGTCCTACGTAGATTTGGAGCCTGGATTTCACTGCTAGGAGCAGCTAGTTGGAATATGTTTTAGTTTTAATAGAAACAGCGTTGAATTCCGTGCTTCGAAAGGCACGTTAAGCCGTTGGTCCCGGTTGCCAGTAAAATGGCAGTCGTTAAGCCTGGTTGAATGCCTTATGGGCGGGCATGAAAAATTTCAACAGCAGGTAGTCACAACCTGCGTCTGTCTATTTCAACACGGCAATGGGCTCACCACTTATTACGTGGGACAGAAATCCACACGGTGAAAAGTGGGCATATAATATGCCTCTGCCACCCCTTCGGGGATAAGGCGTGATGGATATTTATTTTTATTTATTTAGTGTTGAATTTAGGAACGACTACCATTTGGTTTTCTAATGTCTATGACACAACTTCTGGAAAGCTCTGGGCCCCCCCCTCACATCCAGTTAATAGTAAAAAGAATTTCCTCACCCATTCCGGGGATATCCCTTTAGGCCGTTGTAGCTTTAGCTTGTAGGATCTAGAAATCTGATAAACATACTTATTTTTTTTATACTTAATATTTCTAATACTAAATCAGTTTGAATGTCTAAGCAGGTGTCATCAAGATGCGGCTGGCAGAAGCGCCAAAAGTATGCAGTGTGCAGCATATAGTATGGTCTTGGATGCGTTCGAGAAACTGGGCAGTTGGGGCATAGAGGTTAAGAAATTAATGGCGACAAAAATTTAAAGCGATTCTTGGATCTAAGTCATAAAATTGTAAGTTATTTGTTTTTTGGTAAATAAAGTTATAAAGTTCGTCTTCTCTTCCTTCTCCCTAGCCCTTTTTCCCATTATCTGGGGTCAGCTCTCTTTGTTCTGAGGCGCCAGGACAGTCTTTCCTGGTTTGTCGAAATACTTATTTGAGTATGCTCTAAGTCCTCTATCTGGCAGTGCTAAATTAACCAACTCGAGTTGTTCTTCTTTAATATAATTTAAAACTTAATGAAAAATCACTAACTAAGGGCTTATTATCATGATGATGGTTAACTTATTCAACAAACAATTAAAAATAAATATCCATCACGCCTTATCCCCGAAGGGGTGGCAGAGGCATATTATATGCCCACTTTTCACCGTGTGGATTCCTGTCCCACGTAATAGGTGGTGAGCCCATTGCCGTGTTGAAATAGACAGACGCAGGTTGTGGCTACCTGCTGTTGAAATTGCAAAAAAAAAAAAAAAAAACAATTAAGTAACGAATTTTAAATTTTCTCAGTAAGTACTTAAATTTTGCTTGGAATAGCAATTACTATACTAGATTGATATAATTTCCTTCAAAATAAAACTTAAATCTAAGAGATATCTATATTATATTAGGATTGTCAACGATCCTTTACTAGCGGGCGGTGTCGAACCCCATTGCGACAGGAGAGACTTTGCCTCCTTATACGTGTTCTATCGCCTGTACAACGGTCTGTGTTCTGAAGAGTTGTTTGATATGATGCCCACGGCTACCTTCTATCATCGCACGCTCGCCATAGATAGGGTGTTCACCCTCACACTCTGCGTCCTGAGCGCACGCACACGGTTAGGTCTGGTAGAGGCTTTATTCCGCGTACGCTTAGATTGTGGAATGAACTCCCTGCCTGGGTTTTCCCGAACGTCTACAGTATGGGGTTCTTCAAAAGGGGTCTGAGAAGGTTTATAAAGGGTCGGCAGCGCGAGTGCTGCACCTCTCGTGTTGCAAACGTCCATAGGCTAATGTGACCACTTTCCATCAGATGGGCAGTATGCTTGTCTGCCACCTCAGAGGTATAAAAAAAAAGAAATACACTCTAAACTTTAGACCTCAATATCCCAAAATATTTTTTGGGTAAATGACTTTTCACTCTATGGGAACGATATGGAGGTTTTGACAATAGTGTTTGTGAAGATATGGGCTTAGCTTGTTCAAGCATAATTAAGCACCCTTTTCGAACAGAATATCACGACTCATCTACGTCCAATCGTGTGTAAGAGGTTTGTCTTTCTGTTTTCTGCCCAGTAGTTATTTATAATTAAACTTACCCATGTTAAATTATTGATTTCTAATTTAAATAAATAAATAAAAATAAATATCCATCACACCTTATCCCCGAAGGGGTGGCAGTGGCATATAATATGCCCACTTTTCACCGTGTGGATTCCTGTACCACGTAATAGGTGGTGAGCCCATTGCCGTGTTGAAATGTACAGACGCAGGTTGTGGGTACCTGCTGTTGAATTTTTTCAAGCCTCCCATAAGGCCTTCAACCAGGCTTAACGACTGCCATTTTACTGGCAACCGGGACCAACGGCTTAACGTGCCTTCCGAAGCACGGAAACGCTCGCAAATGTAAATGCCACAAAGTGGTCACCCATCCGAGGACCAGCCATAGTGAAAGTTGCGTAACTCAGTGATCGTTTACAGAACACTGAGACCGCGGGGCCACGAGCGCTTCCATTCCATTTATAATTAATTTTCATAAAATGTAGGTACAATATATATACAAAGTCTTAATTTTTACTAGTTATATTTTTGTCCCATGTAATAGGTGATCAAATAAACACGGGTTGATTGACGGCTGGAGTACCTGGCGTGTTGTATCTATACTAATATTATAAAGCTTCAGAGTTTGTATGTTTGTTTGGTTAAACGCGCTTTTCTGGTCGGATTTAAAAGATTCATTTTCTGAAGTTTGTAGCCCATTTATCGAGGAAAGATATAGGCTATATATCATTACGCTAATAAAATGGGGAGCAGAGCAGTAGTCATAAATGTCGACAAAATCGGGCAAATTTTTATGCATTATTGTAGAATTTATAAGCGACGGGATTAAATAGGTGCCACGGGAGGTCGAAATATTCCACGGGCTGTGGCGAAGCTGTGGGGGTCATTTAGTATATAATAAAAAGCATAGGTACGTCGCGAATACACCAGTAATATTTCGAACCTCTGTGGCACATTATTGTAAAACTAACAAATAACGAGATTAAATGAATCCCATTGTTTGTTAATTTTACAGTAATATAATGTAAATTTGCCCAATTCCTAGACATTTAAAGTTTACTGCTCCGCTCTCCAGGGCAGTGGCGTGATGTTATTTAGCTTATAGCCTTCCTCGGTAAATAAGCTATAGAATTGATTTTAAGCGAAACACATGTCGACATCATACGACTTATTAAAAGCGGAATATTGCAAAAAAAGAAAAAAGTAATTATAGTTTTACAAGACAAGATTCTAAAAGAAATTAAAATTAAGCAAATGGCGGCCACAATGCTTTCAATTTTCCCAAGGGTCTATAGTACTAAGAAGGTTTCCATGACATGTCAGAATCCTTTAGTTAGACATTTTCCTTTCTTAATCCAACCTTTGTTCCCAATGGGTGTGTGAGACGGCGCGCGAAGGGTTTTTTGCCATGGAAAGGCCTCTGCCGTCGTTAATTACACGTCTGAGAAAATCAATGTACAGTATGTTTGGAAATATTTTTTTATTTAAAATCAATCAGTTATCTTACAAATTATCTTATCTAACAAGAGTCATCTTACACGACATAATAAAGGAGTCATCCTTCTACCCTCTACTTTCGCACAATATATCTTCTTCGTCAATCGTTCCTCACCCATTCGTTGGATGTGTCTAAACCAAAGTCAAGTCCAGGATTAAAAATAGCCCCATAAAACATGTAAAATTTTAATTCGACTTCCGGGAACGGAAAGAAATGCAACTGTCAAAGAGAAATGTTTATTTGACCACTTTTACAATACAATGGCTAACTTTAAAGGTTTTAATCGTAGCGTGGTTCCAATGTAATGCCCCAAAACACATATCTCTTCTAAGACATTGTATTTTCCTCTCTGTGCATTGTATGAAGTAGCACCAATGTGTTCCTTCTCAACTCAATATCAAAGAAGTCTCTCCGATACAAAGAGTGCACTTTTCAAATTGTATTCCACTTGCTGTTCTTATTTGTAAAGTTGATTGATTATTTAAAGATCAAAGTCAAATATAAGTTAATTTTAGCACTAAGATTGCCGAATACAGTAGGTACACAGTGAAAAGACATTTGCAGAATATTCTGATAAACTGATGATTTTAAGACAAAAAGTAAATAAAAAATTGAATATTTTTTTGTAAAATCATTCAGATAAAAACATCCACCTGTATACACCCACAAAATTCGTCTAAGAAAACGTAGGCCGGGTCGGTAGCAATTTATCACGACTCAAGTTATATTAATGTGGATAAATGGGGCGTTTGTGGGGTGGGCGGTGTATAGGTTAGCGTGGGGTGAGGTGGCACGTCTTGGCGATTGGTTTTTTGGGTACGTGTGAGTGAGTTAGGTTTTAAAGATGGATGGTTTTGTGTAGTTAGTTTGTAGGTATATTGAATTGCTTTGTTAATACTAAAAACTAAACTATCTTCACACTGTATCCCTGACGGGGTAGTCAGAGAGGACAGATCGCCAGGCTTCGCGATCCATGCAACTTCGCTTCTTCAAGATTCATCAATCGCTTCATACACGCACGTCTTGTTAATACTATTAATACTAATAATGTGTAATTAAAGAAAAAATATTATTTCGTCATTGCGGTTTCGGAGTGACACTAGCTAAATCTGCGTGTCAAGAAAATTAAGGTATTAGGGTGGTTTTGTGTAAAAGAACTCTAGCTTCCGCGGCAGCCTTCCCGAGCGTAACATTGTAGATAAGTTGCTAGAGTGTCGCCTTCGCTGGTATAATCATGTCTTGCAGTAACAGCCGGGCAACGTAGGAAGACTAGGAAGCAAATACCTGGTTATATCAGTCCTGGCTTGTCCCTGTAAGTGAGGTGGACCCAGAAGACATACGTAGTAATGGCTACAGAATGAATGAAATGAATAAAATATATTTATTCATGTAGGTCACAAAGTAACACTTATGTACGCCAAGATTATTGCTTCTACATTTACATTTACTGCCAGATTCGCAAAGCAATAGGTAGAGCCTGAGAAAGAAACTGGCAATAAAACTCATGGCCTCAAACTAGGGATGTGATGACATCCCAGTGAGAAAAAGTAGTAAAACGGACCTTGGGCACCGTGCCGTCTGGTTAGTTGTACTCGAACCACACTCACCAGACGATTGGGGTTTGTTCCGAGTTTCCATATCTTTGCCAAACCTCGCCCACTTTGGCCTCAAAGTTACCTACTGATATTATAAAGTAGAATATGTATGAATAATTGTTACTAAATCACACCAGATCGAGGGACCGAGTCTACTATTGACAAGCCGTAGATTAGAACCAAAATCGCTGTTTTTTGCTGTCAAAATGTTAGTAGACTATCAAAAATGCTACTGACTAAATGTCACTGGCGCGGTACGTGTTCGTAGAACTCATCGGCCGACTGATAGAAGTCTATAGGAGTATGACTGTAATAGTAGACTACGAAAATAGTCAAAATTGTACAGGTGGCTTTCTATTGAGCGACGATTACGATTCTTTTCTGTCGCGATTGAAATAGTAGACTTGGTCCCCTGCTAAATGGATGTATTGTTCCCATTTCTTATATCAATATAAATTTTTACAGTGTGATTCGGATCGTGTTGTCGTCCCTCGTGGTACTAATTCATATTTTACTACTTTATTTGTTTCATTATCTCGGTGGCGTAAGTGGTAGTGTACGCAACTCCCGCGCTGAAGCCTCAGAATCAATTCCCGGGTCGGAACAAATATTAGTGTATTCAACAAATGTTTATTTCGGAGTTTGGGTGTTTCTTATTTATAAATTATTGCTACCTTTAATATTTTTAAAGTGAAACTTCTTTATCGACGTTGAGATAAATGTTATAGTCTGGCCATATCAGCCCCGCCGGGTCCCGGTAAGAGGGGAAGACCCAAGAAGTGCTGGCTTGACGTCGTAAAGGATGACATGCGAACAAATGGTCTCACTACAGGGGATGCCGACGACTGTGCGAAGTGGAGGAGAAAATGTAGGAAAGCGGACCTCGGGCTTCACGAGACGCAACTGGGACAGACGCTCGGATGATGATGATGATGAAAAAAATGTCGTAAAGAAGTTTCACTTCTTACCTGTGTACACACACATTTTTTTTTTCTAAATGCCTAGTCAATAATGACACACTTCCCGTTCTACAAAACTCTGCATTTATCTATGTAACATAGGGAATCCATTACAGATCATAATTATTAATACTTGACGTGCCCGTGTACAAACCTTAAACTTATTTCTAACCTCTCACTGTCACCCCTTCGACCTATTTCAGTTATTCCATTAGTTATCAAAAAGGCAGAATTCAATGATTGTGGTTATAAAGTGTCTTGGCAGTAAACCGCGTAAGGTAAGGGTGAAAGGTGGCGAAAGACATTGAATTCATACCACAGACACACGTGACGGATAAAATGACCCCCAGTTTCATACGGTCTTGATATACATGGTGATTTTAATAACACCTAATTGTTTTGGGGCGAAAGATATTCTACTTACAATGATTTTCTGTTTTGCAACACCACTGTAAATTACTCCGACTTTTATGTACTCTCAGTTGAAATTAAACTTTTTGTAACAAATAATTCTACTTAGTACAAATATTTAAATCGATTTATTACTTTTAAATCGAGCCTATTTTTGATACCAAGCTATAAATTTGAAAATAATACTAATGAATAATTAAGTTCTTATCGTATATAAAATTATATTTTTTTGATATTAATAAATAAATAAATAATAAATAAATAATAAATAAATAATTAATAAATAATAAATAAATAATAAATAAATAATAAATCAATAATAAATACTTTTATTTTTACACTACGCGCGCGTTTTGTTGTCCATCCCAAAGTAAGCTAATATAAGCTTGTGTTATGGGTTCTAGACGACTGATAAACATACTTATTTTCTAAATACATAAATTTTATACATAGAAAACACTCAAACTCCAAAACATAACATATATTTGTTCCGACCCGGGAATCGAACCTGGAACCTCAGGCGCGGCCGTCGCACACTGCGCCACCGAGGCAGTAAATATTTATAATTTTCTATATTTGATCATTTTCACTTTTCACTCGTTGAAGAGTCAATTTTGACAATTAATTTGATTTTTTAAGCAATAAGTAGTAGATTAGTATACTAATGACATATGAACGCTGGATTTTCATGAGTGTTAGAATAATTATGAACAGGATAGTAGCTACTATATTATTGACGCTGACTGTGCATATATACATACAGCCACACCTTTTCCCCAAAAGCGTAAGTAGAGGCATGCTATACGCCAACATTTAACTATTTGTATTTCCTCCAACGTAACAGGTGGAGATCTTATTGCCATATTAAAATCGACAGGGGCAGGTTGAAGTTTTTCAAGCTGCACATACGGTCTTTAGCTTGATCTGACAACTACCATGTTACTGGCATCTGGGAACAAAGGCTTAATATGCCTTACGAATCACGGAAACGCCACCAAGCAGTTATCGTTCTGAGGACCAGCCATCACGAATGAACGCAGTGATCGTTTCCAGACAACTGAGCTAGTATATTATACTATGTATATATTACTTATGTTAATATTAAAAGATTACATAAATTACAATAAATATTGTATTATTCACTAAATATAATTAATCTACCCCTGACAGATCCGGGTGTAAAAGTACCCATGCAACACGGCAATGGGCTTACCACATGGGACAGGAGTACATTTGGTGAAAAGTGGGCATTTAATATGCCTCTGCAACCCCTTCGGGGATAAGGTAATGAATAATACATCAGATACGAGCCAACGCGAGAGTCTTGGGTTTTATCCCATTCCCCGTATTTTTCTTCATCGTCCTAAGTGTTTTCCCAGTTGCTTCCAAACCCTACCCATTATCAATTCATCATTCAAATCAATATTTGTGTTTAAAATCATATCAAAATTAGAGAGATTTTAGTCGCCCGTTCTAAGGGCTACTCTTTATGAAGAAGAATCTGGCAAGAAAGTCAATGGATGCTCTTTTGAAATGTAGGTATGACTTACAACAATAAAATTACACTTACATTGTTCCTTTGGATTTATACAGTTATTGCTGTTCCAATAACATTACATTGCCTGTACAGGGTGGATACTTTCAGCGGGGCAGTAAGGAGAAGTACCTTATTCGTTGCAGCTTCACTAAAATGGTCTTAGTAGACTTTCCATAATCTTTTATGGAGTTTTGATCGCCATTCACAGATTTCTAAAAAAAAATCGTACTCAAATCCTTTACAAAATGTAAGGGAAAAGTTTTTTGCAATTTGTGACTTTCTTAACAATCCAACGATGGTTGGTCCCATTGAAAGTTTTTGATTCGTATTAGAAACAGGATCGATTGGCATCAAAAATGTATTTTTTTTAAATGTTTATTTTCTTGCTAACTGTAATTTTTTTTTTAATTTCAGTGAATGGGTATCAATATTCCATAAAAATTATGGTTGGTCTACTAAGACCATTTTCGTGTAGCTGCAACGGATAAGGTACTTCTCCTTACTGCCCCGCTGAAAGTTTCCATCCTGTGTATCTTTACATTTGAAAACATCATTTTTGAAGTATGTTTATAATTTGCCTCTTATTTGCTAACTATTCAATACCTCCATGTTCAACATACTTTACCTTTCTCAGCTATTAATTCGCTACTAAAATTCCATATACGCGCCCTCCCTTCAGAACTTTGCCAGAAAATTCCACGCTCACACACACAGCTGAAAAGTTTGCAATAAAATTACGAGTACAAATACTCCCATTATCAAGGGGGGTTGATCTCAAAACTCTTATAAGTGCGAATAATAATTAGAAGAGGGGGCACAGGGGGGTTGGAGAGGGGGCTTCGTTAGCGAGCCCTAATGCCGGCAGACATTAATCATTCCTTTCATAAGAAGTGGGGGCTCTGTAGATAAATAAGTGTAGTATGTGTTTTCTTAGGGTATGCTGCTTGAGGAAGTGAAAGAATTGTGTGGATAAGCCTCGGATAAATATTATTTATGTTGTATGACAATAGTGTCTCTACGAACCTCAATGGGAGGGAGTGTATGTACATATTTATATGTTTGCCGTTATATGTTAGAATCGTCTCACGTTTCCTTGCTTCGGAAGGCACGTTAAGCCGTTGGTCCCGGTTGCCAGTAACATGGCAGTCGTTAAGCCCAGTAGAAGGCCTTATTGGCGGTTTAAAAAATTTTGACAGCAGGTCGCCGCAGCTTGTGCCTGTCTATTTCAACACGGCAATAGGCTCACCACCTGTTACTGTGGGGGTATATTATGTCTCTGCCTACCCCTTCAGGGATAAAGGCGTGATAATATATATGTATGTATGTCTCAATGTACATCAACGAAAGCAAGGCTGTACATTGCGTTGTACTTATTTTCATGCTGTATCCCTGATGGGATAGCCAAAGAGGAGAGATTGCCAAGCTTTGCGAAACATACATAATTCTTTCCCTGCCTGCAGATTACTCAAATAATCGTTCGTTCGTTCGTTGGACGTGTCCAAACGAAAGGAGCACGCTCTTTTCCAGTTTGATGCAGACACTTTCATTCAAACCTAGAAATAAAATAATGCGTATCATAATATTATTACTATTTATTCTCAATGATCTAAATGTATATTTAGTCTTCTGTAATATGTAATATAAACATAAAAAATATCCAAAAATTCCTACTAATATTATAAACGCAAAAGTTTGTAACAATGGATGTTTGTTCTCTTTCACGCCAAATCTACGGAATGGATTTTGATAAAACTTTACAATAATAGAACTTACACACCAGAATAATACATAGGCTACTTTTTATCCCAGAAACAAGTTCCTGTAGGAAACGGGAACGGGAAAACTTCACCATGCGTGCTGAGCCGTGGGCGTGAACTAGTTGTTTATAATTCTTCTTATTGCATTACCTCGCTTTTTAAAAAATATGTTGATAAGTGCTCTTAATTAGGGGTATTCGATATAGGCTTTTTTGCTCCTTGTCTCGGTTTTCACAAATATCGTTCTCTTGAATAGATGTCTAGGATAGGATAGCAATTCTGGTGTTGCCAACGTCCGTAGCTACAGTGGCTGCCTTCGATCAGGTGAACTGTATGCTTGCCTGTCACTTTATTGGTATATACAAAATCTACAGCCTTTATTGCAATTAGGGCGTGCTCCATTGGTTTGGACACGTCCAACGAATGAGTGAGGAGCGATTGACGAAGAATATATTTTGTGCGAAAGAGTGAAGGTAGACTGAGACTTACATATAACGACCACATGAGCAGATTGCTCAAAAACTGAATTATTAGAAGTAGTCTGTTCCCCAGATGTGCATGTACCTATGACGACATTAATAAACCTGCAAGAAGCGAAAGAAGTATACAGGCTTGCTAAGGCTTGCGATCTCGATCGATCTGGCAATCCTGTCTTCTCTGACGACCCCGTCAGAAATACATCGTGAAGATACTTACGTTGATCTAAAAATCTGAGAGTGTCATATCCACGCTATGCCCGTCACATTTCCTCAACGTAGCAAGGCGGTACAGCCACATAATTATTCATCTTAAATTGCACACCCATGTATGTGTGAGGTCTTGTGTGTACATTATACATATGCTTGTGTGCACCCAAAATTACTCTCTTTGTAAGAAAAGCACTCTCACGAGGAAAATTTATAAATTTATTAAAGTTAAAGGAATTTAATTATAGAATTTATATACCCGTGCTCATTATGTGTATCTAATTTGAGTGAGTAAGCAGACGGCATTGGCATTTATTAAAGACTAGCTAACTAGATAGACTAGCTGACCCCGCGGCTTCTCCCGTGACATGTTTTGAACCCCCATCGCACCCATTTAATCCCGTAGTTTATTACTTTTAGAATAATGTATAAAAAATTGCCCAATTTGTTGACATTTATGGTTACTGCTCCACTCTCCAGGGTAGTAGCGTAATGATACATAGCCTTTCACTTGGGCTATTCAACTCAATTTTTTTTTTATTCGGACCAGAAGTTCATCAATCCCTTTATACACACATGTCTGGGTATCCGAGTAATTTTGACTTAAATTACGTGTATGAAGCGATTGGCGAATCTGCAAGAAGCGAAAGAAGTATGCATGGATCTCGAAGCCTGGCGATCTGTCCTCTGGTATCGGAGTTGTTAAGTAGCTAGATAGATGGCTCTGGTCATACTCTTAAAAGACGATTAAAATATAGTGAAGAATTTCAACTTGTTTCGGTACGGTTCAGATAGTTAAGTGACTAGAACATTGCCCTTCTTAGATAAAGGTTCAATCTCCGTCTCGAACCAAGTTTTCTTTTTTCACTTTACATACATACATATTGTCAAGCCGTTATCCCCGAAGGGGTAGGCTGAGTCATACTATACGCCCACATTTCACCGTATACATATTTGCCCCACGTAACAGGTGGTGAGCCCATTGCCGTGTTGAAATGAACAGGTGCAGGTTGTGGCGACCTGCTGTTGAAATTTTTCAAGCCGCCCATAGGGCATTCAACTGGTTTAACGACTGTCATGTTACTGACAACCGGGACCGACGGCTTAACGTGCCTTCCGAAGCACGGAAACGCTCGCAAATATAAGTGCCACAAAGTGGTCACCCAGCCGAGGACCAGCCATAGTTAAAGTTGCTTAACGCAGTGATCGTTTATAGAACACTACGTCCGCGGGGCGACGAGCGCTATCTCTTATGGTTCCTGAGAAATAGATGCGTACAGACGGACTGAAGGAGAGACTAAACCGTTTTATAAGACTTTTCAAAATTATAGGGTTAAGACGTCTAAAAGTAAATATTGCCTTCCCCTCTGAGCTATTTAATCGTATAAGTATTATATTATACCAACCTTATACGATTAAACTACTAATAAAACTTATTGACTGATGAAACCCTGAACTGATGAAAACCTATTTAATTCCAAAATTTTAAGGTATTGTCGCTTTATTCGATATAGACCCAGATTTACATACGAAAATCACGAGCAGATTGCTCAAAAACAAAAATGTCAAAATTACTCGGATACCCAGACATCCATGTATGAAACGAGTTATGAATCTGTAGGAAGCAAAAGAACTATGGATGGATCACGAAGCCTAATGAGGTGATCTCTCTGACAACTCCGTCAGGGATACAGCGCGTAGATAGATCCTACTAATATTTATAAGCGCAAAAGTTTGTAAATATGGATCTATTAATTCCCGGAGTAAAAAGTAGCCTATGTGTTATTTTGATGTGTAAGCTATATTATTGTAAAGTTTCATCAAAATTTACTAATGGTTTTTTATATAGATATGATGATTTTATTTAGATTAAACTTTATATAGCTTACACATCGAAATAACACATAGGCTACTTTTTATCCCAAGGCACAAGTTCCTGTGGGAAACGGGAACGGAAAATCTTCACCGCGGGCGTCAAGTAGTAGATAGATACAGTGTACAGGGTCGGCAGCGCGAGTGCTGCACCTCTGGTGTTGCAAACGTCCATAGGCTACGGTGACCACTTAGCATCAGGTGGGCCGTATGCTTGTCTGCCACCTCAGTGGTATAAAAAAAATAAGATCAATTTAACTACTCCATGGTTACCTACATTTTAGATGAGAACTGAGCTAATACGTCATCGTAACGGTAACTTATCTGTACCAAAATTATAGGTAAAAAATATACGAACAATTCGATATTTGACATAGACATATTGTCACAACTTTATCCCCGATGGCAATGGCAATGCGCTCACCACCTGTTACGTGGGACAAAAATACATACGGTGAAATGTGACGCGTAGTATGCCTCTGCCTACCCCTTCGAGGATAAAGGCGTGGTATGTATGTATGTTTATCCCCGAAGGGGTAGGCAGAGGCATACTATACGCCCACATTTCACCGTATGTCTTAACTTTTGTCCTACGTAACAGGTGGTGAAGCCTACTCGTATTTTAATGTTATTAATTTATTTAAATTTACTCGATATTTAAATATTTTAAAAGTATCTTAAACCAAAACATAATAACTTAACTATATTTACGCTGTAACCTTGACAGGGTAGTCAGGAAATATTTTCTCGTATATAAGAAGTCTTTTGTATTACTGTACAAAAGACTTCTTATATACGAGAAAATATTTCCCGACAAAATTCAAAAGCCTTTCGTACCTTCGTACAAATACCAACTTTCACCTGCGACACAAAGAAAATACCAGCGTCTTCTACTTACCCGTGTTTGCAGGAGATTTAATTAAAATGTGGGGTTGAACCCCCCGCGGGCGATGAAGAAATATCGTTGGGGGTTCGTAGCTAAGTTTTTGGGGGAAAGATAAACATGGTATTAACATATTATTTAAATATCCGATGTTTTGTGTAGTTAAGTTATATAGACGTTTAAATTGTAGGTAAATGAATATATATTTGATATGGGGTTATAATATAGAATTATTGAAGTGAAACTTCTTTATCGACTTTGAGAGAAATGTGAATGAGTGAGGAACGATTGACGAAGAATATATATTGTGCGAAAGCAGAAGTTAGAAGAGGTCAGGGTAGGCCGAGACTTACATATGAAGACCACGTGAGCAGATTGCTCAAAAACGGAAAGGTCAAAAGTACTCGGATACCCAGACGTACGTGTATGAAGCGATTGATGAATCTCGAAGAAGCGAAAGAAGTATGCATGGATCGCGAAGCCTGGCGATCTGTCCACTCTGACTACCCCGTCAGGGATACAGCGTGAAGATATTTAGTTAGTTTAGAAATGTTATAGCTGTAAAAAAAACGTCATATTTTCGGTTACGCGCCATGTTATCTTGAAGTGAAACTTCTTTATGATAAGAGAAACTTCTTTATCAACGTTGAGAGAAATTTTATAGATGTAAAAAAATGTCGTAGAGATGTTTCACTTCTTACCTGTGTACTCTGGTACATACACATATTTTTTTGGGGTTTAAGGGTGCTATCGGAGTGGTGTCCCTGCTGACTAACGAACAGGGCAACGACAATGTTAGCATCTTCACAGGTTTGATTGTTCAGATGGCAGTGACTTCTAACTGCGGTGGGTGGTGGCATTATAGCGAGAAAAATTCCGTGCTTCGGAAGGCACGTTATGCCGTTGGTCCCGGTTGTCAGTAAAATGGCAGTTTTTAAGCCTGGTTGAAGGCCTTATGGGCGGCTTGAAAATTTTCAACAGCAGGTAGCCACAACCTGCGTCTGTCTATTTCAACACGGCAATGGGCTCACCACCTATTACGTGGGACAGGAATCCACACGGTGAAAAGTGGGCATATAATATGTCTCTGCCACCCCTTCGGGGATAAGGCGTGATGGATATTTATTTATGATATTTATTTATTTAAAAATATTTTAAACGCACGTAGCCCAACTGACTCAGTGTTCTATCGTTGGGACAACTCACACAACGCCATCTGATTCCACACTAAGCAGAGCTTTCTATGAATATCGAGAAAATTTTCGCGGTAGAGGATTTGGATCCGAGATTTGTGAATTATATCGTATATCGTTATATCGTTGGAACAACTCACACAGCGCCATCTGATTCCACACTAAGCAGAGCTTGTACTATGGTAACCGTAACTGATAAACATACTTATATATTTCTAAATACATACATACTATAGATAAATAACACCCAGACACAGAATAAACCATCGTGCTCATCACACAAAGTTTTATCCTGGGTGGGAATCGAACCCGACCTCTTGCGTAGCAGTCGGATACACTCCCACCGCGCCACAGAGGCAGTCAAATGAATTTGTATTTTCTTGATATTAGTGTATTCTTAGTTGCTTCTTAACCCAACCTGCATTTGGAGTCTGGGGTTCACTTTAATTGGTCAGTAGAAGCAGCTATGGTTTGGCTTTTAGTTTTCAGTATTGTTAGGAACGAATGCCGTTTGGCCTTCTAACCCATAAGTCGTTAGTCAGCAGATGCACCCCCCAAGCAGGTGAAGTCGCTCCGGAGACCTTGGTAGAACCCATAAAAATATGACTAGATGATTTCCAGAAATTGATGCATCTACTTTCTTACTAATTCTACTTACCTCTTCAAATTGCCACACAGACATACAATTATAAAGTTTGCCGGCTTTAGGACATATATTTATAAAAATAAAGCGATTGAAAAACAACCTGCAAACGTACCCTTTAACACAAACAAGCGTAAAATTAACTTGTGTGGTAAAACCGCTGTAAAAAGCGGAAAGGTATACTAACGTTCAATAAAAAAGCGCTGTATGCGATTAACAGATTTGTGTTGGCTGTGATCAGAGCACACAGAGCGTATGTCCCAAAAAGAAAGACGTAGTTTCATAGTGTGGAGAAGGATGTAGGTAATTCTTTTTTCGTCTTCTTTTGTTTCATTTGTTACACTAAGGCTGCAACGTGTTTTCGTGTTTGCGAACACACTAGTATGTTTGGCCAATTCCAGTGCAACAATTTTTTAACACATGTTAATATTCGTCGCTGCAAACATTTAAGGTGTACGCCACAAACCTAACATGTTTATAAAATATGGTACTGTGTTATCAAACACACAAACACGTTGTACCAGCTTAAAGAGAACCATGGATCTAGTAAGACAAAAATGTTCTTATTAGTTCCATTGAACAACTACGGCGAAACTAGAGAGACGAATATAAGTAAGATTTTGTTTGAATTAATTTTAAAATTATGATATCATCATCATTCATCCATTACTAAGAAAAATTATTCTTACTATTTACACCAAACTAATTGCTGGTGGAATTAGTGAGAATGATTCAATTCACCATCACTTTTTTAAAACACTAATTCTAAATATTTTGTATTTGTTCAATAATAATTGAGTTATGGTTGGTATTGACAGTGGACAACTGTCAGTAAGAAATAATTCAATTATATGTACTTAGTTATTTACATACCCTTTGTTGCTTGATGAGGTTGCACACAGGCTGACTGTTAGAGTCAACCACTGACAGATTTTTAGTATGAAACGCGATTGCTTACAAGTTAGTAAAGTCAGTTGATTACATTTGAAAATTTAGAGTTAATTATCGGATTTTTTATAAAATTTATACAACCAATATATATTTTGACATAGAATGTCTCGGATTAAAAACCAAATTTTTATTACGAAAATCGAATCGCCTGGCAGTTCATCAAAAAAAAAAAATTTAAAAGCTCTTCTCCATACTTGCCCAACTCTGTGGTGTTTCTTACAATAAATCACTGGGCTGGACAGAGCGCCACTTAAAAATCCATTTTCCTGTTCATCCCCTACCGCTGGAGTAGGGGTGTAATAACCACCAGTTTACTGAACATTTTTTACGTGATACTTGTAATTGAGACTTAATTTAGTCCTACGAGGGGCATTTTTTTCGTTTGAATGGGGTGTGAAAAGTATTATTTTGCCTTCATTAAGGTAGGAATTAGGTAAGGGGATAACTACTGACCCACCATTTTTTTAAGATTTCCCGTATCGCCACCGTACGTACCGCACGTAAATATGCTTCGGAAGGCACGTTAAGCCGTTGATCCTGGTTGCCAGTAACATGGCAGTCGATAAGCTAGGTTGAAGGCCTTATGGGCGGCTTGCAAAATTCAATTCATTCAATTTATTATGTCTATTTGAACAAGGCACACACAACAAACACACTTATTTCGTGGGACAGGAACACCCCCGCGGGGATAAGGCGTGATATACAGTAGGAATTATGATTATTGTCCAGATAAGTAGAAAATTCAGCCTATCGCTCTGCTTCTTGTCCACTCTTTCTTTTTTACAGCTGCAACATCCAGTAAGTGAGGCTGCCATCTCGCCTCTCCAGCCACTCCTCTATGACCGGCTTCACCGCCTCATAGTAGTGTGTCCCCACTTGATTGCTCATGTCCTAAAAACTTGATTCAGGGCGGAATTTGAACCCGCGTGACCTTTGCCTAAGTAGGGCAACTCTCTAAGCCACACTACCAGAACTGCACCTAAATAAGGTTAAATTTTTCACTGTATTGTAATCTTTCTTCATTAGTTTGAATAGGGCTAATAAAGAGCTATTTTAATGATGATTACAATATAGTGAAGAATTTCAACTTGTTTCGGTACGATTCTGGTAGCTCAGTAGCTTAGACCATTGTCCTGCGTAGACTTAGTTCAACTCCTGTCTTGAACCAATTTGTTTTCAAACACTTTAATAAAATTAATGCAGATACATTAATCGCTTCATACATGAACGTCAAAAATACTTTAGTTTTATGTCGAATAACCTTGTTTCGGAAACCACAAGCATAACTCTTTGCGTACACTTCTAGTAGCCCATTATAAGAGTACCTATAGGTCTGTCTAGGCATCGTGGGTCGCTCTCGCTTACGGTTAGGTCCGATAGGGACTTTCTAGGTTTTGGAATGAGCTCTCTACCTGGGTCTGGTCTACTAAAACTATTATACTCGTATACTTCTCAAGCTGCAGAATAGAAACAAAATAGCTGTTTTAAGCTATCAAAATATTAATATAGACTACCAAAAATGCTGATTAAGAGCTACTTACAGCCGCTACACGAGTTAATAAAATTCTAGCGGCCGGCCGATAGAATGCTATTGGAGCGCAATTGTCATAGTACACTACAAAAACTGTAATTTTTTTCTGTTGGCGCTCTATTAAGCGACGATTTCTATTATCTTCTGACGCGATTGAATTAGTAGACTTGGCCCCCTGAGTTCTCCCAAAACGTCTACAGTCCGCATACTCTTGGTTTCTTCAAAAGGCTTCTTAGAAGGTTTTTACAGGGTCGGCAGCGCGTTTGTTGCACCTTTGGTATTACGAACGTCTTTAGGCTATAATGACCATTTTCCATCAGGGAGTCTGTATGCTTGTCTGCCACCTTACTGGTATAAAAAAAATAATAATTGAAGTTTAGGTAAAAATAGGATTCCACGTAGACTTTAGAACGCCATTGAAGTCAACCAAATTCTTTGGCAATTTCTTTGTCCAACTTCACACCAAGCTGGATAACCTTACCAAGAATGTACATACTTATCAGTAACGCATTTATCCCCGTGAGGGTAGATAGAGAAATACTATTGGCGCAGTGACAAACATCGACAAATATTTGTTTCGGAGTTTGGGTGTTTATATATATAGGTATATAATACACACACATACAATCAGCGGAACATAAAAAAATGCTAAATATTTTTTCAAAACAATTTTATTTTAAAAATCAATAAACGCCTTTCGCTGTCATAAATAAAATGCCATATTTTAAAATTAGAAGGTACTTTGTTTGGTGCAATTTAATTGAGAAAAATAAACATTACGGAAAAATAAACATTCTTGAATTTTCATGGGGACCAAAAAAATTTAAAAAACACTTAATTTATTTTATTTTTCATTGGAATAAAGGATAAATCAGTATCGAGTATTTCCTCCACGTGCCCTTATCAAAGTTTCTACCCGTCTTGGCATGCTAAGAATGATGTTGTCTATCGTTTCTTGGGAAAGTGTCCTGCCATTCCTCCAATACGGCATTTCGCAGTTTATCCAAAGTCACAGGAGCGCGTATTCTGGATTTCACCCCACGTTTTAGTAAGTCCCAGACATGTTCTATCGGATTCATGTCTGGTGACCTTGCTGGCTACTCCATTACTGCGATGTTCACATGATTAAGGTACTCGCGAGTTCGCGTGCGGTATGAGGCCGAGCATTATCTTCCATCAACACAAAGCCGTCACTGATAAAGGGGGCAAAAGGTACCACGTTTTCTTTAAGAACCTCCCTTATGTATGGATCAGCAGTCAGACTCCCTCTATCAACCACCACTAATTTTCATTTTAACTCATTGTATCGTTTCCCTTCACGTCTCCATAATCTTTGACGTCCATCAATTTGATTTAAAAGAATTCTACACTCATCACTGAACAAAACTTTACTCCATTGGTCCGTGGTCCAAAGACAATGCTCTCGAGCGAAATTGCTGGTCCGCTAATTATGCCGATGTGTGTATGTATGTATTTGCAAATATATAAGTATGTTTATCAGTCATCTAGATCCCATAACACAAGCTTATATCAGCTTTCTTTGGGCTAAGCAGCGGAGTGTAAAAAAAATGTCCCACACTGTACGCCTACATTTCACCGTGTATATTTTCGTCCTACGTAACAGGTGGTGAGTCCATTGCCGTGTTGAAACCGACAGGCGCTAGTGGTGGCGATCTGTTATTACAGCCATAGCGTAAGATTCTAAATGAAGTGATGCTTTACAGCTAGCACAAGATATTACTTTTATTTATTACTAGCTGATGCTCACAGCTTCGCCCGCGTGGGCGTAAAGGTTTTTCGTACGCGTTTTCCCCAGTGTTATAGTAAGCTAGTATGGTATTCTTAAGAGACATATACCATCGCAGATCATTCTGTAAACCTCTATAAGATACAGAATTACTTAATTTTGTCATATCTTAAAAGGCAATATAATGCAATGGGCTCCACCACCTGTTACTTGGGACAAAAATGCATACGGTGAAATGTGGGCGTATAGCATACTACTGCATACCCCTTTGGGAAAAAAGCGTCAGAATGTCTATGTACTCGTATATATCTTAAAAGGCTTAGGCAGCGTTTTCGTTGAAAGCTCCCAGACGGTATATTTTTCTGAAACCTTCAACAAGTATCACTATAAATTAACCAATTTATACAAATACATAACAAATTATATAGTAAAACATATATCGAGAATCACTATATCCATTGGTGAAAACAGGACAAATATCGGTGAAGTAGTTTTTCGTTAATCGCTAATAAACAGACAGACTGACAGACCTGCGCAAGACTTTGTTTTGATAATAGGTAGTGATTTAGTAATTATTCCACCATCACCAGGTTGACTTTGTTGCTCTAAAGTTGCTCGAGACTTCCTAACTTAAGAGACTTCCTCCTGGGAGCCGAGTCTGCAATCGTATCGAAATAGAATCGAAATCGTCGCTCAATAGAAAGCCACCGGTGCAATTTTGACAGATTTTCTTTCTACTATTACAATCGTACTCCAATAGACTTCTATCGGTCGGCCGATAGAATTCTACTAACACGTACCGCGCCAGTGGCCGCTAGTGAGTTGCATTTATGATAGTCTGAAACACCGATTGTGGTTCTATTCTACGGCTTGTCAATAGTAAATCGTCGCACGTTCGCTCGTGGGCTTATTTGACTGTAATATTTACAGTTCCCTATAAAAAACACAAGATTGACAGCCTCGGTGGCGCAGTGGTAGTGTATGCGACTGCCACGCATGAAGTCCCGGGTTCGATTCCCGGGTCGGAACAAGTATTTGTGTGATCCACAAATGTTGGTTTCGGAGTTTGGATGTTTTCCATGTATAATATGTATGTATTTATATATATTTAAGTATGTATATCAGTAGTTAGGTTCCCATAGTACAAGTTTATAGCTTAGTTTGGGCTAGATGGCACTGTGTAAAAAGTGTCCCACTATAATTATTTATTTATTTCCTCTAGAATCTCCCCTCTGAGGTCATCATGATTTTGCCTCTCACTCAGGGTCACTCACTAGTGTGACGACCTTAATGTCCCCGATGTAACGTGACAGATATTTATAATAAAATAAAATAAATAAAACTGAGAACATTTCCTGACCAAAAAACCAAACTAATTGACATAACAGACAGTTCAAACATAAAATAAAGAAAAATGTTTGAAGATTGCTAACCATTTATAGTTTTGCTACTGTATAATAGGTGGCGCTAGTATTATTTTACTATCAAGTGACTTGTGTGTGCTTCATGATTGTAACCACATAGCAATATCACCTAATCCGACCTAGGCATTGCTAGGCTACAAAATAGAAAGAGTAAGCAATTGACGCCAATACTGCGATTTATCACAGCTTCCTCCGTGGCATACTTTGAACTCCCGTCCCGCTCCAATTCTACAAAAATGCTTGAAAATTTCCCCAATTTGTCGACATTTATGATTATTGTTCTGCTCTTCAGCATAGTAGCGTGAAGATATCCTCGATATATGAGCTATCCAACACAATAATAAATTTTCAAATCCGACCAGTAGTTGCAGAATTTAGCGCGTTTAACCTAAAAAAACAGTTTAATTGTTTGGTTTACCATATTAGTATAGATTACCGCTTAAGTAGGTAGTTTTACCTACATAAATGCACATATTATAATAATGCCTATTTTCTCAAGAGGATAGGTAGAGGTAAATAACACAACACATTTTATACCTTGCTAGAGTTTTGTTGATCTTACGTGGTAGTAGATAGGTAATTACCGTCACAGGGCATTTAAATAGTAGAAAATTTTACCACCATTCTATAATTCAAACTAAAATTGTAACAACCATGACAGATGTTACACTTTCACAAATATCTCTGAACTTCAAGCATTAATAAACCTACCTTATTTACCATTTGTCTGAACATCAACATCTCTTTCTATTCTAAGGTTGCCTAAAAGAAATTGCATTTAGTCATAAGACCGTTCTTTTTACAATGTTATCTATGTGAAATTTATTGTATATGGACTTTTACTTTCTGTACAACGTTTTTTGAAGTGAAAACTTCTTTTAGCGCACCGCACACTGATTTTTCCGGAGGAAATAAGTTAGGCTGATCTGCCACGCTCTGAGGTGAAAGGCGCGATTGGGTAAACTCGGGAACGCCGAGAGTACCCGAGCGAGAAAGTTACAGTCAGCTGCTATTTGCTGTGGTGTCGCTGTATTTTGTATATTCAATTCATACGTAATAATTTATTGCGATTGCCAAACAAATTTTCACCCTGCGATTTTTGCCGTGCGGTCTTAAGCCCACATTCTTATTTTTTTTTATTATATTCTGACGGCATTTGCTACCAAATCATTGTTATACCAGCAGCCAATAAGAGTAGACCCCAGCCTAAGAAACAACTGCGAATTGTAATGTGTTGGCTTCGTAAAACTCTGACAATACCCAAACTTGACTCACTTAAATCCCATGATATTTAGTGATTTGGGAGTCTCGTGTGCGTTTACCACTATGTAAACACCCTATCTAATTACCTTTAGATATAAGCTGAGTGCAAGTCTGTAATGTACCTATATGTTGATCGCAGTCTATGCTTCTCCTTGCCGCTGTCATGTACCCAAAAAGGTAGCCTTACACTTACTTACCTTAAATCTCTGCCAAGTTCGGTAAAAAGACCATTACAATATATTTTATTACCAGTTTATGCCTCCGGCTCCGTCCAATGAAGCTTTCCCATTCTCGTTTTCCACAGGAACCGGGTTTAAACGTAGCCTATATCCTTTCTCGGGCTCTAGATTATCTGTGTACCAAATTTTATTTAAATCGGGTCATCAGTTTTGGTATGAAAGCACAACATACAGACAGAGTAACTTTCGCATTTGTAATACCTATTAGTAAAGATAACATTCGTCTTTACAACTACTCGACAATAGATGTCACTACTATACTAATTTTATACCAAAGTTCAGGTTTAAAATCTAATAAGAATACTTCTATGTAAAAGCTTTGACCCAAATCCAATAAGCCTTGTCAAAATCCCTTTTAAAAAAAATACAAAAGAGTTAAAAACAACCCCTTCATCTCACTTACAAGCCAATGAAGCGAGTAAATAAGCGAAAAATCCGCCCTGCTGTGGAAAAAAGGATTTATTGAAAAAAAGTAAAAAAGAAAGAAAAAAAAACAAAATATACGTCACTCTCGCTGATGTTCAGTCGTGTGACGCGTAATTGTAAAAGGTCGGAAAAAATGCCGGCTGATTTGGCGCGAAAGTAAAAGGGTTCCGTACACACTTTACACACGCTTGACATGGAGAGTAAGCTGGTGAATGCGTTACGAAGAGTTTGATCGGGCTAGGTGAAATAAACATTAGAGGGAGATATGAAATAAAAAGAGAGTTACCTACGTTTCATAACTATCTTTCGTAATAACTGTAGGGGCAAAAGAGAGACGTGCAAGCACACATTTTCATCTTATGCCAGTATGGTGCTTGAGAATTTTCACTTCAGCCGTGTGGTTTATTTTCTTGTGCACTTTTTTTAAATGTCCGAATGCGATCTGTTGAAAATGTCATGTAAAAACTTATATTTGTCCTCCAGGATGATAACTATGTCAATTGGGCAAACAATGGGACTTTTCAAAAAGAAAACATTGGAAATTGGGTTCGCTTAAGCTACTTCTGGATGCTACTGATGGATATTGACCAGACTCTGTCCTTCCTTCCTTCCAAACCTGTAAGGGCGTCTGCCACGTCACCTTGCCTTAACCAGTTAAAGGTTACTCTACTCAGAAGTTGCCGAATTATTATGCTTAACTAAATAGTAATATTTATTTCATTTTAGTTTCCGAGTCTTTTTCACGTTACGAGTACGTAAAAAAGACTTTCTATCCTAATCTATTTATATATATAAAAGAAAGGCGTGTTAGTTACACTATGCATAACTTAACAACGGCTGTACCGATTTGGCTGAAAATTGGTGGGGAGGCAGCTTAGAGCCAGGAGACGGACATAGGCTTTTTATCCCCGGAACCAGTTCCTGTGGGAAACGGGAACGGAAAAACTTCTCTACACGGGCGATGCCGTGTGAAACTAAAAAACAACGGGATTAAATGGGTGCCACGGGGTTCGAATAATGTCACGGGCGAAGCCGGGCGGGAAAGCTAGTAATATTATAAAAGCAGACTTTTATAATAACAGATGTTTGTTACTCTTTCACGTAAAAACAACTGAGAGAATTTTAATGAAACTTTACAATAATATAGCTTATACGTCAGAATAACACATAAGCCACTTTTTATCCCAGAAACAAATTCCTGTGGGAAACGGAAACGGAAAAACTTTCTAGTCTCTTCATATTGGTGTTATTCCTTGCTACCAAATCCTATATGAATTTGTAGCCTGCAGTTCAATTTGATTTGGCTGCTATTAGCAGCAATCGTTTAACTTTTGACTTTAAGCTTTGTTGGGAGCGATGGTTGTCTGACCTCCCAACCCCGTAAGGGTCGATCACAGACGTACAAGAGTAAGCCGACCAAACATACTCCTTTGCTTATGGAGCAATACTTGATCCTTTTCACTCTTGCCATTTGTTGTATAAAGCTATCTTTGTTATTCCTGTGTAGCTACATCTAACTCACACTTTGACAGTGAACAGCGCGTAGCCAATTTTTTACTACTAAGCTACAAACTTGTAATAAAAACCGCCACTGTCATCTTAAAATCAAAGAATTTTATGTCGAAGTGAAAATATTACATCAAATTATTGAAATATGTTACAAAAGTAGACCAAAAATTTACAAAAAGGTGTTGTGCATAGAGTGATGAAATTTCATTATCAAGAAATCACCAGAAATAACCAAGCTAAGCTGCTTGTCTATGTGTGTGTAATAGGCTACGCTACTTTTCGCTAACGTTGGGTCTGGTTACTGAATTATATGTTTGTGGGGTCGATGCCTAGTCCGTTGATCTGCAGGTCTTGATGGGGCCACTAACACCCCTTTATTTTAAATGCTAACATTTTTGAAACTTACTGACCTTACGACAGAGTCAGTCAGTCTATTCATGGCTACGGCTATTGTAATATAGCCGAATCTTCGTGCGGTGGGCAAGGACAAAAAAATAATAAGCCTTAAAGACAAAACCATTTTGTATTTTATCGTATACCTAATCTTAAATTATAAAATTGTTAATAAAAAAAAATCATCTGGTACTTACGGATCTCCAATTGAAAAAAAAACTGTATTGAGGGGGAAATGAAACGGTATTGAATTCAAATGCGAGGCTTGCCTGTTCGACGGCAACGGGACGATTGAGGGATTACACACAATTCGAGATGGACTTAATTTTTTTTTTATATCGGTATGATAGACAACGTTAATAGAAAAAATGATTTAAATACGCGAAAGGCGCTTGTAAATTAGAATAGACTAGCTGATGCCCGCAGCTACGACCGCGTGGTGAAGTTTTCCTATTCGAGATTTCGTACGGAACCCTAAACTTTTTCAAAATCCAATATAGTCTATGTTACTCACGAAGAATGTAGCTTTCTAAGGTGAACATTCATTACAAACAATCTTACGAATCTTTCCTCTTTATAGTATAATATTAGTATCTATAGAAAACTGTATTTTTGATATATGTATGGTCGTATAATTTACGAGAATTTCTAAAAAGTCATCATCATCATCCGAGCGTCTGTCCCAGTTGCGTCTCGCGACGCCCGGGGTCCGCTTTCCTACATTTTCTCCTCCACTTCGCACGGTCGTCGGCATCCCCTGTGGTGAGACCATTGGCACGCATGTCATCCCTTACGACGTCAAGCCAGCACTTCTTGGGTCTTCCCCTCTTACCGGGACCCGGCGGGGCTGACATGGCCAGACATTTGTTACCTACGTAGCCCGGCGGTTGCCGCAAGACGTGACCATACCAACGAAGGCGACACTCTTGCAACTTGTCTGCAATGTCACGGACGTGAAGGCTGCCGCGGATGCGAGAGTTCCTCACGCGGTCCATCCGCGTGACTCCACACATCCACCGCAGCATCTTCATTTCCGTGACACGCAGCTCCTGCTTGTGTCGCTCCAATATCGGCCACGTCTCACTGCCATGTAAAAGGACAGGTCTAATAATGGTTTTGTAGACCTGTCCCTTCAACCGGATCGGCATTTTAGGGTCACAAATGACACCGGTCATCTCCCGCCATTTGGCCCACGCGGCAGCAATGCGTGACTTGACATCGCAATCGATGTCACTGGACGTGTGAAAAACAGATCCCAAGTATTTAACCTGGTCCGTGCGCTCGACCAAATCACCGCCTATGCGGACGGATGTGGGATCTGTCGAGTTTAGTGCCAAGTACTCGGTCTTCGCCACATTTAGTTTCAGACCGCCGTTCTCAAGCGTCTCCTTCCACGCCTTTACACGTCGCACCAATCTGCCCCTGTCCGCGTCTGCCAGCGCAATATCGTCAGCATACATGAGCAACCATGGAGGCTGCTCATGCGGGTTTCTGATGCTGTCCGACAATTCGTCTAATATTACACTGAACAGAAGCGGACTAAGGACAGAACCCTGGTGTACCCCGACGGTGATGGGGAAGGGTTTCGTGTCGCCAACAGCAGTCCGAACCATTGAGTCGGAGTCACAGTACATGTCCCGGATAGTGTCAATATAGACCTCTGGAACCCCTTTGGACCGCAGTGCCCACCAGATCATCGCACGAGGAACACAGTCGAAGGCCTTCTGCATATCTAGGAACAAACAGTGCAGAGGCGTGTTCTTCGACCTGTATTTCTCTGCGACAACCCTCAGGGCAAAAACAGGGTCCGTGGTCCCATGACCAGGGCGAAACCCATATTGACACCCCGAGAGAGTACACTCCTGCCGGATCCGAGAGTCTATAATCCTCTCGAAGATCTTCATGGTGTGGGACATCACCTTAATACCGCGGTAGCTCCCGCACTCCTGCACTGACCCCTTACCTTTGAAGACTGGAGTAATAATACTTAGTCTCCATTGGTTTGGGATCTGCCCGCTGAGGAGTATGCGGTTAAAAAGGTTTACTAAGATGCCCACACCGCGAGGACCCATCGCCTTCCAGGCTTCGATGGGGACTCCATCGGGTCCGACAGCTTTCCGATTCTTCATGCGGCGAAGCGCAGTCAGGACTTCTCCAGGCGTTACCGGTGGCACTAGTCCTTGATTCGGAGGGAGGTCCGGAGGCTGCACCTCTTTATGCTGCTTATTAAGCAGCTCGTGGAAGTACGAGCGCCATCTCTCCTTTACCGCGAGGTCTTCGCTTAACAGGTTGCCCTCAGGGTCTTTTACACAGCGACACTTGGATATATCCTGTGCCGCTTTGACCCTGGAGCGCGCCAGCTTATAGATGAGCTTCTGCCCCTCAGACGATTCCAGCTTATCATACAAAGGTTGTAAGTGGTCTCGTCTGGCTCTGGCTACAGCTCTCTTTGTGGCGCGCTTGGCAGCCCTGTACGCGTCGCAGTCTTCGGAAGATCCGGTCGCTTGCCACTTTTTAAAGAGGGCTTTCTAAAAAGTAATGGCGATATTTGTACAATGTACCTAACCTACTTAGTTACTTCAAAGTACGGGTAACAAGATACCTAAATTAGTGTGAATAAGACCATTATAGAATAGGAAAGCGTAACACTGGCTATGAAGGCCGAATGTTATAAAAAAAAAATCAAAACTTATAATATATCGAGTCCGAGACTTCCAGTCTAGCACATAAGACCTTTTAGCCTTTTTGTTACCACCTCACTAAAAAGGCAATGGGTTCAAAATTTATTCCAAATTAAACATCTAAAATAGACACATTTTATTTTAATAAATTTATTCGGCCCTTTAGACCCACCCCAGTTCCGTGCTTCGGAAGGCACGTTAAGCCGTTGGTCCCGGTTGCCAATAAAACGGCAGTCGTTAAGCCAAGTTGAAGGCCTTATGGGCGGCTTAAAAAATTTCAACAGCAGGTCGCCGCAGCCTGCGCCTGTCCATTTCAACACGGCAATGGGCTCACCACCTGTTACGTGGGACAAAAATGCATACGGTGAAATGGGGGCGTTTAATATGCCTCTGCCTACCCCTTCGGGGATAAAGGCGTGACAATATGTATGTATGTATATATTTAAATATCTTTACGATTTACAAATTCGTTCTTATTAGAAATTTTAGTGTAAGCTAGCCGACAATAGATGGCGCGTTATCTTTGTTTCAATATGGGTCCAGAAAAATATTGTCTCCCATAAATATTTGAAATATATTTTTACTCACGTAGTGAGTCTGTATTTTTCAGATGGTCCATTTTTTGTGTTTGTCCGTGTGTTTATCTTCTTCCAAATTCCGTCGAACTTCTGTGCTGCCGCTGATAATTGACTGAAGAGAAAATATTTAGAAAAGACGGAAGGTTAGGTACTGTTGAATAATTTATCAGCAGATTTGAAATAATCTTTTTTTTTGACGACAATCTTTAATAATAATTTATTCTGTACGAGTTGTGTAATTCACACATCCAGACTGATATTACAACACAGATTTTGCTACTCGCCCATAGATGGCAGCACCAGCTTTCAATTTGTTGTGCGTTAACATTTGAACAAAAATAATATAAAATTTTAAACGTTCTAAAATAAAAAATATCATATACATATATTACATTAGTATGTTTGATTATGTTATTAAATTTAACAGCTAGTTAATTATGTCTGTCAAGTCCATTCTGTAAGGTAACATAACCTTATATTAGTGGTTGTTATAATAATAAGACTAGATGGCGTTGTAAGCACAATGCCTGAAAACTATTTTTTCTATACAATATTGTTTGACCGCTTCGCTGGTGTAAGTGGCAGTGTAAGCAAGTGCTGAGAAGAACTGAACAGTCTGGGTTCCAATCTCGGGTCGGTTTCAAATTTATTTTAATTTTATTATTTGTTTAGAAATATTTAAGTATGTACCTATATCAGTTATCTAGATCCTATAGTACAAGTTTATAGCTAAATTTGGGTTAGATGGCGCTGTGTAAAAAGTGTCCTACAATATTTATTTTATTTACAATATTAGCTTATTTCGGGCCATATTTGAATGTCTCCAAAAAAAAAACAAACCAGCCTTTTTGTAATTATTTTATGGTCTGGTTACTAAGAACTTATAACCAAATCTTAAGTCATATTTCTTCAATCTTCTTTCTTATTATCTAAAATGTCTTAAGTCAAGCTCAGTCTCACCTCAGTATAATGGTGTTTATTATACTGAGGTTTTCAGTGGATTTTACGCAGCAAGAAAGAAAATAGCATTTTACTGCAAATACATCACTGTCTTTCACTATAACATGTTAACACAACTTTAATGTCTAAGAAACCACCACTCCTGCACATAAAAGAAGATAAATGCACTAATTTTAGAAAATTAAAAAAACAGCATTCGTCCGCACTGTTTTCCCGTGTAGAATCTCACAACCGTTGCTAATTTCCGGCGACCATAGACTTCACTAACAAAAAAAAACATAATATATAAAAATACTCCTTGCGTTTAGGAACTCTTTGAAACGGTTTATTTAGCAACTGTCCGTGATCGGCGAGACGGAACTAATACCTACCTACAGCGATACCAGACAAAACCGAATTAAATTTAATATATCTGCCTGTTGGATTTTATATTTATATTAAAAATATATTATGAGGCTATGAAAACGGCGTGTGTTGAAGTGAAACTTCTTTATCGACGTATGAAGAAATCTTATGGCTATAAAAAAAATCGTCACGTTTTTCGGTTTTTTGCTGCTTCATCGACGTAAGTAAAACTTCTTAATCAACGTATGCGTAAGCTAGATCTACCCAATTTTCGTGAAGTTGTAAATAGTAGTATTTTGTAATGTAATAATAATAAATAACTTCATAATTACGAAGTCCACGTGAGCAGTTTTAAAAAAACTGAAAGGTCAAAAGAACTCGGATACCCAGACGTGCATGTATGAAGCTATTAATGAATCTACAGGAAGTGAAAGAAGTGTGCATGGATCGCGAAGCCTGGAGATCTGTCTTCTCTGACTACCCCGTCAGGGATACATCGTGAAGATAGTTTAACCAAACTAAGTGTGCCTATTATACTTTAATGAAAATAGTTTATCTATACAGATATATAAAATTGAAGTGTCAAAACCATATCCCGACAAAACGATTAATGGATCTGCATTCTTATGCAAGTGAAAGAAGTATGCAATCTGTCATTTCTGACTACTCCATCAGAAATACAGCTCACCAGGCTTCGCGATCCATGCATATTTCTTTCGCTTCTTGCAGATTCATCAATTGCGTCATACATGCACGCCTGGGTAGCTGAGTACTTTTTTTCCGTTTTTTTAGAAACAACCCAATCAGTTATAGTGCATCTAGGGTTCCCAAGTGAATATATAGCGCTCGTGGCCCCGCGGTCTCAGTGTTCTGTAAACGATCACTGAGTTACGCAACTTTCACTATGGCTGGTCCTCGGATGGGTAACCACTTTGTGGCATTTACATTTGCGAGCGTTTCCGTGCTTCGGAAGGCACGTTAAGCCGTTGGTCCTGGTTGCCAGTAAAATGGCAGTCGTTAAGCCTGGTTGAAGGCCATATGGGCGGCTTGAAAAATTTCAACAGCAGGTAGCCACAACCTGCGTCTGTCTATTTCAACACGGCAATGGGCTCACCACCTATTACGTGGGACAGGAATCCATACGGTGAAAAGTGGGCATATAATATGCCTCTGCCACCCCTTCGGGGATAAGGCGTGATGGATATTTATTTATTTATTTTATTTATATATATATAAAAACCCAACTTACTCTTAGGATTATGAACAAAATACCCTGGGAAAGAACCCAGAGGGCATTATGTCTAAACGGCAGACATTTTCCTGTAAAGTAAACCTCCCATCGCCGGTTTCCTACCCCAACCTCGTCAGGTAGACGTTGATTCGTCCGGAAAACGTAAAATCCGGGAAATAATTACTCTTTGCCATAACTCCGATACATTCCCATTAATATTAAAAACTTTAATGAAAAAAAATATTAAAAGGTACCCCAAAATTTTATCCTTTTTTCCATTAGACGGGTTCTCGGGAACATAGAAAGATTTGGAGAAGCTTTCTTTCTACTTTTATTAAAATTTAGAAATAGTTACAATATAAAATGTAACAGATACCTATCTACCTTATTGGTATTCCTGATGGTATTACATTTTTTAATAAAATGTTTATGTGGAAAGTGTCAATGAAATTATGATATATTGTCAAGTACCAATATTAGGACAACAGTTAACGAAGATGGATGGTTATTTGTTAGCTCTTTACGCAAAAGCAGCTGAATGGATTTTTATATAAATTATCAATCACGTCTTTATCCCCGAAGGGGTGGCAGAAGCATACTATACTAACAGTTTAACGTGCCTCCCGAAGCACGGAAACGGTCGCAAAATGTAAATGCCACAAAGTGGTCACCCATCCGTGACCAGCCATAACGAAAATGAGCAGCGATAGATCGTTTTCAGAACTTAATTTAATTAAAATAAAAAATAAATAAAACCACGGGTCCAAGATTGAGATGATGTAGACAACAGGAACTATATGCTAAGATTGGAAGTTATTTTATTACGGTTAGATTCTACAATTTTAGTGACGTTTTAGCAGAGCATTAACTCTAGATAAATAGGTAGGTAGGCTCTTTGATCCAGAAGATATTGTTGTGTCATCATTACTTGTCTTATATAATTTATTAGTAATAGAATTGACATGTTTTTATATATGAAATTGATAAATAAAATAATCATTTATTAGTTTAATATTAGAGTTTTTCCTATAAAAAAGGGCGACTTTATTGTTCAACTTACACTCGTCATGCTCCAGGTAACTCCTCAGAAGAATGGCCCAGAACTCCGAGTAGAGGAGACTGTAGATTGAGAAATATTACATGTAGGTTTATAAATAAAAATATGTGTGTGTACCAGAGTACACAGTCAAGAAGTGAAACTTCTTTACGACATTTTTTTACAGTTATAAAAATTCTGTCATACGTCGATAAAGAAGTTTCACTTATAATAAAAGAGTTTCACTTTAAAACAACATGGCGCGAAACCGAAAGACGTGACGATTTTTTTTACAGATACATATTTCTCTCAACGTCGATAAAGAAGTTTCACTTTAAAAAATATCAAACTCTAAAATTAAACATATTTTTAAAAATAAGCATAATAGAGTCTCCACATATTTTTGTGTGAAAGCTAAGTACAGTCAACTCCGAAATTATATTTCGGTGCAAACCCTTTTAAGGATGGCGCGCGGCCGCCTGTAGGTACTGGCAGTGTGGGCAGCGTCGCGCGTTTGTACACTCAAACACATAGTTACTATACATTACTGGCGGACGCCCCGCGGTTTCACCTGTGTAGGTCTCGTTCACGTGTGAATACGGGAATAGAATTTCGCTAAGTTACTCTCCTTATAACATCAGCTATCTGCCAATGAGACTCGATGTAGCCGTTTCAGGGCGTCAAACTGACAGAGATTTTTTTATTAAAGTACCGTATATTTTACATATGCAATAAATTACTGAAAAAGTATTATTTTAAATAACAAGGTGGCATTACTCTTTTTTCATACGATTACACAATTTAATATAGAGGAACGGTCGGAAACTGACAGGTCACGTATGCGATTTTTGCGTACAGTTTGACATACATCATTATTTATTTTACTTTCATTCAGTAATGTATCATATTTATTGTAATAACCTAGTTCTAATTCTTTATCTTAATGTATTCCTAGTAGCTTATAACAAGTATTATTATAACTTTCGCATCTATTAGGCTCGAGCAAGAGGCAGCAAGCAACATTAATTGCTTTGTGAATTATACAATATCTTTTTTACTGTTTATCAAACAATTTTTTTCGCTAAAAATTATAATTTATCAAAATAAATAAGAAATGCTAACCGTATAGATTCACTATAATTGTTTTTTAAACCGGTTTGATAGCACCAGGTAGCATCTGGTGTTTCAAACTTCCTTAGGCTACGGTGACCACTTTTCATCAGGTGGGCCGTGTGTTTATCTGCTACATTAAAATCTATACTTATATTATTACCACTAAAATCTATACTTATATTATAAAGCTAAGGAGTTTGTTTGTTTGTTTGGTTGAACGCGCTAATCTCAGGAACTACCAATCGGATTTGAAAAAATCATTTTGTGTTAGATAGCCCATTTCTCGAGGAAGGCTATAGGCTATATATCGATACGCTACTACACTGGGTAGCAGAGCAGTAGTCATAAATGTCGACAAATCGGGCAAAGTTTTATGCATCATTGTAGAACTTATAAGTAACGGGACTAAATAGGTGCGACGGGAGGTCGAAATATTTCACGGGCGAAGCTGTGTAGTATCTAGTTTCTTATAAAATAAAACAAATTATAAATTTTGTCAGTGACTGTACCACGTACCGTACTTTTTCTTGCCATCGCAAAAATAAATATTTTAATCTGAGGGTGTAACTTCGTATCCACTCCCAATTATAAGCCGGGGAGGTCTCAACCCTTCGGAGGTAAGGCGGGGTTTGTTGTCTATACAAAAATCGGAGGGATTTTTCAAGATGGGGTATAAAGTTGACTTTCCAAAATGTTTTTATGTTTCGTATTAGATGATGGTATTCCTGTTTTAGTGAACAAAGAATGTTCGTCTGTCATGAAGTGTGTATGTTGATAATTGAACTCATTTAGTGTTGTTTTTAATTTTTCATTAGTCATAATTTAATTCATAACTTTAATAGATACATACGAGTATCTATTTTATAACCGCCGCGCTGAGGTCCCGGGTTCGATTCCCGGATCAGAGCAAATATTGTTAAAAAATAGTAGAGTTTATAAAAAAATATCTTATATTACTAAGTGGTTCTGTTATTTTATGTTTAAATCTTAACTATCTACTAGTTGATGCACGGCGCTCCGCCAGCGTAATGAGTCTTTCTAGTTCTCACAGGGACTTGTTCCCGGGACTTAATGTGGCCTATTTCCTTTTTATCACGTTTTCTTTACTAAACTATCTCGCAATTTTTTTTTATTAAAATCGGTTCAGTAGTTTTAGAGAGAAAGCGCCCCAGACAGACAAGAGCTACTAATTCTCATTTATAATATTAAAAAAAAAAATCCTTCGGGGTAAGGCGTGATGGATATTTATAATATTAGTAAGGATAAAACGAGTCGCTTACCGCCGTCTGTATGTTTGTGTAATACGCTATACTACAACTGATTTTATTGCGTTTTACATCAATAGATGGGCAAATTTTACATTAAGTTTAAAATTATATTTTGTTAATTTATTGAAATACGACGATTTTTTTTTTAAATGTTGGGAACAATCAAGAGGACTGGGAGTTTTCATCGATAACGCTGCCTAAATCCCTTGAAACACAAAATAAAACATAGAATTAAAAACAAGTAGGTACAAATACAAATATAGTTTTTCAAAAATTTAAAATACTCGTAATATTACCAAGTACTTATACTATATAATTTTAAATACTTAAACCATTCAAGTGAAAAATTCTTTCCTTTATAATCTTTAAAACGAGGTCCTTCCCTACGCAGGTAAAAGAAAATCGGGGCCCTTGCAAAAATTAGCTCCCGAAAGGGCCGGAAAGGGGAGGGCTTATAAGAGCATTTTTCAACATATGGGGTGGTTATTGTTAGCCGATGTTTTGTTCCAAGTTTCGGTAAGTGAATTTTGCAGATACATATTTTTGCTAAACAGCGTACCTAATGTAGTTTAGCTGTTTTTACCTGACTAAATTGATTTTGAATTGACATTGAATTGAATAATGTGGAAGTTATACTTTTGTGTATTGTTAAAGAGAAGCTTCTCTATCGACGTATGAGATAATATTTAATAGCTGTAAAAAAAATCGTCACGTTTTTTGGTTACGCACCATGTTGTATTAAAATGAAATTGCTTTATCGACGTAAGTGAAACTTCTTCATCGACTTATGCTTACGCCTTGACTACCCAATTTTAGTGAATTTGTAAATAGAATTATAAAATGATATTCCATAAAGAAGTTTCACTACTTACGAGTACCTGGTACACACACATTATTTCTGTAAATATATCTGTCGAATTCTCGATCGTTTGGTGATACTTTTTGTTACATCACTATTTATTAATTTAAAAAAACATCACTATATGTCAACGGAAGTAACTTTCCATTTCTATAATCTGTGACACGATAACAGTTGGCCACCGCTTGCAACTGTATACTACTTATGTCTTCTCTTCATCTTAGCGTATTCCCAGTTAGCTTCCAAGCCCCACTTTAATTTGGAGCCTGGGGTTCATAATTATTTGACTTACTTGAATTAGTTTTTTTATTTTCGGTTGATGGCATTGCCGTTTGACGTCGCAACCCTTTATCAGCACGCGCAATGCTGGCAGGTGAAGTAGCTTAGACCCTGGAGATCTTGATGGAACGACTTACACTGTATACTATGAGACTATAGTGACATAAATTTCTAAATAACTAAAGACTAAATTTCATTCAATACAAACACAATATGGTGTCAGAATGGGATTACGTTGCTTTCCGTACTATAAAACAGCCATATGAGGATCAGGGTCACTATCAACAGTTATTCTAGTTATTGCTCTTATGCGCGTGGCATCATTTACGAGCTACAAATGTATAATGTAGACGCACTTTTTTTTATTTGTGGAGATCCTCATGCTATGCCGAACTCCTACCGAAAACCATCTAGCCCAAACTAAGCTTTAAGTTTATGCTATGGGATATGGACAACTGATTGAAATCTTATATATTTCTACATAAAAATAAAAATAAAAATAATATATATGTATATTATATAATAATAATAGGAATAAGGAATCACCCAAACTCCGAAACCAACTACTTTATACTGTTGATTGATGGCACTTCTTGGAATTTGCTACATTTTGTATAAAAAAACACTTACTATTCCACTTTATTTACTAATGCGCTTCGGTTTTGGTTTCGGTTTGAGGCGAAACCGGTCAGGTGAAATAGTAAATGTGGAATAGTACAAGTGTCTTTAATTCAAAACCCGAAACCAACATTTGTGTATCATGTAAATATTTGTTCCGACTTAGGAATCGAACCCGGGACCTCAGCGCGGCAGTCGCATACACTACCACTGCGCCACTGAGGCAGTCAAATATAATAATATTCTTTACAGTACAACAACAATAACACAAATAACATATTATAAGTTCAGACTTAGGTACAATGGCGGCCTTATCGCAAACAACAATCTCATCTAGACAACCTTTGAGGATTGCATTTTTAATACAAATCTTGCCATTTTTCTTGGTGTAATCAAAGGCATATCATGCCTTTCAAACTACGAATACGCTTGTAAATATAATTATGGCTTACAGTGCGATTATGACGTCACAATCGCTTAGTAATCTTAGTACAAAAATCGTTTACAAAAAACTTACTGAGCTATCGGTACTTAAGTTGAAACATACTGACAGAAAGCAAAGTAACTTATACAATATAACTTAGTTATGTACTCGTACAACCACAATCGTAAACCGGCGGGTAGGTGCGCGTATATTTTTATGATAAGGCAGATTTATAGGAATGAGTCTTCGTAGCCGGAGGCTTGTGGTGTCTACCCCCGGTACTCGGCGGGTAAGCAGTATGGAGATGGACTGTGTCGAGCGATGTGGAATTATTAAATTTTCTTGCATGGTTGATTTGGGGAGAGGAGTAAGCTTCATAGTGAATATAATAACATATACTACTAGTGGATTTGTGTGATTGTCCTTCTTTCACATCACTAGCAATTAATTATTATGTTTTTGCTATTGTTTTTTTATTCTGTGTTTTTTTGGAGCTTTGTCAATTCTGACAATGTCGCTTCTTTGCTCCTGTTGAGGCATGTGATTTTAAATTTACCTGTACGTGTTCGTGATATCGGATAGGAGTAGGCGCCATCTGAAAATCAGCGCTGAATACCATACTTATATGTGGTAGGTGGCTTCAGCTGAGATGGTTACCTTTTCGGGTGCATGCCGATTAGTAGATTTTAAGTAAGTACTTCGTGAAATTTATGGAATGTGTGCCTGAATAAAAAAAATATTTCTTTCTTTCAATAAATTGGCGTGATATTTTAAAAAGAAAACGTTAAGATTACGTCTTGGACAGTGCTATGGGTTATTTATTGTCACGGAGATCTGCCTGTAAATTTTACTTGAAAAAATAATAAAAAATAAATAAATATCCATCACGCCTTATACCCGAAGAAGAAGAAGTGGGCATATAATATGCCTCTGCCACCCCAGAGGCATATTATATGCCCACTTCTCACCGTGTGGATTTACCTGTCCCACGTAATAGGTAGTGAGCCCATTGCCGTGTTGAAATAGACAGACGCAGATTGTGGCAACCTGCTGTTGAAATTTTTCATGCCGTCCATAAGGCATTCAACCAGGCTTAACGACTGCCATTTTACTGGCAACCGGGACCAACGGCTTAACGTGCCTTCCGAAGCACGGAAACGCTCGCAAATGTAAATGCCACAAAGTGGTCACCCATCCGAGGACCAGCCATAGTAAAAGTTGCGTAACTCACTGATCGTTTACAGAACACTGAGACCGCGGGGCCACGAGCGCTTGAACAAAGCTGCAGTTAATAAAAGAATATTACAAGGCAATTATTATACCCGCGCGTTTATTTAGGCTATCCTTCCGAGGGCTCACCCGGGACTCCTGGCTTTAGACAGATGAAGGGAAACTTGTGGTTTTAGTCGGTAGGAGTCCGGTATAGCATCCATGAGGATTTCCAAAGGAAAAAAAAAAGACCTACTTTATTTAGACTCTCGCGTGAGCCACGAGACGAGCTGCGAGACGAGCCGCTTCGTGGCTCACGCGAGAGTCTAAATAATGGGTGACCAATGTGGAAGGAGTGTAAATGGGGTACCTATTAGTTACATGCAATAAAGATGTACTCTTTTAAAAAAGATCTAAAGAAGTTCCATGATACACAATTAGCTTGACACAATTGATAAATGAAATAGACAATTTAGGGCAAGTACTGTTTTGCGATTTGAAAAGTGATTCAGTTGCCAATTCTGGCATTTTATAAGAGTGCGGGGGAGCGCTTGGTGGCTGCATTTGGCTTCTAAAAAGCTACTAAATCGCCGATGGCGGATGCTAATAGAAGCGCTCGTGGCCCCGCTGACTCAGTGTTCTGTAAACGATCACTGCGTTAAGCAACATTCGCTATAGGTGGTCTTTGGATGGGTGACCACTTTGTGGAATTTACATTTGCGAGCGTTTCCGTGCTTTGGAAGGCACGTTAAGCCGTTGGTCCCGGTTGCCAGTAAAATGGCAGTCGTTAAGCCTGGCTGAAGGCCTTAGAAGCGGCATGGAAAATTTCAACAGCAGGTCGCCACAGCCTGCGCCTGTCTATTTCAATACGGCAATGTTTCCTATTACGTGGGACAAAAATGCATACGGTGAAATGTGGGCGTATAGTATGCCTCTGCCTACCCCTTCGGTGATAAAGCCGTGACAATATGTATGTTTGACCTCCTCGGTGACGCAGTGGTAGTGTATGCGACTGCCGCGACCGAGGTCTAGGGTTCGATTCCCGGGTCGGAAAAAATATTTAATTAAATTAATACAAGATTTGAGCAGGAATTAACAATAATACACTAGTGGTTCTGTGAACCGTAGACTCCGGAGAATTTTTTTTTTAAATTTTTTTTCTTTTTTTTTTCATTTTATTTTATCTATTTAAAAAAAAACAAAATTGCTGTTTTTCGTTTTGATCGGTCTTGCCAACCACTACGGGACCATTTGCCCTCTCCTGCCTCCATTTCCCCCCCGATTGAAAAACCCGCTCGCTAAAAGTTGTTGTCAACATCAAGGATTGTCCATGCCATGTTGCATGCAAATCCGATCAAAAATGCGACGTGTAGACTGAATGGACGGACGGACATCAATAGCATTTTTTCCCGTACCAGTGGAGTTAAAACGGGGACTTTGTCAGCTCGCTACGCTCGCCTCCTCAGTCAATTAACAAAAACTTATGGGTATAGCGTACTATGTATAATTTGAGCCCCAAAGTTTTTACTAGAAAAATTCTAATAAATGTTAATAATAATATTTGTCAGAACTGGGCGCCAGATTCTAAAAAGCCATCTCCACAATAATGCAGCCCGTCCCATCCCTTTGTCTTGCCGCTCTCAGTATTTTTTCCCCATTAGGTACATTTTCATTTTATTTCATATTTCTCCTTGAAGGGGTGAAAAGAGGGTGGGAGGGATAATAAAATTTTTCCCTACGCCTTTATTTATGACGACTATAAGGGTAGAATATGTTTTTCAACCGTTTCGGTAATGAGCGAAATTATAGGGATGTTTTTTCAAATTTGTAAGGGATGAGATTTCTTTTAATTTAATTTTTTTGTGAATGTGCGAGAGAGATAAAGGATCATATTTCATTATTGAACAAAGTGATATTTGTCCAGATTTTTAACGTATATTGGTTTATTTGTACAAATTTTGTACTTTGTGCAGTATGAGTTTTGTAAATTTAGTATTTCAAAGGAAAATAATCTTTAAAAAAGGCCCGATGAAGCCTTGTTCTAGATCTTTGGGGCCCAAGCCAGTCTTACCTGTAAATGTAGCACCACTTGACTAATGGAAGAGGTAATGAAGAAAGCAAACTCCCAACAAAACCTGGTACCAACCTGTCTGATCATCGTTGTACAGTAAGGTTAATTTTGGGTCTGACCATATCGTAGAATATTAGGGCAGAAATAGTTTACAGAACACTAAGCAATGGGGGTACGAGCGCTCTAATTTGATGATAAAACGTATATAGAAGGGGTGTCTATTAAATTTATGAAGATTGACTAGACCGAAGTGTCAGGTCAAAAAACTAAACACAAACAAGCACGATACAGTTTTACTTATTCTAGAAATACTTTCGTTTTATTACAAATGAGACGCAAGACAATACCATCATGAGGAATCCGGATTATTTTGAAGTGATCTGCCGCGCAATTATCAATTTTATTTTATCGATATCTAATCGAACGATAACTTGACAGGTAACTATCAAAATAAAGTTTTGTAATATAAAATGTGTCAAAATATATCATAACGTACTGATACTGGTACTGGGACTCTGTATGGGTCGCTGCAGTTATCCACAAATATATTAAACCAGCTAAGAATTGTCGTTCTACAATTATACAACTTTAAAAATTCAATTATATTTTTATCGTTCATAACTAAATTATTTACATAAAGGCTACTTAAACTAATTACATACCGCAAACAAAAAAAAAACCTAAGTACGCGTCTAAAAACGTTAAGGGAGAAAATTACTCAGCTTAAAAAGCATTAATAACCTTTTCTCCCCTCCCTAAAACTCCTTGCGCGCCATTTTCAAGTCCTTCGTTCATTAAAACTGTAGAAAAACACCTCCGGGAGGGTATGGAGGATCCCCCATCTCTGCTTTCGCCCCCTCGCGGGCCAGTCTAAAGAACAAGAAATATGGATCAATAAAGAAATAGCTCTGTGCCCAATGGAGGCCACGGCTAGCACTCACACTGCAGCAATTTGTGTGTTTTTATTAAAAGAAGCGTCGCTGCGGTGTGCGTGAATGCGTTTGTGTGAGTAACCGCAAGATTTTTTAGTGGCTCGTAGGATGGATTTTAAAGGATTTTTCAGTGTGTAGTTTTTTTGTGATTGCAAGGGCTTAAGGGAATTATGAATACGATTGTACATTATAAGTTATTGTACAGTAGGTATAGAATTCTGCATTTAAATCACTCGATTTTTATCACAAATAGCTTCAACCGACTTTATTAATCTGACAACCAATTTAGAGAAACCCCATACTGTGAAGTCATCATTATCAGACCGTTATGTCAAACTTTTAAAAAAAACAGTTCAAAATATTACGAAATCCTTCTACTTCATCCTTACATTTTCTCAGTTGAGTTCAATATTTACAATTAGGAGACACTTTTTTACACTTTGGCAGCTATACATACTTTTACACACACTTTTTTTACAATTTGGCAGCTATGATGCAACTTTTTTCTTCATTTTTGAGAGCTGCTTACTGACCTCCCAACCACGTCAGGACGTTTGCGTCTGAGCCTTATTTACAACTTGAGGATGAGGTTGACTTGGGCCTTAGAGATCTTGACGGAGTTTCAAAACGAGAAATAAAGTAAAAAAGTAGTTAAATTCTATTTTTGTTGAATAAAAGTACTTCTACTATTCCATATTATTTACTTTATAACGTGACCGGTTTCGCCTAACGGCATTTTCAAATGTTGAAGCAGATTGTTTATAAAACAATAATAAAAATAATAGTTTAAAAATTATTTGACAAGCGAAGCTCTTCATTCAAAGTCGAAAAGATATTTTTAAATATTAAATTCCTTCAAATAATTCACAACAATAATAACTAATAACAAATAACACACATAACCCTAAAATACTACTTGATAATCGTGCCAACATAATAAAAAGTTGAATTCACCCCATCTCCCACATTAAAACGAGATAATGCAAGTAGTTGGCGGAAAAACATAAATTTGGCAACATATCAGCCTGGCAACGTTGCTGGTCGAAAGTACGGAGTAAGCTAACAGCCAAATAATATGGTAAAATTATTTTCTATATTAGTGGGGGCTGTCCTTCTTCTTAGTGTCTTCGCAGTTGTTGGTAAACCTTACATGGATTTGGAGACTGGGACCCACTGCTGACTGTTGAGATCCACTTTAATTTGACTTTTAATCTCTGGCAACAAATGCCGTCTCACCTTTTAACCCAGTAAGGGTGTCGTTGCCTCGTCTCTTGTTCAGCAGGTGTACAGCTAGCAGGTGAAGTTGCTTGAGCTCTGGAGATTTTCCTAAGGACCTTTATACCCAATTACTGGGCGAATTAATAATAGAACTAAATCAGGTTTTAAACAGCAAACAAGACGAGAGATGGAGTGTGTGGAAAGTAAAAGGAAACGTTTGTTAAGGTAAAATTGTTCCAGGTCTATATCGAGCAGTACACAACTGTAGGCTGATTTTATTGATTTATAAAGTTTTCATACTAGTCTTTCCGAGGCATTTTCAACTGGCTATGTGACTGAAAACAGTAACCAGGTATTCTAATGGTTGTTTAGAACATCTCAATAGACAATCGAAACTGGAGAGTAGTTGCTTCCCAGTAGACAATTCTTTTCAACCAAAGTGACCAATAATAGTAGACCACGGATATCCAATTGAGGATGTCTTTTCTTATCATCTGGGACTTAAAGATTCCTGTACCAAACATACATAAATACATATTGTCACGCCATTATCACCGAAGGGGTAGGCAGAGGTATCTATACGCCAACATTTCACCGTATCCATTTTTGTCCCACATAACATTCTGGGGAATTGAATTCTGCAACTTAGTAGACAGAGATATTAACTAATCAACCATAAAACCTTATTTATCCATCCTGAAAAACCTCATTATCTGTATAATCATTTTCCAGGTTTAAGACAGAAAGGAGGCAGACCTCACCCTCTAGATGACGTCACCATCCGCCAGTGTGTCAGCGATTTTCTTGCCAGTTTATTAAGACCGCATAAAAACCGAGCTGTTTAAAATTCCACACGCATTTTAGGGTTGACTTGAGGAGATAAGAGCTCAATATAAAATGGTCTTTAAAGAGGTGAATGTTTTGTTTGGCTCAGCGTAAATGATGCAAAAAGCCTTAAGAAAATTATAATGGTTAAGGGTGGGCCGCGTTTTAAGATAAATGGTAAGGCTGTACAATTATTTATTGTTGTAGCTATTTATTGGGATTTGTATAAGGATGAGTTTGTTTACCCCTTTGCTTTGGGTAAATTAATGTTTAGGGTAAAATCAATAAAATCATTGTTGAATTTATATTCTGTCCTATGCTGCAAAATTTACATACATATTGATATTAGGTACATTACTGCTATTAGATCGATACATATAAATATAATTAATCTGTCTTATTGATCTAAATTTAAAGTTTTTCAGTAAATATAAGAATACGGTACCATACGGTACCATACATTAAAAATTAATCAAATAATTTTTTGTTGTTTGTTCCGGCCAAACTGAAATGCTGGACAAATTTAAACGGAACTTTCACTGGCCGATACCTAGCTTATGTTATGAGAAGTAACTTAGACTACATTTTATTCGCGTATTTCCACGGAAAGGGGTATTTCGCAGGTGACCGCAGGGTGTCTGCTAGTTGTTAATAATTGTTAGGTGTAATAGTGATTAGACAATAATAGGGTCGAGGAGTCTAGAAGCAGCAAACCCCAGTTTACAAAGTTGGTAGTTTCGAAGTGAAACTTAACTATGTATGAATAAAATGGTTACTTTTTAAGAGTTTTTCTATTTGATGTAAAGAATATAATCTGAAAGATGTTTCACTACAATTTGTTTACAATAAGCACATTTTTTTTATACTACTTAGGTGGTAAACAAGCATGTCCGCCCGATCAAAAGTGGTCACTGTAACCAAAAGACGATTGCAACGTATACAACTCGCACTGCCTTCCGAGGCACGGAAGCGCTCACGAATGAAAATACCAGTAATGGTCACCTACCTCAGGTTCAACCGTACTAAAAGATGCTTAATGCAATGATCGTTCGCAGAAAAAAGAGATAGCGAACTACGCACGTTTCAACGCTAAAGCGTAAACGCTAACCTGAATAACACTTGAGGAATGAGGTCCCGGGTTCGATTCCCGGGTCGGAACCCAATTTGTTTCGGAGTTTGGGTGTGACCTATATATAATATGTATATATTTAGAAATTTATAAGTATGTTTATCAGTCGTCTAGATCCCATAACACAAGCTTATATTAGCTTACTTTGGGCTAGACGACGCTGTGTTTAAAAAAAATGGCCTATTAAATTATTATTGTGTTTCTTCTTTTCACGGGTATCTTCTTTTTTTTATAAAGATACCCGGGCTTTTGGTAGGCGTACATGGGGACATACTGGTCCAACACGCAGAGGCCCTTTGAGAATTTTAATCTAAAAGGAAATAGGACCCCCACTGCAGACAGTCCACACCCGCCTTATGTAGAAGAACAATAATGGACCACCTCCAATGGGAGTTAAACTATTGTAAAATATTCTAACTATGAAATGGGCTAATGGATTGGGGGTTAGATGAACTGGGTGATTATAACTATAGATGAAGGCGGCGTCGGCCATTTTAATATGGTGACTTGCCAACTCACTAGATGGGCCCCCTATAAAATCGCCATAGGCATTATAAGCCTGTTAGGCGACAGAGGGCAACACCGGTGTGTGCGGCACGGGGTGTCGAGCGGTGCGCTGCCGGTTTCACCTTCGCGGGACAGGCCCGGAGCGGGCTTCCCCGTAGTTATGCCAGTGATAATGACACTTCCACCCCCGAGCACATAGCTCTGGCTACCTCCCTCTGACCGGTCAATTAAGGCAAGCCAAAGTTGAGATTTGCTGCACTCCCGGGAGTAGCTCTCTCACTGCTCTCACGTTAGGCCATTAAATCCTAACCGGTGCAGAAGGGCAACAAAACTCTGTGGAATCGGGACCGATGTGTAGCCATGCCATTCACCTCGCCAGAAGCTGTCCTACGGATGTGAGCTTTTCAATAGCTTTCTGATATATTTTTTTGTTGATAGCAGAAAGTGGATTATTATTATTATTTATTACTTAACCCCTATTCTATTTTATTCCGGCTTTATTAATTATATATTTATTTCGAAGCGCACGTAACCCCGCGGTATCAGTGTTCTGTAAACGATCACTGTGTTACGCAACTTTCACTATGGCTGGTCCTCGGATGGGTGACCACTTTGTGGCATTTACATTTGCGAGCGTTTCCGTGCTTCGGAAGGCACGTTAAGCCGTTGGTCCCGGTTGCCAGTAAAATGGCAGTCGTTAAGCCTGGTTGAAGGCCTTATGGGCGGCTTGAAAAATTTAAACAGCAGGTAGCCACAACCTGCGTCTGTCTATTTCAACACGGCAATGGGCTCACCACCTATTACGTGGGACAGGAATCCACACGGTGAAAAGTGGGCATATAATATGCCTCTGCCACCCCTCCGGGGATAAGGCGTGATGGATATTTATTTACTTTATTTTTATTTTATATATTTTTTTATAATTTACACAAAATATTGAAAAATTAGTAACTAAAAATCATTAAAAAAAATACTTTTCTTTGAATGCGTTATTATAATCTGAAATATTTATTTCTAATTCTTGTATATTTCCCCTGTAATTTTTCTAAAGTTACCCTGTAACCCCGAAGGCTGTGGCGTACTGCGTTATCTCAAGCTGGTAACAAAGAAGTTATTTAACACGTATAGTTGATACAATACGCGCCGCTGGTACAATGGGGTTAGGTCTGATAGAGGCTTTATTTCGCGTACGCTTAGGTTGTGGAATGAGCTGCCTGCCTGTGTTTTCCCGAACGTCTACAGTATGGGGTTATACAAAAGGCGTCTTAGGTTTTTAAAGAGTCGGCAGCGCGGGTGCTGCACCTCTGGTGTTGCAAACGTTCATAGGCTAAGGTGACCACTTTCCATTAGGTGAGCCATATGATTGTCTGTCACCACAGTGGTATATAAAAAAAATGGGAGCGAACTGAAGAGTAAAACGTTCAGACGGAACCTGCGGCCACGGAGACGGATTGGGTGGAAGTGTTTCAGTTAAAAATCTAGTGAATAGGAACAATGATACAATGAATATTGTTACACTTTATGTAATTTCATTTACAATGACTATTAAAGTTTTAATTTTTCATTTACATACGTAATTATACTTACGCCTTACGGGGTCAGATAGGAGTAACTCTCAAAACTAACATACATACATATATACATATATACACATATTGTCACGCCTTTATCCCCGAAGAGGTAGGCAGAGGCATACTAAACGCCCACATTTCACTGTATGCATTTTTTTGTCCCACTAAACAGGCGGTGAGCCCATTGCAGTGTTGAAATGAACAAGCAAAAGGCTGTGGCGACCTGCTCTTGAAATTATTCAAGGCGCTAATAAGTTCCTTACCCAGGCTTAACGACTGCCATTTACTGGCAACCGCAACCAACGGCTTAACTTAACAGGTGGGCTGTATGCTTGTCTGCCACCTCAGTGGTATGAAAAAAAAACTTTCCTTATGTGTGTTTTCCCAGTTCTTTCCAAACCCTGCCTGAACTTGGAGCCTGTGAACATCGTAATTTGGCTTCTAGGAGCAGCTATCGTTTAGTTTTTACCATTATTCGCATAGATTTTTTCATTTACGTTAATTTTTAGAAGCGCTCGTTGCCCCACAGACTTAATGTTCTGTAAATGATCACTGCGTTAAGCAACACTCGCTATAGATGGTCCTTGGGTGGGTGATCACTTTGTGGAATTTACACTTGCGAGCGTTTCCGGGAGGCACGTTATGCCGTTGGTCCCGGTTGTCAGTAAAATGGCAGTCGTTAAGCCTGGTTGATGGCCTTATAGATATAGTTACGTTTTATTCCCCAAAGGGGTAGGCAGAGGCGTACTAAACGTCAACATTTCACCAGATATGTTTTCTTCTTCATCTTAGTGTACTCCTAGTTCTTCTTAACCCTAATTGGATTTAGAGTCTGATGGGGTTCACTTGTATTTGGCTGCAAGCCAGCTATCGTTAGGCTTTAAAATTTCGGCATTGTTGGGAGCGACTGCTGTTTGACCTCCCAACCCCATAAGGGCCGTTCTGTCAGTGTTCAACCATTCAGCCAGTGATCAGACCGCCCATCATATACTTTAGGAGTGTAGCATTTGGCGAAACGAGCGATATTTACAAGTAACATCGGGAGTAGTTTACTATGCGGATCTCGTGGCATCGAGGGTGAATTTTCGTGCTTTTAAACGTTTCTGCCATACATATTACTGGAATCAAACATAGCTAACATAGAACCCATACTATATCTACTATTACCGTGGTGCTTCCCTATTTCTATAGGATTTACACCTAGTTGCTTTCCAGGTCTCCCGCTTTTCAAAGGAGGGAAGGGGCATTACGTTCTTTTCCAACTTCCTCAAATTATCTTCTGATTAATTTCGTCGCGGGTTCCAAGACATGCTAACTTTTCCTGGGACTTCACCAAGATCGAGCTCGGTGTAACTTATCTAGTGGTCATTGGTGGTTGGTCATTGGTGTAGATCCTGGTTTACAGGAGTCACAGTAATGGGAATGCGGATGGGATAAGCCCCAATTTAAAAACCCCATAAGGGCGCCGGCGGCGTTAACTCGTCCGTTAACCAGCAGGTGCACCGCTAGCAGCTGAGATCTCTTACACCCTGAATACCTTGGTGGTCCTCTTATATCTTAATAAGGCCCTTTTTACCCTCTATAACATCACCTTTTATCCTTGTGATACGAATACGCATTGTGTATATACCATTATAATAATACGACCAGTAACAGAATGCGTTCTTGGCATCTTTGTCAGTTTCATTAAATTGACTAGTGTTGTCTCTTTCACTCCCATAGCATCTTATACGAGCCTTACAGAAGACCGCAATACATTCTCTATCTGACAATTTATAACTGCTAATTAAAATTACCCACATGTTTAAAAAAGTCAAACATCAATAGTAATTATTTGGAAAAAAATGGCTGCGTTGCCAATGATTTAACAGTGTACTGTGAATTTGAAAAATCGTTACCAATTTTGTAAATAAAACACTAATATGTCATTAGTTTAAAATCATAATGACTTCATTAATGGTAAACAGATATATACATGGTGATGGAATAGCAAAAACGAAAGTTTTGGCAAAAGTAAGTAAGCTTAAATAAGCCATTGTTAAATTATTTTTCTTATTGAATCCGAACTCCAGGCTTCCCTATTCGTGGTCTGCTATGATTATGAGCTAAGGAGGCTCTCTTGTGGTATTTTTGAGGCGATCACCATCTGTCAATATCGCTCTAAAAGGCTCTCAAAAACAAAATTTATTTTTGATGAAAAAGAGACTTCTTCTCGTATTTTTCAAATAAGACATTCAAATTAATTATTTCAATTAATTTTTATAAAAATGGAAAACGCCGTCAATACCCACATGAATTATATTTTGTGAAAATTTACAACTCAACAGATTTAGATAAAATTTATGATTATGATATTTTATGAAATAATGAGACTAAACCATGCCCGCGATTCCGTTCGTGTGAAATTTGGAATTATGTGTGTATTTCCATGGTATTGAAATTTTATTATGGGAGAGAAAGTAAATATAATTATTTTGGTACATTATTACACAACACTGTCTAACCCAAAATAAGTTTATGCTATGGGTTTTGGACCACTATTAAACACTAGATGATAGGTCATATTTGACCTCCCGGCGCACCTGTTTAATCCCGTCGGTTTTTAATTCTACGATGATGTATTAAAATTTGCGCAATTTGTGGATATTTATGATTACTGCTCCGCTCTCCAGGGTATAAGAGTGATGATATAGCCTATAGCCTTCCTTGATAAATGAGCTATCCAACACAAAAATATTTTTTTCAAATTTGATCTGTAGTTTCTGAGATTAGTGCGTTCAACCAAACACACAAACAAACTCTTCAGCTTTATATATTATTATGGATTATGGATAATTACATATTTGATGATAATGATCTCTTTGTCCTTGGTTCGTAAAATGTATATTTGAATAAATAAATAAATATTGTGGGACACTTTTCACACAGCGCCATCTAGGCCAAAGTAAGCTAATATTAGCTTGTGTTATGGGATCTAGATAACTGATAAACATACTTATATATTTCTAAATACATATATATTATACATAGGAAACACCCAAACTCCGAAACATACATTTGTGGATCACACAAATATTTGTTCCGACCCGGTAATCGAACCCGGGACCTCTTCCGTAGCAGTCTGATACACTCCCACCGCGCCACAGAGGCAGTCAATATAGATGGGATTGTCAATAAGCTTAAGGAAAACTTAGTTCAATTGCTTCTATCTGTGTCAAATAGAGATGTGAGAATCGAGTTGCTGTCGGTACGGAGCACAGCACGATGTGGAAGGTGCATCGTGCCCCCAGCATCTCTCGAAGCCCTGCGAGGCTGGCGCTAAACTATTTTATAGTTAATATTATTATTAACACATAGCACAGGCTTTGCCAATGGCAGACATGTGAGTTTAAAAAAAAGAGATATGATTGACTTAGTGATATGATTGTCCACCTTTGGACTTCGTAAGTGGAACTGCGCTCGGGACCAAGACAACGTCCTTTAGAGTTCAGTAGTTAATTGTTACTATGACACACACTCGTGGCCTATTTCTACACGGCAATCAACTGATACGTGGGACAAAAATGCATACCAGATCCAGATCCAGAAAAAATAGTATGACATAAAAAATGACTTATACTGTATAATGTAGCTAATTTTCAGTTCACGGTTTATACGGTGAAATGTGGGCGTATAGTATGCCTCTGCCTACCCCTTCGGGGATAAAGGCGTAGCAATATAAATATGTATGTATGTACGACACACATATTAAATGCTATTTTTACTCATTTACTCGTGGCCCCGCGGTCTCAGCGTTCTGTAAACGATCACTGTGTTACGCAACTTTCACTATGGCTGGTCCTCGGGTGGGTGACCACTTTGTGCCATTTACATTTACGAGCGTTTCCGTGCTTCGGAAGGCACGTTAAGCCGTTGGTCCCAGTTGCCAGTAAAATGGCAGTCGTTAAGCCTGGTTGAAGGCCTTATGGGCGGCTTGAAAAATTTAAACAGCAGGTAGCCACAACCTGCGTCTGTCTATTTCAACACGGCAATGGGCTTAAGCTTAAGCCGCCCATAAGGCCTTCAGCCTTATGGGCGGCTTGAAAAAATTAAACAGCAGGTAGCCACTACCTGCGTCTGTCTATTTCAACACGACAATGGGCTCACCACCTATTACGTGGGACAGGAATCCACACGGTGAAAAGTGAGCATATAATATGCCTCTGCCACCCCTTCGGGGTTAAGGCGTAATGGATATTTAATTATTTTATTTACTCATTACACAGAACTCGTTGCGGCACGAACTCCGATGAAACATAAACACAATGAAAAAAGTCAAACCCTGCCTCTTGACCATCTCCAGTTATGCACAATCAGATACATAATTGAGTCATTTTACGTATATATGGAAGTACCAACGGTCTCCAATGTTCACATGGCCGTAATAAAGCAATAAAATTCAACGGATCCAAGGCATAAGTTCGTGAAATTTTGAGGAATAGACTTGGATACAAAATATGTAATTTCAATCCTTTCCGCTAAGAATTATGTCATAGATCGTAGCTATGTAGTAATGCGGCGAATTTAATATTTAATCAAGATTCAAGCACATGTCAGAATTACAAGGAATTATAGATGTTGGCATATGTATGTTGGAGCTGTTCTAAAAGATGATGAGAAAGAAGGAACAAAGGCAGACTTTCTTTATGATACAGGAAAAGGTAAAACAATAAGAAAAAGGTCAATACAATAAGAATTTTTAAGATATGTAAAGAAAAGACTACTGCCCTTACTACCAAAAAGATTTCAAATCGTTTTGTCTAATTCCTCAATAGAGAAAATGGAAGTACCTTCGTTTTCGTCTAAACAAGAATTAGCGCCATGGGTGCCATGGGTGCCATCCATATGAAGAGAATAAGCATAAAGGACATATGGAAATGATGACAAAAGAAGCGAAAGTAGAAACAACATTTGCTGTAGATGAATTTGAATTGCATTAAATTTGAATGAACTCAAAGCTAAAGAAGGTATTGTTATACGAATTCCACCATTCAGCGACGACTTCAATCTACTTATAAAACTCGGTTAAATGAAGCAAAGAAGACTGGCAGAAATTTAAATAAGAGATTATTAAAAGAAGAACTAGCTAGTATAAAAAGAAAAGATTGGCGAAATCAGGTGATAACTGTCAAGGGTAATGAGCAGCGTTTCTTAAAATGAAATGTTTGGAGAGATGTCGAAAAAGAAGAACTTATGAAGAGTGTATATAATAATGACGATTTAAATAATGATAGGGAATCGGATTGTACTTATTTGTCATACATGATTCCGACACACTCGATTCTGAGTTCGATTTTGAAGGCGATTGGATTGATGATAGTGAGAGTGAATACTGAAGTACATTGTTGTGTGTGCTTTTTATTTAATATTTTTTGTATTTTTTTGTTTTTCTCTACACATAGTGATTTATAATATACTTATTGTTAGATCTAATCGTTAATCTAAATCTTATATAATTATATAATAATCTTTATTTTTCAAAAGCCCTAGGATACTAATTATACATATTTCTGAGATCCTCCTAGTATAATCTAATAAATGGATAAAATTCAGAAATTGATAATAAAAACACGTATAATTTAACTGATATCTCATTCAAGAATTAAATCGTAGTTTATGGCTGTATGAGATAAATATAGCAATCATAAAAATCATAAAAGTCCGAGACTACCAGGACTAATTTGGTTGTGCTAATTAGTGTCAAGCACATAAGACCTTTTAGCCTTTTTGTTACCACCTCACTAAAAAGGCAACGGGTTCAAAATTTCTTCCTAATTTAACATCTAAATTGGACACATTTTATTAAATTTATTCGGCCCTTTAGACACACCCAAGTTCTGTGCTTCGGAAGGCACGTTAAGCCGTTGGTCCCGGTTGCCAATAAAATGGCAGTCGTTAAGCCAAGTTGAAGGCAATATGGGCTTAAAAAATTTTAACAGCAGGTCGCCGCAGCCTGCGCCTGTCCATTTCAACACGGCAATGGACTCACCACCTGTTACGTGGGACAAAAATGCATATCGTGAAATGTGGGCGTTTGATTTGCCTCTGCCTACCCCTTCGGGGATAAAGGCCTGACAATATGTATGTATGTATAAAAATTAAAAATAATCATGGAATATAAGCTCTTTACTCTAAATTATTTCTGTATATTACATAGAAGCCACGACGCAGGTGGCTTTACGGGGTTGGCAAAAGCCAAACGATAGCTGCTTTTAGCAGCCTATTAAAAGTGGACGCCTTGAATGTAAACAAACGTAAAAATATTTACAAAAGAAATGAGAACCTCTCACATGGCTTACCTACTTCACTTAATATGAATTATAATAGTACAAATTTTTTTATACTTCATAAAATTCATGTACCCGATAGTGTTCTTCAATATGTATTAATTCATATCTTATTGTAACACAGCTGTTGAATGATCCACCAAGTGCTGTAGCTAACACTGAAACTTTAATACGTTCTAATAACGTAAACGCAGTAGTTACAGCAGTTTCTGTGAATTATTTGAACCAAGAGCGATGCGATATTTTTTGAGTGAATGATATTGTATTCAATCCAAGTGAAACTCAATTCATTCATTGTAACTTAACTAGGAAACAAACCCGTTTACATTGTCTGTGGATGGTGTGAGTCTTACTTGGATTGAGATTACAATATTTCTTGCATTTGAAATTGAGGGAAGTAGGGAAACTATGTCCACAATACGATGTACGCCAAATTTGGCAGTTCTTGTTTTACATTGAATTCTTAGACCATCTAAGTTAGATGGTCTAAGATTGGATTTGGATTGCCATGTGGTACCAGAAGTAGTAAAGTCTGAGCAAGAATAACTATATGAGTGACGCAATGTAAGTAATGAATGTACAATTTTTGAATACATCGGTAGTATGCTAGTGCATTTATAGTAATTAATAATGAAAATACAACAATTATTACTGAATGTACAATTAATTATATTTTTTGGGTACTTTTCTCGTAATAATAATATTTTTATCAAACAGTTGTCACGAGGAAACTCTCAGTCTCAGTCTACTCAAGACCCGAAAAGAGAGAAAAAGACCTGAGAACCATAATGAATTATACAAGCCATGTGATTTATGCGAAATTGAATAAATTGACATTAAATTGTGTATTTCGAATTTGTGAATTGGACACGGAATACGTCATTTCATTGAAAGTAAATCTTGTTAAAACTTAACTACCTTTATTATATTGAAGAAAATAATTAATGGATTAGTTTTAAAGAAATCAGACTTTTCTAAGTAAATTTATTTATAGTGAATAATGCCATTTTGATGCCGGTCGGAATTTGATTTTGACATTTGTCTTACCGGGACAACGGTCTTAACTATGAAAGTAAAAATATGAAACATATATTGATTAGTAAATGTGCCTTCCTTTCTGACGCCTACGCAATCGCGTTTTGTAACCGACGCCAAAGAATTTACCAAATATTAGGATTTTTGACTATACTCTTACATTATTATGGGAGAATTAAAGGACAGGTAAAAAATATTGCTTGAGTTGATAAACGATACCATCTTCTTCTCTCCTGATCTTGATATTTTTGCATGCATTTTACAAAGTACAAGAATTGTATTATAGGGTACAGTCAAATGTGAAAAGACTCCTGGAGTTATGTCCCATTTGATAAATGTTAGCTTGTTTCTATATTTAATTATGAGTTATAATTAATTATAAAATGGCTTAGCGAAATTTATGAGCTATTCGTTCATTATAAAATGGCTCCATTTGTGAAATTTACTCCAAAAAGCGGCTTTGTTGAAAAAGAAAAAGTTTCATGCAATCGCTGAATGCAAAATACAGAAAGAGATATATCTAATTATGCTTTTTCTTGGTTGTCGTCTACCTTTAAGACTTAATTTTTAATTTGATTCGTGATGGGAACTTATAGTAATTTAATAACCTTTTTTTAGATTTTTTCTTACATGAATCTATAATATCAATGAAATTCTATAGCATCGATGAAAATTGTTAGATTTTCAATTTTTCAAAATACTCTCGAGACATATTTCCAAATATATTAATAACATAGGCTATATATACAAATATATCAATATCTCCTATGATCATGATAGGAGATATTGATGATATTTAGTAGTTATAATCTTAAATTATTTTATTTTATCTTGCAATCAGTCTTTATGACTATGAGCAGATGTGATGTAAGGATAGCAGTGGCAGGGGAAGGTATTCCTCATTAGGAATTTTTGCCTTCTTCAATTATAGTGGCTTAGTTGGTGTTGCAGAGTTCAAGGATTATGCGTCGTTTCAACCGTTTTATGCAATCAGGCAATGTGAGCTGAACTGCCAGCCGGTTAGGATGATTTTCCAATCTGATTGTGTATTTCTTTAGACATGCCTTGATTTCCTCTTTTATCGTCATAATGTTTAGATATTTATGAATCTCTGTGTTTCTTATGAACCAGGGTGTGTGCCAATTTGTTTGAGTATGAAGTTTTGAGTTCTTTGGATTTTGCTTATGTTGGAGTTACATGTAGCTCCCCACAACTCCAGACCATATGTTCAGATTGGTTTAATTATAGTCTTGTAAATTAAGAGTTGTTGTCAATGGACAGTTTAAGAGTTTCTTTCCAGCAGCCAGTATAACCCTCTATATTTTAGGTTGATCTCATTTCGTTTAGTCTCGATATGTTTGCGCCATGTCAATCGTCGATCCAAGTGCAGTCCCAAGTATTTGACTGAGTCATTGTGAGGGAGCTCTTTGAAACCCAGTCTCACAGGAGGACAAGTTTCACTTCGTAGAGTAAAGGTAACTTGGACTGATTTATTTATGCTCACTTTGATTCTCCACTTGTCAATGTCACTTAAACTTTTCTGCAATATATTCGAGGCTTCCATTGGACATTTACTAGAGGCTAGTATAGCCGTGTTATCAGCATACGTAGCAATTGTGACACCTGGCGTTTGTATTAAGTCTGCAGTGAAGATAGTGTACAAGACTGGGCCAAGGACTGACCCTTGGGGTACTCCAGCGTGAATGTCGTAGAAGTCTGATGTGTATTCTGCCTCTTTCACTTGGAATATTTGGTCAGTGAGATATGATTTGAGAGTTTGGTAGAAGCTGTGAGGTAGAAGTTGTTTAATTTTGCATAGTAAGCCCTTGTGCCATACACGATCGAAGGCCTGCTGGACATCTAGGAACACTGATGAACAGTATTTCTTTTGCTTTAGACTGTCACTTATGTGTTTACACACCCTATGTATCTGTTCAGTAGTAGCATGTTTAGGTCTAAACCCAAATTGGTGATTTGGAGTTACTGCATTTTCATTCATAAAGTGAAAGAGCCGTAGCGATATTACCTTCTCAAGAAGCTTAGAGGTGGTTGGAAGCAAGCTTATAGGTCTGTATGAAGTCAAATCGTAGAGTGGTTTTCCAGCTTTATGAATCATTATGACCTGGGAGACTTTCCAGAGCGCAGGGAAATGTCCAACCCTTAAGATACAGTTGAATAAGGTAGACAGGTAAACTATTGCCTTTCGGGGCAACTCTGTTAAGACCTTCTTATCAATCAGGTCGTAGCCCGGCGCCTTTGCATATTTCATTTGTCTGATGAGCTTTAGTACCTCGTTAGGTGTTAAAACTTTGTGGGGTGGATGCTTGCAAAAGTATTTCGTCTATATCTAATTCATTTGTATCTGAGTTTGTTTCATTGGAAACGAAAACTTTAGCAAGGTGTGCGGCAAATGCATTTGCTTTTTCTTGTTTTGATCTAGCCCATGAGTTTCCATCCAGTCGTATAGTCGGCTTTGGATTTTTTGGCTGGGTCTTATTTTTACATGCCTTCCAAGGTGAGTAGTCGGTGGCTTTAGTAGCAGTTAGCGATAATAAATTTGCCTCCACTGTAGCATTTTCAGAATCCTTTAATGCCTTTTTTAAGCTCCTGGCATAATTATTGAAAATTCATTTGTCCTCAGGTATGGTATGCCACACGCTGCGAAGCCTTCTCTTTTCTAGAATTATTTTTCTAATTTATTGTGGTACATAATTATGCCTAATGTTTTTATTGCACACTTGTGGGTAACTTTTCCAACAAGCCTTTTGAACTGTTTTTATGAAGGTCATGGCTGCATTATCGATATCATCCTCAGATTTTAAAGAAACACGTACTTATAGCGAGTTGTTTACTATGTCATGAAACAGGTTCCAGTCAGTCCGATTATTATACAATTTTGGCTTATTTTGGTTGTCCAAGGCATTTGTACTTACAGTCAGGATGACCGGGATGTGATTTGAAGACCCATCGAGGGAACAATCGATTTGATAAAAGAGTCGTGAGAAACCCCTCATCAAGAAAAAGTCTAGCACATCTGGAAGCTTATCTGGATTGGTCGGCCAATGGGTAGGTTCTGCTGTGGCTATGGTTGTTAGGTTATTTTTATCGATACACTTTTTAAGTTCTCTACCTCTTGTGGTTATCAGTCTTGATCCCCATTGAGGGTGTTTGGAGTTCCAGTCACCCCCGGCTATGAAGCGTGGACCAAGGCTTTCAATATAATTAGTAAAATGAGTCTCTGTTACTCTACGCTTTGTGTTTCAGAAATGAGTAGAATATCAAGATCATGAGTTTTTAGTAGAGCCTCCACCTCCATTTTATTAGTCGCAATTTTGGTTGAAATCATTGTAAAAGTTTGTTGACTAGTGTTGTCAAGAGCCCTATCATGTTGCTCATTTGTTGTAAGATGATGTCAATTTTTTCTGATTGTTTTATAAATATTTCTTCTATTCCATTGAAGGACAGTTTTTGAGAGATTTCAGGTTCTAGTTGTTTTTCTAAGATTTTGCTGTGTGTTTTACTTTTTAGAAATTTCACTATATTTTACTTTTGTTTTTGTGTTGCTGTTGGCTTGATTAACTCTTTGCGTGTTCGTCTTTGTACTGATACGAATTTGTGGATCAGGATTTTCTGCAGTGCATTTTGTTGCTTTTCTATTTCTTAATTCTTCATAAAATTACATCCCTTATAATTCAAGGGATGCTTGCCATGGCATTGGGCACAAGTTGTGGTAGTAGATATATTTGGTATAACTTTGTTATAGGGTTGTAGTTCCGGGTTTCTTGTTTTCTTATTTGTTTTTTTTCTAGCTAGTATCTCTTTGTAAACCTCACATCCTTTATAATTTGAAGGATGTGGGCCGAAGCATAGAGCACATGTTGCAGGTGTAATTCGATCAACTTTGGGCCATTCCCTTGTCCTGTGTGATTCAGCACATTTGAGGCATCGATATGGTCTCATGCAGTAGTTCTTTGTGTGTCCGTACTGCTGGCACCTTTGGCACCGTACTATGGATGTTCTCTTTATAGGGTCTTCGACAGTAATTATTTGGTGGTTTATTATCTTTTCCAGTTTTGCCGCTTTATTATTTGGCCCAGGTTGTAAGTTGACAAAAAATGTTGAGGTTGGTTTTTTGTCAGGACCGAATCTGGCATTAACGATTTCACCTATCACTTTATTACCGGTTTCCTCAAAGGCGTCTACAATAGCTTCATGTGGAGTTGTGTGATGCATTTTTCTCACTACAAGTCTGAAACATCTTTCCTCTTTTCTGTTGAAGGTATGGCCCATTAGTCCTTTCGCTCTGATTGCTGATATAAGATTCTTGTAGACCTCTACAGTTTCACTTATGATACTTTTTTGATTTTTGTTGACAATTTTGAATTTAATGGTTGATTTTCCAGCTACTGTCTCTAGGAATTCAATGAGTTTATTTACATCTTCAACCCCATACAGTGTGATTGGTGGAGGTTTGTTGGGCTTCTTAACTTCATGTTGGTTGGTTTCTTGACTCAAGTCGATTATAGGCAGGCCATCAAACCTGTTCGATGTTGCGACACGTTCGGGAGATTTTGAGTCTGAGAACTTCCTTTTCTTGTTAGGGTTTTTGTTGATAGGTGCCTGTTGCAAATCAGGTATTTGTGAGGCTCCCTTATTATCTTTCTGTAGATTTTGCGGGCCCTTGTCCTTGTTGGCGCTATGCGTAGAGCCTCCTACTGAGGCACTTCTCGGTCTTGTCGCAAAGAAGCTTGGATGGAAGGCTTGCTGCATATATTTCTTACTTTGGCCAGTAGCATTCACTGCCACGGGAGCCTGGGTACCCGCCCTCGTGGAGTCTTCGGTAGCTAATTTCACACCCCCCAGCCCGGGTACTGGAGAGCGCCGGGTGTTAGCCGGATCGCATGACAAATCGCATTCATTATTTTCGGACATTTTCATATAATAAAGGGGGTTGGGAGAAACACTTATAGTACTTTCCCAGGGCACTATAGCCACTCTTTCAGGGGGTATTTAGTTCCGCTTGGCCAGTGGATGCTAGTGTCAGGTTATTTACCGCCGCCTGTTGCTCGGCGTTGTTGCTCATTTGGCACCACCCGGGGCACGTGTAGGGTGGGCCTAGGAGAAGGTGGTAAGTCCTACGAACGCGAGCAACTCTACCCCCCAAGTATTTACAATATCTAAATTTCAATATTACTAGAAAATATCACGTTACTTTTAAATTTATTTTTGACAAATGAAAAGATGTGATATAACCATATCATTTAGTGTAAACATATAAAATAACTAGTCCACTATTATGGACAGTCCATTGTATTATTGTATTAGATTTAGGACGAAGCGATTAGAACGCCTTAAAATTCAATTTCAAGATTTAACCCGCTTAAACCAATTGCTCGTTTAATAAAAGCTTCTAAAACTTCTAAAGCTTCTAAAGCTTCTAATAAAGAATCTGTGTTTTATTTACTAACTGTCTTCGCCCTGCGCATTATCCCCAGGTGCCGCGATCTATGCATATTCTTTCGCTTCCTACAGAGTCATTAATCGTTTCATACATGCATGTCTGATTATCACAATATATTTTAATTTTATCTAGTAGCCTATTGGCAATGTAAATATATGACTGCCTCTGTGGCGCGGTGAGAGTGCATCCGACTGCTACGCAAGAGGTCGTGGGTTCGATTCCCACCCAGGATAAAACTTTGTGTGATGAGCACGATGGTTTATACTGTGTCTGGGTGTTATTTATCTATAATATGTATGTATTTAGAAATATATAATTATGTTTATCAGTTATCTGGTTACCATAGTACAAGCTCTGCTTAGTGTGGAATCAGATGGCGTTGTGTGAGTTGTCCCAACAATATTTATTTATTTATTTGGTTTTTTTTTCATACTGTACTGACCGTTCTTTGATCACCTGCCTCAAAGGCGCAGTGGTAGTGTATGCGACTACCGTACGGAGGTCCCGGATTCGATTCCCAAGTTGGAACAATTATTTGTGAGATCAACAAATGTTGGTTTCGAAGTTTATATGTTTCCTATGTATAATTTAGAAATATATAAGTATGTATATCAGTTGTCTAGATGTTAGTTTGGGCTAGGTGACGCTGTGTAAAAAGTGTCCCACTGTAAAAAGAGTCTAGAACTTTATCTGTTAATCTGCAGGTGGAAAAGCTGGCATATAAGTGGCCCAGAGATTTTATTGCATCATATTTAGATCTCCTAAATTGAAAAACTATTTCTAGCTACTTTCAATTTTCAATATCACCTCTCGCTAAAGTATAATGCTGGCAACTCACTTGGCTTTTCGTGTTTACATTCCGCGTAGTAAGAGTTCGGTAAACGAATGCTGTGATAAGCGGTATTCGCGGCGTTTGTTACATTTTGATTGCAAAACATTATTAGTGTTACGCCGGCGGACTAGTGAACAACTTTAAACGTCATTTTCTGGGCCTTGGGAACGTTTTCAGCAGGCTGAAAATCGGTTTCAGGCCGTTTCCGAGGAGGCTCCATCACATACCAAATTATCCGAATTTCACCCCAGTTGCCGTTGTTTTCAGGCGCCTGAAACATGTTTTTAGTTCGTTTCAGTCCACCCCCTATCACATGACATCATAACCTGAAAACCCTTTTTCAGGCGTTTTCAGGACCCCTTATGGGCCTTTGAAGCCCACTTCAGTATATAGCGTAATTTCATGAAAGTGTGACAAGGATATCAGTATTAGAAAGAGAGAGCTACATTCAGAATATTCCAGAGCTATTAGACAGGGATAGCACTATTAAAAAGAGATAGCTACACTAAGAACATTCTAGAACTATGTGATAGAGATAGCACCAGAAGGGACAGCAATAGGTCGAGAACCTTCCGGCACATACCGAAGGTGCAACTAGTATCGTGTGGAACATTCTAGAGATGTACCCGATTGTAGGTACCGAACGAATTCTCCCGAATATTCCAGAACATTACTAGGCGTATATAAAGGACCGAGCTCGCGGCTACAGGACAGTCTCCTTTGAGGAAGCGAACAGTGCGAATCGAAGTGATCGAAGCTAAATAGTGCGATACTGTTACAGTGCGATTATCTAAGCGAGTTTGTGTTTAGTGTTTAGTTGAGATTATTTATTGTGGTGTTATTGTTTTTAATTCAAGTAATTAAAGTTTTGTTTTTAATTTGTGGTATTAGTGCAATTCCTATTAGCACCCACCCTACGAACGTAACATTATATTATGGATTAATTGAACCAGACACCCTTTCTTCATCTTAGTGTATTCTCAGTTGCTACCAAACCCTATCTGGATTAAGAGCCTGGACTCCACTTTTATTTCACTGCGAGGAGCAGTTATCATTTGGTTTTTTATTTTTGTCATTGTCGGAAGCTACTGCTGTCTGATCTTCCAACTCCGTAAGTACGCCTGGGTCGGTGCCTCGTCCGTTAGTCAGCAGGTGCACCACCTGGAGGTGAAGTCACTTGGGCTCCGGAGATCTTGCTGGGACACCTTCCACCTATGGGCTTACCGTCATCGGGGCAGCAAATATAATTACTTATAAGACATTATAATCATGTGCCTAAGGTATATAAAATTCATAAAATATAAATAAATATCCATCACGCCTTATCCCCGAAAGGGTGGCAGAGGCATATTATATGCCCACTTTTCACCGTGTGGATTTGTCCCACGTAATAGGTGGTGAGCCCATTGCCGTGTTGAAATGCAAACGCAGGTTGTGGCTATCTGCTGTTGAAAATTTTCAAGCCGCCCATAAGGCCTTCAACCAGGCTTAACGACTGCCATTTTACTGGCAACCGGGACCAACGGCTTAAGGTGCCTTCCGAAGCACGGAAACGCTCGCAAATATAAATGCCACAAAGTGGTCACCCATCCGAGGACCAGCCATAGTGATAGTTGCGTAACTCAGTGATCGTTCATAGAACACTGAGACCGCGGGGCCACGAGCGCTTCAGCTATAAAATTCATGATATCTCCTAATGGATTATCCGATTTATAAAATTCAAAAAAGCTATCAGTAGGTGCTTAACCATGATTAAAAATTGATTAAAAATAAAGTAATTTTTTGGATAAGGATTAATAGCAATGTATACCAATAACATGGTCTGAAAAGTTACTACCGATATTAATAATTTTATAACATGAAAATATAAAGAAACTATTGTTTAATGTTATAAAATTATAAAAACGATTAAAAAAAAAATCATATTTTAGTTATATAAATGCTATTGCCGATTTTTTTGTAGATACGAGTATTAGTGAGTTCTTCAAAAATGTGAAACCTTATTTTGTTCTATCGTCAATAGTATTCGATGTAAAGAATTTGTTGAGTATTTTTTTAAACATTGGGGGTACTTCATTTGAGATTTCGTACGGACCCCTAAACTTTTTGAAAATCCAATATAGAATGCAGCTTTTGAATGGTGAACGTGTCATCATCATCCGAGCGTCTGTCCCAGTTGCGTCTCGCGACGCCCGGGTTCCGCTATGAATGGTGAACGTGTAGATTGGAGAAAGCGGCGGGCGTCATCATCTTGTAGATTCGTCAGGTACCCACATTTCATTCACAAACAGTCATTAGGGCTTCGAGTCGCCTTCGACACACCACAAATCAACGGCGAGTAGCTGCCGGAAACAAAGTTACCGGTGCTTTGTCTCATTTAGTAAAGCGACAAAGCATCGTAAAAGAAGCACGACTAGCGATTCATGACGTAGTGCTAGTGCACCTTTGCTTTTCGGTAGCGAAACCTGGGTATGTCAAAAGATGATTGATGAATCTGCGAGAAGCGAGTGAAGTATGCATGGATCGCGAAGCCTCTTTTGAATCTGTCTGAGTCTGTCTGAGAATCTGTCCTCTCTGACTACCCCGTGAGGGATATAGCGTGAAGATAGTTAGTTACTTACAAAATCGTAGTAATAAAAAATAGACCCAGATGAGCTTATAGGTTATAAATAATATTAACTCCTGAACTGAATATAGGATATAATAAGAAACCCCCCCTAAAATATGCGGAATATTTGGTTTTCGCATTCCTTTTCCGTAGAAATAAGATATTTTGTTGGGATACACACCAGCCTACTGCAACGCGAAGGAAACAAACAAACAAGCTCTTATATTTATATAGTTAGTATGGCTGCGAGCCAACTTACTTTCTGTCGGTAGTTTAACAAACTAGCTCCACTAACCGAGCAAGCGTTTTACTTCTAAGTTAGAAACATTGACAATGAATTGACATTTCATCTTAATAATATTATAGATGCCACTTTGTGGCATTTACATTTGCGAGGGTTTCGTGCTTCGGAAGGCACGTAAAGCCGTTGGTCCTGGTTGTCGTTAAACCTTGTTGAAGGCCTTATGGGTGGCTTGAAAAATTTTAACAGCAGCACAACCTGCGCCTGTCCATTTCAGCACGGCAATGGCCTCACCGCCTGTTACGTGGGACAAAAGTGCATAAGGTAAAGTGTGGGCCTATAGTATGCCTCTGCTTACCCCTTCGGGGATAAAGGCGTGACAGTATGTATGTAATATTATAAAATCGAAAATTTCTGTGGATTTTTATTACTCTTTCACGTAAACACTACCGTATAGATTTTAATGAAACATTTTTTGAGATTTTAACACATAAGCTACTTTTTATCCCGGGAACAAGTTCTTGTGGGAAACGGGAACGGGAAGTTTCACTACGCGGGCGAAGCTGCGGGCGTCAACTACTGTATAATAATTTGACATGAACATACAATGTATTATTTACTTGACTGCCTCTGTGGCGCGGTGGGAGTTTATCCGACTGCTACGAAAGAGGTCGTGGGTTCGGTTCCCACCCAGGATAAAACTTTGTGTGAAGAGCAGGATGATTTATTCTGTGTCTGGGTGTTGTTTATCTATAATATGTATGTATTTAGAAATATATAAGTATATTAATCACTTATCTGGTTACTATAGTACAAGCTCTGCTTAGTTTGGAATCAGATGGCGTTGTGTGAGTTGTCCCAACGATATTTATTTATTAATTTATAATAATTATTTAAGAACGGGTGAGGTCCCGGATGACTGGCGAGTAGCAGTTGTAGTACCTATTTACAAAGGGAAAGGCTCGTGCCTAAACTGCTCCAGCTATAGGGCGATCAGCTTGGTCAGCTTAGCTAGTAAGGTGTATGCAAAGGTTATAACGGCACGAATACAAGAAAAGTCTGAAAGGTATTAATGGGAGGCTCAATGCGGATTCCGACGTGGAAGAGGTGGCATGGATCAAGTGTTTTCTCTCCGCATGATCGCGGAAATGTTTCTGGCTGTTAGCCAGAAGGTTTTCTGCGCTTTTGTGGATCTAGAGAAAGCATTTGATAACGTGGTGAGAGAAACGCTGTGGGACTTGCTGCCCGGATATGGTGTGGACGGCTCGCTACTGCGGGCAATACAGTCGCTTTATAGGGACTGTAAGGCTTGCGTGCGAGTAGGGGGGGATGTGTCACCTCTTTTTGATGTCTGTACAGGCGTCAAACAGGGATGTGTCATGTCCACCTGGCTGTTCATAGTATATCTGGACAGTTGCCTGCAGAAGTTGAAAGATTTTAATATGGGTGTGAATTTGAGTGACTTTACAGTAAACTGTCTGCTTGTACGCTGATGATGCGGTGCTCATGGCCTCATCAGAAGCCGACCTTCAGGCATTCGTCACTAATATGAAATAGGAGTGTGAAAGTAAGGGTCTTCGCTTGAATGCAAGTAAAACTAAGGTTCTGGTATTTGAAAGAGATGACGTAAGAACTAAATGCGAGATTAGGGTAAACCAGGAACGTCTAGAGCAAGTGAATGAAATTGTGTATTTAGGAAGTATGTTTAGCGCGGATGGAAGATGTGATTCGGATGTAGAACGGCGAGTAGCTGCCGGAAACAAAGTTAACGGTGCTTTGTCCCAGTTAGTAAAGCGACAAAGCATCGTAAAAGAAGCACGCATGGCGATTCATAACGCAGTGCTAATGCCAACTTTGCGGTACGGTAGCGAAACCTGGGTATGTCAGCAGATGCATGAAAGTAAATTGAATGCTGTGGAGATGCGATCACTTCGAAAATTGTGCGGCGTTATCTTGGCCGACCGAATACGTAACGAAGTGATACGCAATATGACAGGTTTGAATGAAAGTATCAGCGTTAAGCTGGAAAAGGGCGTGCTCCGTTGGTTTGGACACGTCCAACGAATGAGTGAGGAACGATTGACGAAGAATATATATTGTTCAAAAGTAGAGGGTAGAAGGAGTCAGGGTAGGCCGAGACTTACATATGAAGACCACGTGAGCAGATTGCTCAAAAACGGAAAGGTCAAAAGTACTCGGATACCCAGACGTGCGTGTATGAAGCGATTGATGAATCTCGAAGAAGCGAAAGAAGTATGTATGGATCGCGAAGCCTGGCGATCTGTCCTCTCTGACTACCCCGTCGGGGATACAGCGTGAAGATAGTTAGTTATAGTTATTTAAGAACATAATTTTTAGATATTATTGGCATGATGATACGAGTACAAATCTGTTATTGATTTAATGTCAGTATAGTTACTTCCGTTTTAAACTTTTAGAAGTATATTTTAATCAAAAATTATTACATAACATAACATAACATACTTTCACGCCTTTATCCCCGAGGGGGTAGGCAGAGGCGTACTATACGCCCACGTTTCACCGTATGCTCTGCTTTTTGTCCCACGTAACAGGTGGAGAGCCCATTGCCGTGTTGAAATGGACAGATGTAGGTTGTGGCGACCTGCTGTTGAAATTTTTCAAGCCGCCCATAAGGCATTCAACTGTCGTCCGAAGCACGGAAACGCTCGCAAATATAAATGCCACAAAGTGGTCACCCATCCGAGGACCAGCCATAGTGAAAGTTGCTTAACGCAGTGATCGTTTACAGAACACTACGTCCGCGGGGCCACGAGCGCTTCTTAATTATTGTAATAAGTAAATAAAAATTCGTAAAACCTTTCGTACCACACGTATTGGCGTTTTCTTACTCACCCACTAACTTCACCACTAGAATTTTCGTGAGTAACATAAGCTGTATTGGATTTTTAAAAGTTTAGGATTCCGTACTTAATCTCCAATAGAAAAACTTCACCACGCGAGCGAAGCTGCGGGTATTAGCTAGCTATTTATATAAAAATAAGTATTTTGGGCTTAAAAGCAACTGAGAATATACTAAGATGAGAGTGTTGGGTTTTATATATAAATAAAAATAGGATCTTTTTTTTTACACAGCCCATAAACTTATATATATTATAACTATATAGAAAACATCCAAACTCAGAAACCAAAATTTTCAGAAACCTAAAAAATATTGTTTCTACCCGGGAATTGAACCAAGGAACAGCTCGCGATAGTGATGATTATCTCGAGACGTTGTCCGTAGCCAAGGAGGAGAGGTGTGAGACGAAGTGGGGTAGGGGTGTCCGACACAGCACTCCTTTTTACGGTGCGCGAGGTTTCACAGGTGTTCAACCTTTCTTGTATTTTATTTTTTACTAGCGCACGCCTCATATTTTCACTCTCGTAGTGCCACTTGCTGTAGGAATATGGGGATAAAATATAGCTTAAGTTACTTCTTATAATATTAGTTATATGCCAATGAAAGCTGTTAAAATTGATCCAGCTGTTTCAGAGATTAACTGGAACAAACAGACGACAGACAGATAAAAACTAAAAAACATATTATTTTAGTATTTTCATATTCCTTTAATGATAGCTGTATATTTGGAATTACAAACAGACACTTCAATTTTATTTAACCGTATAGATAAAATACCTAAAGATGAGACAATACAAAATTTGATGCTTTATAAAAACTAATTTTACTAAAGTATCAAATTTTTTCAAGCGCTGGTTTAAACAGTGTATTAGTGCATCAGTCAGGAGTTAGGACAATTAATTTATTACTCATACTTTAAATACAAGTTACTCGGAACTTAACGCGAATCAATATAACAATAATTAAGTTACTTACATCGACGGTTGGAAAACGATGCATCGCCCTGAACTAAGTACCTAAGTAAATAAATTATTTCACTTGAAGTGCTGAGTAGTATATAAAGTACGAGTAAACACCGCAAAAGTTTAAATTAAAAAAAGTACTTTAATTAATATTTTATTTGACTAATAAAATTTCTAAAAGAACTAAAAGAACACTAGAGTGACTATTAATTGTACAGAAAATACATGGTATCTTATGCATTGTTTTGTCAAATGATGTTTTAAAAATGTTCAGCGCCTCTGCCGCAAGAAGGTGTGAGTTGAGCGTCGCCTCAAGAATGCTACAATTTTCCCGAGTTTTCCATTTCTCGGCGACCCTCCCAACCCCCACCCCACTTTTAAGAGTGGGGAGGGTGGAGAAAAAAAGAAGTGGCCTCTCCATTCCACCGAGGAGACGACTCGGGAAGGTTTTTTGTGTTTTTAAAAATGGCGGCTTGGTTGAATATTCTTTTGCTTTTATATTATTCATTTATGTAGGTACTTGATTGCCAAAGGGCAGGCTCCAGCTACTGGGATATTTAGTATTTTTAGTTGTATTCACAGCTAGCGGACGCTCCGCGGTTTCACACACGTTGGGCAGTTTTCCGTGGGAGTACGGAGATAAAATGTAGCCGAAGTTATTCCTTATAAGCTACTAGATGACCCCCACAGCTTCACCCGTGGCATATTTCGACCCCCCGTCGCACCTTTTTAATCCCGTCGCTTATAAATTCTACAATGACGCATAAAAATTTGCCCGATTTGTCGACATTTATGACTACTGATCTCGTACCTAGTGTAGTAGCGTAATGATTAGCATTCCTCGATAAATGGGCTATCTAACACAAAAATATTTTTTCAAATCCGTTCAGTAGTTCCTGAGATTAGCGCGTTCAACCAAATAAACAAATAAACTCTTGAGCTCTATAATATTAGTATACGAGTAGATTACCTACTTTCATATGCATTTAGTGAAAAAACTGTTAAGTTTAATTTACAAACAGTGACTTCCCTTATACTTCATAACTTTTCAAATTTAATTTATCTGTAGGTATAGATAAACCTATTATACACTGTATCCCTAACGGGGTAGTCAGAGAGGACAGATCGCCAGGCTTCACGATCCATGCATACTTCTTTCGGTTCTTGCAGATTTATCAATCGATTCATATCTAGTCAGGTCATAAGTATTGTCACACAGTAAAAACTTTTCTTTTAGAATGCCGGCCACATAAAAGTTTATTGAATTCGAATTTCGAATTGTTCATGAAAATACAAATGTATACTTTTTAGAACTTTACTCACTTTTAAATATGGATTGGACGCTTAAAGAAGACCGTGTTGCAGTTATTGCGTTGTATCGTTGCGGTTACGCGCCAATTAAAATTTTTGGCATATTGAATAATTTGAATATGACCAAAAGATTCGTTTATCGTACCATCAAACGATACAATGAAAACTCTAGTGTAGATGACAGGTCAAGAAGTGGTCGCCCTAGGTCTGTTAGGACTCCAGCAGTGATAAAAGCTGTGAAGGCGCGAATTCAAAGAAATCCCAAACGTAAGCAGAAACTGTTGGCCCTTCAGATGGGGTTAAGCAGAACCACTGTGAAAAGGGTGTTAAATGAAGACTTAGGGCTTCGGTCATATCGAAGAAAAACAGGACATCGTTTAAATGCTCGTCTAATGGACCTGAGACTGAAGAGATACCGCGCTTTGCTAAAGCGGTACGCGGGAAAAAAATATCGGGAAATTCTTTTTTCGGATGAAAAATTTTTTACCGTAGAAGAGAGCTACAACAACCAAAATGATAAGGTGTACGCACATAGTAGTGAAGAAGCGAGCAACCGTATTCCGAGTGTCCAACGAGGTCATTTTCCAGCCTCGATCATGGTATGGTTGGGAGTTTCTTATTGGGGCTTAACAGAGGTACATTTTTGTGAGAAAGGTGTAAAAACTAATGCAGTTGTGTATCAAAATACAGTCCTGACGAACCTTGTGGAACCTGTTTCTCATACCATGTTCAATAACAGGCACTGGGTATTCCAAGGCGTGCTCAAAGCCTCATCCCAATTTGGAGTCACTCAAGACATCCTTAATTAAGGTAGCCGCCGATATTGACATGGACCTCGTTCGTGCTGCGATAGACGACGGCCGCGCAGATGGAAGGCCTGTATTCAAAATCACGGAGGTCATTTTGAATAAACTTTATTGTCATAAGAATCTATGTTTTGTTAAGTTTATTTTGGTATATAAATGGTTACATAATGAATAAACTTGTTTCAATTATTTTATATTAAACATGGGACAGAATTTATGACCTGACTAGGTACATGCACGTCTGGGTATCCGAGTACTTTTGACTTTTCTAATACAGTGTTATTTTTTTTCGTCAAGATGGTTAGGATAGTTAGATAAACCTATTTAACATTTGAAATATTTGGCAGACGAAGCTTATGAATGAGGGTTGACGTAGGCACAGTGTATCAATGACGAAAAGGAGAATAGTCACATTGTTGAGTCAGAAGATGCTGGTACGAATCCAGCTCGAGATTTAAAAAAAGATCTACGACCTGGAAAAGGAGACCAAGATCTCTTGGTTCTCTTACTCACTACCTCAGGAACGCAGCTTAAAGGTAGCCATCAGGGGGCTGCCACATACCACCGAGACCAAGGAAATCGAGCAGGACCTGAAGGAACTGGGCTTCGGGAATTCGTGCGCGCAATACGCGCACGCTCAGGCCGCCCAGGCTGTCTGTTCCTAGCGCAGCCCCAACGTACTAAAGATGGTACCCCGGGCATATATGACATCACAGAGATGCTCTGTATGCCCGGGATCAAGATCGAGGCATGGCGAGGGAAGAAGGGACCAGCTCAGTGCCACAGGTGCCAGCTGTTCCGGCACTCCTCGCACCACTGCCACAGACCACCCGCTTGCATGCGGTGTGGCGGGGAACACGCCGCCAAAGACTGCCCGCGCCCCTGGAGGACCCACCCACCTGCGCGAACTGCGGTGGATCTCATATCGCAAACCATGTTGCCTGCCCGGTGTTCCTAAAGGAGGCGCGGAGCAAGAAGGCCGGTACCGTCGCGTGCACTGCGCCCTCAAAACCTGCCCCCTTCGTTGTAGCAGCAGCAGAAACAAATGCTCCAGGTTCCTTGATGGCAGCTGCCAACCCCGCTCCGGGGGGGAACAGGAATAAGAAGCGCAAGAGAGGTCCTCGCAAGAAGGCTGCAGCCGAGCACCCTGCGACAACATCAGCCAAACCCGTGGTCGCTGCCCCCGTGGGGGGGACGAAGGCGAAGCGGGACCCGAAACCGTCATCCAGCGTCCTGGCCGAAGGGATAAAGACTGATCCAATAATCACCATGGTGATCGGAGTGCTGACGGAAGAGCTCCAGGCCATACAGGAGGAACGGGACCCCGTCCAGTTAATCCTACAATGCGTAGGGAAACATTGCGCCTATAGCCGTTAAATCCCTACGCATCATCTACTGGAACGCCGACGGGATGTCCCCAGTGAAGACGAGGCTCCTGAGGCAGCTACTCGCACAGCGGCAGGCCCATATGGCCCTCATCTGCGAGATGCGCCTCAGGCAGAGCACAGCACTCCGAGCACCAGGGTACCATGTGTACCGAGAGGAGCAAATCTCCCAGACCGGGACTGCTTTCAGGGAATTGGCAGTCCTGGTGAAGAGAAATGTCGTCCACCAACCGCTGCCAACTGTTTTGCTGCAGACGTCGTACGCCTTGGGTGTAGAAGTCTGCGTCGATCCCCGCCCCATCCGTGTGTTTGCGTACTACGCGCGACTGGCCACGGCTGATGTCTACACCCTGATGGACTCACCGGACCCGGTCATAGACTCGGGTGACTTCAACGCCAAGCACACGGCTTGGAACTCCACGCGCATCTGTCCCAACAGGCGCCGACTCTTCAGCATCGCGGAACAGTATAGATATTGTAACGTTACAATTTTCCGGGAGGGGAAAAATGTAAGGTCTAGGAGATAACTATCACCAGAACTGGAGGAGTCCCGGTTTAACAGAAAAAGTAAAAGAAAAAAAAGGAAAAGGTAAAGTTAATTTAATAAAAGTTAAAATATAAATATAAGGCCAGGGAAACCGGGGGTAAAGTGAAGGTCTCGCAGGTTTCTTTAAAAGAGCAGGTTATAAGTTAGGCCTTGAGTCAGGCCTCCACGTCGCCAAGAAGGGGGGCCTTGAGTCAGGCCTCCATGTCGCCAGGAAGGGGCCTCGAGTCAGGCCTCCACGTCGCCAGGAAGGGGCCTTGAGTCAGGCCTCCACGTCGCCGACCTCGGAGAAGCAGGTCGCGGTATTTGAAGGCAAGCAGAGGGCTGAAAGTCACCAGCCGTCGGCGTCACAAGCCACTGCAGACAATCACGTTAATATTACAGAGGGCACAACCCTCTCACTCAGCACTACTAATCAAAACCTCCTGACAAGGCGAGCACCAAAAGTAGACTGATTTGACGGCCCCGGCTCCCTTCTTTTACAGATTGTTTGGCATTTCAAAATTTAAACAATATTATTCTAAACATATTTTAAGAATATTAATTTATAACAAGGTCTAATACCTATACAACCGAATCTACTGGCAGCTCTAGCAATAAATTAAAAATAACACCAAGGCTTGTCATTATCTGACAATACAAAAGGTAAACAAACATTAAAAGATCACTAGAAAATCTAAATATTTCGAAATATAAAGGCCTAGGAATGCTACAGACAATGGCCATGCAAATAATTTGAGAGAACGTATAATAAAACATTTAATTAAAATAGCTAAAAAGTAAGTAAAAAATGTTACATTACAATATGAGGTGCTGGGGCCTGAGGTCCCGACTCATTATCCATACCAGGCAGGCCTACCAGCTGCGCTATCGATTGACGTCCTGGACGACCACCTCCTCTCAAACCACCAGTCAGTCCTCCTGACCCTAACGAACAACCTTACTCGGTCATCGCCACCATCGCCCCGCTTTCGCCAGGATTAGCAAGCATTTACCGATATTATGGCGAAGCACTCGCCGCACCGCCGCATTGAGTCCAAGTCAGACGTCGACGCGCTCGCCGAAGATCTCAGCGCTGTTATTAACACAGCGCTACGAGACTCCAGGTTAGAAGCCCCGTCGACCCCGGAAACCTCCTCAACTTCGCCGGCCTTCATCTTGGCGATGCGACAAGAAGCGGAAGCTGAGAAGACTGGCAGTGCAACCAATGCCCGACCCTGAAGTGCCAGCTCAACGCGCTGGCTGCAAGGGTCTCGGGCGCCCTGGAATCCTGGAGTCTGACCCTGGAGTCCCAGACGGCGCGATGTTGGCACTATACGCCGACGACGCCGCCTATATCACGACCTCCTTGACCGCTACACATGCGGCGGTCAAAATGCAGCGTGCCCTGGATGTGCAGCGCGCCTTGGCTGGATGAATGGAGACTGACGTTCATTGTGGCAAAGACCCAAGCGCTTGTTGTAGAGGGTGCGTGGCAACCCGCGCCCTTACTCTGCTCGGAAAAGCTGTCGACTGGTCCCCGACGGTGAAGTACCTTGGAGTGACCATTGACCGTCGTCTCACCATGCGACACCACGTGCAGAACATTGTTGGACAAGCTCGCGCCGCTCGGGCTCTCCTGCGTTCGGTGATCTCTTCGTGCCTCCCGCTAAGCGCGAAGCTGGGCGTCTATAAAACATACATACGCGCTTCGTGAGGAACGAGACGATCGCCCGAGACCTACGCATGGAGAGCCTCGACGACTACATAGGTCGCTTGAGCGCCAACATGTATGTTCGCACGCGCCGGGGAGTCGAACTTCCGCCACCTGCGGGAGATCGCTCCGTACCACCGGCGCCCCCCGGATAGACCTCTGCCGCGGGACTTGATCCCCGCTGCAGCTCGACCGGAACATACAACGTCACCCTGAGGCCGGCTAATGGGCGCCTCCTGTCGGGAACCCTTTCCGCCAGGCTCGACCTCGCCGACGCCCCCAGTGTGACCCCCAGATGATGACCTCAGCTGCCGCTGGCTAGTAGACCCTTTGGAAAGTATCCGACGGGGTCAGGGCTCGCTAGCGACACGCTCCACCACCGGACTTGACGCCCAGAGTTGACACCACGGCTTTTACAAGCCAATCCAACGACCCGCCTGTATCGACAGGCGGCGCTGAAAACCACTGCAAGAGGCCAATGCCTCGACCATTCTCCACCCAACTCCTCTAGGGGAGTTGTGAGATGGCCAGTCGGACGACCGATACGGTTCAACGGTCCTGATACTCTACGGCTCAAGAAAATAAACCAAGAAAAATCCGAAGTTATTTCTCTGCCTGGAACCCCTGCCCTGAAGCCACATCAGCGTGAACATACGGAAAAGGCATTCTTCAGACCGGATCAGCTGCAACAACCTACAGGGTGACGAGAGCAAAATATCGTTTCTATCGTTTCTATACAGTCCACTTGCTCTCGCCGTCCGTAGCGACCACCTATTTTAGGGACTGGTAGTAGTCCCTTGGTCCCTAACACATGTAATAAATTAATAACATAATGGTTGTTTTGTGTAACAACAAAAAAATAAAGTTATCAAATACTTACAATTATAAAAAATAATTTTTTGACAGTAAACAATAAAAGCTTTGGCTTTAAAAACATCTGCTTATTAAATTTTCAAGTAGCGAAAGAAAAATGGAATTCAGAAATAGAAGAAATGCAGATTGTCTTTTTTTTAAGTTAAATTATGTTGATATATGACCAGTGCTTCTGGAGAACTTGATAAACACAATCAAACTTTTTGCGTTCCTCTAAATATGTCCATGATGTGTATTATTTTATTATTAGTCTTAATAATCCATGTCAACTCTGTATACTGTAGGTATTATCATTCATTGATAATAATAAAACTATTTATGCTCTTTGAATTTATTTTAGGTATGAGATCCAATTTCCATCTCACTTTCCACTTACATTTTTTTATTCCATTTAGGTGACAGACAAACATGCGAACCACCTGGATCGAAAGTGGTTACCAGAATTTACGTACGTTTGCAAACTAAACGTGTTGGGTATTATAATCGGTTAATTATATCTGTTTCAAAATTTAGTTGCAACGTCAACCTGAACAACCATACATTCATTGTAGTTTAATAAAAATGTAATAAAAAAAGGAATACGTATGCGAATAAATTAATGCCCTTTACAAAAAAACCATCCTTGTACCATGCCATAACTCGAAAATAAATAGAAAATAAATTTAAAAAAAAAGGATTACTAAGTATCAAATTATTCCGAATAGACCAAGAGTCCGCTACTGGTGGTACGTAACAAATCTCTTCTGCCGGGAAGAAAATATAAAAACCATATTAAAAAGAGCCTATATACAATTTCTGAATACTCATCGAAACTCAACCGTATTCTGTAGACGTCAATACTCAAATCAGCTTGTTCTATAAAATTTTGATGATCTTAAACTTACTCATTGTAAAAGGCTATAACTACAAAATTACTTTTATTCAAAATTGAATGTTATTGCAACGCCATAAGAATAATATTCAATTGCAACAAATGGTTGATATAAGTTTATGAAATCAGAATAACCTTATACAGGGTGGCCAAGACAGTGTTGGTAGAAATTCCCTAAGTGTTTGAGCTACCCCCCTACTTCTTTGCTGTGTTAATTTACATTTTAAATTGCTCTTACATAGCTAAGCGGCGAGTTGCCCTGTTTTGTAGCGGCCTGTATCAGGGGGAGAACTGTATATAGGTATATTGTTTGAAAGTTTGAGTTCGATCGAGTAGGTTCTTCTTAGTTAGTTTTTAATTACGTTGGAGATTTAAATCTACTGATTTATTAAGGAGGTTGCACTCTGAAGACTATCGCCGTGATGTAAGCTTGATGACATTCGAAATTTAAACTTCAAGTGTCAAAAGAGTTTTTATAATAATGTTTATGGCATGGCTACTTCGGCCTTTGTGCCATTCAAAAGAGTTTTAGCAGGTGCTTTGGGGACCTACCGAAATATTCCGGGCGAAATATTCGCCTACAAGCGTCACTCGTCTCAGTACCAGCTAACGCTTACCGTAGTGATCGTGTACAGAAAACTGAGTTGATGGGGCACAGTGTATGTACACTTTCAACTTTATTTATCAAACATATCCAGAATCACATAGAAAATCTTCAATTTTGTTACTAAGAATGATATTAACAAAAATATTACCAAAAGAAAAGCTAGCTAGCAAAAGAAAAGAAAAGTTTAAACACATTAGAACAATTAGTATTTAACCCTAACGTAACGAGGCAACGACAGATTTGTTATTTTATATCTCTGAGGTGGCAATCAAGCGTACGGCCCACCTGACGCAAAGTGGTCACATAACCCTATCGACTTTTGCAACACCAGAGGTGCAGCACTCGCGCTGCTGACCCTTTATAAACCTTCTAGGACCCCTTTTGAAGAACCGCATAGGTTTGGGAAACACCAGGCCGGGAGTTCATTCTACAATCTAAACGTACGCGGAATTACCTCTATCGGACCTCACCGTATGCGTTGCGTTCGTTCCGGACGCAAAACGTGAGGGTTAACACCCTGTCACAATAGACAACCAACGTAATTAAAAAATAATTAATAAGGTAGCCGTGGGCATCATATCAAACAACTCCTCAGAGCACAGAACATGCAATAGAACACGCATAAGGAGGCAAAGTCTCTCCTGTCGCAAAGGGGTTCGACACCGCCCGCTAGTAGAGGATCGTTGACAATCCTCATAGCACGTCCTTCTACCGAGTCTAAAGGTCGAAGCTGGTATTCCTATTAGAATGAAATGAGAAACATGTGCACACGCTATTTATAAGCTAACTACAGGCAAGCATTGCCACCCACTACTATCTATATTTCTATATCTATACTAATAAATAAAGCTGAAGTGTTTGTTTGTTTGTTTGGTTGAACGCACTGACCTCAGGAACTACTGGGTGGATTTGAAAAAATCTTTTTGTTGTAGCGCATTAATCCAGGCAGGCTGTAAGCTATATATTATCACGCTACTGCCCTGGAGAGCGGAGCAGTAGTCAGAAATGTCCACAAATCGGGCAAATTTTTTAAACATTACTGTAAACTTATAAACGACAGGATTAAATAGGTGCAACGGGAGTCCGAAGTATGTCAAGGGCGAAGCTGTGGGAGTCACTGGTATTTTAAAGCAAGAACCTACTTTAATCTTTATAGCAACACTGCCCTGTCATTTCTTTAGTGCTTTACATCAAACCCGTGGTCAATTACAGGCTATTCTTGACAACTTTGACCCAATTATGACTTACTGATCACCAATTGAGCTTTACAATGAAGTTGAGCATCTCAAGTTATATAATTATTTAATTTGCCGTAATTAATGGGTAGTTTACTATAAGGTTCTGTGTTCTAACTTTCAGGGTATTGATGAAGTCTTAATTAACGACCTCTGTAAAGCTAAGGAGTCACCAAAGATCGCTACACACTATATTTGGTCAGTTTATGTTTTTCAATCACGCCGTATCCCCTGGTGGTGTGGCAGAGGCATATTATACGCCCACACCCTGTGTATCGCTGTCCTATGTGTTGAAATAGACAGCACCTGCTGTTGAAATATTTCAAGCCGCCCATAAGGCCTTTAACTTGACTTAACGACTGCCATGTTACTGGCAACCGGGACCAACGGCTTAACGTGCCTTCCGAAGCATGGAAACAAATGCCACAAAGTGGTCACCTATCCGTGATCAGCCATAGCAAAAATTGCATAACGCAGTGATCGTTAACAGAGCACTGAGTCACCGGGGCCGCGAACGCTTCATGATCACAGTAAAATATTATAAAACTAACTTGTGTACAGAGCACTACTAATTATTATATGTTCTCATTTTTATGTGTTCTGTGATTTTGTGTCGTTCATTTGCAGAGTTTTTCAGCAATGTTCATGAGGTCAGAATCTTAGGTCAGTATTCCATAACGTTTATCAATACTCAAGAAACACTTGAGAATAGTATTTATAAGGCAAAATCTAGCCTCAAGCGTCGGTTGAGTATTAAGAAACGTTCTGGAATACGGACCATACACAGGTTTTCATCATGTATCGCCACTCGAGAACTTTTCCGATTAAGGCATGTTTGGATGGATTTGAGTCGCCCTTGCTTCCCGATTACACCAAACTACCAATCACTAAGCACCTTCTGCTTGCCGAACATCTGCTAGGCTCTTTCTCCTTTTCTATTTCGATCGACCAGTTATCTTCTACCCCATTACAAACTAGCATGTAGGGTTGCATGTGCAGTATAGACTATCAAAAATGCAACTGACTAGCGGCCACTGGCACGGTACGTGTTACTACAATTATATTGGCCGACCGCACGCCGACACATCTATTGGAGTACGATTGTACTACTACGAAAAACTGTCAAAATTGTACCGGTGGTTTTATATTGAGCGACGATTTCGATTCCATTTCGAAACGATTGAAATAGCAGACTCGACCGCCAGTTTTTTTACCCCATCATTATAGGGTCAATACCGGTTTGACCAGCGTATGACCCTTACTTCCAATACCTATTGTACAGTGGTCAAGCAGATGTTTGTTACTTACGTGCTTGAATAGGATAGGGTTGCCAATTTTGGTATGCAATTTAACCGATTGCGAGTTGCATAAAAGTTTAATCTTCGGTCAGCAAATTTATTTAGTACCAGGTTACTATACCGGCTTTAACCGCAACGTAGTTCCAAACGAAATGAGCGTTCACAGATCAACCTGTCTCGATTTTCTTTTCCTTTATGCAAGTATCTCTCTTCTATATAATAAAAAATCAAACATATTTTGGTGTATTTTTTTATCCACCACCATCAAGTCCAAATTATTCTAATAATTCTGCTATAGTATTAATTCTTGTGCTTGACTGCTTTGGTGGCGGAGTGGTAGTGTATGCGACTGCCGAGCCTGAGGTCCCGGGTTCGATTCCCGGGTCGAATAAATATTTATACTAATCCGACTGCCAACCAGGACCAACGTAGCTAAATAAAGACGTAGTCTAAAGAAAGCGTACCCCGCCCAGTGACTAATGCTCAGATGATTAATAGAATAATTTAAAGTCACTAAAATGTTTAAACATTCAGAGATTTATGTTCCACACGCCGACATACCCGGGTTAGGGTATTTGCGAAGCAAATTTTTAGTGTGACGTCCGGATATCCGTCGCGGAGTTAACTATTCCTCTTAAGCCGGATAACCGGTGTAAATCTTACATTAGATCTATGTACACCTACAGGTGGTTTTAGCGTTTTTGAGGTGGTTTTTTTTGTAAATTTGGCTCGTTAAAATGACACCGCCCGCTTAATAGCCTCTTAAATGCCCTCAGGTTGACAGCCCAGATATGCTTCTCTTTTGCGGTGTATAAATGTGGGTGCATTCAAGTTCTACCGAGATTTATGGGGACCATACCAGTTTCAGTGGCATGTGGTGCACCTCCTGACTAACGGCCGAGTTTTTAGTTAAGAAATTTTTTGAAAAAAAAAAACCTGTAGTTATTAACCCGTCTGGCCAGCGTGGTACAGTAAGGCCAATAATCCCCCCAAAATTATTTGAAGAGGCTTAGGTACAAATGTGAACTTACTTAGGTGGACTGTGATTGATTGATTTCATTGTTTAATTGATGTTCCTAGTATTTTCTTGTTAGGGTGTAACGTAAGTAGGTATTAGAATGTTGAAAAAGTATTTTAAAGCTTTTCTTCGTAAGAACCTTACTTATATATAATAAAAAAATTAATAATAATAAATAAAAAAGTCTTAGAGTTTTTAAATGAAATGAAAATATATTTATTAAAGTAGGTCACAAAGTCACACTTACGAACGTCAAGATTATTGCTTATATATTTTTAGCCATATTCGCAAAGCAATAGGTAGACACTGGGAAATAACATGGCAATAAAACTTATGGCCACTCTTTTTAATCGGCAGCAATTACATTTGTTTATGTTCACATAATTAAAATGAAAATAGCGTTGTTTAACAGTATTGTCTATTACATTATATTCATTATTTTAATTTATTATTATTATTTCAATTAGTATATTTATGTTTGTTGACTTAGAGCGAGTTAATCCCTAGCATTTTTATCATTTATATGGTCTGAAATTTAATAGTAATTGGCCAAATTTGGCCTTGATTGTTGTCATAAACATATTTATTGACAATATTTTAATATCGTTGGGAAGTTTATTATAGACTATTATACATTGCCCCATAAAGTAGAATGAAAACGAGACGAGTAGAATGTAATACAAGAATTATAAAAATTGAGTTTTCATTAATCTACAATAGCTAATATAAAGGGCAAGCTGTATCGTTAAAAACTGTAGCTGGAATACAAATGTCGGCGTTTTATGCTGCAAGCATATTTATTTTTTCAAATTAAAGTCTTTCAATCCCATACGAGTAAAACCAGAATATTTTCAAAAAGCATATAAAAATTATATTTGCTTTTTGAAATATATTAATAGTATGCATAGAAAATAGCAAGCTGGTCAAGTCAGCTTCAGTTGGCAAGAGCTCCTAGCCAAGAGACCCACGCAATATAAAACGATTTGAACAGGTATTTCGTTAAAGTACTTACTTTGTTTCTAAAGGCAGATTTATTTCTCGAACAATATCAGTTTGCTTTTCGTTTCAAAGTATTCTTAGTATTTAAAATAAGTATCATATTCTGTACAAAGTCGTTGTAGACTTAGAAACTTTTTGTTGAAAGTATAAAGTTTTGTCTGTCAAAGTGACAAATTCTGACAGGGCTTAGGATTTAAAAAGTGGGAAGGGGTTTTTTAAGAGGGTATTTGCAGATAGATATGTAGATGAAGTAATCATTACATATGATTGTGGAATGTGTATTTGGTCTTGCTCAATATCATGTAAAATGAAAATGAAAATGCTATTTAGTCAACTTTGAACCATTAAAAGATTCACTCCTTAAGTTCTGATAATTATTGTCATTGGAACGCGGCTAAAAGTTTATAACGTTATTTTTATGAGTGAAAAGTGTTACTGAATTCTGAACTTTTTCGGAGCGTACAAAGTTCCCTCCTAAATTTCCATTGAGGACCATTATTTAATCAGAAGAGATTTATTTGGCCCTTTGTTGCACAAGGCCACATAGCCCAAATTTAGTTAATATTTAACTTTTAATATGGAGTTTAAAAAACTGATAGATAATATACTATTTAAATTATTCCTACATTTTATACCTAGAAGACACAAGCTCGGAAATAAACACATAATATTTGTTGAAGTTCTCATTCGGGAATCAAACCCGAAACCTGAACAACAGCGGTCGCGTACATCACCATTGTGCTACTGAAACATTTTGACATGTTTATAAAATTAATAAAAAATCGGTGTGTAACGAGAAATTTCACTTCTTACATGTGTACACAAGTATAAATTTTCAGGTTTCACTTCAAAACAACATGGCGCGTAACCTAAAAACGGTGACGGTTTTTTTACAGTTATTAAATTTCTTTTAAATAAAATAAAAAAATTAACTTGAAAAAAATAGTACTGAAGATAAATTCTTTGTCATTTTAAACTATCTCTTTTATACAAACAAAACCAATAGCGCCTTCGCGTGTACACAGCACAAACGGAAGTCGACAATAATTCGTCGGTGTTTTCGCGAATTCTTACCGCGGCGGTATACCCCCTGTAATGCCGTTTATCTGCCATCCTTATCTGATTCTTTACATGTAAGTGTGATGCTAGATTGCAAACTATTTTAGTGTGTTTTTGGGGCGTGTTTCACCGCATTCAGTTTACAAGGAAAGTTAATCTATAATGTCGCTTAAGAAATTTATTGAACACTAACTGAGCCTCGCGGCTTCACCTATATATACTTCAAACACTTAATCACATCGTTTATTAATTTGATAATGGTGTATGAAAATTAGCCCCATTTGTTGATATTTATGATCACTACTTCTGCTGTTTTGGTTAAAAGCACAATGATATATTATATAGCTTATACCTTCCTCGATAAATGGGCTATCAAACACAAAAATATTTTGTCAATTCTTAGTTGCACCAGTTACTTTCGTGAAGGTTTCGTTTTCATTGATTAAAACAAAACTGAACTAAACTATCTTCACGCTGTATCCCTGACGGGGTAGTCAGAGAGGACAGAACGCCAGGCTTCGCGATCCATGCATACTTCTTTCGCTTCTTCAAGATTCATCAATCGCTTCATACACGCCCGTCTGGGTCCGGATCCGAGTACTTTTGACGTTTCCATTTTTCATTGATTACTTTAGTACAAAACTTTGATCTGTTTTATTACACTTTATTCCCTAAATGAACTTAATGGAAATTGAGCTATGAAAAACTGTTATGAACCACTCATTTTACAGTTTTGCATTATGATGCAAAATCTAACAAAGTATATTACAATAATGTAAAAACATATGCAAATAAATTCTCATTTATTAAGTTTTCAACACTATCATATTCATAATAAATTATTAATAGATCATATTTAAAATACACCTTATTTAAATAAAAAAAGCAACCTATAACACTTAATCACGCGATCACGTAGCAAAAATAATATTCACATAAACCTATCAAAATATTTGGACACCAGTCAATAAAATAAAAAAAAAACTATAAAACCTGTTGACAACAGGTGGTAAGCTTAAAGCTGACGCGTTGACACATCGGTGACGTCATCGTTCGATATACGAAGAACGCCTTGGAGGACAAAGACTAAGTTATTGAACTGTCGATACTTTATATGAATTTATGCCTACCTAAAGTTATATTAAAGAAGTTAAAAATAGGCCTTCGACATCAAAACTAAGATATTGTTGTTGTGACAAAAACATTGTATTTGTTGTTATTTGTCATCGCCCACCTTGGGCAAGCAAATAAGACTCAGTCCATACGTCAGAATGGAATTTTTTACTATTTTAATCGAACCTATGTTATAATTATAATATTATCGATTATATTATTATTCTATATTGTACGTTGTGCTTTTTCAATAATCCATCGTCATCTACGAGGCCGACTTCCGCGAGAAAAACTTCAACTTACCTTGTATTTAAAACGAGATATTTTGAACAGAGCTCTAAAATAAAAATATAATAAGCGTATTCTTAGCCGCAATAACGCCGTGTTGAAATAAACAGACACAGGTTGTGGCTAACTGCTGTTGAAAATTTTCAAGCCGTCCATAAGGCCTTCAGCTTGACTTAATTACTGCCATGTTACTGGCAACTGGGACCAACGGCTCAACGTGCCTTCCGAAGCACATAAACGCTCGCAAATGTAAATGACACAAAGTGGTCACCCATTCGTGACCAGCCATAGTGAAAGTTGCTTGTGCAGTGATCGTTTACAGAACACTGAGCCCGCGGGACCACGAGCGCTTCATATATACAATATAAATAATAGGTACTCTTTGAATATTACTACACTGTCATTTCTGTTTATTGATCTAAGACCTATATTAACAAGGTGTCGATCGTTTATTTATTGAAAGCAGTTATTGAATTTTAAAACAGACCCTGTTCTATCAGAGCAGGTAACAAAGTACTTTTTCATAAAGAAGGTATTAAGGCATGCAATTTACGACCTTCTGACTTTGCAATAAGACAAACTTTAAAAAAATATACAAACCAAATTTAAATTTATTTAAGAATGTCAAGCATTCTATCTTTAAACTACTGAATAATCATCCCAACCCTATTGTTATAAGAGCGATAATAATATTCCGTGTATTAAAGAATCAGGAAGGATGTACTTTACAATAAACTTCCGGTATTTCGAATTTAGTATGTTTTTCAAAACTGAGTCTTGTTTCTTTGAAATAAGAACACAATAGCACGATGAATTTTTTAAAATAGAACAGTGACGATAACATGACGTGTCAAGTAGAAAACGAAACCAGGATATGTGGTGGATATCAATTTAAAATCATTTATCGATCGAAAATGCTTTGAACAGGTGGTAGGAGAAAGTGGTGTGTATTTTTTAGAATTTGTGTAAAAGTGATCGTGTTTCTTAAATCAAATTTGATATTGTGTTCTGTGATTTAGTGTTTTGTGAATTTTATGAAAAAAAATGGTTGTCGTAGTACATTGGAGTTTAGGTACTGGTTTTGTAATTGTTTTTATTATTGAAGTTATAATTCTTTTGGCGCGTTAGGGAAAAATAATAAAATTATTTTTTTACGATGCGCGCGCAGACCGTAACGAAAAACCGACACCATGAAGTTGCCTTATAAACAGTCTTAAGTTAGCTGATATGTGTGTCCATGACAACTTACAACTACATTCAAAGTAGTTTTCATTCTTTTGATGTTTTTTTCATACTAATTTATCATTCCTGTTACAAAGAAAGAGTTGTGATATCTGTGATGAAATCTTATTAGACTACAGCAGTATAAATTTAAACGCCTGTACATAAGTATAAGGACACTTTTTTTTACAATCCACTTTTTATCCTGCGACCACTTCGTCTCGCCTTACGACAATAACATACAACATCTGCATCTCGGAAGAGACGAGGCACAACACTATGATAGTTTAATGGCTAGTCTAGCCTCTGTGCTGGGGACTCCCAGTTTGAGAGACTCCTCACAAAGCCGTAGTAAAGTGCTAAGTACAAAAAATAATCCAGCATTGCGGCTGTACTAAAGCCTCACCCACGAAGCCTAAGCCTCATCAACTTTCAAATATATAAATAGTTTAAGCTCTAAAGGTTTTATAAGTTCATGGTTACAATTAATTAATCATCTTAGGTTTTATAATCAGTTGTTATCTCGGAAGGGGTGGCAGGGGCATATAAAATGCCCACATTTCGCCGTGTACATTTTTAGTCCCATTTAACAGGCGGTGGAGGTGGTGAGGTCATGTTGAAAATCGACAAGCACAGGTAGTTGCGACTTTCTGTTGAAAATTTATAAGGCGCCCATAAGGCCTTAAACTTGTTTTAACGGCTGCTATATTACTCGCAACCGGGACCAATGTCTTAACGTGCCTTCTGAAGCACGGAAACGCTCTTAAATGGAAATACCACAAATGTTGTCTATACTAATATTATAAAGCCGAAGGGTTTGTTTGTTTGTTTGGTTGAACGAGCTAATCTCAGGAACTACTGGTCAGATTGGAAAAAATATTTTTGTGTTAGATAGCCCCATCTATCGAGGAAGGAACTCCGTGCTTCGAATATCCGTGCTTCGAAAGGAAGGCTATAGGCTATATATTAACACGCTACTTCCCTGGAGCAGTATTTATAAATGTTGACAAATCGAGCAAAATTTAATGCATTATTTTAGAATTTATAAGCGACGGGAGTTCGAAGTATGTCACGGGCGAAGCCGAGGGGGTCACCTAGTATATTATAATAGAGATTAATTTTGATTTGATTCAAAATTTTTCTCGTGCAACTGCCTATCCATTTGAATTTGGAATTAAAATTCATTTACCGTTATCTGCCCTTTCCTAATACACACACAAGGAACATATTCGAATTTTATAATACGTGACCTAACAATATGCAATTTTGTAACATCTGCCTGACCTTTGCACCTCGAACGACACAAAAGATCCTAGAAAAGGACAATGGGACACGTAAGAAGGGGTCACTCACTGGTCAAACCGGATTTGGACACAAACCGGTTTTAACTGACCATTGTATTCCAACTGATTATTCCAACACATATCCGGGGTGACCGGACAGTGCAGTACGTCGGTAGTAGTACGTTATGCGGATGTGGATTTCGTCTAGGGTGAATTATAAAATAATAATAATAAATGTATTTTTAATTTCTCTCACACAAAATTATTATAATAGGCTTAGTTTAGTTACATTTAGCATTTGTATTTATGTGAGAGACTGGTATCTGTACTAGGAGACCTGTGTGACAGATTACCAGCCTCACCAGACTAGGCACATATGGTAACTGGTACCTTTCTAATATAATCTAATAGTAATACTATTTTCATACGTACATGTGTATCATTTCTTAAGTGTGTGTGTGCGTGTGCGTGTGCATATGTGTGTGTGTGTGTGTGAGTGATTAAGTGAGTGTTTGAGTGAGTGTGAGCGTTCCTAAAAGTGAGTGTTATTGAGCATCTCATACAACCACATCCAGCAGATTCTCTATATTTTCAAAACTTAAGGATTTTAACCAATCAGAAAAGGTTTCTTTACACTTGTACTTTGTAAGAGAATAAATGTCCAGAACCTTATTAATTCTATTATAAAGGTAAACACTCAGAAATCCATAAAATCTCCCAGAAAAACTTGTGTTCCATTGTTTCACAGTGCAACAAACCTTATGTTTAAGCCGCTTGTCTATATTACATTCAGAATTATATTTAATGGTGGAGTGCTGTCTGAGGATTATGTGTAAAATAAATAGTTGTCTGACTGAAAGAACATTTGTTAATTTATATAATTCATTTGTCGGATAACGGAAAGGCAAGGACAGGCTAACTTTTAAAACTGCTCTTTGAGCTCTCTCTACTTCCAGTAAATAGATTTTATATGCCCCACCCCACACAGTAATACAGTAACTTAAAACAGATTGACCTAAGGCCGAATTTACGAGTTTTCAACTCATTAACCCTAAAATTTAGAAAAATCTTATAAAACGGCTGTATGTCCGTCCGTCTGTACGTATCAATTTCTCAGGAACCGTAAGAGATAGAGACAAACGGGAAACCATGAATACGTGCATAGGCGATTTTGAGGTCTATTATTTATTTATCTAGCACGCCTTATCCTCGAAGGGGTGGCAGAGGCAAACATATTGTATGACCGCTTTTCACCATGCGTATTTCTGTCCCACGTAATAGGTGGTGAGACCATTGCCCTGTTGAAATAGACAGACGCAGGTTGTGACTACCTGCTGTTGAAAGGCGTGATCGATAAACAAATATTGAAAGATTATTGTTCCTGTGAATTTGGGGTAAAAGGGGGTCGTAGTTTGAAATATGCCACGGGTGAAGCCGGGGGCGCGTCTTCATAGATTTTTATTAATTATATACATTTACTTGACTTGTTTGTGGTCGTGATTTAACTCGTGACCCCACTATGCACTCTACCAGCGTGTGGTTCAGAATACCATATTCTTAGAATGACTTTCATTCCATAAACATATATGTGAGCATGTGTGTCATGCGTTCGAAGTGGATATCACACCTCTTTAGTCATTTCACCGAAACGGACACGATAGCTTACATATTTATTCCGTTCATTCATCTATACTAAAATATTATAAATCCGAAGAGTTTGTTTGTTTGTTTGTTTGTTTGGTTAAACGCGCTAATCTCAGGAACTGCTGTTCGGATTTGAAAGTAGCCCATTAGATAGATAGCCCATTTCCTGGAAAGCGGAGCAGTAGACATAAACGTTTTATGCATTTAAATTTTTTATGAATTTTTGTAGAATTTATAAGCAGTAGTCATAAATGTAGACAAATCGGGCATTTTTTATGCATTATTATATAATTTATAAGCGACGGGAGAAAATTATAATGTGTGACCGACCATCTAAGGCAACTTTTATATTTTCGTTTCAAAGCAATGGTCACCCTAACCACCTCCTCGAAACATACAATATCAACAAGACAACAATTGATTATCAACAAAACATAAAAAAGCCAACAAAAGACAGGATGTGTGGACACCGGTCTAAAAGACCAACAGCATTAAAAGTCACGTTCAATAAAATAAACAACGTTCTCGAAATGACCATATGCCGCGGAAGGGTTAAAAATATCTTTAGTCACGCCTTATCTATTGATTTGTAATTGGAAGGGTTGGCTACTTTATTGTCACAAAAAGTTTGATATCCGATGATTTTGTACAAAAAAATTAACTATTTTGTTTGTTAAACAGATGTGAGATCAATAAGGTATGCTTTTATGATTTTTTTAAAATTCATTAATAGAAAGTTAAATCTGAGACGTCAATAATTGTCCTGAAATATTTTACTCGTTTTTATCTATTAATTCTGCTAATTCTTTTTAAACATTGCTGTGCTCTGTTAACATTAATATTTTTTAAATATTAATCTTTAACATAATGCTGTACTAAAACCATAGATAATGTAAAGTAGGTACACATTTGAATACCGCATCGGCAAATAAAATAACATGGAAATGGGACAAAAGACGAAAAACCGACATCTTTCAGCTTATTTAAATTTTATAGAGCATTTGCGTGATGGCCGCCGTACCATGTAGCGAAACATTGCAGGGACGTATTAGAAACACTGTTTATATCAATCACGCTCAAACAATCTCTATTATCTCCGAAGGGTGGACAGAATATATTATTCATCCATATTTCATGCTTGAAGTCCTGTCCCACGTAATAAGTGGTAAGCTCATTTGCCGTGTTTTAATAGACAGACGCAGATTGTGGCCTTCAACTTGGTATTGCGGCTGCCATGTTACTGGTAACCGGGACCAACGGCTTAACGTACTTCCTGAAGCACGGGATTGCTCTCAAATAGAAATCCACACGGACATCCATCGGTAACCAGCCATAGCTAAAGTTTCAGAAGCGCCTCAACAAAGAAACTGTTTTAAAAGATTTATACTTAAAGATTCATAAACCGTCTTTTATGAATCTTTAAGTATAAATCTTTTATTATTCTAATTTCGTTTAACTGTCTTTTATGGGAGGAAAGATCTAGTCACATTGTGAGTGGTGTACGCATCGGAATCGAGTCCGTGTACTATCACAGCTCAGACCCCTTCGATGAAATTCTGAGCCCAAAAAATGTTATCAAATAAAATTGAGAAACTGAATAACTTTAAAATGATAACCAAGTTCCTTGTCAACAATAAAATAAAAACAAAAAGGAGTAAGGTGCCCAAATGCACTCCTGTACTAGTTTGCTGCTATGCAAGGTCATAAGTTATATAACAAAATAGGAGAGCTCATATAAAATTTTCCACTACCTCTTAGCAGTCAGCACCGCGTATTTTCAGTATTTGTTCACATCTAGAAATACACAATAAAAAATGCGCTTTAAATTATGCTCTTGACAGATGGCAAGAAATCAGAAATCATAAAATAAGGTAGGAATATTCCCTATGAAATGACTAATTTTTTACCGAATCAAACCGAAAGCTATTGTTGTAGGACTAAAGTACTATACCTTTTTTCTTAAATTGAATATGGTAAAATTAAATCCCTTTTGAGCTTAAAGGGTTATTATTATAATTTGAGTGTAACAAGCCCTACCAAGATCTCCGGGGCCCAAGTGACCTCACTTGCAAGCGGGTGCACCTGTTGACTAACGGATGAGGCACCGACACAGGCGCCCTTACGGGGTTGGGAGGTCTAACGGTAGTCGCTCCCAACAATAACAAAAATAAAAAAGCAAACGACAGCACCCAAATAAAAGTGAAGCCTAGGGTCTAAATCCAGGTAGGGTTTGGAAGCAACTGGGAAAACACGAAAATTACATTATCAATATGTACAAAATGTAGGCTTGGTGTTGAAAAATAAAGTTTAACTAAAACCAGTGTATACACTTTTCCATGATATAGAGATAGACAGACGCTACAACAATACAATATTCTAAATTTGACAACTCAACATGAATAATGTTTCCGTTATTAGCAAATAAAATAATGCCCAAATTCCTGAATACTTAAATGTTACTATTTGTCACTAAAACCGGTATGGCAGCAGCTGCATAATACTTTGAAATATTAAAAAGCTTAAGGAAGGGTCAGCAAAACCAGATTTTTAACTATACAATAGAAGACAATGTGCCTAAAATTGACCCTTGGGGGACACCGGTCAGTTTTGCGTTGTGTCCAAACCAGTTAGTTAAGTAAAGGGGTATTTTTTAATATTATTATTTGAATTTTTATCATATTCAATTTATCGGTGGTCAGTTTGTATTTGGCAGTGTTCAGTGTCAGTGGTTACTGTGATATTATAAATAGAAAGCCTATCTGTGATCTATCGGTAAAATAACAATTTTTTATTGTTGCGTAGCTAAAACAACTTCAGTGATCTTATTATAATTATCTATATAGTCCACCATATACCATCTATTAGCTAATAATATAATATGACAGTGAATTTTAGATTGTTTCCTATGTATAATATGTATGTATATATTTAGAACTAAAAAAGTATGTACATCAGTTGTCTAGATCCCATAACAAAATCTTATATTAGCTTACATTGGCCTAGAAAAAGTGTAAAAAAATTTTTTTTTACAGCAATTACGAGTATGGTAAAATAATATAAAAATTTAACAAAGAATAGAATGACATAGGAAAAAAAGTAAGTATTTACGTAGTTAGTTCTAAAATATTAATTACCGTAGAATCAATATACTTTATTTAAGGGTCTGTTATCTATACTAATATTATAAAGCTGAAGAGTTTGTTTGTTTGTTTGGTTGAACGCGCTAATCTCGGAAACTAAGGGTCGGATTTGAAAAAATATTTTTGTGTTATATAGCCCATTTATCGAAGAAGGCTATGTACCATCACGCTACTACCCTGGAGAACGGAGCAGTAGTCATAAATGTCGACAAATCGGGCAAATTTGTATGCATTATTGTAGAATTTATAAGCGACGGGATTAAATAGGTGCGGTTTTGAAATGAAACATCTTTATCGACGTTGAGAGAAATTTTATAGCTGTAAATAAACGTTGACGTTTTTCGGTTACGCGCATTGTTGTTTTGAAGTGAAACTTCTTTATCACAAGTTAAACTTCTTTATCGACGTATGAGAGAAATTTTAAAGCTGTAAAAAATGTAGTCCGAGACTACCAGGACTTTAATTGGTCGTGCTAAGGATTGTCTAGCACATAAGACCTTTTAGCCTTTTTGTTACCAACTCACTAAAAAGGCAACGGGTACAAAATTTCTTCCAAATTTAACATCTAAAATAGACACATTTTATAAAATTTACTCGGCCCTTTAGACCCACCCCAGTTCTGTGCTTCGGAAGGCACGTTAAGCCGTTGGTCCTGGTTGCCAATAAAATGGCAGTCGTTAAGCCAAGTTAAAGGCCTTACGAGCGGCTTAAAAATTTTAACATCAGGTAGCAACAACCTGCGTCTGTCTATTTAAACATGGCAATGGGCTCACCACCACCTAACCAGGGGGCCGAGTCTACTATTCGTAGCACGTAGAATAGACACTTAGAATACAAGCCATAGAATAGAACCAGAATCGCTGTTTTTAGCTGTCAAAATGCTAGTAGACTGTCAAAAATGTCACTGACTAGCGGCCACTGGCGCAGTACGTGTTAGCAGAATTCAATCGGCCGACCGATAGAATTCTATTGGAGTACGATTGTAATAGTAGACTACAAAAATCTATCAAAATTGTGGCTTTCTATTGAGCGACGATTTCGATTCTTCTCTGACGCGATTGAAATAGTAGACTTAGCCCCCAGGCGTGTCACCCTTTGCTCGTACGATTACGCTGTTCAAACGGAACGGAACGAAACAAAATGGACAAACGGCATGCAACTGACAGGCCCCGTATGCGATTTTCTCCTACAATCTGACGTAGCCTTGGCACTATTATTATTACTTTATTGTCCTGTAAGCGACCAACAAACCTGCTCTGTGTTCATCAGGTACTCTACATGCCGATGCAGTTGACTTTGGTATCGAAGGTCTTGGTGGCACCTCACTACATTCATAAAATTCATCAATAACTAATTCTGACGACGAAGGGCCGTATTACAGAACGTTTCTCAATACTCAAGAAACACTTGAGAGTAGTATTTTAAGACAACAACTAGGTTTAACCTTTGCTTGTTTCTTGAGTATTGAGAAACGTTCTGTAATACGGCCCTTAAACTCACATCAAATAAAAAAAATCTTGTAGGTACAATACGTGCCAAACAATGTTTTCCCACGCGGTAAAAAGGTTAAAAACGTCATTTGGAATAAAAACCGGGTTTTTCCTTCATCACAAAAAGTGTCCTACAATTATCGCCTCCCCGTTTTACTCGGCAAATAGAATTAGGCGTGAATTAAATTAGCCAGGGAATTAACAGGGATAATACTCTTCCGTCCCGTTTTTCTTTATTTTTCCTTTCCTAATTGTTTTTTTTTGACACGTCCCTATGTGAAGGTGATGCGAGAATTTTACCAAATATTAGGTAGGTACTATAATTTGTAACTTTTTATTTTGTTATTTTTTAAAAGATTGGATTCTTGTGCTTATGTTAGTGATGTTTATGTTTATAAATGTATTTTGTATCTCGAGTTAATTGTAAAGTTCTCGTGAAATATGTATTTTTATCTACTCTGATACTATAATACAAAGATTATAAAACTGATAACAAAATTCTTATGACAAACATTACGTACAGGCCAAAAATAATAAAAAAAAAGTTTAATTACGATACAGGTCTTGTATGGACACCTGTATCATAATATAACTTTTTAATCATAACGATACACCTATACAACCTCCAGCTGGACCAAGGAGGTAAAACCTCTACTTAAAAAAAAAAGGTTTTAATCATTGGTTTCAATGAACGAGTCCGCGACGCAAGCGCGCATGCGCAATCAATGTTTGCGCCTTGGCGCCAACATTTGACATTAAAAAAATTAATTTGTTGTTATATTCATCATTTTATTTAAAATATTGTTTTACGTATTATAGTATGAGAGTAGATAAAGTAGTGTATGATACTGTTGCATAATAAGGGTTCTTATAACATGAGTGCTATTATGCAACAGTATCATAAACTACTATAATCTCTTGAAATATAAAAAAAACTGACTTATAATTTACTAGTGGATTCCCGCACATTCACCCGCGTGTTAAAGTTTTTCTAATAATAAATAGTAGCCTACATCCTATTCTAATATAAAAACTATATTACTAAAGATAAAAAAAAAGATTTATTCAAATCCTTTTAATAGGTGACCGTGAACAAGTAACAATCATCCATCCGCACATCCGAACAAACTTTAATGTTTATAATATATTTGTAAGATTTTACAGATTTTCAATTTTTTTTTTCATCAAACTTTATTTTTAAAGACTAAATCAAAATTTTATCGGGAAAAAAGCCGAACATATACTTCTTATTTTTAAAGGTTTTCAAAAAGTAAATACATATTTACACATACATTATTTTAATAATCATTTTTATATTTTCACCATACCCTTGTGAGAGAAGTAAAATAGTAGGTATGTAATTAGATTTTAAATTGCAATAAAACTTCTTCAAAGTAGTCATTATAAGGGTTATTCATTTTAAAGATTCTTGGGGTGAGCTGCCATGAATATAGAGCGAATGATGAACAGACACGACACGAAAAAAAATCTCATGGTTGCTAACTTTTAAAAATGGTATTTTTTTTTTATTTTTGAATGAAGATTTGTGATTAATTCCAAAAACAAATTTTAGAAATCAAATTCGTAATTCGAAATTTGAAACCTTGGCTATATAAAAAAAAGGATAAAGTACGTAGGATAATAGATTCGAAAATATTACCAATGAAATTTAAATAAACATTAAATAATGTCATTTAATTTTCGAATAAATTGATCATTTTATCGATGAACACTACAACTAAACAAAGTTTTGGTTGATAAATAGAAAATTTAGTTCACACGGAGTTTACACAGGTACCTAATAAGTAAAACTTCTTTACGACATATTTTTACAGCTATAAAATTTCTCTCATACGTCGATGAGTCGATAAGAGATGCCTTTTATTCATTTTATATATCATGTTTAATAGTAATATTTAATGCCTAAGATCTACAAAATCGATATTAAAATAAAAATAATGCAAGTTTTATTCCTCGATAATTTCGGGTTCGATTCCCGACTCCAATACAAGTATTGTTTTAAGTCTATGAATGTAGTTATCCTTTTCATCAAAATCGGTGACATGGTTCCTTAGAACTGAACCCATACTGACCGTTTTAAATGGGCCACCCTGTATATAATTTAAGTAGGTATTTTACGATGACGCTATAACCTTTTTTTTTTAAGTTCTAACCTATTCTAGTTTTACATATTTATCCTAATTTTTAGATGTCGATAAATCCTTTCTCCTTTTTAATTTTAACAACCAAGTGAAAATTCAACAGAACTATGCAAATACGTATTTTAAATTAGGTACAAACTAAATAAATATACAAAGAAATTATCATAGATATAAAAACAAAAAGTTAAATGAAAATAAAAAAGGCATTTTCTAGAAAATCATAATCCTTGTTCCAGGGGCTTAAGAAAGAGGGTCTTTAAAATGTCAAAAGAAGGAACGATTTTCCCCAAGGGGGTGGCCTCCCCCTTAATTATATCTTTTAATGTAATGTCTGAGTGCATTTTTACACCCCTTTTTGTACATAATGTTGTATACGGAGGGGAGCTAAGGGTTATTTTGAGAAACGAGTATGGCATTATGGATTTTATACTTATTCGCATTTATGCTTTCGAAAAAAAATATTTATATAAAGCTTAATATTTATTTATATACAAAAAATATATAGGTATTTAGTTTATTTAGTCTATGCAGATAAACTAGGTTCAAGTGCACCTATCTAACCTTACCGTCCCCAGTAAGTCTAAATGGAACGAAGCGTTTTACCGTCACCATTTCCGAACACTAAGTAACGCATATACTCGCTGACTGATTATTCCTCCATGGTATATCCGATTGTCGATTTATTTTATTCTAAACCATCTATGGCTAGATGTCGTATGATGGGTCAAATTGTATGAATTTTTTTTTTCAGATATTGGATAAGTTCGAGTACAAAGCGAAAATCCGATTCGGGGAAAAACGAAATTTAAAGTCTGTTAGTAATTCCAAATTAACAGCTTTTCACTAAATACATATGATAGTACATACCTACGGTACTTATATTGGTATTGTAACAGGCGCGATATTTACCTTGTAGTGAATAAATATCCATCACGCCTTATCCCCGAAGGGGTGGCAGAGGCATATTATATGCCCACTTTTCACCATGTGGATTCCTGTCCCACGTAATAGGTGGTGAGCCCATTGCCGTGTTGAAATAGACAGACGCAGGTTGTGGCTACCTGCTGTTGAATTTTTCAAGCCGCCCATAAGGCCTTCAACCACGCTTAACGACTGCCATTGTACTGGCCTAACGTGCCTTCCCAAGCACGGAAACGCTTGCAAATGTAAATGGCACAAAGTGGTCACCCATCCGAGGACCAGCCATAGTGAAGCTTGCGCAACTCAGTGATCGTTTACAGAACACTGAGACCGCGATGCCACGACCGCTTCACCTTGTAGTGAATATTATATTGTTTGGTCAGTTAACATCTAATTGTCATTAATAAACTGATAGGTAAAAATAACAACAGAATGGTTTTTGTAAAGTCAACTCGCGAGTATTGCTGTCACGACTGCAAACAGAAGTTCTAGTTGCAGTACCGTTTTGTTTCGTATATGTAGCCAGATTTATCTCTGCGTGTAGAGAGATATGGGACTTATAATTTTATTAGTTGGAATTTCTCAGGCACACGATGAATACAGATAGGCTTTGTGTTTTTTGATTTCCTTTAGCAAGACAATTTAAGACAATATTTTTAATTTTACGAAAACGTACTAAGACTTCAATGTTATTTCATTTAATTTTTATAGCCTTTATTTTTTTTAGATACTTATTACCTAGAAATCTAAAAAACAATAATTATTTTGTTTTAAATGTTATTTTTGCAAAAAGTATTGAAGTGCTTTTTTAGAATCTCGTACGATGTCGACACGTGTTTTGCCTACACACGAGGCATTATCAAGACTGTTTGGCAGTTTGACAGTGGCTGCCAAACAGTCTTGATAATGCAGAATATTGCAAAAATAACATTGAAAACAAAATAATTATAGTTTTTTAAAATGGATTTCCGCCATGTAAAGCCTGATTCAATTAGTTATCTAGAAATTTAAAACTTTCAAAGCTAATACTATTATTAAACAGGTACCCAATTATTACCCAAAACTATCAAACATTAGAATAGAACCAATATCTAAATACTTATAATGTTATATCTACTTTTAAATTATTCGATTTAAAATACCGATCGTATGAAAAAACATTATTTTAAAAGTAAAACATTGCGAATCAAGATAATTACATAACAGCGAATGAAAATGCAGCCTGCAAGCTTACGTCAAGAAAATAAATTATAAATTCAAGTAGGTAGAAAAGTAATAATAAAACAATTTTACGTCACTTCACCCCTCGAAATAAGAAGGGTAAGTGTATTTTTTAGGGAACGCCAACACACCCCCATTAAGGGTCCGAAACCATTCAAGAAAGAACCCTGAAGTGTGGCGCTTTTACGAAATTTGTTTAGATTTTTTGTACGTTGCGGGAGTTGTGGGAGGTCAAGTTATTATGGTGTTTGTAGGGGTGCTTCGTGGGGTGGTTACGGTAAAAGAAGAAGGAATAAATGAGGACAACCCCTGTTTTAAATTGCTAAGATGAAGGCGAGTTACTTGTTATTGTTCTTTCGCTTTGTTTTGGAAATTTAAGAACTGATTAAAGTATAAGACATGTTTACAAATAACCTGTTTTTACAATTGTTTTAAATATTAACATTTTTTAATTATATTTATTTAAAAAAATATATTTTTGTCGTAGCACTACAATTTTTTATTCTGTAAATTTTTATACTATCTACCATGTTATCCGCCACTATGACCTGGTAGTGATAGGTATCTATATAAAACGGTAAATACTTAGCATATGAAGTGTTTTTAATACAATTCATTTATTTATTTATCTATCACGCCTTATCCCCGATGGGGTGGCAGAGGCATACATATTGTATGCCCACTTTTCACCATGTGTATTTCTGTCCCACGTAATAGGTGGTGAGCCCATTGCCGTGTTGAAATAGACAGACGCAGGTTGTGGCTAATTGTTGAAATTTTCCTTTTTTATAAGGCCTTCAACTTGACTTAACGACTGCCATGTTACTGGCAACCGGGACCAACGGCTTAATGTGCCTTCCGAAGTTTGGAAACGCTCACAAATGTAAATGCCACAAAGTGGTCACCCATCCGAGGACCAGCCATAGTGAATGTTGCGTAACTCAGTGATCGTTTACAGAACACCGAGACCGCGGGGCCACGAGCGCTTCTTAATTCTTAATTAATATAATTCAGACTGAGCTAAAAGACGCCTTTTTAAAAGTTATACTTCTTTTTGCGCGTTAGGGAAAAATAAATAAATAAACTAATAAATTTTTAGGATGCGCCCGCTTATTGTCACGAAAAACCGACACCTAGAAGTTCACTGATAAGTGTTTCTATCACAACTTATAACTACATATAAAGTATTTTCTTTCTATTGATGTTTTTTTTTTCTCATTTAGTAAGAAAAAAAAACTTCAAAAGATTTTATGAAAGAAAGAAGTTCTGGGTAATTGGGTACCTATTTAATAATAGTATTAGCTTTGAAAAATTCGTTTTTGATTTCTAGGTTATAAATAATAATAAAAAATAAAGGCTATAAAAATTGAATGAAATAACATTTCAATCTTAGTAGGTTTTCATGAAAATAATTGTCTTAAGACGTTTTTAGGACTCGCTAAAGTGATTTAAAAAACACAAAGGTATTCATCGCGTGCCTAAGAAATTCTAATAAATAAAATGTTATGTACCATTTCTCTCTAGGCTCCAGAAAAGTATTATACCTAAAGAATAGTAGATATTTATCGGTTTGTTCGAGTTTGATAATAATAATTATTATTCCGAAACGATTTTCTCAGACTGAGACCGCGGGGCCACGAGCGCTTCTTAATTCTTAATTAATATAATTCAGACTGAGCTAAAAGACGCCTTTTTAAAAGTTATACTTCTTTTTGCGCGTTAGGGAAAAATAAATAAATAAACTAATAAATTTTTACGATGCGCCCGCTTATTGTCACGAAAAACCGACACCTAGAAGTTAACTGATAAGTGTTTCTATCACAACTTATAACTACATATAAAGTATTTTCTTTCTATTGATGTTTTTTTTTTCTCATTTAGTAAGAAAAAAAAACTTCAAAAGATTTTATGAAAGAAAGAAGTTCTGGGTAATTGGGTACCTATTTAATAATAGTATTAGCTTTGAAAAATTCGTTTTTGATTTCTAGGTTATAAATAATAATAAAAAATAAAGGCTATAAAAATTGAATGAAATAACATTTAAATCTTAGTAGGTTTTCATGAAAATAATTGTCTTAAGACGTTTTTAGGACTCGCTAAAGTGATTTAAAAAACACAAAGGTATTCATCGCGTGCCTAAGAAATTCTAACAAATAAAATGTTATGTACCATTTCTCTCTAGGCTCCAGAAAAGTATTATACCTAAAGAATAGTAGATATTTATCGGTTTGTTCGAGTTTGATAATAATAATTATTATTCCGAAACGATTTTCTAATGAACTTATTTATTATTACTGCTTAAAGTTACTAGATTTTCAAGATAGAATGTGCCAACCAGTTTCTATTAACAATACATTCCATTTCTTAAATAGATTCCAGCTCTTAAATAGAAAATAGTTATTGAAAATGAAATGCTATTTCTTCCTCCCTTAGGTACATATCGGAATGAAATTGATTGCTTAGATTTCTATGTACAAAAAATATTTTCAGTACTAAATACAATGGCTGGTAATCTTTAGATAATGTTTAATTTTAACCAGACTAAAAATTCGAAAAATTCAACAGCAGGTCGCCACAGCCTGCCCTGTCCATTTCATCACGTCAATCACCACCTGTTACGTGGGACAAAAATCTATACGGTGAAATGTGGGCGTATAATACGCCTCTGCCTAGCCCTACGGGGATAAAGGCGTGATAATAGATATGTATTATGTTCATTTATTTTATTTCATTAATTCATTTATATCAAACTATTTAAAAGTCCACAATCACAGAAAAAAAAAACTAAATTCAAACGCAAAATTTGAAAATGGAAGCGTAAACTCGCCCGCGGAATCCCAATGACGATTCAGAGGCTTTTTCTTGTTGCAAATAACCAAGAACAATTTGCGTGTATCCAAATATAGCATGAACAAAAATAATCTCTCTGTCTATGGTCGAAAATTTATTTTACTATAAGGGTGGGTTTACACCAAGCATCGTTATATCAGCAAGTTATCTCCCCGCTGTCTGTCTCTCAAGGATTTATCGTCTTGCTGGGGGGGAAAGAGTGTAAAAATAAGAAAGGGCTGTTTTTCCTGGGGGACTTTGGGGGGACGGAGGGTAAGAAATTCAATTAAGGCGGGCTCCACCCGCGCGATTAATTATGCTTCCGAAATTATTGAAAAGAAAAAAAAAAACACGATGCACAGATGGAAATGACGTTTTATTTTATTATTAACTCGCTATGCCCGCAGCTTCACCCGCGTGGTAAAGTTTTCCTATACCCGTGCCCCCAGGGTTATACCTAAGTAAGATAGGTAAGTATGTTTTCCTTAAGAAATAGACATTATGTCATTCCGGACTTTTCTGTAGACATAAATAGGATTTATTTATCTATCACGCTTTATCCCCGAAGTGGTGGCAGAGGCATATTATATGCCCACTTTTCACCGTGTGCATTCCGGTCCCACGTTATAGGTGGAGAGCCCATTGCCGTGACATTTTTCAATTTCTAGAATCCGTTATACCTAGATAATTTGATCAACAAGCTGGCGATGTCATTTTCAAGTAAAAAGCTTGCATACTTTTTGCAGACTAAATATTATGTACTAAATGAGATAGTGGCTAGCTAGTATAACCTCATCAAAACCATCTCGATGATGATAATCAATTATTTTTTTGAGTAGGAAATCAAAACTACTCAAATTCCAAAAACAAAAAGAGTAAGAACGATTTAAAAAAGTAAGTAAGTACCTAAGGTAATAATCAAACGGTAAGGAACATTACTCACTTAAATGGAGTTCCAAATACAAATTTATCTTTCTTATTTATTGTTAATCTTTTTCGATAAAAGTAACTAAGAACCAAAAAGAAAATGGTAGGTAAGGTCTTGTCAGCCGGCACCCTGACCTAAATATAGAAAGGCCTTTAAAATCAAAACATACACATCACACATTGACCTAGTAACGTATGTTATAAAGGTTAAAGACCTTCGCCTGAGCCATCAATCCATTTTATTTCTTACTTCCTTAACTCTAAAATCTATTTTACCCTGTACCATCTTCACGTATGAGAGTAAGTACTACCCACGTATCAATTAAAGTTTTGATTAATTCAAAGTTTAGGGAAACTTTCTTTATGAAGTTTGTTTAAAACTAATACTTAAGTTATTTATTTTTACTTTTTACTTGTGACCGTGACTTTGTTTAATCTAAAACTACTTAAATACACTGTGATGTATATGTACATAATTATGTATTAAAATCTCTTTTTCGTTGGCCTTTGCTTTCCTACCATATTTTGTTTAAAACGTTTAGTAGTAAAAAATAGTTTTAAAAGCCTTTGTGTCCTAAACCGAAAAAAAAACGACAAAGAGTCTTCGAATTTCAAAAAGCAATTTAGAACGTAATCGAACGCCGACAACGGCGTTCGCTTCTTATTCCCCCACCTTGAATATCTATCTATGAAAGGTACGGCACACTTTTATTCTTAAAGGGGCCGACCGTCCACCCCATTTAAAAGAAGCCATCTTGGGATTGGGTACCGAGGGGCCGCGCCTCCCTACAGAGGGCGGCAGGAGCAGGGAGAACCACTTTTCTCGGCGAAGTGTTGTTTTAATTCTACCGAATATCTTTTCGTGAATACCTCAGTGGAACTTCTGATATAATTTTCTTCGAGTAATATTTATACGTTTTAGGTGTAAACGCCTTGCGAGTTTTGTTCGCGCCAAACTCATTCTAATAATAGGAGCGGGGGTAAGTAATGAGGTTTCGTGAAATGTGTGGTAAATTTTTCGCAAATTAAAGTCGTTATAATGTTTCGCTTTTAATCGCAATAAATTGCAAAATCGTCGTATTATTAATATTTGCAACAAATTAAACGCGTTTCTTGGATTCTGAAGGCAATTCAGTTTAATAGTTTACAAACATGTTATGACATATTATATATTAGGCAATTATTTTCGGATAATTCAGTATCCATCCAAAAACCTTAAATCAAAATAATCTGTAACTAAATTTTCAGTTGATGCGCTTTAGCCCCACTAACTCTTAACTTAACTATCTTCACGCTGTATCCCTGACGGGGTACTCAGAGAGGACAGATCGCCAAGCTTCGCGATTCATGCATACTTCTTTCGCTTCCTGTAGATTCATTAATCGCTTCATACATGCACGTCTGGGTATTTGAGTACTAGACCTTTCCGTTATTTTCCGACTCAGTGTTCAGAAAACGATTATTATCTTTGTTAAACATTTTTCACTATGACTGGTCTTCAGTTGGGGACCGCTTTGTAGCACTTCTATGCTTCGGAAGGTTTTATTTGGCTTTAAGCAGTTGGTCTCGGTTACCAGTAACATAGCCGTCGTTAAAGAAAGATGAGGGCCTTAAGGGTGACTTGTAAAATTGGGACAGCATGTCACTACAACTTGTATCTACTTTTAATATTTCAACACGGTAATGGGTTTACTATCTGTTACGTGTGACAAAAATGCTTAAGGTGAAATATAGGCGTATACATAGCATGCCTCTGCCAAATTTTTATTTTAAAATCACTATAAAAATAAATCATTGTGACAAAAACATAAAATTCCAGCCATTTTATATCTACATGAAGAGGAACAGAATTCCAAATTCGAATTCGACTCACTTTGAAATTCTATGCCATAGTTGGGCAAAGGAATTCCACTTTCGTCCAGTAGTGTGCGACGCGGTCCAGGTAAATTTTAATTTCTATGCAAATGTAAGCTTTCGTTCGGGACTTTAATCTACGAGCTTTGCCGATGTGAACGTGTCAAATCGGTAAGGTAAAACATAATGAAAATACTATGCTCTTCTCTTGGGGTTCGTACAAAGAATCGGCTATTGTTATCTGGTTTTTGTTATTTAGGTGACGAAACTTGAAGAAGGTTGTGGGCCATAGAATTTTATTTACTAGAAATTCAGAAGATGAAATCGTGGTAGTTAGAGAAACCAGTACCTATGTACCAATTGCTTCGGGAGCTTCTGCTTACGTAACCTGCTTACTCATTAATTCTTATTTATCTATTTATCAATCATGCCTTATCCCCGAAGCGGTGGCAGAGGCATATTATACGCCCACTTTTCACCATGTGTATTTCTGTCCCACGTAATAGGTGGTGAGCCCATTGCCGTGTTGAAATAGATAGACGCAGGTTGTGGCTACCAGCCGTTAAAATATAAGGCCTTTAACTTGACTTAACGACTGCCATGTTACTGGCAACCGGGACCATCGGTTTAACGTGCCTTCCGAAGCACGGAAACGCTCGCAAATGTAAATGCCACAATGTGGTCACCCATCCGGGGACCAGTCATAGTGAAAGTTGCTTAACGCAGCGATCGTTTACAGAACACTGGGCCACGGGGCCACGAGCGCTTCAAGCTAAATTAAATTTTATATTACCTATTTATACTAATTTTAGATTGAAGAATTCTAATTGTGTTAGCTATCAAGTTAGCGAAGAAGGCTATAGACTATATATCACCACACCACTACCCAGGGGAGCGGAGCAGAGGTCATAAATGTCAAGAAATCGGTCGAATTTTCAATACATTATTTAAACTGAATGAACGATGGGATTAAAATGAGTGCCATGGTGCTTAAAGACAGTCACGAGCAAAGCCGCGGGGCTAGTATACTTATAAATGGGTAGTACAATTATGATTAAAAATAAACGCTGGGGAGAGCCCCGGATTTAAAATATTTTAGACCCGGGACTATACTAGATAAGAAAATATAAATAATTTTATATAACATCTACCGCAACCATCGGTACAATAAACATCAAAACGCACAGAAGAATAACTTTGACAACCGCATAAAACCTTTCTGAAGCAGGGAATATGGCGGCAGTAAGAACCACGTAGGTATAGGAAACAGGATATCGTGAAAGTCGATTTTAACTCGACAGAATAATGTCTGAAAGAATCCAATGCGGTTGCTTTAACCGCCACACTACTACGAGTTCTCGAAGAGATCTCGAAACGTAATCGATCTTATAACTGATTTTATAGCCTGAAGCAATTTCAGGATTTTGTTTTTTTTTTTGTGTGAGGTATTTGATAGTAATGAACACACCCAAACATATTTCACAGTTTAATACTGCACGTTCGGTTAAATTTTTATCCACAGTATGAGATTAAGAACTCTGCCAAAACAAGTAACGCGTCCCAAGTAGCGACAGAATCAGACGATTTCTTAACCGACTACGCAATAATACCAAAACCAGAAGTGAGAGAAACTTCAAAATCGCCTGTGTTCGTATTCATGGTGTCCTGAATCGAATGCCGAAAAAAGATGGACAAACAGACTGAGGCGTACATACAAACGGACAGACTGAGCCGATTTATAAGATTTTTCTAAACTTTAGAGTATAAAACTGAAGTAATGAACCAATTCGATGGAAATTGATAGATAAAATATTGATATTGTGTACTAAATTTTATATTTCTAGTTAGAAAGGTAATACCCAATTTATTACCAAATAAAAAAGTTACTGGGGTTAACAAGCTATTTATCATCACGTTACTACCCAATGGAGCAGAGCAGTAGCAATAAATGCCAACAAATCAAACAGAATTCCATCACTCAATTGGTGTAATAAATAAACAACGGAATTAAATGAATATCACGGCCTTTAAATATGACACGGACAACGCCGCGAGGCACAGCTAGATAGCTGTGCCCCGCGGCTAACTAGCCCTAGTAAGTTTTTTTAATAAATGGGTTATCCAATACAACTAGAATGTTTCAATTAGGACTAGTAGTTCCTGATATTAGCGCGTTGAACCAAACAAACATATTGATTTACACTACACTACGGCAGATTATTTTTACTATTATAAAACATGTTGATACTATTTGTAAAAAGCATCTACCTACCCGGTAGATGCATTTTACAAATAGCATAATTATATTTCCTATACTATGCAGTTCCATTTCCATTACAAACCGTTAAAACAACCCAACTGCAATAGTTATCAGACTAGACTAGAACTATCACCGACTCATCAACAGTGTTTGCTCATTCAAATTCGAAAAACGTGAGTAACAAAATCTCGCTCGGTTCTCGAGCCAGAGCCAACCCGAAAAGCCGGCGAGATCACGTATACCGATAACATTACCAAGTTTCCACATTAGCAAAACTTTTATTGCACTTATCTTAGTAGCGGAAGGCAGGTACTATCGTACATAAGTAAAAATATACTTCCAGAAATCACATACTCATAGTTACGTCTAACGAATACTTATGTTTTAAATTGCTTTGTTTTCAAAAGTTTGAAATAGGTTTTCTCAATTTTAAATGTGGAACGTGGCCGAATACTTTGTCTCTGTCTAATCTTAAAGGGAGAAGGCGTTTTTTATGGTATATTTATTAAGACTGTACATGAAGTAGAAACTTTATGTCTATTCTCTCTATGTCCATGAACGTTTCATGGACTTTAAGAAACCATAGACGGAATATCATGGTATTATTACGGAAATTAATAACTGTGTCACAAAACACGTATTGTTTTACCAGATTTGCACTCGCTCAATTCAATGCCTTTATTTAAATCATACATACATACATACATAAATATTGTCACGCCTTTATCCCCGAAGGGGTAGGCAATGGCATATTAAACGCCCACATTTCACCGTATGCATTTTTATTCCACGTAACAAGTGGTGAGCCCATTGCCGTGTTGAAATGGCCAGGCGCAGATCGTTGAAATTTTTTAAGCCGCCCATATGGCCTTCTACCTGGCCTAACGACTGCCACTTTATTGGCGACCGGGACCAATGGCTTAAAGTGCCTTCCGAAACACGGAACTGGGGTGGGTCTAAAGGGCCGAATAAATTTAATAAAATGTGTCTATTTTAGATTTTAAATTTGGAAGAATTTTTGAACCCGTTGCCTTTTTAGTGAGGTGGTAACGGAAAGGCTAAAAGGTCTTATGTGCTAAACACTAATTAGCACGACCAATGAAAGTCCTGGTAGTCTCGGACTGTACTTTAAATCGCACACACATAAATAGGTCGCCATTTTTTTACTTCAACCATAATAAATCGAGGTAACTATTTTGTTTATTTCGGTGTTTAGATAAATTTCGATAGATGACGCTTGTATCGATTTAAATCACGGGTATTTGGGTTTGTTGTACTACAATCATAATATGTATGTATATGTGGTGCAACAAACCTAACCTTACCTACTTTCTTCGTTTGGTGGGAACGCATTTACTTCGTAAATCGCATTCGAATTTTGGTAGGTACCTAGAGGAATTGACGGAACCACAAAACGGTTACAGGTTATTTTTTAAGTAATAAAAGAGGGAAATAAATAACAAAGTAAATTAAAATATCAACTATTTACCTTATTCAAATTATATTTACATAATTTTAGAGCAGTGCCTCTTAAAGAATGACTCAATTGAATTTATGAATGTTACTTCTATACATCCAAATTTAAATTCAGCATTCGATTTGTGCTACAAACAAATACGGATGTATGTGATTAAAAATTTTGAATTGTGTTCTATCTTGACAGCTTATGATGATTTTGAAAATCGAATCAATTATGTTGCCAAACTGAAAATATATGTACACCAGCGGTTTAGTTATTTATATATCTACTCAAGGTTGCAAGTAAAATTGCAGTCGTTAAGCCCAGTTGAAGGACTTATTGGTGGCTCGAAAAATTTCAACAGCAGGTCGCCACAGCCTGCGCCTGTCCATTGCAACAAGGCAATTTGCATACGGTGAAATTTGACCGTATAGTACGTAGAATACAATATGTATGTAGGTACTCAATACTAGTATATTATTATGTACTCAATTCTCAATACTCAGTACTAGCTGATGCCCGCGTGGTGAAGTTTTCCTATTCGAGATTTCGTACGGAACCCTAAACTTTTTGTTAATCCAATACACTATATTATAATATCCAATAGCCTATGTTACGCACGAAGAATGTAGATTTCTAATGGTGTAAGAAATTTTAATATCGACCCTGTAGTTTCTAAGTCTATTCATTACAAACAAACTTACAAATCTCTCCTCTTTTAAATATCGTTGGGATAACTCACACAACGCCATCTGATTCCAAACTAAGCAGAGCTTGTACTATGTTAACCAGATAACTGATAAACATATTTATATATTTCATACATATTATAGACAAATAACACCCAGACACAGAATAAACCATCGTGCTCATCATATGTGTGCTCATTAATGTTGAAAGTCTTTATATGTCTATATTTTAGAACTTGTTCTGTATTTTCAGGTAGCCTTGGTGACTTATACAAATCCAAAATACAACATTTAATGCGTTTCATCAATAAACGCATTTTTGAAACATTTCGACTTTTCATTTGTTATATCTAACTTCAACAAAAGGTGTGTGTATTATGTATTACGTTTATGTACACGCGTTAGAAATTATACTGCTTTAGTCTAATAAAATTTCATTACATATACCACAACTCTTTTTTTGTAACAGGAATGATAAATTAGTAAGAAAAATACATCAAAAGAATGAAAACTACTTTGAATGTAGTAATAAGTGAAACACTTATCAGCTAACTTTAGGGTGTTTATAGTTGTCATGTAAACACTTATCAGGTAACTTCTGGGTGTTTATAATTGTCATGGATACACTTATCAGCTAAATTCATTCAACTTCATTCACTTCATGGTGTCATGGTGTTCATTTTATAGACGGTCGGCGCGCGCATCTTAAATATTTACTCTCATCATTTTTCCCTAACGCGCCAAAAGAATTATAACTTAAAAATCAACCTCCGAAAAAAGAACTACAACTAAGAACACTTTAAGTCATATTGTCACGCCTTCATCCCCGAAGGGGTAGGCAGAGGCATAATAAAAGTCTACATTTCACCGCATGCACCCTCGAGTACACGTTAAGACAGTTGTAATAAGCTCAAACATGGTATAATGCTGTATTTTTCTGAGGAGTTTGGTATTCCGCAGAGTAAATGATGAGTAATTGATGCAGCAGCAAATTCCAGGTATCTTTTTTTTTATATGTGGCTCGTCAAAATGGCGTCGTCCGCCAGTTGGTAAGCAAAAACGACAACCCGTGATTGGGGCCGCTATCTCAACACGCAGGGCTCCGATAGCGATCCTCATCAAGTTCCATGCTTTTGTGGTGGTATAATATGCAACATGTCGTAAAAGCACCATCAAATAACAGTAGGTATAATAAATTTCAGATCAACCGTACTTTCAAATTTTAATGGTAATCTCTCATCACCTGCGATGTACCTAAGTAATTTTTGAAATCGATAACTTAAAAAATCTCGCTCATATCGGCTTTTAAACAAAAATATCCGCACACAGACAGACTGACAGGCACAAGGTTAAGCTTATATTTATTTATCTATCACGCCTTATCCCCGAAGGGGTGGCAGAGGCATATTATATACCCACTTTTCACCGTGTGGATTTACCTGTCCCACGAAATAGGTGGTGAGCCCATTGCCGTGTTGAAATAGACAGACGCAGGTTGAGGCTACCTGCTGTTGAAATGTTTCAAGCCGTCTATAATGCCTTCAAGTTGACTTAACGACTGCCACGTTACTGACAACCGGGACCAATGGCTTAACGTGCCTTTCGAAGCACGGACACGCTCGTAATTGTAAATGCCACAAAGTGGTCACCCATCCGTGACCAGCTATAGCGAAAGTTGCTTAACGCAGCGATCGTTTACAGAACACTGAGTCCGCGGGACCACGAGCGCTTAAAATTATAGCCTAGTCGTTTTTTCGGCAAGTAGGTAGCAGTAGCAGGAGGCAGATATTCACTTCTGGACGTGGACCTCTCCACATCCTCGTTATAATGAAGGGGAGGGATTGAATGATTTAACTGCTAGGAGTCTGACGACGTCCCAATCCCCAAAAGGCACTTGCGCCATTGCATCGTCTGTTCTGTTAGTCAGCAGATGCACCGAAGATCTTGGTGGGGATCTTGGATCTTGAATCTTTTACTTATTTTTTCAACAGCGCCATCTAGCCCTAATTAAGTTTGTGCTTTGTGATCTACACACCTAAAAACTACACTATTAGAAATCTAAATACATACATATTTAAGTGAATCTACTTATGTTTAAATTATGTTGTAATGAGATAAGCAACTTTCACTATGGCTGGTCCTCGGATGGGCGACCACTTTGTACCATTTATATTTGCGAGCGTTTCCGTGCTTCAGAAGGCACGTTAAGTCGTAGGTCCCGGTTGCCAGTAACATGACAGTCGTTAAGTAAGTTGAAGGCCTTATGGGTGGCTTGAAAAATTACAATAGCAGGTAGCCACAACCTGCGTCGGTGTATTTCAACACGGCAATGGGCTCACATGGGACAGGAATACACATGGTGAAAAGTAGGCATACAATATGTATGCCTCTGCCACACCTTCGGGGATAAGGCGTGATAGATAAATAAATAAATAAATACTTATGTTTTTATGCATTTTAAATCGAGATATTTCATGAAGTACCATCTCAGTTGATACTTATGTTAAACTTTTATCTATTTTTTCAAATCTCTGTCGATCACAACCCCACCCAGAATGGCGCAATGCCAGAGCTTATTTTATGCCTTATTAGACTTGTTATTATTAATAAATTAATCATGTTTGTTATTTTTTGGTATGCCTAAATTTATTTTTTCCCTCCTATCCTCCGTTTTTTGCGTTAAGGGAGGTTACCTCCCTTAAAATTCAATCATTTTTTATACAAGCCATAACAAAGGGAAAGTATAGAGTATAAATATTCAAGAATCAGAACAAATGACCTAAGCTAAGTGTGTATGGAGAGACTTTACGACAATGCCTATAAGAAAACGGGCGGCGTGTTATAAAATTTGCATTCGGCTGGCGGGTGATGCAGACAGGGTGGCTGGGGTGTATGGAGACGGCTTTATACAATTTTAATACGAAACATAATTTTTTAAATTTTTTTATGAAATCTTATTATGTACAATTACCTTATATCTTCACTCTGTATCTCTGACAGGGTAGCCAGAGAGAACGGACAGTACGCTTAGCTTTGCGCACTTAGAAATAGATATAGAAGTTAAATTATGTTTATCAGTTGATTAGATCTTATAGAATATTTTTATAATTTAGCTAGATCATCTCTATAAAAAAATGTGTGTGTACCAGAGTACACAGGTAAGAAGTGAAACTTCTATACGAATTTTTTTTACAGCTATAAAATTTCTTTCATTCGTCGATAAAGAAGTTTCGCTTATAATAAGAAGTTTCACTTCAAATCAACATTGCGCGTAACCGAAAAACGTGACGATTTTTTTACAGTTATAAAATTTCTCTCAGTGTCGATTAAGAAGTTTCACTCCAAATGTGTACTAAATTTTTTATTTATTTAAAATTTGGTAATTAAGCAAGTCCACTTATTTAATACCTAGAGGAAAGTCACGGCTACGTAGGTACACGTTCGCCACGGGAACCTGGTCCCGTGAAAAAAAGTATCCTATTTTTCCCAGCATGTCAGCTACTTGGGTTTACAAATTTCAACCTAATTGGTTCAGTTGTTAGAGCGTGAGTGAAAGAAAAACTAACAAATACATTTTTGGATTAGGCAGTATGGATTTGAAATAAAGGCACGCTTAATAAATATATATTTTGAAGAGAAACTACATTATCAAATAAATAAATATCCATCACGCCTTATCCCCGAAGGGGTGGCAGAGGCATATTATATGCCCACTTTTCACCGTGTGGATTCCTGTCCCACGTAATAGGTGGTGAGCCCATTGCCGTGTTGAAATAGGCAGACGCAGGCTGTGGCTACCTGCTGTTGAAATTTTTTAAGCCGCCTATAAGGCCTTCAACCAGGCTTAACGACTGCCATTTTACTGGCAACCGGGACCAACGGCTTAACGTGCCTTCCGAAGCACGGAAGCGCTCGCAAATGTAAATGCCACAAAGTGGTCACCCATCCGACGACCAGCCGTAGTGAAAGTTGCGTACCTCAGTGATCGTTTACCGAACACTGAGACCGCGGGGCCACGAGCGCACATTATCAACATTGAGAGAAAAAAATCGTCACGTTTTTCAGTTACGCGCCATTTTGTTTTGAAATAAAACTTAATTATCAAAAGTGAAACTTCTGTATCGACGTATGAGCGAAATTTTGTAAAAAAATGTCGTAAAGAAGTTTCACTTCTTATCTGTGTACTCTGGAACACACCCATTTTATTTTCCCCCAAAGAGGCATACTAAAGTGTTAGTGTATGTGACTGCCGCACTGAGGTCCCGGGTTCGATTCCCGGGTCGGAACAAATATTTGTGTGATCCACAAATTTTGGTTTCGAAGTTTGGGTAGTTTCCTAAGTAGAAGAAGAAGTAATTGGGACTACACTAAGATTAACAAAAAAAAGCTTGTGCTGTACAGATAAAATACTTACCTATTTAACTTAACTATCTTCACGCTGTATCCCTGACGGGGTAGTCAGAGAGGACAGATCGCCAGGCTTCGCGATCCATGCATACTTCTTTCGCTTCTTCGAGATTCATCAATCGCTTCATACACGCACGTCTGGGTATCCGAGTACTTTTGACCTTTCCGTTTTTGAGCAAAAAATTTTTTTTTTTTTTCTATTTAAGTATAAGTATTTTAAATTTATACCCATATCTAAAACCCGAAAGATAAATTTGCGGATCAATCAAAATATCCTGATCTGGAATTCAAACCCAAGACCTCAGATACACTTTGCACTACGCCATCGAGACAGTAGATATCAATGTAGACTCCTGAATCTCAGGTTATTCGTATGATGCTACTATATTTTATTTAATAAATAAATAAAAATCGTTGGGACAACTCACACAAAGCCATCTGATTCCAAACTAAGCAGAGCTTGTACTATGGTAACTAGATAAGTGATAAACATACTTGTATATTTCTAAATACATATATATTATATAGATAAATAACACCCAGAACTGAATAAACCGTCGTGCTCATTACATAAAGTTTTATCCTGGGTGGGAATCGAACCCACGACCTCTTGCGTAGCACTCGGATACACTCCCACCGCGCCACAGAGGCAGTCAAATTAGATATTTTTTCTTTTAATTATTATAATATATTCTTGTTATACCACAACCTACTTAATACAGCAAAAAAAAGACCCTTTTCCTCACTTTCCAGCCCTCAAAGGGAGATTGTCCACCTCTCTCCTCTCGGGGGGAGTCAGTCTAACAGGAAAAAGGAGGGATGGAAAATTTCCATTTTCTTCAGCATTTCTCCTCTGCACCAGTTTTTGATTAACGGACGGCAAGGGGCGAAATTTCATTATGTATTCATCCCCTTAGAGCTTATTTACTCCCCACCACCCCCCATTTATTGTGTGGTTAATAATGTTATTATAAAAGTTTTGGGGAATGGCTATGTCTTCGTGTGTTTTGTCCGTGAGATGTATTGTTACGGTAGCATTTTGTGTTGTGCGTTTAGATATTTTCCACAAAGGCGCGGCAAAAAGATTGAATGTAAAGTCAGAAAGGGATTTTAAAGACGGATTTTCTTAATCTGTTAAGTTCTTTGATAAATAGACGCTTATATTATCAAAGAACTTAACTTAACAGTAACATATTTTATTTAACTATTTATCACGCCTTATCCCCGAAGGGGGGGCAGAGGCATATTATACACCCATTCTTCACCATGTGTATTCCTGTCTCACGTAATAGGTGGTAAGCCCATTGCCGTGTTGAAATAGACAGAAGTAGGTTGTGGCTACCTGCTGTTAAAATTTAAAAAAAAATATGCATATCGTGAAATGTGGTATTTTCGGAAAGTAACTGACCTTAATGCACCACGCTGGTCAGCTGGTTGGTACAGAGGTTTGTTTCGAGTTCTCCTTCTCTTCCCCTTGAACTGGTCCGTTAGTCTTCAGGTGCATCTCTTACAGGTGAGGTAGAATTGGGAGCGGAAGATCTTAGTAGAACCTTATTCTTGTCTGCTTGTGTTTTCATTAGTTTTACGTGTGGTTTGTTGTTACATGAGTTTCAGCCCACGCCTAACGGTGAGAGAAATTTTTAAGTCGCCCATTAATAAATCAATATTGTGGGACACTTTTCATACAGCGCCATCAAGCCCAAAGTTAGCTAATATAAGCTTGTGGTATGAGACCGAGACAACTGATAAACATACTTATATATTTCTAAATTCATGCATATTATACCTACATAGCAAACACCCAAACACCGAAACACATTTTTGTGGATCACATAAATATTTGTTCCGAATCGGGAATCGAACCCGGGACCACTGCACGGCAGTCGTATACTTTACCACTGCGCCACCGAGGCAGTCAGTAACACATAAAGGTCTTGTGACGAGAAAAGTAGGTATAATCTTAAAAATAAATGTCAGTAACTTAGATCAGTCTTATTTACAACTAGCTGATGCCAGCAGCTTCACCCGCGTAGTGATGTTTAGCTATTCGAGATTTGGTACGGCATCATAAACTTTTTTGAGAAACCCTATAATTAATAGCTTATGTTACTCACGAAGATTGTAGCTTTTTAATGGTGAAAGATTCATTACAAATAAACTTAAGAATCTATCTTTTTTATAATATTAGTACAGATTAAACAACAAGCAAAGGTCGTTGCGTCTATTTTACTACATGTCCTTTACTAGTTCATGCGGTGCTGTAGATTGACCGTCTCTCCAATCCAAAGCTACACTAGCTATGTATAGTGAGTCGGCGGTGTGACGTAACAATTTCAGTGGTGGTAGCCAAAGTCTGCCGGGAGCTCTGGAATAATCTTTCTGAGGAACGAAGGTTCAGATAGGTAGGGACCGTGTTGTTTTAGTCGGTTCGAGACCAGCTTAATATTAATATACATTTAAAAATGACACCTTGATTCAATGAGCACTTAAGTCAAGGCTGGTCAGGGTTCGAAGATTTTTGAAGTTATATTTTTTTGGCGCGTAAGGTAACAATTCTGAGAGTAAATTTTTACGATGCGCGCGCAGTCCTTCTCGAAAATCAGACGCCATGAAGTTAGCTGATAAGTTTTTCCATGACAACTTATAAATAAATTAAAGTAGTTTTCATGCTTTTATTGCTTTTTTCTTACTCATTTATCATTCCTGTTACAAACAAAGAGGTGTGGTATATGTGACGAAATCTTATTAGACTAAAGCTGTATAACTTATAACGCGTGTACAAAGGTACACACACACTTTTATTTTCTATGATAGGGTTTGACTTTTGGTTTTCAGCTTTATTAGGAGCGACTGCCGCCTGACCTCCCAATTCGTAAGGACGCCTGCATCGTTGCCTCTTCCGTTATTCAGCAGATGCACCGCTAGTAGGTACCTTGAAAGTAAATCTCGAAAACCCTGATCATTCCTTTGACTATCAAACAACAGATGTTGCTCACTTGTATAGTTGTCTTCTTATCAATCTTAGCGTTGAAAAGTACTTTTTCCTTTAAATATTTAGTTCGTCAAAATGGCGTCCCCGTCTGATGGAAAGCCATGTTGATATCTAGCGACTTTGAACTTACTAACATAATCTAAAAGACTATTGACAATGGGCATCAGGTTAAAGGTTCAATGATGTGTTATTTAAGCTTCTTTTGAAGAACCCAGTGTTGTAAGAGGAGAGAAACACGTAACTCACACCACGCCATCAGATTCCAAACTAAGCAGAGCTTGTACTATGGTAACCTGATAACTGATATACATACTTATATATTTCTAAATACATTCATAATATAGATAAATAACACCCAGACACAGAATAAACCATCGTGCTCATCACACAATGTTTTATCCTGGGTGGCAATCGAACCCACGACCTTTTGCGTAGCAGTCGGATACACTCCCACCGCGCCACAGAGGCAGTCAAATAGCAATGCATTTTATTAAATTTATAGATAGATAGATAGGGCGGATACTACCCGATCTAGACTACCTACAACACGTTCCTGACTTGTTTGCCGCGCACCTGTAGAGTAAACCCTGCTTCGATCCCTAAGATTAAGTTAGTTTGAGTTCTATATACGTGATTCACTTTTATTTCCGAAGAGGCATAGCTCCTGAGGTTTATAAATTTAGAAAGAATAGGAAATTCGTCATAAAGAAAAGTAAATTAATGCTCTTTAACACTAAAGAACAAAGATTATTTGAAAACTGGATTCTGATTTGACATTTGATCAATATCAAATCAGAATCAATAAAATCACACAGAAAAAAATACAATAAATTTTATACGAAGTACTTACATACATTCATATTATCACGCCTGTCTCCTGTCGGGATAGGCAGGGACTATGCATACAATTTTCGCTTCTTCTACTTTCATGAGCGATTTCATACAAGCTCGCCGGTTGGGTACTCTTGACCTGGTGTCATCTTGGAGCCGGCCTTACCCTATCACTTTAACTCTCTTGGGTGTTTTATGCTGTGCCACTTCACTCATCTCCCCAGCGCCTGTGTAGCACCTCCATGAACTTAAGTTATGTTCTTTGGGAGGACGAACCAGTAGTTCTTCATGGCCAGATATGCCTATCCCATTAGACCCAATGATTTGTAATAGATTATCTTATAAAAATAAGCAGTACCATTGTACTTTTTTTATGACTATTTATCAATTCCCTATGTGTATGTAAATAAGAAAAAAAAAATTGTAAAGTGCCGTTGTCCTCGAAACTGGTTCAGTCTGATCTGATGACTTCGTAAAGAAACCAGCATCTGATGGATAATCAAAACCTGAGCAAAAAACAGTAAATATTGTAGCATAAATTATAACTGGTAGAGGTCGACCTCGGCGTACGTACGTCAATCAAATCGTAGACCTTTTGGAAAAAGGCTAGGTCAAGAGTACCCCTAACCCGCGGCGGCGAGCGTGTATGAAAACACTCACGATAGTAGAAGAGGCAAAAGTGGTATGACAGGTAGCAAGTGGAAAACCATTGCCTATGTCTACCCCGATGGGAAACAGGCGTGATAATATGTATGTATAAATTATAATACTTATTATTTTTATATTGCCTGGCGTAACAGGTTCATGGATGATTTATGAATATAATATTTTGTGAAATTATCAATTTACCATTATTATGTCTCTTCTTTTCTCGGGCATCTTCTTTTTTTTTTTCTTGAAGATACCCGGGCTTTTGGTAGGCTTACATGGAGACATAGGTCCAACACGCAGAGGCCCTTTGAGAATTTTAATCTAATAGGGAATGGGACCCTCACTGCAGATAGTCCACGCCCGCCTTATGTAGAAGAACGGTAATGGATCACCTCCAATGGGAGTTAAACTATTGTGAAATGTGCTAACTATGAAATGGGCTATTTGGTTGGGTGTTAAATGGATTGGGTGATTTAAGCTATTGATGAAAACGGCGTCTGCCTTTTTAATATATTATTATTAAACTATTGGCAGACGGTGACTCGCCAACTCACTAGATGGGCCCCCTATACAATCACCATAGGCATGATAAGCCTGTAAGGCGACAGAGGGCAACACCGGTGTGAGCGGCTTGGGGTGTCGAGCGGTGCGGCGCCGGTTTCACCTTCGCGGGACAAGCCCGAAGCGGGCTTCCCCGTAGTTATGCCCTTGAAAATGACACTTCCACCCCCGAGCATATAGCTCTGGCTCCCTCCCTCAGACCGGCCAATTAAGGCAAGCCAGAGTTGAGATTTGCTGCACTCCCGGGAGAAGCACTCTCACTGCTCTCCCGTTAGGCCATTAAATCCTAACCGGTGCAGAAGGGCAACAAAACTCTGAGGAATTGGGACCGATGTGTAGCGACGCACATTCAGCTCGCCACAAGCTGCCCTGCGGATGTGAGCTTTTCAATAACTTTCTGATACACTTTTTGTTGATATCAGAAAGTGGATGACTCAAAAAGCGAATCTACTATGCCCTCATAGGGTTGCGTTAATCCTATAAAAGATAACGACTGTCCTCGAGGAGTATATATATATTATATATTATTCCATATATTTTTATTAGTTATCTCCATTCGGAAAATAATGTCGTACATTTCAAATTTGCATTAAAATTAAGGCACGACATATTTATTACATTGTTACTGCTATTCGATACTAGAGGGCGCTACTATTGCTGCGTTAATACTTCAACAATAAATTTGTATTATTTCAATAAATAACTGTTCGTTTTCAAGTATTATACTAAGTAGGTAGTATATATTTAGATTGTATTAATCATAATTATACATTTAACAACAATAGTAGTTTCTAAAAATATGAACTGTAGTTTTCATATAATTTTATAGATGGCACTGTTAAAAACTACGTTTTACTACTACGATCGATAGATGACACTACTTTAAATTCAATTTAAATTAATTTAAACTTTTTTAGATTTCCCGGCTATAGACTAATTGACAGATGGAAGGGATACGTTTGGTTTTAGTCAGCAGGAGCATGGATAACATCCATGAGGATTTTCACACAAAAAAAAAAATAGTTTCTCAATAATTCAATACGATTTTTACCTTAAAATTTTATTTGTTCCTTTTTTACAACCTTTCAAATAATGACTCTCATGTATCAATTATAACTTACACCGTCGAAGAACTTTAGGAAAAATGAAACCATGTTACGGAATTATTAATTTCATGGTGAATTAACTTCGTCGATTAAACAATCATAGATTTCGAATTGGATTCCCATAAGTGGCAAGTAGGCAGTACGTCGTAATGCCTAACACGCTAGACTTTTTAAATCATGTTTAATTTTTTTATTATTACTATTATTATATTTCACTACTTAATTCCAGCGCAGTTTGAAAGTACGTGTTTTTAATTAACTTTAGCAATCAGCCAGTGATAGTAGACCTGTAACAACCAAATATTTTATTTTAATATTATCTGAAATGTAAATATTTACAAAACTTTAAAATGTAAATCTTTTAAATTCGGACTAGTTCTTTGCCATTGAATAAGACATTTATTATCTTACCTCAGATAATTGTGATATTGATATTATTTTCAGAATACGACGTATTATTAATACCAGTACAGAAAATACCGATCAAATCAAGACATGTAGTCTATCCGTTACAAAGATATCGGTATTCAAATAGATTTAACGTAGATGAATTCGATAGATTGGATATCGAATCCTATGAAGAACCAACTGAAATGCCGGATATCGACAGCTTTGACTACGGAAAAGACAGATATTCTGAAAGAGCTGGTGATCTCAGAGAAGACCCTGAACCAAATTACGGAGATGATAAAATTGTCGGAGGTGTTGAAGTGGACATAAATCTTTACCCGTATCACGTAGCGTATGGAACTAATTGTGGAGGTGCTATTATTGATAAAAAATGGGTCATGACAGCTGGACATTGTGGGTGAGAACTATTTCTTTTCATGTACTCTACACTCTATTTCTCTTTATTCTACATTGTATTTCTTGATGCTTCCACATCAGGATTAAGGGCTTGAGGTCTACTTATATTTGGCTAGGAGCAGATTTTATTAGATTATTGATTTTCATTATTATTGGGAGCAACTATCGTCTGGCCTTTCAACGTGTAAGGCCCGCCTGCATTATTGCGTCGTCTGTTGAACTGCAGGCGCACAATTAGAAGGTGAGGTCACTGGGACCGCAGAGATTTTCTACTTCTACCTATAGAAATAATTCTAATATATAAATGTTCACTTTTTAGATAAACTACTCTAAAAAAGAGAATATTATGAAATAAGATAAAAAGTTATAGTGGTGAACACAGGAAGCTCTAAGCCTACTAGACGCAAGTTAAAAACCTGGAAGTCACGGGTTAAAAAAATTTAGGAGATCTGTATGCCTTTGTTATTATATGATGCTAAATCTTTAATCAGCTGCTAAGAGCTGATTATTAATTTTTCCACATACCATTGCGATGTTTACCATCGTTGATAAAAAAAAACTATACAGTGAATTAAAACGAAACAAGATGGTTTCGTTTTAATGTACTGTATAGTTTTTCAGTTTTACCAACTTAATATTTTCACTATTTACTTCTAGACGACATTTGTAATATATTCTAACAAATTCCACTGATTTTAAATCTCGTTTTTCTTTTCAAAGCAAGAAGCCCTACGTAAGAGTTGGGTCAAAATACATCAATCAGGGTAAGAAAGTCGGTGTCAAAAAAAGTTACGTCCATCCTCTATGGTCAGCAAAGAAAAAAGACCACCCGTTTGACTATGACTTTCAACTGTTGGAGTTGAATGAGCCACTAAAATTTGATGAAAGCATTCAAGCAATTAAGATTGCGCATATCGAAGACATGATCATAGGTAAAGTAATTACTGTAACAGGATGGGGAAACACTGATGAAAATGTAAGTAATTGTAATTTATAATTTGATTTTGTTGAACGTGTAAAATTAATTACACCAACACACTTATCATGAAATCGTGTTTACGTATTTCATGGTGATGTTATACACCACGTGACGCAAAGAACACGTAAGCATGCTTAATGCATGGTATTCATTGGCTATAAAGAATAACAGAAACTAGTTGTTGTAAGAATTTAATAATGTGGAGGAATGGTGGAGATATCCCTCCGACTCAAAGGGAAAATACTCCTACCAGGCAAGGTGATTATGCCTGGCGGGCCGCGGCCCAACGTTTATATTGGGCTGTTATATATTTCATTCTCCAGCACAAGAACTTTCACATCGCGATGCAGGGCTCGTAGTATTGATGTAGATCGACAGTTCTTCGCTATGTGGCGCTAGTCAACCTATTATGCATTAGCTGTAAAATAACATGTATTCAAAAAACAATATAACAGCATGAAATTACTTCTAATAACTTACTTTGTTATATCATCAGTAAAATGTATAATCCCATTGGTTACGCCTAGTAACACGTACCTAATAATCATTGGAATGTAACAAACTATAATAGGTATTAGTACTATATACCGTGCTTTTAAATAATAATGGTTATAAACTATGATATTATACGATAGGTAGAGGTCCTAAGCTAAGTCCTTGAAAGACTCCACACATGTATAAGTACAATTTATTTATAATAATGTATGGTTTTTTAGGGTCAATATTCTAATATACTGCGTGCAGTAAGGGTTCCAATAATATCTAAAGAGAACTGCCAAAATGTACCATTCCCATACTTTAGAGGAAGTCTAACTGCTAGAATGTTCTGCGCAGGATACTCAGAAGGAAAGAAAGATGCATGCCAGGTAATTTGAAAATTGCCAAGAATTTTTTAGTTTAACCGATATTACTGTGTTATTTACTCAGTTTTGTTTCAACACTATAATATTTTTATCTGAACTTCATTTGCCAGATGACACCAATAAATTAAATTTGACTGAAACTTCAACGTTGACATTATATAATTATCAGGATCGATATTTTGGTCACTAGCTATTGTATGATTTGTGTTGTTCAATTCTAAATAAGAACACTAAATGTTTCGCATTCCACGTCTGGACTTTTATGTCATACCTTTGAAAAATATTTGAATATTTAAACTGAATCTATTTACGAAGCGCTCGTGACTCCGCTACTTCAGACTTCTGTAAACGATCACTGCAGTAAGCAACTTTCACTATGGCTGGTCCTCAGATGTCTGACCATTTCGTGGCATTTCCATTTACGGCCGTTTCCGTGCTTCGAAAGGCATATTAAACCGTTGGTCCCGAATGCCAGTAACATGGTAGTCGTTATGCCAAGTTGAAGCCCTTATGGGCGGCTTGAAAATTTCAACAGTAGGTAGCCACAACCTGCGCCAGTCTATTTCATACGGCAAATGGCTCACCATCTGTTACGTGGGACAAAAATGCAGACTGTGAAATGTGGACATATACCAGGCATATTACTATCTTACTTATTATATTATCTTGTGATTAATTTCGTTGCGGGTTCCAATATATTCTAACTTCTCCTGGGACTTCACCAAGATCGAGCTCGGTGTAACTTTTCTGGTTTTTGGTCATTACTGTAGATCCTGGTTTACAGGAGTCACAATAATGGGAATGCGGGTGGGATTGGACCCAATAAAAATACCTAGTATGCGTCTGTCTACCCCTTTGGGGATAAGGGCGTGATGATGATTATAAAGGCGTAAATCTAATTACAGGGTGATTCAGGAGGTCCAGCAGTAGCATACGATCGTCTCCTAGGAATGGTCTCCTTTGGTTATGGCTGTGCCACACCCGGATCTTATGGAGTCTACAGTAAAATTGCTAAAGTTCGAGCCTGGATTGAAGAGACTACTGGCATTAGGTTCGATTAAATTTTGTATTGCCGATATAAATAATTTTGGAACACTTTGTTTTTTATTTCACTGTTGTTCATTTCTTGGCTTGTTTGTCACATCATCTACATTTTCTATACGTAATGTGGTCCAACTGATATCTTCGGGTCCAAACCAGGCTCATCAGGTTTACCTTGTGACTAACGGATGAGGTCAAATAAAAAAATATGAAAAATTAAAATATCTTTATTTTGCATAGACCATTTTAACGGCGCCTACAAAATGTCATACACTATTTAAAATATTTAAAGTGACCACCGGTTCGGAACGCGCCTGAGAAAAACTGGCAAGAAACTTAGGAAGGCGTTTTTTGATGGCCTATTTATTATATTATTTCACTTTGACAGCAGATCATTTCCAGGCGTCCCTGTCCTGCAAATAGTCTTTAACAGAGTAATACCCTATTCACATAGCTTTTTTTAATAAACTTTATGTATTTCATAGAAGCGCTCGTGGCCCCGCGGTCTCAGTGTTCTGTAAACGATCACTGAGTTACGCAACTTTCACTATGGCTGGTACTCGGATGGGTGACCACTTTGTGGCATTTACATTTGCGAGCGTTTCCGTGCTTCGGAAGGCACGCTAAGCCGTTGGTCCCGGTTGCCAGTAAAATGGTAGTCGTTAAACCTGGTTGAAGGCCTTATGGGCGGCTTAAAAAAAATTTCAACAGCAGGTAGCCACAACCTGCGTCTGTCTATTTCAACACGGCAATGGGCTCACCACCTAATATGTGGGACAGGTAAATCCACACGGTGAAAAGTGGGCATATAATATGCCTCTGCCACCCCTTCGGGGATAAGGCGTGATGGTTATTTATTTATTTATTTATGTATTTCATAGTAAGGCTCAGGTCACAGGAAAGCTTGTTGTAAGGCGAAGAGAAGCAAGACTCGAAATAAAGGCCTGTACAAACCTTCTGACAAGCATGGTATAGTAAGGCGTGTCACTCTTCCAACATGATAGGATGGGCTTACGTCCAGCTGTAGACTGCGAGATGCTGATTTTATTGACTGTCATCAAATCACATGATCGATCTACCACATTGTCGATCTCAACCTACTATGACGAGTTTAATATAATATATAATGAGCTTCATCCGCTGCTCCGCACGCGTGGTGAAGTTTTTTCGTTCCCGTTTCCCACAGGAACCTGTTCCCGGGATAAAAAGTAGCATACGTGTTATTGTGCTGTGTTGCTATATTATTGTAAAGATTCATCAAATTTCATTCAGAAGATTTTGTGTGAAAGAGTAACAAACATCCATACTTACAAACTTTTGCATTTATAATAATAGAGGAATTTTGGGTGGAAATTCCAAATTATTATAGCTAATAATAATCCTGCTCTAGCAGGTAGAATCAGAAGATTTTTTATTATATTAATTTTTTATTTATTTATCTATCCCGCCTTATCCTCGAAGGGGTGGCAGAGGCATATTATATGCCCACTTTTCACCGTGTGTATTCCTGTCCTACGTGATAAGCGGTGAGCCTATTGCCATTGTATTTAGGTAGTATATATTTTTGGTGTAGCTATAATAGTTAAGTAGTAGTTCCAGGATATCTCATTAGGTCAACGGTTAATTAGGAAAATCATGTTACTTTTAAACTGGGACGTTAGAGTGGTTAGGTTTAGGATTTGATTTGAATTTTAGACATTATTTGTCAAACTAAGAGCAAGAACTGCATTGCAGTAGCCACTAGGTTAAAGTGTTGGACTATATAAATATAAAATAACAATCGTTGGGACAACTCACACAACGCCGTATGATTCCAAACTAAGCTGTAACTATGGTTACCAGATAACTGATAAACATACTTATATATTATACGTAAATAACACCCAGACACAGAATAAGCCATCCTGCTCTTCACACAAAGTTTTATCCTGGGTGGGAATCGAACCCACGACATCTTGCGTTGCAGTCGGATACACTCCCACCGCGCCACAGTAACAGGTTTACTCGATCTGAGTTCGACACTCAGTCAGGTGTACGAATAGATATTGTTGACCCTCGGTGGCGTAGTGCTAAATTTCGATTACCGTGACTGAGGTATTGGTTTCGAGTCCCAGGTCGGACCTCACGTCACAAATATTTATTTTGGAGTTTGGGTGTATTTTATGTATAAATGTACAAAAAACCCCTTCGCCTTTTATCACAACAACTTGTGGAACGCCACAACTGGGTTATGGAATAATCTTAATAGTCTGTGTCAGGGTGATGTTATAAAGCAAACGTCTGCGGGAATTGTTAGAACGAAAACCATTTAAAAAAATTGCTATTATCGGAAAATATTGTATCGTGCTAAGTTATGAGTGTCTAATTTTCCCAACGTGTAAACGCACTAATTTCGGAGTATATGTCGGAAACGAAGACTTTAGATTTCTGCCATTTGACTTCCTGAATGTCGCTTGAAGCTCAAAGATCTAGGTGGGGGGGGGGAGTGGACAAAGATACGAAGGTTTATTGACGCCCGGATCCGGCTGGAGTGTTCTCTCTCCGAGTGTCAATATGAGTTTCACCCTGGTCATGGGACCACGAACCCCTGTTTTGCCCTGAGGGTTGTTAGGTAAATACCTGGGATTTGTATTTCACACGTCCAGTGACATCGATTGCAATGTCAAGTCCCGCATTGCTGCCTCGTGGGCCAAATGGCCAAATGGCCGGATTTTTGGGTCATTTGTGACCCAAAAATGCCGATCCGGTTTAAGGGAGAGGTCTACAAAACCATCATTAGACCTATCCTTTTACATAGCAGAATGTGATGTCGTAAGGGATGATATGCGTACCAATGGTCTTACTACAGGGGATGCCGACGACCGTGCGAAGTGGAGAAGAAAAGTAGAAATGCGGACCCCGGGCGTCGCGAGACGCACGCTCGGATGATGATGGGATGATTATCTATAGCGCATGGAGGTTTGCAACACAAGAGGTGTTCCATACGCACTGCGTAGCCTATGGCTAAAATAAAAAAACTACAAGAACAGTCTGCTACCACCTCTTTTTTACATAAATCTTTACATATTGTCACGCCTTTAACTCCAAAGGGGTAAGCAGAGAAGTACCATAAGCCCACATTTCAACGTATGCATTTTATTCCACGGTGGTGAGCTCATTGTCGTGTTGAAATGGATAGGCGTAGGATATGGCGACCGGCTGTTGAAATTTTTTAAGCCGCCCATAAGGCCTTCAACTGAGCTTAACGACTGCCATTTTACTGGCAACCGGGACCAACGACGCAACGCGCCTTCCGAACTTCCGAAGTACGGAAACGCTCACCGATCCAAGGACCAGCTATAGCGAAAGTTGCTTAACACAGTGACCGTTTATACAACACCGAGTTTGCAGGGCCACAAGCGCTTTACATAAATCTTTGTATAAATATATTTGTCTTTTCAGTAATGTACCTTTTTTTGTGTGGAAATCCCCTCGGATGTCAAGCCGGACTCGAACCGACTAAAACCACACGGTCACTACCTATCTGTCTATCGCCGGGCACCTTAGGTAACTCCTCGGTAGGATGTCCGAGGGTTTACTAATGTACCTACCTAATAAAGAACCGAACATCATCACTGTCATAACTCAGTTGAATGTATCTTCCATATTTTATAGACAGCAGAGCCATCTCGTGTTACACATAACTAATTAATTTCATGGTACATTATCTTCAATTAACCAACAATCATTGGATTATAATTTGATTTTGTGATAAGTGTTAAAAACTCGAGTGATATCTTTGGCTGATGTGTCAACTTTGAATAATGTTAAAAATTAACTTTTTTATCTTTTTACTGTTTAATTTTTTGAAACCATTACAGCTTGCAAGTACGTACCTAATCTTTTTATGTTTAAACCTGAATCCACCGTATACCCTTGTTACTCAACAGGAATTGATTTTCTAATCAGTCACACTAGATACTAGATATGTAGATATCTGGATGTGACTGAGAGACACTATTACATATCTTAATAATGAACCACACTAGATATTAGATTTGTAAACATTTGGGTGTGACTGAGAGGTGCTAATACATATATCTTAATAATGAGCCACACTAGATATTAGATTTGTAAACATTTGAGTGTGACTGTCAGGCACTTTTACATATCTTAATAATGAGCCACACTAGATATTACATAATGTTAATATCTGGGTGTGACTGAGAGACACTATTACATATCTTAATAATGAGTCACACTAGATATTAGATTTGTAAATATCTGCTTGAGACTAAGGGACACTATTAGATATATATCTAGCACACCTAGATATATATCTAATAGTGTCCCTTAGTCTCTGGGGATAAAACTAGCTACACAACATTCGGGAAGCGAGTTCCTAAAATAATAGGCCTAACTCATCAGGGTTGGTAACCAAAATTGGTCAGAGTCCCTTTATATATAAGGCCATACCAGGTTCCCTGAAAGTAATTACGTGCTACCTGTGGTTTTATTGGGTTAGACCTCGCCATACCCATTTCATTTTTAGATCCAGAGGGAATCAACTGTAGCTCAAGCTCGTAAGGGTTTGACCTGTTTAAATAGGTAAATATCTCTCACTTTACTAAATGATACAGAAATCAGTAAAAGTACATAGCTTCAAAATATAAACAAACCTTCCGCGTAAATCAAGATTTCGTATATTTATCCCTAAGAAAGCAAGAAATAATCTGGGACTCCATTTTACACATTTTTTTTCTGACTGCCTCGGTGGCGCAGTGGTAGTGTATGCGACTGCCACGACTGAGGTCCAGGGTTCGATTCGAAAAAAATATTTATGTGATCCATAAATGTTTGTTTCGGAGTTTGGGTGTTTCCTATGTATAATATGTATGTAAATTTTTTATTAAAATGTATGAGAAATTTAGCAAAATAATTGCTTTAAAAAATTTATCAATATGTGTGTATTTAGAAATATATAAGCATGTTTATCAGTCGTCTAGATCCCATAACACAAGCTTATCATAGCTTACATAGGGCTAGAAAAAAAAGCTGTAAAAAAAATGTCCCACAATATTTATTATATTTATTTGCCCATAAATAGACTTCAACACCAATATAATAATATTTCTAAAGGGCGCAATTTAGACATATTTGGGCAGTCATCCAAATTTAAATTCTGTATCCTAAACCGATCCCGGAACTCCTAGTCACTTCTCTTGTAATTTATTAGTACTGTTTTAGTAAAACAGTTTTTTAAGGTAGAATTGTTTATTTTTCTAGTTATTAGAAATTGCTTCCCAGTACATGCCGTAGCAGCTTGTGATTGAGGTAGAGCCAAACAAAATGTAACTTAGGTTTAAGGGATAAATAATGTGATGGTGTATACTTTGTAAGCTGTTCTAATAAATAAATAAAAATAAAATAAATATAGAAGCTCGTATTTTTCCACTTCTACTTTATATTAGTCTAATCCCAGTTGTTTCACAAACCCTACCTGGATATGAAATCTGGAGACTTTCAATCCAGGATTTCCACTATCATTGGGCCTCGTCCGTTAGTCAGCAGATGAAACTCTAGCAGAAAGACGCTTGGACCTCGAAGATCTACATAGGGCCCCTTACACACGTATAAGCGCTCATTTATGCTGTTACTACAAATGTATACCTCTCTCTCTTGGCGACTTTCCCAACGGAAATGTAGAAGTTATCTAAATTTAGGCAATGATGGAAAGAGAAAGAAACCTGGTAGTTTCAGGATATTCTCGTTATGTCGATATGGAGAAACACCTTGAAGTGCTCTTAGCTAGAAACATCCTAGTATGTTTTAAATAAATACGTATTTAACATGGAAAATATCCAAACTTCGAAACTTAAATTTACAGTTCACACAAATATTGGTTACTACCCGAGAATTTATCAAAATTAGTTCAATGATTTAGGCATATATCATACAAACTTACTTATTAATTTATTTAATTCATAAATCATTTCAGAGTTGGCTGTATGGAAACTGCCAATATACAATCTTCCATTAAACTCAACAAATGTATTTGTTTTCGCTTCAATACCAGACTCACCAACTAAAGAAGATTTAAAACCAAAACAATCAAATGAACTAAATGCACCAGCAAATCTTCTACAAAATTCATTAAAAAATCTTCCATATGGACGAAATTCAAAACTCTTAGTTAATAACAAATATAGCAGCATCTCCTATGAAGATTCAGCTGAAATAGGTGGTATAAACTACTATCACATCAGTAAACATCAGAACAAAAAGTCCAAATGCGACATAAGGTCCTACAACTACGGAATGGATAAAATCGTTGGGGGTGTGGAAGTAGATATCAATTTGTACCCGTATCACGTAGCGTATGGTAATAACTGTGGTGGAGCTATTATAGATAAGAAATGGATTATGACAGCTGGACATTGTGGGTACGTCATTTTCTCATCTCAGAAGGCTATAGTCCATATAGGCTACACTCCATATTTCTCTTACCCAAGCCCCAGAAGCAGAAACAGTTTTTATCGCGTCTGAGGTTTATAATGACCATTGATAAATGAGGCATTTGCACTCCCCAGAACTGTAAACCAGGATCTACAGCTACAATCTATAGATCTACAACGAACTCGAACTCGGTAAAGTCCTAAAAAAATTTGGTGTCTTGGAACCCACAGTTTGTGCTACAGAGCACTGCTTTGAAATTATAGGTCAAACTCAGGTTTGCTAGTTCAATTGAAAATATACTCAACGCGGAGGCTTTTTTATACTAATAATACATCGAAATTAAACTGAAAGGAAAATAACTCTACTTCCCTCCTTTAAAAAGATTCTCAGGAAGACAACAGGTGTACAATGTGTACATCATATATCCTATACTAATTAATAGCATATCCGTGGGACAAAAATGCTTACAGTGAAATGTAGTATACCTCTGCCTATCACTTATTCTTAGCCTTTATCCCCTAAAGGTGTGACAATATGTATGTATGTAGGTTCTATGTAAGCTACACAGCTACTGCGTACAGTGGACTGTTTGACAAAAGCTGGATATAAGTAGTTTTAGTTTAGCTTTTTGGATGCAAGCTTAGCTAATAAGACAATTCGATTTGAGACACTGATCGAACCTGTGACCTTTGCCTAACCAGGGCAATGTTCTAGCCACCTGAACTACCCGAACTGTATCGAATCAAGTTGAAATTCTCCACCATATTTTAATCGTCATTTTAAGAGTATGACCAGAGCCATCTAATGAGCTAATGAACTACTCGATACCAATGAACAGTGTTACAACCATTTTTAAACATTGATGGACTCTCAATAGATGGCTCTGGTCATACTCTTACAATGACGATTAAAATATGGTGGAGAATTTCAACTTGATTCGATACAGTTCGGGTAGTTCAGGTGGCTAGAACATTGCCCTGGTTAGGCAAAGGTCACAGGTTCGATCCCTGTCTCGAATCGAATTGTCTTTTTCCACTTAAATTGAAATGTATGAGAAATTTAGCAAAATAATTTCTTTAAAAATTTATCAAAATCCCCATTTCGTCATTTACAATTATTATAAAAATGCATTTTTTTTGCATCAGCATAAAAACTTACATAAGAGCAGGATCCAAGTACATGAACCAGGGAAAAAAAGTTGAGGTCAAATCAAACTATATCCATCCCGGGTGGTTAGCAAAGGTCAAAGAGCACCCCTTCGATTATGATTACCAGCTCTTGGAACTGAAAGAACCATTGAAATTCGATGACAACGTTCAAAAGATCAAAATTGCTCGCATGGAGGATATGGTAGCTGGAAGCGTTATGACTGTTACGGGATGGGGACACACTTACGAAAATGTAAGTTTTTTTGAAGTGATAACTTCTTATAGCGAGTACGCATTTTTTTAGATGAGATAACATCTCTGGACTCGCGACTCCGTTACCGAGACGCCATAAAAAGTGTTGAAGTATTAGATTGATAATATCGAACTTAGTTATCAACCTTCGATAGGTCAGTTGGTAGAGCGATGGACTATAAATGGTCGCTGGTTCAAATCCGGTTCGAAGTAAATCTTTTTGTAATTCTTTTCGGATTTCTTTTGTCTTTTTCTTAAAGTAATTGAATTTCAAAATAGTAATTTTTTCATCATCATCATCATCATTAACGTCGATTCCAAATTTTTGAAGTTTTGTACGAACGTCTCCAGATAAATAAATTGTTAATAAATTTAGTTTTCACTTCTGTCGGCAACTCCGGAGTGCGACCCGTATTTTTTTTACTTTCGCTTTATTTTAAAGATCAGAAGATATTGATTGCAGTTAATGAGAAAGAATGAAAGCAAGAAAAGCACCTCCCGCAATTGATACGTTCCTCACACAAAGGGATCCAACCTTTGTAGTTTATTCTCCGACTGGCGAGGTGATCATATCTGTCCGTGATCCAACATTTGATAATAAGCTGTTTTTATACCATATGATACTCCAACAAGAGATTCCTCATAGTACTATACAGGATTGGTAGTTATAACATTCATATCGCGATGCAGGATTCTTAGTATCGATGTGGTTCAACTGTTGTGTATGACTTAGGTGCCGTGTTGGTTGATAAACGAAGCTCTGGCGTATATTTATCACACATCAGCATATCTGCCTGTAGAAATTAATCCACCTACAACTTTAACCACAAACTTCTAATCAAAGAGCGTAAATGGTCTCATTAAAATCGCTACTGCCAAAGCGACCTCACCTGCTAGTAGAGCCTAACTTACGCACTAGTTAAGACACCCTAATGGGATTGGGAGCTCTAATGGCAGTCGCTATAATGCCAAAAATCGAAAGCTAAACCATGACAGCTCGCTAAAAGTTGTCCCCAGGTTCTACCCTGACCTTTCTACCCTCTACCTTCACACAATAAATATTCTTTGTCAATCATTCCTCACTCATACTCATTGCTCTTCAACTCATTCATTTTCATAATCTTCTTCTTCTTCTTGAAGTGCCACTCTTCTGCTGGAGGTTGGTCGTCAGCTCTGCGTCTTGTCTCTCGCGAGGCGAAAAAGTTCCTCTACGTTGGTGATACCGGTCCATTGCCTGATGTACTTTCTTGTAAGCCTGTCATATTGTGTATTACTTCATTGCGCATTATTAGTTTGGCATAACCAAAGTATAAAAGGTTTTAGACCACGGTAGGGAGGTAAACATATTGTATCAGAAACATCAAGAAGCATTAACTGAATTCTAGATACGTTGATGTTTTATTTTTTTCAGGGTGCATATTCTTCTGTGCTACGAGCAGTCAGGCTTCCAATTATACCTAAAGTAAACTGTCAAAGTGTTCCGTACCCGTACTACAGAGGTAGTCTAACACCCAGGATGTTCTGCGCAGGATATTCTGAAGGAAAGAAAGACGCATGTCAGGTAAACTGTGTCCAATTATTAAAAATTTTAGAGTGGAAAGAGTTTTTAATCTCGGACTGGACTCCAACCAGCGTTTTCCGATTTAACGCACTAGAATCGTTACAAAAAAAATTGGGGTGTCTAGATCATTCACTATCTAATAGAAGATTAAAACGCCTTAGTTCATCTATGCACCGAGTCGAACAGATTAAGTTGGTATTCAGACAGGCAGAACGAACTATCCTTCATTTGACAATTTATAAAGGCAATAACATTTTACAGGGTGACTCTGGCGGCCCAGCAGTTGTGGGAGACCGCCTTCTTGGAGTAATTTCCTTTGGCTATGGCTGTGCCACTCCAGGAGCATTCGGGGTTTACAGTAAAGTGGCTAACGTGAGGGATTGGATTGAAGAAACCACTGGCATCGCTTTTGATTAGAATTAATACTCAATGAGGTTATCGAGAACATTGGCTTTTTCTATTGCGCTGTATAGAGAGAGAGATAGCAAAAGAGAATCAAAATTATTATAAATGTTTTCTTTGAGTTTTATTGTATCTTAAATCAGAATCACACAGCAAATGGTGCACCGGCTAACTAACGGACGAGGTCATGGCCAAAAGAAGGAAACAAACCTTGCATTAAAAAACCACTTCCCAGCGCATTGGCGTCTGTCGTCGGAAGGTGCGCCCCGAAAATCCACGGCCCTCGCACGGCTACAGTAGTGTTAACGCTGCAGAGGGACGCGATGGATCGTGGCATGTCGTACGCCTCACTAAAGCCGAAAGATCTCAAGGACCTCAGCATAAAGGTAGGCGCTGTTGCACTGTAGCCAATGACTAGCAAGACGATGTAATATGCTTTTGCTTCTGGATTTGATTCCCGGGTTCGATTCCCGGGTCGGATTAATATTTGTGTTATCCACAAATGTTTGTTTCGGAGTTTGGGTGTTTCCTATGTAAAATATGTACCTATGCATTTGGAAATATATAAGTATGTTTATCAGTCGTCTAGATCCCATAACACAAGCTTATATTAGCTTACTTAAGGCCAGACGGCGCTGTCTAAAAAAATGTCCCACAATTTATTTATTTGGATTCTGCTGCTTTTATTTGCCTGCTTTCAGCTATCGTTTGACTTTTGATTTTGATATTCTTGGAAGAGACTGCATTCTGACCACCGAACTCCGTAACGGCGCCTGCGTTATTACTTTGTCTGTTGGTGCACTAATACTTGCTGCTGGCTTGGTCTTTACACCCGACAGTTTAGTATATAATTTTTTAATAAAGTGGAAATAGACAATTCGATTCGAGACAGGGATTGAACCTGTGACCTTTGCCTAACCAGGGCAATGTTCTAGCCACCTGAACTACCCGAACCGTATCGAATCAAGTTAAAATTCTCCACCATATTTTTAATCGTCATATTAAGAGTATGACCAGAATTTAGCAAAATAATTTCTTAAAAAATGTCAGTCGTTAAGCCTGGTTGAAGGCCTTAAGGGCGGCTTAAAAAATTTCAACAGCAGGTAGTCACAACCTGCGTCTGTCCATTTCAACACGGCAAGGGCCTCACCACCTATTACGTGGGACAGGAATCCACACGGTGAAAAGTGGGCATATATTATGCCTCTGCCACCCCTTCGAGGATATGGCGTGATGGATTAAATTACTAAATGGAACATGTACATATTTTAAGGTCTCACTCCCGAAATGAGAGCATATAGGTATGTGTTTTATGACAAAAATAATAAATTAATGTATAACGCTACGAGGCAACTGACAGGTAACAAGGAGCCGAGTCTACTACTTTCCAATTGTAAGCCGTTCTAGTTCTATTTTATAGCGGTTCTATTGCGATTAGTCCAAAACTAGGTAGTCTACTACAACTATTATATATTTTACAATCACAAATCTGCGGAATTGAGACAAAATAGCTGTTTTTAGCCATCAAAATATTATTATAGACTACCAAAAATATAAAATTTAGAGCTACTTAAGGCACACGTGTTAAAAACATTCTATCAGCCAGGCGCTAGAATTCTATTAGAGCGCAATTGTAACAGTAGATTACGAAAACGATCATTTTTTTCTGTGGGCCCTCTATTGAGCGACGAGTTTTCTATTCTCGATTGAATTGGTAGACTTGGCCCCCAGTTCCTCTGCACCAGCTCAAGTCTCGACAAGCCAGATTATTAAAAGTCATTCGTGTTTCTTTACCTTTTTGACCTCCCAAAGTAAAACGAAAGGTGATATAAGTATTACCCGTGTACCCATGTGTTTGTCTAGGGCATCATAATTCACAAAACGATGCACCAATTTTGATGTGAATCTTTTTTCTTCAAAACTAAAGGAGTTCTTTTTTAGCTATAGAAATAAATTAAATTTTGAAGATCTAAAGATCAACGGCAAGAAAGACGATAAATCTTTTTTCTTGCCGTTTATAGTTCAATTGGCTGCGTTCCACACCGGTAGTCAAGTTTGTAATCTATTAAACTACGACATTTTGTAAGCGCACTTGAAATGATGATACTCCTCAGAAAATTACAGCATTATACCATCTTTGGACCTTTTAGAACGGTCTCAACGAGTAGTTTCTGTTCTTGGTATGAGGGTTTTTTAATTTTAAAATCAATCTTGTTGTATCAGGTTTTATGATAGTTTTCATAATTGAAACTATAATCCATTACTCGCCAGCTCGTATCTTGTGATGCTACTTTTAATTTTGTGTTTTACTCACTTCGAACTAGGATACAGGTGAGTTTAAAAATTAAAAACAAAAATTCTCAGTGTTTTATTCACTTAGTGGGAACACAAACAACAAATACGTGAATACCACTCCATGTCTGCATACACTACCTTTGGTTTGTTTAAAGAATCATATCGTGGAGCTAAGTATATTAGCAAATTTTAGAATATTGAGCCAATAAGAACGGTAGCATGAAAGTTAAAAGTTAAAGTTTTCAGAAGTTCGTTGAGGGCACAAGGCTCTGCCAGGTCGTCACAAATAGAGGTTCCATTAGTTGGGTAATCGCACAACTCCAATCGGTAACAGCTAAGGCGCCAGGGAAGCAGGGTAAAACTCCATGGGTTAATTGTCATTGAAGTAGATCTCTCATTGTCAAACATTAGCCGATTAATTACTACTTCAAAGAAATCACATCGCATAAGAAAGCTATGGTTCAGCATCATTGAATCACTTCCTCCGCGTCTAAAGTTATACAGAGACGTGCTATTCACATTATAGATTGTCCTGAGGTAAAAAGAAGCTTTGAGCCGTTCGTTGGCGCTGCCTCATGCATCATTCTACGATAGCGTTTTGGCTGCATTTTACTGAACTACCACGGCGAGTGTTCTGAAGAGCTCTTCAACTTTATCCCCTCCTCCCTTTTTCGATCCTGAACAACGCGTACAGGGTACCACTTTCATACAGTGGAAAGAATCTCGCCAGCAGCGAGCAATTTAGAAATCGAACCTTATGAACTTCGAATACTGCCATAACACGTGTTTCCTTTCTCTTACAACCCCGGGTTCTTCAAACGGAGAATGAAAGAGACACGTCATTGGGCCGCCAACTTGAAGGTAACTAGTCTTGTAGACTATTAGAGTGGCCCTCAATCCGAAAGATGTGCTTGGTGGTTCAGTCAGGAAGGTGGCGTAGAAAAAAAATCAGCGGATACCCGTCGTTAAATATACGATGTGTGTTATAAGTATAAATATGTTCTGATGTTATGCGATACGGATATGATTTTAAAAACTGCAGCATACTTTGACAAGAAACATCTGCTTTTTCAGTATACTTGGGGGTCACGCAATAGACATACAGGAAGCTCCATACCATTTAAATTACGGCGACGTGTGTGGGGCCGCCTTAATACATAAAAAGTGGGCCATCACTACAGCACATTGTGGGTAAGCGATTTTACTCTCTACGATTACTTTTTGGGCTAAAGTGAGCAGAACTGATTATTATCCAAGTATATTTATTTCGAGGGTACACACATATCCGCCTTTACCTGAGTTATAATCAATATTCTTGTAGTATGAAGCGTGACGGTTTGAAAGTTAGTAATATCCAAACCAAGCTCATAGAAGACTATTGCAATGCAGTCCAGTGCTGGACGCAGACCTCTTCCAGTTTTCGCAACATTGGAGAACTGGAAACCGCCTACGTCCAGCAGTGCACTACCAAAGGTAAATTTGATTGAATTAGTATATTTTATTCTGTTTTAGCACAAATATCACCTATGTGAGGGCAGGCAACACTTTTCACCTCAGAGGACCTCCTGTTAAGATATCGAATCATATTGTTCACCCAAAATACCAGTTGGAACATGAGTTTGACTACGATGTTCTGCTTTTAAAATTATTGAGACCTTTAAAACTCAGTAAATCGGTGAAAGCCATTTCTATCGGTGGGCACCATGAAGGAGGGGTGTTGGTTGCTGGTTGGGGATATTCTAAAGAAAAGGTACTTTTTATATATAAAGAGAGCACTATACATACACCTCATTCCAATAAAACTGGGATCCGCTTCTTTGATTCTTTTACGATTAGACGAGAATCACTTCAGGACGTGTTCAAGAGAACACGCTAATGATATCCAGACGGATATCGTTAGCGCGTTCTCTGGTGGACTCTGCTTCCAAAAATATTCCGTAAATTGCATCCATTCTGTCGAAATTCTAACCAAGGTAAAAATGTTATTGAGATAAGAAAACCCAAGGCAGAATGGAGTGGGTAACATTTTGCCAATAAAACCATTTTGCATTTATAACACTCTCTGATCATAATTTATGTGAGAAAACTTTATGCTGAAACTGTTATGCCAAAACTGCATTTAGCTGGAAAAGATTACATACATATTATCACGCCTGTCTCCTGTCGGGGTAGGTAGAGACTATGGCTTTCCACTTGCTACGATCCTGACTTACAACTTTCGCTTCTTCTACTTTCATGAGTGTTTTCATACACGCTCGCCGGTTAAAGGTACTCTTGACCTAGCCTTTTTCCAAAATATCTTCGATTTGATTGACGTACGTACGCCGAGGTCGACCTCTACCAGTTTGGCTATTTACTCTCGCCATATAAATCTGCTTCGTCAGTCAATTTACAAAATAGATTATGCGATCGAAAGGGCTGCTGAATGGAATCATCTTAAATCATATATTGTTTCCGTATAGGTATGCCTTGGAAGGTAAATACTCTTAAGCTGTAGGCCCTACAGATAAATACTTTATTTTATAAGGGAGAATTTAACGAGAGTCTTCAGCAAGTCAAACTACGCTATGTGCCCATAGAATCTTGTCAGAAGGTCAAACGATCGTGGTACAACTACACGCTTACGCCGAGGATGTTCTGTGCCGGTGGTTGGGAGTATGATGCCTGTCAGGTAAATCCTTTATAAACTTACTGAATGTATGGGATATAAACTATAAACCTCGGTTTCACCTTTTGAAAAAAAAATAACTATCTTCACGCCGCCGCCCCGTATCTCTGGCATGGGAGAGAGGACAGATCGCCAGGCTTCACGATCCATGCATACTTTTTGTTGCATCCAGCAGATTCATTAATCGCTTCATACATGCACGTCTTAGGGCATAGTAGATTCGCTTTTTGAGTCATCCACTTTCTGATATCAACAAAAAATGTATCAGAAAGTTATTGAAAAGCTCACATCCGCAGGGCAGCTTGTGGCGAGCTGAATGTGCGTGGCTACACATCGGTCCCGATTCCTCGGAGTTTTGTTGCCCTTCTGCACCGGTTAGGATTTAATGGCCTAACGGGAGAGCAGTGAGAATGCTACGCCCGGGAGTGCAGCAAATCTCAACTCTGGCATGCCTTAATTGGCCGGTCAGAGGGAGGGAGCCAGAGCTATATGCTCGGGGGTGGAAGTGACATTTTCAAGGGCATAACTACGGGGAAACCCGCTCCGGGCCTGTCCCGCGAAGGTGAAACCGGCGCCGCACCGCTTGACACCCCAAGCCGCTCACACCGGTGTTGCCCCCTGTCGCCTTACAGGTTTATCATGCCTATAGTGATAGTATAGGGGGCCCATCTAGTGAGTTGGCAAGTCACCGTCTGCCAGTATTTTGAGAATAATATATTAAAAAAGGCAGACGCCGTTTTCATCAATAGCTTAAATCACCCAATCCATTTAACACCAAACCCAATAGCCCATTTCATAGTTAGCACATTTCACAATAGTTTAACTCCCATTGGAGGTGATCCATTACCGTTCTTCTACATAAGGCGGGCGTGGACTATCTGCAGTGGGGGTCCCATTCGCTATTAGATTAAAATTCTCAAAGGGCCTCTGCGTCTCCATGTAAGCTAACTAAAAGCCCGCGACCTTTAAAAAAAAAAGAAGAAACCCGAGAAAAGAAGAGACAAAATAAATAAATCAATCTCGTTGGGACAATTCCCACAACGCCATGATTCCAAACTAAGCAGAGCTTGTACTATGGTAATCAAATAACTGATAAACATACTTATAAAAAAATTAATTAATTAACTATCTTCACGCTGTATCCCTGACGGGGTAGTCAGAGAGGACAGATCGCCAGGCTTCGCGATCCATGCATACTTCTTTCGCTTCTTCGAGATTCATCAATCGCTTCATACACGCACGTCTGGGTATCCGAGTACTTTTGACCTTTCCGTTTTTGAGCAATCTGCTCACGTAGTCTTCATATGTAAGTCTCGGCCTTCCCTGACTCCTTCTACCCTCTACTTTTGAACAATATATATTCTTCGTCAATCGTTCCTCACTCATTCGTTAGACGTGTCCAAACCAACGGAGCACGCCCTTTTCCAGCTTAACGCTGACACTTTCATTCAAACCTGCCATATTGCGTATCACTTTGTTACGTATTCGGTCGGCCAAGGTAACGCCGCACAATTTTCGAAGCGATTGCATCTCCACAGCATTCAATTTACTTTCATGCATCTGCTGACATATCCAGGTTTCGCTACCGTAAAGCAAAGTTGGCACTAGCACTGCGTTATGAATCGCCATTCGTGCTTCTTTTACGATGCTTTGTCGCTTTACTGACTGGGACAAAGCACCGTTAACTTTGTTTCCGGCAGCTACTCGCCGTTCTACATCCGAATCACATCTTCCATCCGCGCTAAACATACTTCCTAAATACACAATTTCATTCACTTGCTCTAGACGTTCCTGGTTTACCCTAATCTCGCATTTAGTTCTTACGTCACCTCTTTCAAATACTAGAACCTTAGTTTTACTTGCATTCAAGCGGAGACCCTTACTTTCACACCCTTCTTTCATATTAGTGACTAATGCCTGTAGGTCGGCTTCTGATGAGGCCATGAGCACCGCATCATCAGCGTACAGCAGACAGTTTACTGTAAAGTCACCCAAATTCACACCCATATTAAAATCTTTCAACTACTGCAGGCAACTGTCCAGATACACTATGAACAGCCAGGCGGACATGACACATCCCTGTTTGACGCCTGTACAGTTCAAATGCTTTCTCTAGATCCACAAAAGCAAAGAAAACCTTCTGGCTAAGAGCCAAAAACTTTTCCGCGATCATGCGGAGAGAAAACACTTGATCCATGCAACCTCTTCCACGTCGGAATCCGCATTGAGCCTCCCATAAATACCTTTCAGACTTTTCTTGCATTCGTGCCGTTATAACCTTTGCATACACCTTACTAGCTAAGCTGACCAAGCTGATCGCCCTGTAGCTGGAGCAGTTTAGGCGCGAGCCTTTCCCTTTGTAAATAGGTACTACAACTGCTACTCGCCAGTCATCTGCGACCTCACCCGTCCGCCAGCACAAGTTGCATAACAGACATAGTGTGTCCCAGACACGCGACCCACCGTACTTGATCATCTCAGCAGTAACTCTGTCTTTTCCCGCAGCCTTACCACATTTCATACTTCTTATCGCTTGTTCTATTTCTTTCATACCAATGACTTCAATGACATCGGGATCCGGAGCATCGAAGTGAGCTCCACTTCCCGATGTGGCATCTCTGTCTTTTCTTGCATACATCTTTCCATAATATTCACTCCATCTCTGCAGGACGTCACTTTGGTCTGTTAGGACGTCATTGTTAACACTAAGCACTTTATTCATACTGCAGATTGCCGAACAACTCCGGGTCTTGCCTACCTCTTTCCAGAAGAGCTTGGCATTATCCCGGAAATTGGACGACAACCTTTCATCCGCTTTCATTCTGCACCTTTCACGAGCTTCTTCTATCAGTGCCTTCGTGTTATTTTTCTGCAGCTTGTATCTCTCTTTCATATTAAAATCATTTCGCGAGGCTAAGTAGTCTAGCCATGCTTTCTTCTTCATTCGAACTGCTTCTTTCACTTCCTCATTCCACCATGCATCACGCTTATTACTACTGCCTCTTTTCGTTTCTCCACACACTTCCACAGCGGCATTTATCATACTGTCCCTAAGGTTCTGCCATACACTTTCCACATTCTCACTGCTTACATTGACGTCGCCAAGCTTTTCGGCTACCCTTTCATTATATTTATCCCTAATGGATGCATCCTGCAGCTTCCAGCTTTTGATGCTATAAGTCGGCTCAGGTTCAGGACACTCGGTACGATGACGCCAACCCGAGAACAGACCCCTAATCCTAGTTATGACTAGGTAGTGGTCTGATCCCAGCTCAGCGCCTCGATAAACCCTTGTGTCCATCACCTATTTACGGAGCCGACTATCCATTAGGAATAGATCTATCATGAAACGCTGTGCAGGAAACTACACCACTATGGAATAAGAGGCAAAGCTCTCGACCTTCTGTCTTCATATTTGAACAATAGAATACAGAGGGTCGATATTAATGGTACACGTTCTGTAGGATCCATGGTTACAATGGGTGTGCCGCAAGGCTCGATACTTGGGCCATTCTTGTTCCTCATTTATATTAATGATTTACCATTTTATGTAGGGGACAGGAATAGGATTGTTTTGTTTGCAGATGACACCTCATTAATTTTTAAAATTAAAAGACAATTAGATAACTATGACGATGTTAACAATGCAATTGCAAGAGTAGTTCATTGGTTCAGCTCAAATACTCTTTGCCTTAATGAAAATAAAACTAAATGTATAAAATTTACTCTACCAAATGTAAAACAAGTTGCGGCCAATGTTCAACTGAATGGACAAGTGTTAGAGTTTGTAGAATCAACTGTGTTCCTAGGTATAACTATTGATGCCAATTTGCAGTGGGGCCCACACATAGAGAAGACAGCCTCTAGATTAAGTTCGGCTGCATACGCTGTAAAAAAGATCAGGACTCTAACAGATGTGGATACGGCTAGAATGGTTTACTTCAGCTATTTTCATAGTATTATGTCTTACGGTATTCTCCTTTGTGAAATCCTCCAGCTTTGTGAAAAAGGTTTTTACTCCGTTACAGACTATTTGCAGGACAAAGACGCCTGGAAATGATCTGCTGGCAAAGTGAAATAATATTAAATTGTAAATAGGCCATCAAAAAAAAAAGCCTTCCTAAGTTTCTTGCCGGTTCTTCTCAGGTGGGCCGCGTTCCGAACCAGTGGTCGCTTTAAATATTTTAAATAGGGTATGACATTTTGTAAGCGCCGTTAAAATGGTCTATGCAAAATAAAGATATTTTTATTTTTTATTTTATTTTATTTTCTCTTTGACTTACATCTCCTCGTATACATATGAATTTGTTTGTGGTTGAACATTGTGTTCGCCACAAACAAATCCTTTTCCTTACAAAATGCCAGTATTAGCTTGCCAGCGTCGTTCACCCTTTTATCCCCATACTTCCCGAGTACCGACTCAAAACAATCGCGAGCGGTACCCACCCATCCATTCAAGTCTCCACATACTATAAGTCTTTCATTTCCTTCTATCACATTTAGAGCTTCTCTCATACTCTCCCAGAAGTCCTCTAGCTCACTCGCGTTCAACTAAGATACTGGCGCGTAAGCAGCTACCAGGAAAATCTTTGTCAAACCAAGTTTTACACGGATCCAGAGGATTCTAGGACCTACCAGTTTGTATTCATACATACCGGAGGCCAATCGCGAGGACAGCAAAATTCCAACCCCCCGACTGCCATGCTCGCTCTCTGGTACTCCAGACCAAAGCGCGAGCATCCAAGACTTCGCTGCCCTTGCGCTTGGTCTCTGTCAAGCAGACTGCATCTAACTTTCTCTCATTCATAACATCCATCAACTCATTCATGTTATCTGTCATTCCTCCCCTAACATTCCACGCAGCTACCCTGCACTCCATCCTCCACTTCCCGCCGTGTCGGGCCGCGCGTGTAGGGTGGCGGTCCCCTACGCCGCTCTGGCACACACTTTTCGCACCAGCGGGGACGAACTGGTGCGCGTCGCCTCGGGGGCACGCCCTAGCAGTAATCGCCCTGGTGGCACTCGTGTTGGAGTAGAATTGCAGCCGTAGCTGGCAGGGATGGCGACGTGCACGCTTCTACTCTTCATCCCCAATATATACTTATATATTTCTAAATACATACATATTATAAATAAACAACACCCAGACACAGGATAAACCATCGTGCTCATCACACAAAGTTTTATCCTGGGTGGGAATCGAACCCACGACCTCTTACGTAGCAGTCGGATACACTCTCACCGCGCCACAGATGCAATCAATAATAGTTTGAGTAGACTACCTTGTTTTGGACTAATCGCAATAGAACTGCTATAGAATAGAACTAGAACGGCTTTCTATTGGAAAATAGAAGAGTTGGCCCCCAGGTCATAAGAGAGCTTTTAAGTAAAGTGTACACGCAATGTTCCAGGGTGACAGTGGTGGTGGAGCTGTATCTGTTAGTGGAAAACTAGTCGGCCTTTCGTCTTTTGGCTATGGATGCGGCCGAAAAATACCGGGAGTCTACGTTAAACTATCTGATAGTGGTATAAGAGAATGGATTCGGGATAATACGGGTGTATAAAATATAGTGAATTTATTTGTTTAGAATATTTTGTTTTATAATAGCAAACGCCCCTCGGTATCTCCTGTATAGTGCACGTTTCCGGGGGCATATGGGGATAAAAGTAGCTTTACTCCTTATAACATCATCTATGTGCCAGTGAACGTTTTATGAAAATCGATCTGGCCGTTTCAGAGATTAGATCAACGCAGACAAAACTTCATTATTTTTATATAAGTACCATATATCTATTCTAATATTATAAAGCTGAAGATTTTTTTTTTAGTTTGGTTGAATCTCAGAAACTACTGGTCGGATTAGAAAAATCATTTTTTGTTAGATAGCCCATTTATCGAGGAAGGCTATAGGCTATATATCATCACGCTACTTCCCTGAAGAGCGGAGCAGTAGTCATAAATGTCGACAAGTCGGGCAAATTTTAATGCATTATAGAAGAATTTATAAGTGAAGAGATTAAATAGGTGCGGCGTCGAAGTATGTCATGGGTGAAGCCGGAAGGATCACCTAGTACTTTCATAAGCATTTAGTGAAAAAATTTTAATTTTTTAATTACATTTTTTTTAGTTTATATATATAAATACTTAGGTACTTTTTGTCTCAAAACTCAACATTTATGAACCCATTTCGATAATTCTTCTGTTGTTAAAAAGCTCCATAACTTAACTATTAATATATCATGACGATTGTTTAATAAATTAAGCTTTGAAGTTAGTCGTAAGCTTTTTATAAAAGGGATATAATGCTCATTACATAACTGCATTACATAAATACATACTGCACCTCAAAAGCGTCAACTGATGACAAAGCGAAGTCAATGACCTCATTTGTGCTGACGCTACAAATTGCGCCTAGTAAGTAAACTGTACCTAGGTACCTACATTATTGTGTGTACTAGGCTTGCTATTTGTTTGGTCACAGGGGCTAGGACTGGTAGACACCTAATAATGGGACCGAAAGAGGGTGTTATGTTAAATTTCTACTTTGATTCAGGGTTTTAATGAAGATTCCTTTCATTACACCCTATTATAATCTCTCTTTTTCGTTCCCGAATAACGCGTGCCGTGTGCGAATAACATTGCAGAGATTTTTTGACAAAACGGAACGGATCGATTTAAAAGATCGTTTCTTTGTAGAATCCGTGAAGCCCAGCGATCTGTCCTCTCTAACTACCCCGTTAGGGATACAGCGTATGTTGACCTATAGTAATCTGGAACGCTCTGCCAGCGCACATATTTTCTTCCTCTTACAATTCCGGATTCTTCAAGCGGAGCGTGAAGAGGCACATCAATGGGTAGCCAACTTGAGGGACGCTGTCAGTAGTGTATTCCAGAACGTTTATCAACACTCAAGAAACACTTGAGTGTAGATTTTATAAGGCAAAATCTAGTCTCAAGCGTTGATCGAGTATTGAGAAACGTTCTGGAATACGGACCTAAGTAGATTAAGAGAGTGGCGCGCAATTCCCTAGACGTCGACATAGTTTTCCATCAGGTGGGCGGCATCATTTTGGCGAATTTAATATATAATCTATCTATCTTCACGCTATATCATAGTAGCTATATATATAGTCAGAGGTGACAGATCGCCAGGCTTTGCGATCCATGCATACTTCTTTCGCTTCCTACAGATTCATTAATCACTTCATATATCCACGTCTTGGTATCCAAGTACTTTTGACTTTTCCGTTTTTGAGCTATCAGCTCACGTGTTCTTCATATGTAAGTCTCGGCCTACCCTGACTTCATCTAGCCTCTACTTTCGCAGTATATATTCTTCGTCAATCGTTCGACACTTATTCGTTGGACGTGTAAAAAGAATCCATTTAATAGGTATATAAAAAAGATAATATCGGCAATAGAGACATGTTTGAAAATATACTACGTAAAAGAAATTACTGTCTTTATGGGGTACTGGTAAATAAGTATTTGTTGTAAAATTTTTGGGTGTAAGGGGCCTAAAGTAGATGTAATAGGGTCGGTAGGAACCGAGGGTTTTATATCAGCCTCACCTGCAAATAGTACAGCTTCTGATTTGCGTACAAGGTGATGATGAAGAGAAAGAAAGGAAAAATGCTGTACATGTACAATCCCATCTAGATCGCAGGAGATATCCCAGCATATTATCTCATGCAATAATTGCGCAAGATCCAAGAGTGAACGACAATTGGATGACTTTATTAAAAAAATTGACTATGGAGGTTTTCCAAACTATATGGATTACATAGTTTGAAAAATCATAAAGTTTGCTACTGTTTCTTTACTAATATTATAAAAGAATAAAGTTTGTGAACTTGTTAAGCTGTAGCAGGTACCTAATCTCTGGATCAACTGAATAAATTTTTCCAAATTTATTAACTCTTAAATAGTGTATTATCCCTGAGTGTATAAGCCACTTTTATCTTGGAATTATGTTCCTGTGGGAACGGGTACGGGGAATCTTCACCACGCGTACCTATATTAAATGGGAATACCTACGTGATTCATAAAGCCTTGACTCTTCTTGTTAAGCAACAACTTTATATCCTCTGAATATATATATATACCCTGAAGCGCATATCACTGCGTTAAGCAACTATCGCTATGGCTGGTCACGGATGGGCGAACACTTTGTGACATTTAAATTTGCGAGCATTTCCGTGCTTCGAAAGGCACGTTAAGCAGTCGGTCTCGGTTGCCAGTAACATGGCAGTCGTTAAGTCAACAGCAGGTAGCCACAACCTGCGTTTGTCGTAATATTTGGTGAGCCCATTGCCGTGTTGAAATAGACAGACGCAGGTTGTGGCTACCTACTGTTGAAATTTTAAGGCCTTCAACTTGACTTAACGACTGCCATGTTACTGGCAACCGGGACATACGACTTAACGTGCCTTCTGAAAAGAACAGTGTTACAACCATTTTTAAACATTGATGCTATGGACTCCACTTAATCTATGGCAAAGGTCACGGGTTTAATCCCCCTCTCAAACTAAGTTGGCTTTTTCACTTTAATGAAAATGTATGTGAAAGTTAGTATACTATTGCTTAAAAAAAAATTATCCAAGTGAACTTCGGTCTCCAAATCCAGATAGGGTAAGAAGCAGTTGGGAATACACTGAGACGAATAAGAATCCCGATTAAAATTTATTGGTTTGAATAACACCCGACGAAATTTTAATCTAATGAAAAAAATATAACTGATGCGATTTTCAAGCGTTTTTAATTTGTCATCCACTTAATTTACTAAATCCTCGACTCGCTATCAAAATTCTGCCGTAACCAATTCTCAAAACTCCACCAGTATTAAAGGCTTAAGCAAAATGTCGAGTGTCATATCAATGATTAAATTATAGTCAGCTCAAAAAAAAATGAAACGTTAATACCCTAAAAGCAAATGGTGTCCAACAGTGAATGAAACATGTATTCGAATTTCGAACGGCTCGTGAATTTCCAAAAGCCTGAAAAAAAATTGCAGAAAAACATTTTTCATTTTTCACCAATTCTCCACTTTACCCCCTGTGCTATGTATTTCGATACACTCACACATTTAAACACTTAATGTAATTATCTGCTCAATTTTGTATAAATCGTCGATAGTGTGCGTTAAAATATGCAAATGTGTGTGCACAGTGTGCATACTCTCCGTTTGTGTGAGTTTATTTTATCCAACACTGTTTGCTGTATATTGACGTAGGGGGTAAAACAGAGGGTGGTGACCCCGACAGGAGGGCTGATGACGATGACTAGAGTCTGCGTACGAGCTAGAACGGGATAGAGATACAAAAATGTAGGTATCCTAGCTATAACCTAGGTACGTGGTCATGATTAAAACTAGTGATTTCATCGCGAATCACCTCTTATTATTCTGTATTGATGTATGATCCAGTTGGGCTTAAATTTATATGAAATGATTGTTAAGTGTAAGTACCTGATTTTGGTAAACAATAATTTAAAGTAAAAATTGATAAGTATTTTTAATTTTTGTTTCTTATACAAAGACAAACATTTTCAATAGAAATAAACATTTGTAGTGAGAAGGCACATCAAGCTATTGGTCTCGGCTACCAGTATTGTAATAGTTGTTAGACAATTTGGAGGCCTTATGCAGTTTAAACAAATATCATCATCAGGTAGCTATAACGTGCTCCTGTCAGTTTCAACACAGCAAGAAGCTCACTAGTAGAACTCAATAGTATTCCTCTTCCTACCCATTCTCAGGATAAACTTCCTTAAAAAGTGGTTCAAAGATAGCGCAGTTTTATATCACGAAGCCAGGTACTAAGCAATGATAAAAGTCAACAAATCGGGCATATTTTCATACATTATGGTAAAATTAATACAATATGTTCCTTTGGGGTTCGAACTGTGTTCGAAGTATGCCACAAAAGAAGCTGTTAAGAGGCTCAGCTAGAACATATATATAGACCTCTAATAGCAATCAATGTGTTGCTGGCTCACCCAAAATCATTTAGTACATTATTTTTTGTCTTTACGCCCTAAAGCTAAAATACGATTGTGACAGACGCAGAAAATTCTATTTTTCCAATGATTTTCGAGATTAATCTACCTAAGTATATACACTTACATGTTGTTGTTTTTTATTTGCTTTAAACTTATTTATTTTTATGGCGTTATTGAATTTAAATAATTACTGGATAGCTGTGGTCAATATGATAGCGGCTGTATATGAAGTACCTACTGGTTCTAATTAAAAAACCGTTTCTTATAAAATAAATAAGCTACATAAATAGCTAATTGAACCAAGCGTAGCTTGTTTGCTGCCTAACAGTCTTGATTCCTCGTGTGTAGGCGAAACTCGTGTCCATATCATACGACGAATTTAAAAAGCGGAGTTTTGCAAAAAAATAACAAAAGTATTATGACTCTGACCTCTGTGGCGCGGTGGGAGTGCATCCGACTGCTACGCAAGAGGTCGTGGGTTCGATTCCCACCCAGGAGAAAACATTGTGTGATGAGCACGATGGTTTATTCTCTCTCAGGATAAAACATTGTGTGATGAGCACGATGGTTTAGTCTGGGTGTTATTTATCTATAATATGTACGTATTTAGAAATATTTAAGTATGTGTATCAGTTATCTGGTTACCATAGTACAAGCTCTGCTTAGTTTGGAATCAGATGGCGTTGTGTGAGTTGTCCCAACAATATTATTATTATGTCTCTTCTTTTCTCGGGCATCTTCTTTTTTTTTTCTTGAAGATACCCGGGCTTTTGGTAGGCTTACATGGAGACATAGGTCCAACACGCAGAGGCCCTTTGAGAATTTTAATCTAATAGGGAATGGGACCCTCACTGCAGATAGTCCACGCCCGCCTTATGTAGAAGAACGGTAATGGATCACCTCCAATTAGGAGTTAAACTATTGTGAAATGTGCTAACTATGAAATGGGCTATTGGGTTGGGTGTTAAATGGATTGGGTGATTTAAGCTATTGATGAAAACGGCGTCTGCCTTTTTAATATATTATTATTAAACTATTGGCAGACGGTGACTCGCCAACTCACTAGATGGGCCCCCTATACAATCACCATAGGCATGATAAGCCTGTAAGGCGACAGAGGGCAACACCGGTGTGAGCGGCTTGGGGTGTCGAGCGGTGCGGCGCCGGTTTCACCTTCGCGGGACAGGCCCGGAGCGGGCTTCCCCGTAGTTATGCCCTTGAAAATGACACTTCCACCCCCGAGTATATAGCTCTGGCTCCCTCCCTCAGACCGGCCAATCAAGGCAAGCCAGAGTTGAGATTTGCTGCACTCCCGGGAGAAGCACTCTCACTGCTCTCCCGTTAGGCCATTAAATCTTAACCGGTGCAGAAGGGCAACAAAACTCTGAGGAATCGGGACCGATGTGTAGCCACGCACATTCAGCTCGCCACAAGCTGCCCTGCGGATGTGAGCTTTTCAATAACTTTCTGATACACTTTTTGTTGATATCAGAAAGTGGATGACTCAAAAAGCGAATCTACTATGCCCTCATAGGGTTGCATTAATCCTATAAAAGATAACGACTGTCCTCGAGGGTTTTATTATTATTATTTATATTTTATTATTATTATTATTATATTTCTAAAGCTACATACATTTAAAGTTTTTTTATACCTCAATGGTAAATTAAAAACGTATTAATAGTCAGATAATATTATAAAGAGTAACATATGCAACATTTTATCTAAATAATTATACAAGGACGGGAACTACGAATTACCCGTACGCGGGTGAACCCACGGGGCGTCCACTATAATTTCTTAAGAAATAACAGGCCCGCATACTAGCAACTTGTTTCTTTAAGAGAAACAGTTATTATATGTTATTGCTTTACTCGGTATTCAAACCCTGGCCTTTTGACCAACAACGCCGCTAATAGCACAATAGATAAGCTTTGCATCCTAGTAGGATCAGATTGCCAATTTATTCGTATTAGGTTCACATTCCCGGTCGTAACTTCCTGTATTTTTGGAGTTCCGTGTATATAAATAGAATTACGTGAAGTGAAATGGTAAGGCATTTTTATACAGTGCCCCTTTTTCTTGTTATTCTATTTTAATCAGTCACGCCTGTTTCCCTGAAAGGTTAACAGTAAGTATTATTAAAGAATATATATCATAACTGTCGCTATTGCTGATCACAGATGGGTGACCACTTTGTGGCATTTATATTTACGAGCGTTTTAGTGCTTCGAAAGGCACTTTAAGACAAGTATGTAACATGGAAGTCGTTAAGTCAAGGTTGAAATCCTTATAGGCTTGAAAAATTTCAACAGCAGGTCGCCATAATCTGCGCCTGTAAATTTCAACACAGCAGACTCATCAACTGTAGCGTGGTCCCTATTGCTAGTAACATGGCAGTCGTTAAGACCAGAAGAAGATATTTTATAATGTTGAAGGCCTTATGGGCGGCCGGAAAAGTTTCACAACAGCAAGTAGCTACCACCTGCGTCTGTCTATGTCACAGCAATAGGCTCACCACCTGTTACATGGGATAAAAATGCTTACGGTTAAATTTGGGTGTATAATATGCCTCTGTCAGCCCTTCGGGGATTAGGGGGGACTGATAAATAAATAAAAAAAATGTGTGCGCAGCAGAGTACAGAGTTAAGAAGTAAAACTTATTTATGACATTTTTTATACAGCTATAAAATGTCTCTCTTACGTCGATAAAGAAGTTTCACTTCAATAAATTTATAAACATCTTTCATGAAAATAACTCTCTCAATTACGATTAATAAATTAAAATAACATTCATTAAATAATATTATCCGCTTAACAAGTTGAATACTAACAATAATACTACCTCTTATAGGTTGAATAATACCTCTTGATTTTGATTTCATTGCTGACCAATGAACTAAGGAGGTTTTATCTGCGCTTGTTTCTAAGAAAATACAATAACTCCAGTAAATACAATTTATCATTTCATCTGTTCCTTACTTATAATTAATTGTAGATAATGAAAGTTTCGTCTGCTACTTTTAATTAATATTTTATAACGATTTTATGATGGAATTTGCTATGGTATAATATTGGTGGTGTCCTTATAAGAGGTAATGGTTTTAGATACGCCTATTTTAGTTGGCAATGTCTTGTAGGCAGAGTCTCGTCGGAGAATTGCTTTTTAATAGCATTTTATTGAATGTCTCCATATACAAACATCAAAAAAGCGTTAGCAGCGCGATCTGTAAACAATTCCTTGAAGGGGTGGCAGAGGCATACCATACGCCTACATTTCAATATAAGTATTTTTGTCCTACGTAACAGGTGAAGAACCTGAAACCGCGTTGAAATAGGCAGGCGCAGGTTGTGGCGACCTGCTGTTAATTTTTTTTGAAGCTATAAGCTCAAAAAGGGCTTTCAACTTGGCTCAAAGGCATATTATTGCCAACCGGGGCCAACGGCTTAACGTGTCTTCAGAAACACCGAATTAGTCGTGAATAGCAATGCCACCAAGCGGTCAGCCATTCGAGGACTAAACATAGCAAACGTTGCTTACCTGTTGCTTTACCATTTCAACACGGCAATCGTCTCACCACGTGTGTGACGTGGGACAAAAATGCATTCGGTGAAATGGAGGCGTATAGTATGTCTTTAGTTTCAAGCGTTTCCCGTGGGAATACGGCATTCGATTCCCGAAACCTTGAAACCGTGGGGCATACACTAGTAAATTAATATATTTAACTAAAAACAGGTATTCTTTTAAATAATTTCTTAAATAACAATTTTAAAAGTACGGTGGATGTCCGCTGCCTTTACAGAAGTAGGCTCAGGACGGCGGCTTGACCTTAAAATCAAAAAGTCTCACTAGTTGTATCGTAGACTTACTGGGAATGAGCCCGCCTCAGGCCCCAAGTGACTCTCAAACCCTTAGGAGACGCCGCTGTGGTAGCCAATGTCTACCACGAACCCTAAGAGTTTCATCTTTCCGAGGAGTTACGTGGGGTGCCCGGTGTTACACTGAAACATACAGACCATGTGGTTTTTTAGCCGGTTTGAGTCCGGCATAAAGCCTGGAACGAACTAAACGTACAGATATCTATGGTGATTCTACTTCAAGAGAACTTCCGAGGGTCTTCAGCAGAATCAGTTATGATGTGTTCCGCGAAAGAATCACACATAGCGTCAACATTTTTTTTATTCTACTTATATTGCGCCATAGAACGATTTAGGATGTTTTGCATAAAATTCGGAAACTTCCTGCACACATTGTTGCAATTGTAGCCGGGGCGGCCACCGACTACTCTGGCGGAGCGGACGCAACATATTTCCTTGCTGCGCAGCAGTCCTGCTACAGAATTTAACATGCAGTTAGGTAGGGGCGTGCCTCACAATTGTTAAAGTTATTTAGTGGTTTGCAAATGGCAAAAAGTTATTGAAGTGAAACTTCTTTTTCGACGTTGAGAGAAGTTTTATAACCGTAAAAAAATCGTCACGTTTTTCGGTTACGCACCAAGTTGTTTTGAAGTGAAACTTCTTTATCATAAGTGAAACTTCTATATCGATGTATGAGAGATTTTTAATAGCTGTTAAAATATGTCGTAAAGAAGTTTCACTTCTTACCTGTGTACTCTGGTACACACACGAATTTTTCTACTTTTATCAACAAACGAAGGTGTAATCAAATCAGCTGGCCCATGGGTGTCGGCCCAAATGACATGTCTCTCCGCTTTGAGAAATAATAAAATTATGTTTTCTCTGTAGGAAACGGATTTGGAAAAACATCATGCGGGCGAAACTGCGCTCAGTTAGTCTATACTAGTAAAAGAGGAATGATTTGTAAGTTTGTTTGTAACGAATAGGCTCTGAAACTAATGGACGGATTTAAAATTGTTTTTTTAGTATTATATAGTTACATTTTTCGTGTGTGAACTATATTGGATTTTCAAAAAGTTTAGGGTTCCGTACGAAATCTCAAATAGCAAAACTTCACTACGCGAGCGAAGCTGCGGGCATTAGCTAGTTTTATATGCAATCGTTCCTCAAATTTCTTACTAACTTAATCAATGGTCAAAGTCTTTCAGTCTCTTGATGATTTCTTTACAAGACTTACGTAAAAAGAGTAACATATAATTTGTTTGTTATATAATATACAAATGTGATGACTTGTTCCAAAATTGTATTCTGCCTACTTACGTGTTACTAAAACATATGGTTCAGTAATATAGCAAATATATATTTAAGCAAAGTTGATCCATTTTAACGCCATTTTGGCTTTAAAAGCTGACGTTAAATATATAGATATTAATTTCTGATAATTTTTACATGCATTGCCATTTTCACGAGGCCTACGTACGCGCTTCACAACACAAAGTACCGTTAGCAGATTAATTAAATATCATTTTTGAAACATTATGTCAAGTTGGATATTTTATTAATCTTAAAAAAATAAGAATAAAATAATATTGTGAGACATTTTTTTTATATTTTTTATACACAACGCCATCTAGCCCAAAGTAAGCTAATGTGCGCTTGTGGTATGATCGATAGGATCTAGACAGCTGATAACCCTACTTATATATTTCAAAATATATACATATTAAACATAGGAAACACCCAAACTCCGAAGGCACGTTAAGCCGTTGGTCCCAGTTGCCAGTAACATGGCAGTCGTTGAAGGGCTTGAAAAATTTCAACTGCACATGGCCTCAACCTGCCCCTGTCCGTTTCATCACTGCAATAGGCTCTCACAACTGTTACTTGGAACAAAATACTAATGGTAAAGTGTGAGCATAGTGTGCTTCTGCCTACCCCTTCAGGGATAGAAGCGTGACAGATAAATAAATAAAAAACATTCATATTATTTTACAGCAGTCAGTGTAGACTTTTATTGATTTGCTGACGGTGCTGATGGCTGCAACGCGTGCAGTTAATAATGATATATAGTACTTTGTACACTACCCTTAATCTGGTGTATTACTGTGACGCGACAGCACCCTGTATATTGGTACACGGTTCCATCATCAGTCTCATTACCATTTAAATTAAGGTTTTGTTCAAAAACTATAATGAGTTTTATTTCTGAGTGGAGATTTCTATCAATCTCTCTCATTTTTTAATCCGTCTTGCCATTATCCTTAAAGTACAAGGGGCCTTACGATTGACAGCAAGAGTTGCAAGAAAACATCTGCCGTCTGACGTTTGAACCTCTCTGCGAGCGCCTATTTCAGAGTAATACGTTTTGACTGCCTCTGTGGCGCGGTGGGAGTGCATCCGACTGCTACGCAAAAGGTCCTGAGTTCGATTTCCACCCAGAATTAAACTTTCTTTGATGAGCACGATGGTTTATTCTGTGTCCCAGTTATTTATCTATAATATGTATGTATTTAAAAATATTTAAAAAGTATGTTTATCAGTTATCTGGTTACCATAGTACAAGTTACTCTGCTTAGTTTAGAATCAGATGGCGTTAAGTGAGTTGTCCCTACGATATAACGATATACCGACTGCGATCATGATACCGACTCGTTATATAATATAACTATATAACCTACAACACAATACATGCAGTTATTTATTTAATAATAAATGTAGATTCATTTAAGGACTATTAAAACGTGATATATTAATAGAACTTTTCTAAAGTTTCATGTTGTGTGATAGTGAGAACAAAATGTCCCACTAGTCCTACCACAAGGAACAAGTAGAACAAGTGGGAAAAAAGAGTGCCGCCAGTTCTTTTTTACACCTTATCAAATCAAATCAAATCAAAAATCTTTATTTATGTTGGTCACAAAGTAACACTTATGAACGTCAAGATTACTGCTTCTACATTTACATTTACTGCCAGATTCGCAAAGCAATAGGTAGAGCCAGAGGAAGAACCTGGCAATAAAACTCATGGCCACTCTTTTCTAACCGCCATTTGACACAGTTTGATTAACATGATATTTGACCAATTATACAGTAAAGAAATTATACAAAAAAAAACAAAATAAATATTGTGTTCATTAAAATTACACTTACATAGTTCCTTTGAATTTATGTGAGAACAGTCGACTAAATTTAGTTTGCCTTAAATTTAAATAATATTATTTGTAACAATTGCTATAACAGCTATGAGCTGACCAGTCCCAACAGACGGCACACGTTCACGGGTATGACGCATATATCAGCCATCGCCCTATTCAACCGTATTGTAGGGAACAAGGCGACCCGATACATACGCCACCACTGCCAGGACACTTAGGCGAGCATGACATAAATCGTATCGTAATACTAGTAAAAAAAAAAGTCCCATCAGTTCTACCGTAGAACTGTTCAGTAGAACAAGTGGGAACGAACCACCTATTCTATGAAAGTAGGTATATCAGTTGTCTAAACTTACGGCCTTAACAATCTATCTATCTTTTACTATTGTCTAAAATAATGTCATAATAGTTACCATCGGTACCTATTGACGAAAATTTAAATTTTAATAATCGTAGATAGATAGAAATATTTACCTACGACATTGAACTATCTGTCACAAAAATTAAAAATCAACTGTTAATCTGTGGTAGATAGAATATTGAAACCGGCCGTTAGTGATTACGAAACCTCAGTATGACCTGAGTACTAAACCGAAGGTTGGGGCTCAATTCTCACCAAGGACAAATCTCTATGCATTTTGATGTGTTTGAACCCTGCTTATTTACAATACGGAGGTCGTGGGCTCAATTCTCACCCAGGACAAATCTCTATGCATTTTGATGTGTTTGAACCATGCTTATTTACAATAAAACCGGAGGTCGTGGGCTCAATTCTCACCCAGGACAAATCTATATGCATTTTGATGTGTTTGAACCCTGCTTATTTTATTGCAAATAAAGAATTTGTATTTTTGTATTTATAATCTTATACATAGTAATAATCATATACATACAGCTTAGAACCTCCGGTTCACGAAGTTAATTTTACAATAATAAAAAATTACTCATATTTACCATTACTACTCCACTATCTTAACTTATTACAGCTTAAGGTAAATTATAGTCCTGCTTCATCGATAAATGGTCTATCCAACACAAGCAATCTTTAGGTAACTATCTTTAGGTAAAATTTTAGGTGCGAAGCGTATTCGGCTACCCACATTTATATGGTTTTTCTAGTTACGATGTAATTTTTGAAAGTAACCAGGACTTCACGCCAAGATGACAGAATATCAAAGTCCTTACAGTTAAAACTGTTCGACATATTGCCGAATTGACGTGCGATGATGATAGTTCTGTTTCGTGTTGTGCTATGGGTTGGGGGGTTATGGAAGGCCAGCGGTGTGAGGGAATGAAATGATTTGAGTGGCGCAGAGAGGGAGGGTATTCGCGGTGTACGGTCGCAGGTTTATTTTATAGAGGTCGTATATTGCTATTTTTTACGAAACCAGCTATGTAGTTCAAATTGATAGTTTTAATTGACAGTCAATAAATATAGGTAATATTTATTGACTTCCTGGGAGGTGTAGTGGTAGTGTATGCGACTGCCGTGACTGAGGACTCGGGTTCGAAAAAATATTTGTGTGATCCACTTTGGTTTCGGAGTTTGGGTGTTTGCTATGTATAATATATAAGTGTGTTTATCAGTCATCTAGATTCTATAACACAAGCTTATATTAGCTTACTTTGGAAAAAACGGTGGTATGTTTAAAAAAGTACATGTATATATATGTTCTACAATATTTATTTATATATTAAGTTAAGCGCTTTTAATCCAGCTGGCTTAGTGATTTGTCGATCACTGCGATGTGCGTCTTATGCTAAGGTCGGTTCTTAGATGGGTGTCCATTTGTGACAAATGAAGTCCATCCGAAGCAAGAAAATGCTCATATCTCAACTAGTATTTAAAGCTGAAGAGTTTGGTTGTTTGTTTGGTTGAACACTCTACTCTCAGGAACAGGAGTTCGAATGGAAAAAAATATGTTTTTTTGTTGGATAGCCTATTTATTGAGGAAGGCTGTAAGCTATATATATCATTACGCTAGTACCTAGGGGAGAGGAGCAGTGATCATAAATGTCAACAAAATAAAAAAAATCATACATTAGGTATAGTAAAATAAATAAGCAACGGGATTAAGTAAGACGGGACCACGGGCGAAGTCGTAGGGGTGTAATATGTATGAGCGATTTCGTGCTTCGGAAAGCGCGTTGATCAGTTAGTCTCGGTTGTATATAATATACGTTAAGCCAAGTTGAATATCTTATGAGCGGCTTGTACAATATCACAGCACTACAGCGGGGTCCGAGTCTACTATTGAGAAACCGTAGAATAGAGCCAGAATCGTTGTTTTTAGCTGTCAAAATGTTAGTAGACTTTCAAAAATACAACTGACTAGCGGCCACTAAAGCTGTACGTGTTAGTAGAATTCTATCGGCCGACCAATAGAAGTCTATTGAAGACGAGTACGATTGTATTAGTAGACTACGAATAACTGTCAAAATTGTACCGGTGGCTTTGTATTGAGCGACGATTTCGATTCTATATCGACACGATTGAAATAGCAGACTCGGCCCCCAGGAGCCACTGTTCCTAACCGTTTCAACTGCAATACGGTCAGCAGCGCGAGAAACACTCTTCTGTTATTGCAGATCTTTATGACTACGGTAACTATTTTTGATCAAGTGGGCAGTATGTTTGTTGCCACCTAGAAATAATAAAAAAAAGAGAGGAATCTTTGCTTCTTTAGCTATACTAATATATAAAGCTGAACAGTTTGTTTGTTTTGTTAAACGCGCTAATCTCAGGAACTACTGGTCGGACTTGAAAAAAATCTATTGCGTTGGATAGCCCATTAATCGAGGAAGGCTATAAGCAGTATATCATCTCGCTACTACCCTGGAAAGCGGAGCAGTAGTCATACATGTTGACATATCGGACAAATTTTTCATTTTCAGTTTTTCATATAGGACAAATTAAAAGAAATACATAATTAGAAGAGTTGAGGAGCTGTTTTTCAAAAAAATATCCTAACTACTGTACATTTTTTTTTATTGGGACTAATCCCACCCACATTCCCATTACTGTGACTCCTGTAAACCAGGATCTACAGCAATGACCAAAACACCAGAAAAGTTACACCGAGCTCGATCTCGGTAATGTACCAGGAGAAGTTAGCATGTCTTGGAACCCGCAACGAAATTAATCAGAAGATAATGTGAGGAAGTAAGAAAAGAACGTAATGCCTCTTCCCTCCTTTGCAAAGCGGGAGACCTGAAAAGCAACTAGGTGTAAATCCTATAGAAATAGGGAAGCACCACGGTAATAGTATATTACGGGTCCTATGTGAGCTATGTTTGATTCCAGTAATATGTATGGCAGAAACGTTTAAAAGCACGAAAATTTACCCTCGATGCCACGAGATCCGCATAGTAAACTACTCCCGACGTTACTTGTAAACAATAAAGGATATTATGTCGCTCATTTTGCCAAATGCTACACTCCCAAAATATATGATGGGCGGTCTGATCATATTTGGCGTCAGCAGTTGAACACTGACAGAACGGTGACTCAACCAGCTTAAACGAATGTAATTTGCTCCTAAAGTTACCATGTCCTGTGAGAAATTGAGCAACACAGTGATCAACCTCCAGCCAGGAAATTCCCAGGCGTCCACGAACGTCTGGGAAAAACTGGTACAGGTGGCGCCGTTTGATGGAAGTGTTCCAACGCAGCTGCCATTCGTCTAAAAGTTCTTCACGTACATTATCACGATACAGTCTGGCAATTCTATGGCGATCTCTTTCTAACAAAAACCTATCATCCATGCCATCCTTAGCCGAATAGTATGAAGCCGCGCGTCTCTGAATTTCGAGATCAACCGGGAGGACCCCTGCCATCACCGGCAGAGCCTCCGTGCTAACCGTCCTGTAGGCCTTGCATAAAAATATCAATGCAAGGCGTTGACTTTGCAGTAACTTTAAACGTGCAGCACCAATAGTAGCCTTATCTGCCCATACCGGCGCCCCGTAACACATACAGCCTAGATAAGTGGCCCCGTAAACGACCTTCAGAGTTTTGAAGGAAAGTCCCCATGTAGCAGTAGATATTCTCGACAACGCATAAAAGCTATTTTTAGCCTTTTCACCTACAGTTTTTATGTGCTCAACGAATGCAAAATTTCTCTCTAAAATCAATCCTTAATAGCAAACCGAAGTTTTAATTTTAATGTAAACGTTATTGAATTTAATGCGTGGTGGTACTTTCAAACTTCCTTTCAAAAGCAACTGAAATGTTTTTTTGGATGCAAAAAATAACCTGTTTCGTACGCCCCACTCCGCAACGACGCGCAAACACGTGTGGGCCAAGCTCTCGAGTCCCGCACGAGTATTTGACTGAACGAGCAACATACCGTCATCGGCGTATCCTGTCATAGAACAGCCCTCCGGTAATGGTAAACTGAAAAAGTCATCAAATTCTAAGTTCCACAGGTGTGGGCCTAGCACAGACCGTTGAGGACAGCCTATTGTTAACGTTTTCGTAGCAGAATAATAACCTAATAAGTTGTTGTACCTTGTGAAAAATATGAATAAATAAGGTAGTAAATATTTCTATAGCAACAGCGAGACTTTAATTTCATTAATAGCATTGGCCACCAAGCGTTATCGAAAGCCCCGAAAATATCTAGGAAGATGGCCAGCACATATTGAGAAACCGATGAAGTGACAGTCTTTAGCACTGATATCCAAATTGATTTTCGTGAAATTTAATACCGCCCGGCAGGAGCCGGGGTACTATGAGACGCTCTAAAAGCTTTCTCAAGGAGGGCAACAATGTGATCGGTCGGTACGACTTAGGGTCATCTAGCGGCTTGTCGTCTTTTTTAGGAATAATCCGAATATAGCCACATCGCCAAATACGGGGAACACTCCCTCGTAAATACACCGGTTAAAAACATTTAATATTACTTCACCCGACAGCTTGCAAGCCTCCTTTATCATTTTGTTAGATATGTTATCGTCCCCCGACGCCTCACCTATGGACAACGACCTAACAATTTCGAGGAACTCATCAGAAGATGGTAGGTCGGACTGGGGTGAGTATGGTGGCTCAAGAGCCCACTGTCTTATCTGTCGGTGATAATCACTGTCGTTCTCCGTGCAGTCGTCGGGTATAAGAGAATCCAAGAGGTAATCCGCGGTTTCCTTCAGACCTATAGTATGCGAGTTGTTAATTTTGATATAACGTGCATAGGCAAGATCAACAGAACGGTTAGCCCTAAACTCATGGTATATAGGCGACCACGGACCCTCAGCTTCCAGCCCATGCACTAGTTTACGTAGCAAATTACCCTTTGATTTTTCAACAGCCGCCCTGTAATGGACCGGACCTGGCAACTCTAAGAGCAAGTAAAGCGCTATTGTATTCCGCACCGGCACTAATTTTATGCTTTTTAAAATAATTTAATTTACTGTAACTACTGTACAGTGCAGTTTATCGAATGATTGATTACAATCATCATTCTAGGTCTAGCTAAATGCATCTGAAGGTCTTTCTTTGAGCTTGAAACTTCTACTTATTTTAAATAGCAAAAGGCTGGGTAACACAATCTTGTAAATTGTTATGAAAGCTATTAATGTTTTAAACTTTCGCGATTGTCACTCATATTTATGATATTTCGAGTCTTATTCGTGACGTATATTATTAGGTACAAAGCCTACCTTATTCTTCCCGACGTTTCGACTACATCAGCCGTGGTCAGTCAACCCGTGACAACAGCTGGTGTTATGAAAGCTTTCTGAAACCCATAAATTAGGTAATTAATTCCAATGCTCATAAATGTATCTTCTTCTAAATCCTAAATGTTTTACCAGTTTCTTTCAAACCTACCTGAATTGGATTGCTAAGATTTGGTGTCCACTTTAAATTGGCTACGGGGAGCAACTAAAGGTTTTAATTTTCGGTACTGGCAGAAGTAAATTGTCCTGACCTCGTAAACCTCGTAAGTGCACCTATATGTAAAATTTTGGTATATATAGATACATATCTTCACGTTGTTTCCCTGGCGGGGTAGTCAGAGAGCACAGATCGCCAAGCTCCGCGATCCATGCATACTTCTTTCGCTTCCTGCAGATTCATTAATTGCTTCATACATGCACGTCTGCGTATCCAAGTACTTTTGACTTTTCTGTTTTTGAGCAATCTGCTCACGTGGTCTTCATATTCATATGTAAGTCTAGGTATAATATAATACGCTCACAATGGAAACAATAAATAGTAGGCACCGAATATTATTTAATTTAAAGTCCTTTTTAAATGGCACCGTCGTTTACCGACAATGCCGCCAACGTCAAGGTGAAGAGTAGATTTAATAGTATGAGGTCTATTTGCGAGACACTTGCTCCGTAATCGGCTGTCTCTGCGGCGCGGTGGGAGTGCATCCGACTGCTACGCAAGAAATCGTGGGTTCGATTCCCACCCAGGATAAAACTTTGTGTGATGAGCACGATAGTTTATTCTGTGTCTGTGTGTTATTTATCTATAATATGTATGTATTTAGAAATAAATAAGTATGTTTATCAGTTATTTGATTACCTTAGTACAAGCTCTGCTTAGTGTGGAATCAGATGGCGTTCTGTGAGTTGTCCCAACAATATTTATATTCAATATTAATTTCGACGTTTTGTTTTCTGAAAGTTTGTTAGTACGAGGTACCCATACATGGATGAAATGAGGATATAACCACTGCTGGGATGTAAATATAAGGAACATGGTGCGATAGTTAGTGGTCATTTCAAGTTATAGAAGGCAAAGCAACACAAGACGTCTTTCAATTTTCTATCACTACCCAACTCTCTAGTATTCTGAGTATATTAATTTATTTATTTATCACGCCTTATCTCCGAAGGGGTGGCAGAGGCATATTAAATGCCCACTTTTCACCATGTGTATTCCTGTCCCACGTAACAGGCGGTGAGCCCATTGCCGTGTTGAAATAGACAGACGCTGGTAGTGGCTACCTGCTGTCGAAATTTTTCAAGCACCATTTTACTGGCAACCGGGACCAACGGCTTAACGTGCCTTTCGAAGCACGGAAACGCTCGCAAATGTAAATGCCACAAAGTAGTCGCCCATCCGTGATCAGCTATAGCGAAAGTTGTGACTCCGCTGAGCACTGCGTCCGCAGGACCACGAGCCCTTCTTTTTAAGTAGTCTCTATATTCAACCTGTTATGTTTAGTTGTCAAGTAAAACATCAAGTATACATGGATTTGGAATCCATATTATTATATGTAGTAAGCAGGTAATAATTATACATATATAAGTTTAAGTTACGGCAGCGGCAAGTACATAATCGATCGCATTTTCATATGTACCTCTTTATGAAAACATTATTCAGTGAATTAGTTAATAACATTCAAATATCAAATAAATAGGTCCTCACACATTGATATAAAGCTTAGATTTTAGCAGAGAGAAGGCACACACATACGTGTAGTGCATGTTTTATAATAAACATGTTAAAATCATTATTTGATGATTTCGAGGTACGCGATCATTGGGGTGAGGTAGGTGGTGGTGGTCTCTCATCCCACTGATCATTGGCCGGGGGGTTGCGTTGCAGCAGCGATGCAACCCAACCGGCATCAGTGTGACCGGCGAGGCTGGTGACGAGACGCCGCGTGTAACACCTACGCAACGGCGATAAAACCAACCGCGCTTAAATAAACTATAAATAAAATCAAATAATATCAAACATAGAACAAAAATAATAACGGCCTAAATTCAAAAATCGAATAACAACAAAAACCAAATATTTGGTATCAGTAATTCGAAATTTCGCGCGCATGCGTACGACGCACATTTGCCGCCCGCCGTCACATTCAAGAAATAGTTTTTATGCAATAGACTCTATTTAATTTTTCCCACACCACACCATAATCGTAAACTAGATAATAAGTGAATTTGTAATCAATAGTAATCAGCAACACTTGAACTCTATAAACATTTCAAAGGACTGGTTTTGTTTCAATTGTAAACCTAGTGTTAAGGCAACTGAAGGCAGTTTGGCTCGGATCCGTCGTAAAGGGCTAATCAACATCAACGACTATCCGAGAGAAGCAGCCGATATCAACAATAAAAAGAAAAAAGATTAAGATAATATATGAAAAGTCCGCGCAGAAGATCATGGCATCATAGATGCGGACTAAAATAAGTTAAATGCGCAAGAGATTAAAAACAGCAAAGATTTTATAGCACATGAGAATTTAGCACAACATATAACAACCGGCGCCATTTGACGATAAAGAAACACGTTTTTTCGCAATAGAACAAGTTTTAAGTTTATATCAACCGTTATTACAAGAAACCAATAGAAAAGAGAATTTAACACTTAAGTTTTTTGAGTACATTTAAACAACACTGGTTAATTTTGGAACTTTTATGATTAATTTAAATTGATTTTTAAATACAAACTCTCTATATATATCTAGTGAAAAGTAATTTAGTGAAAGACTTTGGATCTAAACATTAAGGCTAAGTGATATTTGAAGAATTTGGCATCCAAGATTTTGGGAGAAGTTTCGACCAAGTTTCATCAGCCGCTCCAGATTGTATGGGTGATGAAAACATATTGAAAAAAAAAACAAATTATTGTGCCTTAAATTGGCCTTAAATTAATAATAAAAAGGTAAGATTAAAATTACTCCGAAAAACGTTACAAAAATATCTAAATTTTACCGAGTTTACCTACCTGTTGAAACGACTTCTAGATTTCTTTAAATAGTACAAAATTAACATAAAATTAACGTTAAGACTTAGTTAAAAAGGTTACGTTATTTCTAAACCTATAACGTTTTATATGAGTATGTATCATTAATGGGCTTAAATAAGGGCTAACTATACAACAGAAGACAATATAGAAGAAGAAAAAGAAAGAACAGAGACTTAAAGAGAACAAACAGAACATATATTTAACATTTAGAAGAAGATTTACAGCATTATACAACCAAAACATTTCTAAAAAGCTGCTTCTTCTACCCAAGGATACTATATAGGTAAGTTATTAGAATTTAATGAGATATTAAGGAAATTTGTGTCCTTAGCTAGAGATCACCAGACACTAGAAAAAAAAAAGGTAATCTTCTTTCTTCTGAGAGTCGTGATTTCTTCTATGAAGAAAGATAAGGCTGTTTCAATATTAAGTTTATGTTATACATAAGATATTTTAATACGAGTACCCCCGGTAACTTTAGCTTTTACCATGAAAAAATTGACATCTTATATCTCGCTCGCACTAACTGAAAATGCTACATCATCAACAAAAAATTAGATTACAAAAAAAGATAAGGCTGTTTCAATATTAAATTTTTGATATACATAAGATATTTTAATACGAGTACCCCCAGTGGATGAACTTTAGCTGTTACCAGGATAAAGTTGACATCTTTTATCTCGCTCGCACTTACTGAAAATGCAACATCATCTATATTTCTTTCCTATTCTTTTCTAGGATTGTTAAATTTGATACTTGTTGTATGATATCTTGTATTACTAATTCTTCGTTTTTAGTTCAATGATTTTCGTTTTCGCCATCGTGATATTTATATCGATGTAAAAAATCATTTTCTACATTGAAACCTAAAACAAAAATTGACAAAATATGATTTGTTTATCAAATAAAGACCATCTGGGACTTACTACCGGCAGTATGTTAGCATCTGATGCCAAGAACAGTGTAGAAACATTTGCCCTGACTTTCGTTTTCGCCAAGTCAAGTTCAGCTTTTCCGATGATTCCAGCGTGCGTGCCTTTTGCGCATGTCCAAGTCATCACAGTCATTGCCCAGCCAAATTATTGATCTCGGCCATGTTGAAAACTGCGGGTGGGAGTTTGGTGGGGGGGAGCGTCATTTACTAACGTGATAGTTTTCACAGCGCCCAATTAAGTAGGGTGGGTAGGGGGTAGGAAAAAAATTTATACATCAATATGGTGGATTTTGTATTAAATTCTCTATCGGTCACGCCCCTCGTATGAGAATTTATGACCAGGGCTTTCAATTTAATTAAGCTTTCAGACTTATTGCACAGTAATTACTACATTGACAAAGCTTGCTGGTCCTTTTTTCAGGAAATCAAACGCCAATCAATTTTACATTGAGAAGTTCAAACAATGAGATTCTTTGAGGATTCCATTATTTTAAGTTTGTACTGATATATAAACCATTGTGTCCACACAATGTTCACGATGGATCTATTTGAAATCCTACTAATATTATAAACGCGAAAGTTTGTAAGAATGAATATTCGTTACTCTTTCAAGCAAAATCTACTGAATGGATTTTGATGAAACTTTACAACAGTATAGCTTACACATAAGAATAATACATAGGCTACTTTTATACCAGGAACAAGTTCCCGTGGGAAACGGGAACGGGAAAACTTCATCACGCGTGGGGATTAAATAATTTTATTTGAAGATTGACGCTGTTCTAATCGTATACACATAGGTTTCGAAAGGGGTAGACAGAGGTATACTATATGATCACATTTCACCAAGTAATAGGTGCTGCCATATTAATAATAAATATCGTTGGGACAACTCACACATCGCCATCTGATTCCAAACTAAGCTTGTACTATGGTTTTGTGGTATGGTTTGACTGCCTCTGTGGCGCGGTGGGAGTGTATCCGACTGCTACGCAAGAGGTCCCGGGTTCGATTCCCGGGTCGGACCAAATATTTGTGTGATCCACAAATGTGTGTTTCGGAGTTTGGGTGTTTCCTATGTATAATATGTATGTATTTAGAAATATATAATATATAAAATAAAGTATGTTTATCAGAAAGCCCAGGTGTGTCAAATGTGCAGGTTCGCATCACACTTCACATTGCCCACGGAAAGAAAGATCAAACCAGGTTAAATGCGTCCTCTGCGAGGGAAACCACCCAGCTAACTACAAAGGCTGTACAGTCTACAAGGAGCTGTTGAAAGTCCGATATCCTCCCCCGATCACCCAAAACAAAAGAAGACTTACAAGTGTTGTACAAGCACCTACAAATAAAACAACGAATAACGGCAACTCGTATGCATCAATCACAAAAGAACTCCCTAAACAACCTACGACGCAAACCGTTAACGTCGAAGAGGACAACCAAAAAACCAACAAAGCCATTACAGACACACTTGTTGCCCTGATGAACCAAATGCTAATTATGACCCAAACGTTAACCGATCTGATCTCAAAAATGTCATTAAATTCACAGCACTAAAGTTAGGTGTATGGAATGCTAATGGCTTGTCAAATCACTCGGAAGAGTTAAAAATATTCCTTAAAATTCACCACATAGACGTTTTACTGATCGCAGAAACTCACTTCACATCCAAAAGCTACTTCAGGATACCTGGATACAATATGTACCACACTAACCACCCTGACAACAAAGCACATGGAGGATCTGCTGTACTCGTCAGGTCTAACATCAAGCATCATGTACTACAAGACTACTGTAAAAACTACATCCAAGCAACAAACGTCGTAATAACGGACTGGATCAGTGACATTACAGTGTCGGCCCTCTACTGCCCGCCGAGATTTACTATCAAGGAAACGGAGTTTAATGACTTTTTTCAATCCCTTGGAGACAGATTTATTGCGGGAGGTGACTATAATGCCAAGCACACGTTTTGGGGTTCTAGGCTTGTTCTACCCAGAGGGCGTGAACTCTTTAAATGCATCCAAACAAGAAATTTGAACGTGATATCGTCAGGCCAACCCACTTACTGGCCAACAGACAAAAGAAAAATCCCGGATGTTATCGATTTTTGTGTCAGCAAAGGAATCGTAAATAACAATATATCGTGTCGGAGTTGCTGGGATCTGTCCTCAGACCACTCTCCAATCATAGTAGAACTACACACTACCGCCCAAGAATGCGCCAAAAAATGCGTTCTGCATAACAAAAAAACTAACTGGCCTCTATTTCGAGAGCTCATCGACAAAGCATTCCAGGAACCAGTTAGTCTAAAATCTGAAGACGAAATAACAGAAGCTGTTCTGTACTTCAACAACAGTGTGCAGGATGCAGCCTGGTCTTCAACCCCACCTCTACCACATAGAAGCACGGACAACTATGTAGCGAAACATATATTAGATAAAATAATCCAAAAAAGGAGAATAAGAAAGCATTGGCAGCAAAGCAGAGACCCTGGTGTAAAAAAACAACTCAACCACATCAACAGACAGCTGAAACACATTCTAGACAAGGATCGTAACGACGGATTTCATAATTATCTCATTGGCCTGGATGCTACTGCCTCATCAGACTATTCATTATGGAAAGCCACCAGAAGGCTGAAACGGCCTGTTAGTGTTTCTCCTCCTATAAGAAAGTCTGATGGTTCCTGGGCGCGGACGGACCAAGAGAAAGCCGAAACCTTCTCAGAACATCTCTCAAAAGTCTTTATTCCTCATCCATACGAAGGCTCTCCAGAAGATGCCGTAGAAATTACTGATTATTTGAATACTCCTAAAAATACGGAGGAAATACCATTAAAATTTACAAAAACAGAAGTTGTCCGAACTATAAAAAAATCGGACCCAAAAAAGTCACCAGGATTCGACCTTATTACAAACCGCATACTACAAGAACTACCAGAATCTGGCATAACTTTTCTGACGTCACTATTTAACGCCATGACAAGACTGCAGTTCTTTCCCCTGGAGTGGAAGGTTGCGCAAATTATAATGCTACTGAAACCAGACAAACAACCAGAAGAAGCAAAATCATATAGACTTATAAGCCTGCTACCCATCCCATCCAAAATATTTGAATCCCTACTGTTGCAACGAATCCTACCTATACTCAAAGAAAAAGGACTAATTCCTGACCATCAGTTTGGGTTCCGCAGTAAACATGCCACTGTCGACCAAGTGCACAGACTAGCAAATAAGATTATGGAATCACTGGAGGCAAAGTCTTACTGTACCAGTGCATTTTTGGACATATCTCAAGCGTTTGACCGCGTTTGGCATGCAGGTCTGCTTTTTAAATTAAAAAACGCCCTACCAGATCACCTGTACGGAATACTAAAATCATTCCTACAACAGCGACACTTCATAGTACAAAGTGGGGAAGCACTGTCTGATCTTTGTCCCATACAGGCAGGAGTACCACAGGGTAGCGTGCTGGGTCCAATACTCTACTTACTGTTCACTGCAGACTTGCCGACATCCGAATCACTAACTACCGGGACCTTTGCTGACGATACCGCCATACTAGCTGCACATAGTGACCCAAAAATTGCCTCACAAATACTCCAAGAAGGACTAAATGACATATCAGACTGGCTTAAAAAGTGGCGGATAAAAGCTAACGAAACCAAATCAGTCAATGTAACGTTTACTTTAAGAAGAGGATCCTGTCCTCCAGTCACACTAAATAACATTGAAGTCCCACAAGCAGATCATGTGAGATATCCTGGATTGCATTTAGACAAAAGACTTACCTGGCAAAAACATATTTTCACTAAGAGGAAGCAACTTGGTATCCAAACACGGAAACTTTACTGGCTCATAGGGCGAAAGTCTAAGCTATCTCTCGAAAACAAAATACTCTTGTACAAGGCAATACTGAAGCCCATCTGGACGTACGGGATCCAATTGTGGGGCACCGCATCTCACTCAAATATAGAAATCATACAGAGGTTTCAAAACAAAGCTCTGCGTATGTTAACCAACGCGCCCTGGTTTGTACCCAACGAACTACTACACCGTGACCTACGAATGCCCACTGTGAAGCAGGAAATCGTGCGCCATACCAAGTCCTATAAAGAACGAATCCAACAACACCCAAATACTCTGGCTCGATCACTAATGGAGAATCACAATATAGCGCGACGATTAAAGCGCAAAATACCTCAAGACCTAATCCGATCACAGTAAATATAAATACTGTCTAAACAATGAGGATGTGACACAGGTCACATACTGAGCGAGCCAGCGAAAGCACCAACCAACATACTTCTGAATGTCCCATGAAGGAGACAGATTGTAGTACACAAGGAGAGAATATAAAAAAAAAAAAAAAAAAAAAAGTTTATCAGTTATCTAGATCCGCGCTGTGTGAAAAGTGTCCCACAATAAATGGTAACCAGACAACTGATAAACATACTTATATATTTCTAAATGTACAGATATTATAGATAAATAACACCCAAACACAGAATAAATCATCGTGCTCATCACACAAAGTTTTACCCTGAGTGGGAATGGACGAACCCACGACCTCTTGCGTAGCAGTCGGATACACTCCCACCGCGCCACAGAGGCAGTATTGACATAGAATGGAAGTTGTGGCTACCGCTCTTTTCATTGTATTCATTTATAAAGGACTTGCAGACTACCGTGATACTGGAAGCTGGAACCAATGTCTTAACGTGTTATCCGAAGCATCGAGACGATCGTAAAATGGATTTCTACAAACGATTATCTATCTCAGGAAAGACTTTAGTGTAAAATGCTTAATGTCCCTTACTATCTTTTCTCTCGTCTCTTTAACCATTAAGTTTTAACAAGGCTTCACAAGAACCTATTAAGATTAATAGCCTATGTAATGTACCTACTAAAAAAGATATATTAACAACTAATAATATTTTTTTGTCCATCTGTTAGTTGAATCATTAAGCTTGTCCTTAATGTGATTTTATATTAATAGACGGTTCGCGTTAGTTTGATTGCCATTTTATTATGAAACTAGCGAATGCCTCCCCATTTCAATACGGTAGTAATAGTAGAGTAGTTCCCGTTCCCGTGGCAATACGGGAATTAAATGTAGTTTAAGTTACTCCTTATAATAAAACCCATCTGCTGAGAAAATCCCGTTCAAATTGGCTCAGCTATTTCAAAGATTAGCCAGTACAAACAGACAGACAAAGTAAAATTTATAAAGTATATACTTTCATTTGTAATTACTGATAGGCTGAATATGGATCTGAGAACGGCGAAACCTTTTCATCAAAAACAATACCCAAATGTCAAAGGCTCTGAAGCTAATGGGACTTAACGCTAAGATGAATTGTCTTAAAAAATGTGTAGGTAACCTAAATCTCCCGCAAAACTTAGTGAAAGGACAATATTTGTGAGCTCGACAATGACTCAGTGTGCGTAGGCGCTTGCCTAAGGGCACATGGCGTATATTCTAGTGTTGATTGTAATATATATTGAAGCGCTTGTGGCCCCGCGGACTCAGTGCTCTGTAAACGATCACTGAGTTACGCAACTTCCACTATGGCTGGTCCTCGGATGGGTGACCACTTTGTGGCATTTACATTTGCGAGTGTTTCCGTGATTCGGAAGGCACGTTAAGCCGTTGGTCCCGGTTGCCAGTAACATGGCAGTCGTTAAATCAAGTTGAAGGCCTTATGGGCGACTTGAAAAATGTCACCAGCAGGTAGCCACAACACGGCAATGGGCTCACCACCTATTACGTGGGACAGGAATGCACAGGGTGAAAAGTGGGCATAAAATATTCCTCTGCCACCCCTTCGGGGATAAGGCGTGATAGATAAATAAGTTTGAAAGAAAGAAAAGGCATTTAATTTACAAAAAACAACCAACACAAATTTAAACACGCCAATCTAATACCCAAAATGAAAAATTATCATTAAAAATAAAGAAAAAATAATTAAAAATTAAAACAATCAGGTAATAATAAAATAATTATTGATCTTATATGGAATTATTAATGTATTATTATGTATATTGATGATTATTTGTTAATTACAGTTAAAATATATTTATGTAACTAGCTGGTAAAAATTAAAGTTATAAAAATTCTAAAACCAATTAAATAACCACTAGAATAGGAGCTTTAGACATAAAGTTCAAAGTTATCGATCAGTGTGAGCTGTTGCCGATAGATGGCGTTAGTAGTAGAGTGAACAAAATGAAAAAAGAAAGTCTTTAAAATATTCTTCCTTTCTTCATTGATTCTCTATAAACTAAAAAGTATTTCTTCCTTTTTTAAACCACAGAGGTGGCAGACAAGCATATGGCCTACCTGATGGAAAGTGGTCACCGTAGCCTATGGACGTTTGCAACACCATAGGTGCAGCACTCGCGCTGCCGACCCTTTATAAACCTATGAGCTAACATCGAATAACTTTAGATATTGTTAAATATCCTTGAGTGTAAATCTCCAGAGCCCCAGCAGATCATAAGGCAGTCGCTCCCAAGGATACTGAAAATCAAAATTAAACAAAAGGTGATGCTCCCCAGGCCGAAAATCCAGATAGAGTTTGGTAGCATGGGAATACGCTACGATGAAGAAGAGAATTAAAATTTATTGTAGGTGCCTAATTTCCATGTAACTTAAACTTAAGAAACAATTTATTAAGCTTCAGTACGACAGCTGCTGAGCGAGCCCGTTTACTGACAGTGGGCACGTAGGAATCGGGTCTGTGGCTACAAGCTCTTTTTTCGTCTAACATAGGGACCACGTTTGACGATACTACCTTTCGCTTTGTTTCCTGCCTTCGTTTGGGTTTCTTGCTTTTCTCCGCACCAGTGCCATTGTGGAGTAGTCGTCGAGCGCCTTGGACATCAATCATGACTTGTCTTGCTGCAGGAGTGCTGGGCTATTACGACGTCACGCGAGCTTTAACGACTTAATCCGACGTGCTCTTGTCACCACCATTTCCTCTCCCCTGCCTCCATTTTTCCCCCGATCGAAAAATAGTATCGATAAAATTTTTTGACTATATCAAGGATTGTCCCTGCCAAGTTGCATGCAAATCCGATGAAAAATGCGACCTGTAGACGAAATGGACGGACGGACGGTCGGACATCAATGGCATTTTTCCCGTACCAGTGGACTTGAAACGGAGACCGGTGTGCCAGCTAAATTTAAACCGAATGGTATGGCGCGACTACGGCAGGGGACCGGACGGTATGTCTTTAATGCCTTGGAGGATTGGTAGGTGTTTGGTGTGGGACCTGGGCATCTCTCCGGTACTGCTGGTTGTGCCGGTGCCGCGTCCGCTTCTGCGGAGACCCTTAAACGGCAAAATTATTTGTTACTCATAAGTTATTACGTTTTTGAGTCATTTGGGGTCGAGACCTTAGGGTCATGGGGTCCAAACCCTCATAATTTATTTCAAGAGATTGTAAAGCGCCTGATTGACTATATTATAGACGTAACTTCATATAAAGCTTCTTAAAAACCTCAGTACCAAATATACCGTGTTCCCAATGATTATACTACAATATATCATTCTAGCGAAGATTTCTAACATTTTGCCGTGTCCTAGAAACGAACAGACGCCCACAGACATCGAACATTTCTTTCTATATCTAATACTCAGTATACCTATCTAAAATTCATAGCGAAATAAGTGTAAGAGGCTCGCTTCTAAAAAAGCTATTCACGAAAACCAATATATTCGTTAAATATTTTGAACAACAAGAAACTATATAGGTTTGAAAATAGAGTGCAGATTCGTCTAAGAAGAAATAGTTTATAAGACGTTTTAGAAAAATATTCTATTGCGGCAGTGCAGGCCAATGCACGATGCATACAACTAAGTAGTGATGGGAATGTGCGAATAACGATTAATGGGGGTGTTTGTTATCGGTTATTTTAAACAGTGTATTTTAAAAATAGCATAACATATTTTAATCAAAACTAATTTAATGTATTTAAACTTTCGCGATTTTCACGCATATTTATGATATTTCGGGTCCTTTTCGCGACGTATATTATTAGGTACAAAGCCTACCTTATACTTCCCGACGTTTCGACCGGATTACATCAGCCGTGGTCAAAGCTCACGTGGTCACCACACAATTTACTATGAAGTATTTATACAAACTAAAATAAGAATATATCGCATGTAGGCAGAAAGTAGTTTGTTATTTCAGTAATCAGTTGTTAATATTTCATATAAAAAAAACAATAACAATAGAAATTATTTGTAACCTAATTTTATCTCTATATAATGAAACGGGATATTCTGAGGTTTTAAAGTCTTTACTGAAACATCGCACACAAAAAAAATCAGGCGCCAACACAGTTTTGGCAACGGTTGCATTTAAAACTTAAAGTTGCCATGCTAAGATATCAAAAATATTGTAAACTTTTATGTTCTGAACATTATCTATATCTCTGTCTCTGTCTGTCATTATCTCAACTAAACTAAGCAACTTTACACTTATCCTGCATAATAAATTAACAGTATTTTGTTGAACTCAAGATATATATTTGATTGGTTTTTCGGTTGAAATATGTTGGTTATATTCCCACCTAGTACAAATATCTTTTGTGTGGTGAAATGTGATATATCTATAATATGTATGCAGCTACTAAAGTTTCCCACCAGCTTTGCACCCACTTAGAATCAGGTACCGCAAAATATGTATGAGAAAAATAACGTTTTCTAATTGTCATATATCTTTTTTTATACTTACTTTTCTATTTGGAGTAGGTACATGAAGTAGGTCATATGAAAATCAACGTCCCGTTCTTAAGTTATGAATGGTGTAACTAACACGACTTTATTTTATGTAGATAGATTTAAAAATATATAATTATAATTATCAGTTGTAAATAGTGCTAAGTAAAATGTTCCCAAAATATTTATTAAATGTTTTATTGAAATTGATTAGAATTTGTACTTATTCTTAATCAAATTTACTTATAAAAGCGTACAAAATGTAACTAACATACAATTATCAATAACGTTAAAGTTTAGTCGTTATGAGAATAGCAGTCTTACGCGCAACGCTAGTGCTTGTAAGCGCTCAATATAGGCTAAAACATATTATTATATGCAAGAAGTTTCTTGTACAACCCGCGGATAGGGTTGTTCATGTTACAATGTTGTACTCGTTATTAATACCGAACTATAATAAAAAACCTATTAAAATGAGAAGTTACCGTACTCTATTAGATTATATAGGAATATTTTAGTTTAAAGCTATTCTATAATATTGTTATTATTATTTTTTTTAGCGCAAGTTATTTATACTTTGTAAGTTTTATAATGTAGGTAATAATAGTTTGGTAGAAAATAAAAATTTTTACTATGTGGATCATAATGGTATGGTAAAAATAAATTATAATTATTAAAATGCTTAAATTACACCTTAAGTTCAAAAATATTGAAATTCCACTAATAACTGGGTGTGAATCTACCTAAAGATATATAAATACACCAAGCATAGATACCTACTTAAATAAAACTACATTCACCTCTACAATGGCTCAAAGAATACGGAAAAGTCATTAAACTAGGTTCTAACATCCCAGCACAGCCCTACGCCCCACAGGCAAATATGAACGAATGTAAGTTGACTTAGAATAAGTATGTTCTGCAATCGAGAGTCAGCCAGTGTTAGATCATAATGTGTTGAAACAGCACATGCGCGCTACTCTCCAATAAGAATTACAATGAAAATTCAACGAAATATTATGAAAATTTTAAAATAAGAACACCATTTTCAATTGTTCGATGCATTCGCACCAGTTTAGTTTTCGTTTTTTCGACCATAGCGCCAACGTCGCCGCTGCGCTTGCGTTTGTTTCAAAAAATGTGACTATCAAACTACTAATTTCGGATTTGTGACTATTATAAATTGTGAAATGACTTGTTTTTATTTTTTATAGCAAAATAACTAATAGTTGCTTTCACTAGCCCATGAAATTGAAGAAAAAAATATGCTTTATTGCATAACACGGAAATAAAAAGTGGGCGTCACTATTTGTCGGGCTTTTGGCGCGCAAAATTAAAAGAAGTTTTAGTGAAGACTTTTTTAAATGTGAGTGTAATTCTGGACTAAAGTGTTGTACTAAAAGAGTAGCATGTAAGGTTTGATATTTTATTTATTATTTGAATTATTTAATTTTACAAGTTTTATTTTTTAAGCTATTAATATTTTATGCGAGACACCCCGTTATTTTACGTTGATTTTAGTGTTTAATATAAAAATTAACGTGCGTAACATTTTATGTCTTAATTTTAACGGTTATATTTTTAATAGGTCTTAAAATGAAACTCCACAATAGGTTCAGTCGATAAGTTATACCTACTTTATAAAATAAAGTGTTAAAATATCGATAATATCAACGAGATAGGTAACTAGTAGTACTTAGGTGATTAATCGATAATTAGTAAATCGATAATATTTTAACGACCATTAAATTTATTTACAAAGAGTAATTTTACTTCTTTTAGGCACGCACATGTTCAAATCGATTATCTTAACGAATGAGACCTAACACAGACATCCTAATAGGAAGGCATAAACTATTTAAAAAATAGCCCTTAAATTATAATGTATTCGATATACTATTCTAATTGATTGGCATTACTTCAATATTACAAAACTAACTATCTTAACGCTGTATCCCTGATGGGGCAGTCAGAAAGGACAGATCGCCAGGCTTTGCGATCTATGCATACTTCTTTCGCTCCCTGCAGAACTTCATATAGGCTTAGCAATCCATATATACTGTTTCACTTCGCGCCTTTAAATTTACTAAAATATTGTTGAAGTGGGAGAAAGCTAGATAGTACAAATCAACCATGTCTACACTTTTTTACTCGTAATGTTTCATTCTTTCTATTTATTATGAATATGATACAATCTTGTAATACTGATGATATTTTGAATAGCGACCACCGGTTCGGAACGCGTCCCACCTGAAAAGAACCGGCAAGAAACTTAGGAAGGCTTTTTTTTTTGATGGCCTATTTACAATTTAATATTATTTCACTTTGCCAGCAGATCATTTCCAGGCGTCCTTGTCCTGCAAATAGTCTGTAACGGAGTAAAAACCTTTTTCACAAAGCTTGTTTTTAATAAACGTTTTAAATTTATTTAAAGGTAAATTTCTCAGGTCACAGGGAAGCTTGTTGTAAAAGCGTATACAGTTACCCTGGAAAGAATCGCCAATCTTATGTAGTCGACTGTGGTGGGCTGAAAGATTATTTTTAATTCTAGTGTTATATTATGTTTATATTTATAGTTTATATATAGTTTATATTATTATCACAGAGTTTAGAAAACTGTGATAGATTTTTCTGGACATACATAAGATTGGCAAAAATGTATTGTGATGGTACGGTTAGAATATTTACTTCTTTGAATTTTTCTCGGAGAGAAACTCTGGGGCCCAAATTATAAATAGCGCGTACAGCCCGCTTTTGTAGAACAAAAATAATATTTAAATCTGCAGCACTCCCCCAAAGGAGAATACTGTAAGACATAATACTATGAAAATAGCTGAAGTAAACCATTCTAGCCGTATCCACATCTGTTAGAGTCCTGATCTTTTTTACAGCGTATGCAGCCGAACTTAATCTAGAGGCTGTCTTTTCTATGTGTGGGCCCCACTGCAAATTGGCATCAATAGTTATACCTAGGAACACAGTTGATTCTACAAACTCTAACACTTGTCCATTCAGTTGAACATTGGCCGCAACTTGTTTTACATTTGGTAGAGTAAATTTTATACATTTAGTTTTATTTTCATTAAGGCAAAGATTATTTGAGCTGAATTAATGAACTACTCTTGCAAATGCATTGTTTAGTTTTAGTTTTTAGTTATCTAATTGTCTTTTAATTTTAAAAATTAATGAGGTGTCATCTGCAAACAAAACAATCCTATTCCTGTCCCCTACATAAAATGGTAAATCATTAATATAAATGAGGAACAAGAATGGCCCAAGTATCGAGCCTTGCGGCACACCCATTGTAACCATGGATCCTACAGAACGTGTACCATTAATATCGACCCTCTGTATTCTATTGTTCAAATATGAAGACAGAAGGTCGAGAGCTTTGCCTCTTATTCCATAGTGGTGTAATTTTTTGCACAGCGTTTCATGTTGAACGCAATCAAAAGCCTTTGATAGATCGCAAAATATACCTAATGCATCGTGCTTATCTTCCCAAGCTTCATGAATACATTTTAATAACTCAACACCAGCATCGGAAGTTGAGCGCCCTTTCGTAAACCCAAATTGATTCGCATGGAGTATTTTATGACTATTAAAATGGGATAGCATTTGATTCAAGATTATTTTTTCAAATACTTTGCTCAAAGTTGGCAGCACTGACACTGGTCGGAAATTAGACGGCTCTGTAGCGCTGCCAGCCTTGAACAAGGGAACGACTTTGCTGTGTTTCATTAAATCAGGAAATGTACCACTAGAAACACAGTCATTAAACACAGTTGCTAGATGGGGCGCAATTACCTCAATTATACATGATGCAGTTTTGACCGATAATCCCCAAATGTCCGCGGTTTTCTTAATTTCGATACATTTAAATGTTTTTACAATGTCCTGAGCACAAATATCTGTGAATACAAATGCATCCCTGCAACAAAGAACAGATTCTTCTAATAAAAGTTCAGCGGAACTGGAAGATGCTTGGAGAGATTTTGTTGTCAATATAGGTACATTTTTGAAAAAATGTTCAAACTCCGTAGCCACTTCCAGGTCCCCTGTAACATGGCAACCATTTACTTTTAAGTGGAAATCCCTTTCAGTCACTAAAGATCTACCGCATTCAGAGTTAATGATGTTCAAAGTCATTTTTATTTTATTTACAGTATTAGAAATTTTATTTTTAATGAAGTTTGACTTAGCAAGATGACACGTTTGTTTAAATATCTTTGAATAATTTTTGAAAGGTTTGCCTAAAATTATATGATTTTTCTGAATATAATTCAAATAATTTATTTCTACTTTTAAAGATACCTGGTGTTGCCCAGTCACTGAAAACAGGACGACCACCAATCTGTAGAGATTTTGAGGTAAAAACTTTGCCAAACTCATCATTAATCAAATTAAATAAGTGTTTATATGACTGGTCTACACAAGTGAAGTTAGGTAGATATGGCTCTTTAATACATTTTCTTTAAAATTATTCAAACGACTTTGGTTAATTGGTACATATTTAATTTGTTTTTTGCTGACTTTGTTACTACTTTTAGAAAATTTTATCCATTGGCCACGATGATCTGACTCCACAGGTTCCACAATACCTTTATCTATAGGTTTAATATCAGTAAAAATATTATCAATACATTTTGCACTGGTGGCTGTAATACGAGTGGGTTCTAAGAATGTACTATGCAGATTAAAGGATTTAAATAAATTTTTCATTTTATTTCACTCTGATGGAGTTAATGATGTATCTAATATATCAACATTAAAATCTCCACAAACTATTATAGATTTCTTAGAACATTGGCATTTGAACAGTGCTTCTTCAATCTTTTCTTCAAATTTAATGTAAGAAGCATCAGGGGGACTGTATACGCTTAACAAGATGAAATGCTCAAACTCAATACTGGCAATCTCAATAACTCGCTCAATGGAGAGGGCTACTAAATCCTTACGTTCTTTAAATTTTAAGTTTTTATTAATTAATATTAAAGAGAGTTTAGAATACGTTTTAGAATACGTTTAGAATGTTTTCTATTGAACGAGATAGCAACCTGGTGATTTACGAAGTTCAACAATGTGATTTGATGATCTTTTAACCAGTGCTCTGTAGCACAAAAAATATTAATAGAATTTGCATTAATGTATAGCTCTAACTCTAAATCTTTACCATTTATTAAACCTCTAACATTATGGTGCACCAGGTTTATAAAAACAATATTTTTACTAAGATTATTCTCAGGGGCCAAAGTCAACTGGCCAGATTTGATTTTAAATTTTGATGAATCGAAAAAGCTACAGAAATCAATAACGCGCCCTTCACCATCTTAGCGAAAGAATCAGACGACTTCTAAACCGAAACCACTTTTAAAGCCGGTAGTAGTAGAAACTTCAGCCGCATAGGTACAAGTATTCATGGTGTCCTGAATCGAATGCAGCAAACTTGTCTCCATCTCATATGGTTCCTGAGAAATAGATGCATAAAGACGGACGGGCTGAGCCGTTTTATAAGACTTTTCTAAACTTTAGAGTTTCCAAGTCTAAATAGAGACAAACTGTTTATAAATAAGATTTAGCCTGTGGGAAAATGAGATAGAATGTAAGTGTACACAAGAAAAGAGACAAACATATTCACAAATAGGATTTAGCTCGTGAGAGAAAGATTATAGTATACAATAAAAAGAGACAAACATATTCACAAATAGGATTTAGCTCGTGAGAGAAAGATTATAGTTTACACTAAAAAGAGACAAACATATTCACAAATAGGATTTAGCTCGTGAGTGAAAGATTATAGTATACTCTAAAAAGAGTCAAACATATTCACAAATAGGATTTAGCTCGTGAGAGAAAGATTTTAGTATACACTAAAAAGAGACAAACATATTCACAAATAGGATTTAGCTCGTGAGAGAAAGATTATAGAATACACTAAAAAGAGACAAACATATTCAATAATAGGAGTTAGAGAATGAGATAGTGTACAATTATACCTATATGATGTTCCTTAACTTATTTGCGCCTACGTACTGCAAAGCTTTCAGATAATGCATCATAATCATGCGGTACATAAATCACTTATGCCATTTTTTTACATTAGCATTTTTAAAATTTGATGATAAATTCTATAAAAATGATAGACCTTATAATTATATTAATACTCCGACTGTGATACTCTATATTTTTTAATAATAATAAACTTTTTTAATAATATCCATCATCCATCATCACGCCTTATCCCCGAAGGGGTGGCAGAGGCATATTATATGCCCACTTTTCACCGTGTGGATTCCTGTCCCACGTAATAGGTGGTGAGCCTATTGCCGTGTTGAAATAGACAGATGCAGGTTGTGGCTACCTGCTGTTGAAATTTTTCAAGCCGCCCATAGGGCCTTCAACCAGGCTTAACGACTGCCATTTTACTGGCAACCGGGACCAACGGCTTAACGTGCCTTCCGAAGCACGGAACGCTCGCAAATGTAAATGCCACAAAGTGGTCACCCATCCGAGGACCAGCCATAGTGAAAGTTGCGTAACTCAGTGATCGTTTACAGAACACTGAGACCGCGTGGCAACGAGTGCTTAATTATCGGTGTGAACAATTATTTGATACGGTAAATGGTAGTGCGGAGCAGTCTGCAAACGGCGCGGAGTACGATGTAGCACAAGCTAAGATCCAACTCGACTGGACCTTTGCCTATCTCATATCAAATTTTGTATGCTAAAAACATCGCGAAATGTCAAGTCCTGGCCATATTATTTTTACTGGTATGACTATGGGTTGGCAGGGCGGACCTATACAAGTATTTTGGACAATAAATTACTATATTTTTATGCCGAATAAAAGGATTATAGTTATTTAACTCTGAGCAAGGAATAACATGGAGATGCCCCAATAAAGCAACCCTATCTCTGGTTTTGTCTAAAACGAAAATGTGAAACCAATCAGAAATCATTCGTAATTCAGCTACAATTTTTGCAATTTCACTAGGAAATTGTGGAGATTTGTTTAATAAAATCATTAATTATTATTATTTACATTAATACTATTATTGTTAGTGTATGTATGAATTATAAAAGAGAAAGTGGAAAATAGGGATTATAAAAATAGGATAAATTCTGTCGTAAAAATCATGATAATCTAGCGCACGTCTAAATGGCTTCGCCGCAGAAAGAACCTTTCGTAAAATGACAAAATACATTGTACAAAATATCCATTTCGCAAAATTTCTATTTCGCAAAATGTCCCTTAAACGAAAATTTTCATTCTGAAGGAGAATTATTATACCTCATAAAGGATAAAAAAATTTTTTTCATATTTTTTTTCTATTAAAAATTATACAAGTATTGGCAATTATTTGTGAATCTATAATATATATCAGCAGTACATAGATATTGTATTTGTATACGTTTTTGCAACAAGCTTCTCTGCAACATTAAAGATTTGCCATTAAATTAATTTAAAAGATTAATTAAAAAATAGCTTTGAGAAAAAGGCTATTGAGCGGATAAAGACTATTTACTGGACAGGGACGCCTGGAAATGATCAGCTGGCGCCGTGAAATAATATTTATTTGTAAATGGGCCATCAAAAAAAGCCTTCCTAAGTTTTTTGCCGGTTTTTCTCAAGTGGGTCGCGTTCCGAACCGGTGGTCACATTTATTAAATGTATCCTTACTTCTAGTGTATCACATTTTCTAAACGCCTTGAAATGGTCTATGCAAATTAATTGTGTAAAATGACGGCCAAGTGCGATTCAAACTCGCGCACAAAGGGTATCCGTGTCATTTGCTATAACATACATACATACAAATACAGGCAAAAAAAAAACTATGTATGTTGTACAGGAGCCCACTTAAGTAGATTTATTTTTTATGCTCTTAGCGTTTGTTGTTGTAGCAGCAATAGAAATATATCATTTGTGAAAATTTTAACTATATAACTATCAGGGTTCATGAGATACAATCTGGTGACAGACGAACGTAGCAATAGGGTCCCATTATACCTTTTATGGTACGAAACAATAAAACTTTGCACTTTTTCAGTTTTTCACGATAGAGGCTTTATTCCGCGTACGCTTAGATTGTGGAATGAACTCCCTGCCTGGGTTTTCCCGAACGTCTACAGTATGGGGTTCTTCAAAAGGGAAGCCTTTTGAAGAACCCCATACTGTGTACGTCTACAGTATGGGGTTCTTCAAAAGGGAAGCCTTTTGAAGAACCCCATACTGTGTACGTTCGGGAAAACCCAGGCAGGGAGTTCATTCCACAATCTAAGCGTACGCGGAATAAAGCCGTAAAGTTAGAAGTTTAAAAAGGGTCGGCAGCGCGAGTGCTGCACCTCCGGTGTTGCAAACGTCCATAGGCTACGGTGACCACTTTCAATCAGGTGGGCCGTACGCTTGTCTGTCACCTCAGTGGTATAATAAAAACTGCATTGCTGGACTTAGACCTCTCACAATTTACTCCACGGTCCTACGCCTTCCGCATTTAGTTCCTATATATATATTTATTTAATTTCAATTTTAGCGCTTCAAAATTTATCTTACCCATAAATACCAAACTTTTCGATTTACCCTTACGATTAGAAAAGCAAACGAGCTAGTCTCGCGGAAGCAAAGCGGCACAATGGCTCGTCGTTAAAGTCACTGGACCAACTTACAACTTTGCAATGGATATACGACCTAGGTGAGCTGTATCGAACCATTTATTTAACACTTTATGTTGTTTGAACTTTCTTTCCAAAGGTATTTAAAAGAAATTTATGTTTCAGTTAGCTAGACTAGCTTTTGTACATGAATACATACATACATACATATAGTCACGCCTTTATCCCCGAAGAGGTAGGCAGCAGAGGTATATATAAGCCCACATTTCACCGTATGAATTTTTTGTCCTTATAGGTGCCTTTGCCGCTGTACGTGGATGATCAATGAAAATCTTTATTCATGTAGGACTCAAAGTAACACTTATGAACGTCAAGATTATTGTTTCTACATTTACATTTACTGCCAGATTCGCAAAGCAATAGGTACAGCCTGAGAAAGCACCTAGCAATAAAATTATGGCCACTCTGAAAATTTGAACAAATTTTATTGTTACGAACAGGAGTGGATTTAATAAAGAAATATACTCACAAACAACTTAATTATTTATTTTGCAGCTTTTAATTAATTATTTAAATATGTCTTAAATTTATTACTATAATTGGAACAAATCTCCGGCACTTTAGCAACGATACAATTCACACGAATTCACTAAATCGTACAGTACAAATAATCACAAAAGGAATGGCTTACGTATCTTTGGTATTGACGTCTCGGGGACCAGCAAGCAAAAAGGACTTTGCTCGAATTGGCGCGTCTTTATATAAGGCGCACCCCTCTACACATTAGATAGCGGGTATACAGATAATACGACCTCTCCTGACATCGGGACCTTGTGGTGTCGCTGGGTGGCAGCAACAGCATCCGTCAATGGCACACGCTCGGGATCGAGCTGTGGCATAGAGGGCTGCGCACCTGATGCTTGTGGCACAGGATGTGGCGCACCTTCGTCTGGTTTGTCAGATTCGTTATCTGGAAAATACAGTTACCAATATTAATACAGGCGATCGCTGTCACACAAATAATCCGTTCTGCAGTTAAGATTCCCCCTTTCACTATATCGCTTTCATTTAATTCATATAACTTGTACTCGTAGGTCATCTAAAATCAGATCTCAAGCTCACATACTTCACTCTAGAGACGTCTCAAAATAAAGAAATGGGCCCTTTTACGCTTTGTAATCCATGAGGTATCTTGAGCGGCGGTGTCAGCGTCACCTTTAGCAGCTCACCTCGCTCACGATATCAGCAGCTCACCTCGGCTCACGATATCAGCAGCTTCGATTTCGAAACACTCTCAGAGGTTTTTCCCACAGACATAGTGAATTTGTGTAAGTTGATAGAAAACGTAGTTAGGTTACACAATACCGAAACACAAATATTCACTAATTGAGGGTAGATTTGTTCCGTCATTAGTGGGCTCAAATGTAGGTTGTCTTATCCCACTTCTGATGTTACGAACAGGAGTGGATTTAATAAAGAAATATACTCACAAACAACTTAATTATTTATTTTGCAGCTTTTAATTAATTATTTAAATATGTCTTAAATTTATTACTATAATTGGAACAAATCTCCGGCACTTTAGCAACGATACAACTCACACGAATTCACTAAATCGTACACGTGCAAATAATCACAAAAGGAATGGCTCACGTATCTTTGGTATTGACGTCTCGGGGACCAGCAAGCAAAAAGGACTTTGCTCGAATTGGCGCGTGTTTATATAGGGCGCACCTCTCTACACATTAGATAGCGGGTATACAGCTAATACTATAATAATGAGTTTATACAAAAATAATATAAAAATTAAAAATCAAATCAAAATGAGAGCGATTGTAGTAACCAGTTCCAAGAGCAGCCTATGTTTTATGGAGAAAAAAAAGAAAAGAAATGTGTGTGTACCAGAGAACACAGGTAAGAAGTGAAGCTTCTTTACAACATATAATTTTTCTACTATTTACAACGTCACAAAAATTGTGTAGATAAGGCATACGCATACGTCGTTAAAGAAATTTCACTTTCGTTGATAAAGAAGTTTCACTTCAAAACAACATGAAGTGTAACCGTAAAAAGGTGACAATTTTTGTACAGATATAATTTCTCTCAAATGTCGATAAAGAAGTTTCACTTCAAATAGTTGTTGAAGTTGAGTCTCTTACATTAAAATTAAGATTTCTTGACATTTCTCTCATACCTATTTTAAATTCTAAAGTAAAGGCATGACTGGTAAGTCTATGAACAATATATCCTTACATACATACATATTATTATGCCTGTTTCCCATCGTCGTAGGCAGAGACTATGGTTTTCCACTTGCTAAGATCCTGACATACTACTTTCGCTTCTTCTGCTTTCATGAGTGTTTTCATACACGCTCGTCGGTTAAGGGTACTCTTAACCTGGCATTTTTCCAAAAGGTCTTCGATTTTATTGACAAACGTACGCCGAGTTCGACCTCTATCAGAAGCCTATTTTCAACTATCATTTTCAACAATATATCCGTCTGTGATTTATTTTTTAATATTATTTTACAACTAAAATTAACCTTAACCAATTTTTGTCACATTGGGAGGAACTATATTGTACCACGCTGGCCAGACTAATTGTAATTCTTGAAAGACATGCTGGAAATAAAATCTTAATTCTTCAGAATTTATTTCTACAATCACAAGGAAGGCTTTATCACTATCTATAAAACAATATGTTTATACAGACGAAAAATGAAAAATCTGCCATAAAACAAAAAATAGTAATCCATTGTCCAATCATAGACAACAATTTACCTCGTCTTCACATTAAAAGATATATAAATGGAAAAATTCTTACGCATTGAATAAGTTATGCAAATTTCACACATGCTTATAAGCAACACACACATGCGCAGGAGTTATTACGTAAGGCTATTTTACAGGCAATAAGTTGTTTTGAGTACGTCGTGTGCATACGTGGTACGTTGAATACAGTGCCCATTGTCATACGATACGGATAACGAGAATAAAAGTACAGTAACCTATGACAATTAATTTTGATTTGTTTAACTGTTCATGGGAAAATTTAAAGATGGATGTATTTTGTCAATACGTCACAATACATGAAAGTATTATTTGGCTCGACTCTCGAAACCAATAACAGTTGAAAATTTGTCTTGTTACCTAAAGACTACGTAAACGAATGGCAGTTTTACATACCATTTCGGTGATGACTTTGCCATGATTCACATTGTGTTTTGAAGTAGAATGCATTCTGAAATTATTTCGGGTTGTGAATAGTAGGTAAGCGGTTTTCAAACGTAAAGGTTTAAATCTCTGCTTGGCGTATCGTGGATAATAATGCTCCACCCATGCATTGCATTCGAGCATTAAGTCCTTGACTTTAAAACACCCTACATAAAAGCTATGGTATGTTTCAAGTTTCTGCTAAGAGCAGTTATATCCTACTAATATTATAACGCGAAACTTTGTAAGAATGGATGTTTATTACTCTTCCACGGAAAATCTACTGAATGGAAAACTTGACAATAATATAGCTTACATATGAGAATAACATATAGGCTACTTTTTATCCCGGGAACAAGTTCCTGTGGGGAACGGGAACGGGAAAACTTCACCATGCGTGCGGAGCCGCGGGCGTCAACAAGTATCCAATAAATTCATTAGAGTGCCGTTATAAAAATACAACAGTATTTAATTTAAAAATCTTGGGCAAACAGTGGACACACGCAACTCTGTATCAGATAGTTCAATTTATAAAGGAATTTACATATATTTCAATAAGGCCGTCAGAGTGATCGGAAAAATGGCGTAAGGTAAAATAAAGTTACCAGGAATCGAAGCGAGATTTCTTTATAAAAATAGCTTAATATTACTCAAAGAGCTATAGATACGAAGTACAAAGGGCTTCCAGATTTTGAGAACAAAACCATGTCAATACATTTTTTGAAGTTATACTTGTTTTGGCGCTTTAGGGATAAATTATTAGAGTTTTTTTTACGATGCGCGCGCATACCGTCTCGAATATTCTACACCACGAAGTTAGCTAATAAGTGTTTCCATGACAACTTATAACTACATTCAAGGTAGTTTTTATTCTTTTGATCTTTTTGTTACTAATTTATCAATCCTGTTACAAACAAAGAGTTGTGGTATATGTGATGAAATCTTTTTAGACTAAAGCAGTATAACTTCTAATGCGTGTACATAAGTACACACACACAAACTTTTTTCTGATACATTGGCAACGTTTGTTCTCTCGAATCAACTCCAAAAGATGCGGGATAACATCTGGGGGCCGAGTCTACTATTGACAAGCTGTTGAAAAGAACCAGCTGTGCAATTCATAAATCTCGGATCCAAATCCTCTACTGCGCAAATATCATCGATATTCATAGAACTCGAATATCGATGACATTTGCGCAGTAGAGGATTTGGATCCGAGATTTATGAATTGCACAGCAGAATCGCTGTTTGTCAAAATGTTAGTAGACTATCAAAAATGCAACTGACTAGCGTCCACTGGCGCGGTACGTGTTAGTAGAATTCTATCGGCCGACCGATAGAAGTCTTGGAGTACGATTGTAATAGCAGACTACGAAAAACTGTCAAAATTGTACCGGTGGGTTTCTATTGAGCGACGATTTCGATTCTATTTCGACACGATTTAAATAGCAGACTCGGCTCCCTGAACCATTAGGCTAGGCCCCGGTGGTAGCTAAAGTCGCCCTGCCCTTTAAATCACTCCAGTGATGACCATTCTGCAGTTTGGACTACTTATTTACAGCAATTTAAGAAATTTCCGTGCTGTAGACAAGTAAAGACATTGATCCTGATTGTCAGTCTCTGCAGCTATGCTAGTAAGAGGAGAGACATCCTGTAGAGTAATTAAAGAAGAGAGGAGATGTCCTTGCTGGAGGACAACCTACAAACATGAACTATTGCCGCATATTTGCTTATAGTGCACAGAACTGACTGCAGATAAATTAGAAAAAAAGTTAAAGAAAACTATATTGTCAGTAATATGATGGTCATAAATCCAATTGAAGGCCAGTTCGTCTTGAAAATTTAAACTGGATGTACAGGTCACAAACTGCATCTTTCCATTTCAACATGACAATGAGGTTCTAAGGTTCATAAGCTACTACTTTCAATAAAATAACTAACTAACTAACTATCTTCACGCTGTATCCCTGACGGGGTAGTCAGAGAGGACAGATCGCCAGGCTTCGCGATCCATGCATACTTCTTTCGCTTCTTCGAGATTCATCAATCACTTCATACACGCACGTCTGGGTATCCAAGTACTTTTGACCTATCCGTTTTTAAGCAATCTGCTCACGTGGTCTGCATATGTAAGTCTCGGCCTACCCTGACTCCTTCTACCCTCTACTTTTGAACAATATATATTCTTCGTCAATCGTTCCTCACTCATTCGTTGGACGTGTCCAAACCAACGGAGCACGCCCTTTTCCAGCTTAACGCTGACACTTTCATTCAAACCTGCCATATTGCGTATCACTTCGTTACGTATTCGGTCGGCCAAGGTAACGCCGCACAATTTTCGAAGTGATCGCATCTCCACAGCATTCAATTTACTTTCATGGATCTGCTGACATACCCAGGTTTCACTACCGTAAAGCAAAGTTGGCACTAGCACTGCGTTATGAATCGCCATTCGTGCTTCTTTTACGATGCTTTGTCGCTTTACTAACTGGGACAAAGCACCGTTAACTTTGTTTCCGGCAGTTACTCGCCGTTCTACATCCGAATCACATCTTCCATCCGCGCTAAACATACTTCCTAAATACACAATTTCATTCACTTGCTCTAGACGTTCCTGGTTTACCCTAATCTCGCATTTAGTTCTTACGTCACCTCTTTCAAATACTAGAACTTTAGTTTTACTTGCATTCAAGCGAAGACCCTTACTTTCACACTCCTCTTTCATATTAGTGACTAATGCCTGAAGGTCGGCTTCTGATGAGGCCATGAGCACCGCATCATCAGCGTACAGCAGACAGTTTACTGTAAAGTCACCCAAATTCACACCCATATTAAAATCTTTCAACTTCTGTAGGCAGCTGTCCAGATACACTATAAACAGCCAGGCGGACATGACACATCCCTGTTTGACGCCTGTACAGACATCAAAAAGAGGTGACACATCCCCCCCTACTCGCACGCAAGCCTTACAGTCCCTATAAAGCGACTGTATTGCCCGCAGTAGCGAGCCGTCCACACCATATCCTGGCAGCAAGTCCCACAGCGTTTCTCTCACAACGTTATCAAATGCTTTCTCTAGATCCACAAAAGCGCAGAAAACCTTCTGGCTAACAGCCAAAAACTTTTCCGCGATCATGCGGAGAGAAAACACTTGATCCATTCACCTCTTCCACGTCGGAATCCGCATTGAGCCTCCCATAAATACCTTTCAGACATTTCTTGTATTCGTGCCGTTATAACCTTTGCATACACCTTACTAGCTAAGCTGACCAAGCTGATCGCCCTGTAGCTGGAGTAGTTTGGGCGCGAGCCTTTCCCTTTGTAAATAGGTACTACAACTGCTACTCGCCAGTCATCCGGGGACCTCACCCGTCCGCCAGCACAAGTTGCATAACAGACATAGTGTGTCCCAGACACGCGACCCACCGTACTTGATCATCTCAGCAGTAACTCTGTCTTTTCCCGCAGCCTTACCACATTTCATCCTTCTTATCGCTTGTTTTATTTTTTAATACTAATGGCTTCAATGAGATCGGGATCCGGAGCATCGAAGTGAGCTCCACTTCCCGATGTGGCATCTCTGTCTTTTCTTGCATACATCTTTCCATAATATTCACTCCATCTCTGCAGGGCTCAATAAAATAAGTTGTATATATGTCGGTCAAAATTGTAGCATATTTCTATGTGTCAAATATATAAAAAATCGGAGAAGTGTCAGTCTGGACGGAAGGACGGGCGAAGGAAAACTAAGTTAACCTGATAAGGGCTCCTTTATTTTCAATTTGAGGTACAGAACCATAAAAAAGATATTTTGGTGATATGTATATTCAATATAATATATAGAATATATACTGTGCGAAAGTAGAGGGTAGAAGGAGTCAGGGTAGGCCGAGACTTACATATGAAGACCACGTGAGCAGATTGCTTAAAAACGGAAAAGTCAAAAGTACTAGGATACCCAGACGTGCATGTATTATATGATGCATGGATGAATCTACAGGAAGCGAAAGAAGTATAGTAGCAGCGATCTGTCCTCTCTGACTACCCCGTGAGGGATACAGCGTGAAGATAGTTAGGTATATTCAATAACTATAATACATTTATTTTATATAAATAAGAGTTATTACTTGGAATAAAGCTATTTCAACACGCAATTCCAGAATATTTACAAATGGTCTAGCCCACCTAGCTACCCAGTATTGTGTCGTTTTTCAATTAATAGTCGTGTTACGGTTACGACTAACTATCATAACATACCATTGTTCTACCAATGTTTGTGATTTAAAAGGCTTTATAAAACTAGTACTGTGCTTGTCTTTTAATAATAAAAGCTGGTTGTAATAGGTACATCGTTTTAGATTTGAAAGTTTCAATTATTTGAAGCGCTCGTGGCTCCGCGGACTCAGTGTTCTGTAAACGATCACTGAGTTACGCAACTTTCACTATGGCTGGTCTTCGGATGGGTGACCACTTTGTGGCATTTAGATTTGCTAGCGTTTCCGTGCATCGGAAGGTACGTTAAGCCGTTGGTCCCGATTGCCACTAACATGGCAGTCGTTAAGTCAAGTTGAAAGCCTTATGGGCGGGTTGAAAAATTTTAACAGCAGGTAGCCGCAACCTGCGTCTGTCTATTTCAACACGGCAATGGGTACACATGGTGAAAAGTGGGCTCACAATATGTATGCCTCTGCCACAATATGTATGGATAAGGTGTGGTAGATAAATAAATACTTATTTTTGTAATAACTATATTCTGGGTTCTTTATAACTATTCTGGGTTCTTTATAACTAGCATAAAAAGGCATTTCCCGGACTCTCAATGTGAGGCGCTCTATTGGAGCCCTGCTAGTTATGATAACGGACCTCAATCACGGGTAGTCTTCTCTGCTTTCCATCAAGCGGAAGACACCATTTTGACGTGCCCAATATAAAAGAAAATATCAAAGACCCTTATAATTTTCCTAAACTGTTTCACATTCAAGGTTTTGCGGGAATCCCTGCAATTGATATCTATTTGATTTAGAGTTATATAAAATGTAGACCTTAAATGCCTCATATGCATTATATGAATTTCCGGGAGTAGGCAGATGCGTACTTTATGCCAAAATTTCGCATAACTGGTGGTGAGCCCTTTGCCGCGCAGATTCTGATGACGCTGTTGAAATTTTTCAAGCCACCCATAAGACCTACAACTTGTCTTAAAGACTGCTATTTTATTGACAACCGGGAATAACGAATTAACGTGCCGTCCGATGCAGAGAACGCTCGTAAGATTTTTAGTTGTGGGTTCGATTCCCACCCAGGATAAAACTTTGTGTGATGAGCACGATGGTTTATTCTGTGTCTAGGTGTTATTTATCTATAATAAGTATGTATTTAGAAATATATGAGTATGTTTATCAGTTATCTAGATCCCATAACACAAGTTAATATTAGCTTACTTTGGGCTAGATGGCGCTGTGTGAAGTGTCCCACAATATTTATATTTTATTTATTTACTTTGGGCTAGATGGCGCTGGATATAAAAATTACCTACAATATTATAAACTCGAAAGTTTGTCAGAATGTTTGGATGTAAATTTGTTACTCTTTCAAGCAAAAAATACAAAACAATTTTTTATGAAATTTTACGATTATATAGCTTACTTACCAGAATAACTCATGGGCTACTCACAACAAATTCATGAGGAATACGGGAAACGGGAAAATTTCACCAAGCGGGCGAAGCCACGGGCGTCAACTAGTAACACATAAATGTTCAAGCAAATGTAATGAAAAATCTAATCAACATACTAAGCACATAAAACTAGTCGTACGAGGTGTGCAAGCACCGCACATTTTTCTAATCTAACTGTATAACGACCTTCAATAGGTATGGCGCTTCGGCTTAAGGCACGACTACGGTGGACATGCACTTTCATAATTTTCACATTCATTATTCTTATTTATTAATTAATAATAAATTAATATAAATCCTTCTGAAACAAGCTTTTAAATCTTTTAAAAACAAGCTTTTTAAATCATCATCAGGGGCCAAGTCTACTATTAACAAGCAGTAGAATAGAACCAGAATCGCTGTTTTTAGCTGTCAAAATGTTAGTAGACTATCAAAAATTCAACTGACTAGCCACTGGCGCGGTACGTGCTAGTAGAATTCTATCGGAATCTATTGACGATTGTATTAGTTAATATACGAAAAACTGTCAAATGGTACCGGTGACTTTCTATTGAGCAGTTGAGTCTCGCGACGCCCGGACTCCACATTCCTGATTTTTCTCCTCGATTTCGCACGGTCGTCGGCATCCCCTGTAGGGTGATCATTGGCACGCATGTCATCCTTTACGACGTTAAGTCAGTACTGAGTTAAAAAAAGCCTAAAATACATATATAGCATATTTCTTTTATTTTTTTTCCGTTTGTTTCCCGTTCCCGTTTCCCACAGGAACTTGTTCCCGGGATAAAAAGTAGCCTATGTGTTATTCTGATGTATAAGCTATATTATTGTAAAGTTTCAGTAAAATCTATTCAGTAGTTTTGTACGTGAAAGAGTAACAAACATCCATACAAACTTTCGCATTTATAATATTATTAAAATTTACTCGATTGAGATTGCTCAAAAACGGAAAAGTCAAAAGTACTCGGATACCCAGCCGTGCATGTATGAAGCGATTGATGAATCTGCAAGAAGCGAAAGAAGTATGCATGAATCGTGAAGCCTGGCGATCTGTCCTCTCTGACTACCCTGTCAGGGAGATACAGCGTGAAGATTGTTAGTTTTTTTAAATTTATTCCGTGATAAAAAATTGTTTGAAATATCTTTGAAGAAATCTTTTTTTATTTAAATATGAAAACGCAAATAGTTTACATACCACACCGCGCCTTAACTATAAGTGTGTTAGTTGCCCAAGCGATAGATTTTGAATATATAAAAAGTAAAGGTAGGATTTAGTTACATAGTTAGCTATAATATAATTGCCATTTGACTGTAACACCTATGATGTCTGCCAGATTGCAACTAGATCTTTCCTCCTATTGTTGTCTATATTTTTTCTAAAGTACCTAGCATTTCACATAGTCAACATAGGGCTGATTAATTTTTAAAATTTGAAGTACATTTTTATACAACGTCATACTACATATAGCGAATGCTACTTATCGCAGTGACCGTTTACAGAACACTGAGACAGCGGAGCTACGAGGGCTTCACAAAAAATATATATTAAAAATTGTATCTTTCAGTATATCACATACCTACCGCTGGATGCAAATAATCGTAACTTGGAATATCTCCAAGAAAACCTAGTTGAAACGTAAAACATTGGTATGGGGGACGATTTACAAGTTTACCCACTGTATTTGTAGTTCGACTGGCTTTGAATAACGGGTTGATATAACCCAGCTGCCCTGGATGCACTCGCAACTACTGGTAAACGATGTCGGTGCATGGTTTCATGTCTGTTTATTTATTTATATCGAAATAAAATGGCTGACGATTGAAACAATTTAAAAGCTGTCATGTAGATATATAGGTTAATAGTTATATAGCTAGCATGTATTTATATTTATGTAAGGGGTGGCAGAAGTAAGATATTCGGCAACATTTCATCGTAAGCAATTTTGTCCGACGTAGTTAATAGGGGAACCCATTGCAATGACAGATGCAGGTTGTAGTGACCAGGGGGGCGAGTCTGCTATTTGTATCGAAATAGAATCGAAATCGTCGCTCAATAGAAAGTCACCGGTACAAATTTGACAGTTTGTTGTAGTCTTCTATTACAATCGTACTCCAATAGATTTCTATAGGTCCTCCGATAAAATACTAACACGTACCGCGCCAGTGGCCGCTAGTCAGTTGCATTTAAGATAGTCTACTAACATTTTGTCAGCTAAAAACAGCGATTCTAATTCTATTCTACGGCTTGTCAATAGCAGACTCGGCCCCCTGTTGTTTAAATTTTCATGCCGCCCATAAGCCTTCAACTTAGCTTAACGACTGTCATGTAACTGGCAATCGGGTCCAAAGTCCATACTTTTTTTTTTCGTGTGGAAATCCCCTCGGATGTCATGCCGGACTAAAACCACACGGTCCCTACCTAATGCCGGGCACCCCGGGTAACTCCTCGGAAGGATGTCCCAGGGATCCCGGCAGACTTTGGCTACTACCGCGGGCTCGCCTAAGAGTTCGGGTGCTATTCCGCTTTTTGGGGGTTGGTTCGGGTGTTTATAGCGTGCGTGAGATTATCTCGCGACGCCTTCATCTTAGGCCTGCTAATACATACATATTATAGAAAAATAACACCCAGACACAGAATTAACCATCGTGCTTATCACACAACATTTTATCATGGGTGGGAATCGAATCCACGACCTCTTGCTTAGCAGTCGGATACACTCCCACCGCACCACAAAGGCAGTCAAATAGAGCATAGAACACTATTAATAATTGGTAATGACAAAACTAAATAAAATATAATCTGTGAATGATGATTATTTTAAATAAATAGATAAATATAAAGTAAGTAAAGTAAAGTAAAAAACTCTTTATTGTACACCAGGAAAAACATGTATAAACATTAATATTAGATTTATAGGTATAACAATTGGCGGCCTTATTGCACAAGGCAATCTCTTACAGGCAGCCTTTTTAATTTTTATAAGCAGTACTTCTACTGACTACTTACTTGTTTGACTGTAGATATCACGGAATTATAGCAGGAAACAAGAATCGTTATTAAACCGTCACAGTCAGATTACGGTTCATCATCACCACTGCCCTCTATTATAGTACGCAGGATAGCCAATATAAAACTCAACCCAATTGGTTTTCATAAATATCATCAAACTAGATGACCCCCACAGCTTCGCCCGTGGAATATTTCGACCTCCCGTCGCACCTATTTAATCCCGTCGCTTATAAATTCTACAATGATGAATAAAAATTTGCCCGATTTGTCGACATTTATGACTACTGCTCTGCTCTCCAGTGTAGTAGCGTAATGATTTATAGCTATAGCCTTCCTCGATAAGTGGGTTATCTAACACAAAAATAATTTTTAAAATCCGACCAGTCATTTCTGAGATTAGCTAGTTCAACCAACCAAACAAACAAACAAACTCTTCAGCTTTATAATATTAGTATAGATTGGGCAAATTTACTTATAGATATTATTGTTAAACTTATAAATCACGGGATGTGTAAACAGTGTGTAAACAGTGTTACAATCCTGAGTCCTTTAAGAGAAGCGTGATATATTTCTGGGCTGTAAAACTGAGGGTAGCTATCGAGACCCCACCGAGAACCGCTATCCCAGCGGTTCTCAATCACGGGTCGTTCTCTCTGCTTTCCATCAGGCGGGTGGCGCCATATTGACGTGTCTAATATAAAAAAAAATACGATAGATGGGTGCTCGGAAACGCTAGCTTTGTATTTTAGCTAGTGTTTCCGTGCACACTGAACATTTTGGCGCTTTAATTAACATCAGAGATCAAAACAATTAAATTCAAAAAAAGAACTACATTGACATGAGCAATTACCCTAAACGCACATAAATGATTGCAAATGCGCACGCGCATACGGTCCTGTTTTGTGTGACCGAAAGATTTACACACACATACTGATGCATCGCGTAAACCAATGTTTGGCTTCCGTGCCAAAAAACACAAAGGAGTGCAACCATGGAATAATATTCTTGATACTTTTAAAAGATTTAATTTTTCTACTGATTCTTGAAATGAGATAAATAAACTATGATACGTACAAAATAGAATAATTTAACAAATATTTAATTGTGATATTATCCATTTGAAAAAGAAAACGATTTTTGCGGATTTTCTTGTCAGCACACATTTTGATTTGCATTGCCAAGGAACAGGAGGTATTTAAGTCCTGTCTAATATTTTTCGATAGAACACATTTACATTAAATAAAAGGGCATTAATATTTGCTACCAACTTTAAAGTCATTCATTTTTTCAAATTCTTTTAGTAGTTTTTATATTGTTAATTACTTACTATACGTATAAGAAACCAAATTGGTATAGAAGTGGGTAAAATATGTTTGTCATTCACCCAAATATGGGAGTCGTTTCTACACCATAAAATAAAATACGAGGTCAGGTGAGGTCGAATGTAGCTATTAATCTGTTAGATCAAAGCCTAAAGCAGCTAAGTATGCAATGCAATTTCTAACAAAGTATGTAATTGCATCTTTCACTACGTAAGATTAAATAGAAGAACGACCTATGGCTTGCGATATTCATTTTACTTAATAATATATATCTAAATAACTAGCATATTTTTTAAAACGCATGAACGTAATATTAATGCAGTGGAAATGAGAAGTCTGCTAAGTATAGCGCGATATGGGAACATTGTGGTATGACACAATATGTAGTGACTAAGATAGAAAGAGGGATGCTTAGATGGTTCGGGCACGTGGAGAAGATGGAAGAAAGTAGACTGGCGAAGCAGATTTATGTGGCGAGAGTGAATGGACAAACTGTTAGGGGTAGACCTCTGCGTACATATGTCAATCAAATCGAAGACCTTTTGGAAAAAGGCCAGGTCAAGAGTACCCTTAACCGGCAAGCGTGTATGAAAACACTCATGAAAGAAGAAGAAGCGAAAGTGGTATGTCAGGATCGTAGCAAGTGGAAAACCATAGTCTCTGCCTACCCCGATGGGAAAAAGGCGTGATAGTATGTAAGTATGTAGCAATTTTAAAAATATTTGTATTATAAACAGATAATCCTATTGAAATGTAGACATACAATATCATAAATTACTGTTTCGTTAATGCAGTAAAAATATAAATATCTGAAAATTTACAACATAAAATTTACTGAAAATTATCTGCATTGGTAAAGTTACACTTTTAATCCTACCTGAATGTAGGTTAATGGTCTAACAATAAACGTTTGAAATCTACAATACCTAGACGCCGACGTATTGTCACTTTTATTTCCAATGGTTAGATTATTAAATATATCTAACCAGCTTTACCGCTTTACATTCTAAACCATAAAACTAGAACCGGCTAATTGCGTGTGTATAAAAGTAATAAGAATATTCTTTATGGCATATAGCTTAGATAATTTGTTTCCAAACCACATGAAAAAAGGTAACATGAATCTATGTTTTCTTCAAATCATTCCATCAAGCATTCAAAAAATAGTGCATATTATTTATAAAATTACTGATTTCCACAAAAACTTTAAGGCCCTACTTTACCCCCTTAGGAGAGCAATTTCAAAAATCCGGCTTTATCCCTTGTCTACATTATAAAATAATCCTTTGTGCAATATTTATAGTTTCATCAGTGAGTCTGGACTTTTCTTTTTATATGTTAGAATTTTATTGTATTTTCTCTTCAAAGATGGCAGAACCGGGAAATATATTGCAATATACCTAGTATAATGTATTTAAACGCTGATCATCATATTTAAATACATTAACTGGGTGTTAGTGAGCTAGTCTATCTTGTTTATTAAAACCTGTTTCATCGTCCTCTTTTCATATTAAAAATTTAACATCAATATTACTTTGTTGCTAGTTTGCCGCAGCGGGAAGTTAGTAGGTTAGCTATATAGTACCAGCGTAAATTGATTTACTGGTAATTATAAAGAATGACTTATTAGTTTTTTTATAGTAAACGAGTGGCGAGGAAGTTTGCATTTGGAAAATCATATAGATATTACGGTTATTAGATCAATGTAACTAACCTAACAGAAAGATTTCTAGTTTTAAAATAGCTTATGAAAACCAATTTCATTAAATCTGTTTACTGAAAATAAGTGATTTAATAAATTTACAAAACAATCTTTGGTTTTCAGCCTGAATTTTTACTTATTCCAATAATTTAGGTACCACAAACACAACTTTTAAGACAATTGATTGGATAAGGCAAAACTTTAACACGTATATATGTATTTCCTAGCTCACTAACTCTATTGGTCAATTCATTATTGTACCATTTAGTACCTATAGGCCTATATGACCACAGGCAATACTTTTTAACTCAATAGTAAAACCAATAAGCTAACCAAATTAAAACAATTTGCTTAGCCAATTTAAATATACGTGACCCAGAAAGTATCAAGATCACAAGGCGTCGGTCAATAGGAATAAAAACTTAGGAATACAAAAATAGAACGTCGAAAAATGAACATGAACATTTATTCTGAATTCTGTGCGACGTACACCCACGCGAACCAATCAGAATAAGTTTACACATGTGTGCAAGCTTGTGTCTATTAGATACGTATTTCTAATGCCCGTGTTTATGTGTGTGCTATGTAATTTTTTTTTTGAGTAGTAGGTACGTTTGCGAATGTGTTTGTTTATGGTTGATTGGTGTATAGGTATGTAACTTTTTTGAGAATCATTTATTTGAAGAGTCATAATTGTTTGTTTGTTGTTGAAGTGACTTCTTTATCGACGTTGAGAGAAATTTTTAGCTGTAAAAAAAATCGTAAGATTTTTGGTTACGCGCCATGTTGTTTTGAAGTGAAACTTCTTTATCGACGTATGAGAGAAAATTAATTGCTGTAAAAAAAATGTCGTAAGGTAGTTTCACTTCTAACCGATGTACTCTGCTACACACACATTCTTTTATCATATTCACGTTGATAGCTCCGCTAACTCAGTGCACCGTCATCGATCACTGCGTTAAGCATTTTCCGCTGGTCCTCAGATGGGTGTACATTTCATGGTATTTCGATTAAAGTGCGTTTTTATACTTCGGAAGGCACGTTAAACAGGTAACTACAACCTGCGCCTGTCCATATCAATACAGCAATGGGCTCAATCCTGTTACGTGGGACAAAAACACATAAATGTAGGGGTATGTCTGCCTACCCCTTCGGTGATAAAGGAGTGAGAATATTTGTTAATGAGTGTGTAAATAACTCACATTTCTTTATGACAACAAAGGAATTGATTGCATTCCTTATTCTGATAGTAAGCACTATCTGTGGTCTTTAAAACTCAAGGATATCCTAGATAGTAATCTAAAACTCACGACATAGTCTGTTAGTGTCTCTGGAAACATACTATCTAAGGCACAACCGGGCTTCCTGATATAATCCAAAGAAACACTGTGTGGTTGTTTTCGGTCAAAGTACAACATACCCACCCCTTCAAATGTACTGATATGGTTGCAATCCATGAGAATCTATAAGTATCCAAAAAGAAAAAAGAAGTGATGCCTACAAAACAGCACAGATTTAATTTAATCTAATATCTCTAGCAATAAAATTAGATTTCGTATTCAGCCCATCCATATGAACTTTTCTAAATTGGCAATTTACCTGACTGTCAATTTACATTTTGTACTCATGTCATATCACTCTAGAGACCCTTCGGAACATGTGAGGAGTTTGAATGGAATATATACCGAATGATTCTCTGATTAAAGAACAAAGAATCATTCGAAGAAGCTTCCCTGTTTTCATCAAAGTTTCTTTCCTTTTTTCAACTGAATCAAAACAAGTCGTGAACGGAGCCAAGAGCAGTAAGTGCATACAAAAATACTCTAAAATTCAAGGCTAACACACGCCTCGGTAAAAATAACGCGTGTGCATTCCCGATGCGCCTCACATACTGTTATTTTATCAATAGCTGTTTATTCATGGTATTTTTTTGAGCTAAATCACCCTCAGAGTAATATAAGGCACAGGTATAATATATGCGTTAGCTCTTCTCCGACCTTGCGACTACGCCTATTTTTTTTCATGTAAAAATCCTCATGGATGTTATAATAAGACTTCTACCGACAGACACACACGGTATAGTGAGCCTTAGGGAGCCCCTGGATTTGCCGCTACATCTAAAATATCTACTGGTTCTGAAACAAGGAAATACTTTAATTAATGGAAGCCATTCCCGTCTCGCATCACAATCACTCTATGATCTTGTACGAAGCGTTGTATGTTGATGTGATGTGATGTGATGTTGTATGAAGCGAAAGAAAAATATGCATAGATAGCGATATCTGGCGATCTTTCCTCCCTGACTACCCGTCAGTGATACCGCGTGAAGATAGTTAAGTTAGGAAATCCTAAGCAATAAAAAATCTCCAAACCTAATTGTCGTCGTTACATATATTTACGTCACAATTCCTCATGTGGTCACGTTTCCAGAAGACTAGCCTTTATACTACCTTCACAGAAAAAGTCGTAGAGGGAGTGGATGCGAAAAGGGTTATAGGGAAAATTTGTCAGAAGCCTTCATTCAGAAGTGAACTGCCAGAGGTTGATTTGATAAATCACCTTTACTTTACCAATGGATACTATTTCGTTAAAAGTTTACAATAATTTTGGAGGCACCTAACTGCCGTGAAATATACGATACATACCTATACACATATGGATAAATTTTAAAGCGATTATTATGCTAAATTTCACATATTTTTTTTATAAAGTAAAAAAGACAATTCGAGACGGGGATTGAACTCGTGAACTTTGCCTAACCAGGGCAATGTTCTAGCCACTAAACTACCAGTCATACTCTTAAAATGACGATATTAATATGATAAAGAATTAGAACTTGATTCGATACGGTTCGGGTAGTTCAGTGGCTAGAACGTTGCCCTGGTTAGGCAAAGGTCAAGGGTCCTTCGCCGTCTCGAATCGAATTTTTTTTTGTCACTTTTTCTTATGGATATGGATATGGAGTAGACAGACGTATACTATATACGCCCACATTTCACCGTATGCATTTTTGACTCACGTGATAGGTGGTGAAGTTCATTGCCTTGTTGAAATGGACAGGCACAATGTTGTGTGACATGCTATTGACATTTTTCAGGCTTCTTATAAACGCCCCGAATTCCGTGAATAATTAGGTAGATAACTATCAGGGTACGGCAACATACTTATACCAATACGAGTACTTCTATTGGCTACAAGGCTTTCTATAACCTACTATCCCACTACCTACACCCACGAAAAACTATAACAACTCGTCAAATAAGTACGTGTGCCTTAAATACGGTATTTCATACATTATGTATGAGCAATATGAGTCCTCAATCAAACCCATTCACACATAGGAGTGGCCAGACCGCCTAGGAATAAATAAAACACAAAAATAGATCGGCAAGCTTCCTGCGAATCAGTTCTAAAATTATATATTTAAAAATGGCGGGCTGCGCGAGCGCACGAAATTTGTGCATAAAATTGCATCCAGCATTACCGATCTAAACATTAAAAATAGAATAGTTGAGGTAGGTGTACACTGGTGAGTTAGTTTCATGTTTCTTGATATTGGTTTTCGTTTCTTCTAAATAGGACGGTCCTATTATTATTGTGATGGTGATTGGCCTTTCAGTACCACGATGGCCAGATGCGATGATACAGGGTTTTGTTTCGAGATTTCTTTCTCTTTGCCATGATCTCATCCTTTAGTCAGCAGGTGCACCATTTAAAAGGCCCTGAAGATACATCGTACGTTATCGCGCCCTGCACCCATTTCGTGTGCTGATGAAATACCCAAAATTATTTCAATTGTGATTTTGTAATAGCACTCTAATCAGATAAAAATCAAACTGCAACATTGATCACAGTACGTGAAATCATAATTCATTAAATACTGACAGTTTCCCACATAACCAAAGAGTAGTTAATGCATTGATAAAACGAGTTATTTAAAATAATAAGAATAAATATTGCTCATAAACAGTCTATGTGCACTAGGCCTTACAAACACCAGATTGCCTTCTTTCAACCAGTTAAAATAAACATTCAAGATATTTCGCAGCTCTTTATACTCGCATATACATTGCTGGATAGGTGTGTGAACACTTTAATGTATGTGTACAAGGCCAGTAATGTATGTGTTGTGATGTTTGATCTCCGCAATAGATAGTGAAGCTGTGTGGGTGAGTTACTGTAAAAACATGTAGTATTTGATTTGGTTTGGAAGGTTAGATGTGTTAGTGGGCGTGACTTGGACAGATTAGGAGTTTGGGTAGAGTAAACCATTCTTATGTACATTTTTTGTGTGAATGGAGGACGAAATCTATAATACTATACCTAATATATAAAGCTGAAGAGTTTGTTTGTTTGGTTGAACACTTTAATTTCAAGTCGGAATGGAAAAAAATGTATGTATTGGATAACCCATTTATCGAGGGATGCTATAGACTAATATATCATCACGTTACTATCCTATAGAGCGGAGCAGTATTCATAAATGTCGACAATCGGGCAAATTTTTAAACATAAAAATAAAATAAATAAATATCCATCACGCCTTATCCCCGAAGGGGTGGCAGAGGCATATTATATGCCCACTTTTCACCGTGTGGATTCCTGTCCCACGTAATAGGTGGTGAGCCCATTGCCGTGTTGAAATAGACAGACGCAGGTTTATTTTATTTTTAAACATTATTTGTAGAATTTAGAAACAACGGGGTTAATAGGTACCACGGGAGTTTGAATATGTCCCGGGTGAAGCCGATATATGAAGAACTAGCTGACCTAGTAAATTATAATGGTGAAATATTTTTTGTTCCATAAGTAGCCGTTTCTAAATATGAAACAATTACAGTTAGAATTGTCGATCAGAACATTTTTTTTAATGGAGCTTTCAATGTTCTTGGAAACAGTCATTTCAAGAAGTGTTCATGCAATAAATTTGTCTAAATGAAATGAAATAGGCTTCAAATTTTGACAGTGAGAAGAGAGAAACTCTTAATTTACTCTCTTTTACTTTTACTATGTGTCTTCCTTCCTTCCTTATCTTAAGGCATGACATGCGTGCCAATGGTCTCACTATACAGGGGATGCCGACGACCGTGCGAAGTGGAGGAGAAAATGTAGGAAAGCGGACCTCGGGCGTCGCGAGACGCAACTGGGACAGACGCTCGGATGATGATGACTTTTACTATGTGTCTTCACAGTTGAGTAGGGTTTTTATACCAACTTGGTATAGACATAAATTACCTCTACCTAGATTGACCCCAGTCCTACTTTTGTATGACTTCTAGAAGCAGCTAATCTTACCCGCATTCCCACTACTATGACTCCTGTAAACCAGGATCTACAGCAATGATCAAAACCACGAAAGTTACACAGAGCTCGATCTCGGTGAAGTCCAAGGAGAAGTTAGCATGTCTTGGAACCCGCAACGAAATTAATCAGAAGGTAATGTGAGGAAGTAGGAAAAGAACGTAATGCCTCTTCCCTCCTTTGAAAAGCGGGAGACCTGGTAAGCAACTAGGTGTAAATCCTATAGAAATAGGGAAGCACCATGGTAATAGTAGATATAGTATAGATCCTACGTGAGCTTTGTTTGACTCCAGTAATATGTAGGGCAGAAACGTTTAAAAGCACGAAAATTCACCACCGATGCCAAGAGATCCGCATAGTAAACTACTCCTGATGTTACCTGTAAACTGCATAAAATATTATGTCGCTCGTTTCGCCAAATGCTACCCTCCCAAAGTATGTGATGGGCGGTCTGATCATATTTGGCATCAGCAGTTGAACACTGACAGAACGGTGACTCGACCAGCTTAAACGAATGTAATTTGCTCCTAAAGTTACCATGTCCCGTAAGATATTGAGCAACGCAATGATCCACCTCCAGCCAGGACATTCTCAGGTGTTTCAAGTTAGAAGTAGCTAGTTAGATATGTTGTTAGTAACTTAAAAGAAGTACTTATTATCTATCTGTTTTATCACGGCTATATCTGAACCTGAGCTGCTACACCGCTGGTACACATATTATAGCTCTGGCATATCACATACATAACTTCACAAGTTTCATTTGTGTGGGCGTATACAACTCCTCTGCGGTCTCTGCCTTCCTCGTCAAAAAAAGTGTGATTATAATTTTTGTATAAATTAAATTCTACCAAGAAAATTGTTATTATAATTTATGTATGTAAATTCTACCAAAAAAAAGTATGATTATAATTTATGTATGTAAATCCTACCAAGAAAATTGTGATTATAATTTACAAGTTGACGACCGCGACTTCGCACGCGTGATGAAGTTTACCCTTTTTCATTTCCCACACTTTTTGGAACTTGTTCTCGGGATAAAAAGTAGCCTGTGTGTTATTCTGATGTGTAAGCTATATTATTGTAAAGTTTCATCAAAATCCCTTCATTACATTTTGCGTGAAAGAGTAACAAACATCCATTCTTACAAACTTTCGCGTTCATAATATTAGTAAGATGTATGTAAATTTTACCAAAAAAGGTGTGCTTATAATTTATGTAGGTATGTAAATTCTACTAAAATAAAAAGTGTCCAATAGTCTGTCAATACATTGTTGCATAACTTGCGCCCACATGGCTTCGTGACTGAACTCTCAGAACAGCTAGACAGATACTAAACATTTAAAACATTTGCTACTTAGCGTCGATCTATCGTTCACGTTTTTATAGAATATAGCCTTTTATTTAGGTTATGTTGCCAATGAGTACTTATTTATAAAAGTTAAATGTAAAAATGATTTGAAAAATAAATTTGCAACACTGAGTTTTTTACCCAATTTCGGAATGAAAATGAAAAAAAAAAATGAAAATGTGAAAATAAATTTTTGTCCAAAAACATAATAAGTCAAAATTTAACTATACTTATATTATAAAGAGGAAAGATTTGTTAATTTTAGTTTGTAATGAATAGGCTTAGAAACTACTGGGCTGATTTTAAAAATTATTTTCCCATTAGAAAGCTACTTTCTTCGTGAGTTACATAGGCCATATTGGATTTTCAAAAATTTTAAGGTTCTGTACGAAATCTTGAAAAGGAAAACTTCTCCTCTAGGCCAAGCAATGGGCATCAGCTAGTAAATTATAAGTAGAAATAACTTAAGTATGTCATAAGTGATTGCGTTAATCCTAATTAACGCCAGCTAATGTATTTAAATATACCCCGTTTAAAATTTATATTCCAAAAACTAGTTCATCTTCAGGGTTCCATCTATTATCTGTACTAAAATTGGTTATAATTTGATCAGTAGTTATTGTAGGAAGGCAATCAATATACCGGCAGTTCTTGATTGATATTTAACTCGCAAAATTTTCTTTTGTCAGAAAAGACAAAAGTACTCGGTTACCCAGCCGTGCATGTATGAAGCGATTGATGAATCTGCATGAAGCGAAAGAAGTATGCATAGATTGTGAAGCCTTGCAATCTGTCCTCTCTGACTACCCCGTCAGGAATACAGCGTGAACATACATACATACATACTGTCACGCCTTTATCCCCGAAGTGGTAGTCAGAGGCATATAAAACGCCCACATTTCACCGTATGCATTTTAGTCCCACGTAACAGGTGGTGAGCTCATTGCCGTGTTGAAATGGACAGGCGCAGGCTGCGGCGACCTGCTGTTGAAATTTTTTAAGCCGCCCATAAGGCCTGCAACTGAAGCGTGGAGATAGTTAGTTAAAATGATATCACCATGGTGTCACCTAGCGAATTGAGGACCACTGGCACAATAACTTAAGGCTTCCCTTTACTATAGAACAATCTATAATGCAAGGAGCACGTTGCTACATAGCTTCGAGCTCGTCTAGTAAGTATTTCGCAGAGTCATCCTAAAAGTGCGAACAATATCCGACGCAGGGGACGAATCTGCGTCTTGTACAGAAAACTTTTCTGGTACGGGTTGACGAATCGTCTTACCTTATTCAGGAGTCTTTAGACGCTTTCATTGTTGGACGTAAACCTATCCTAATTTTTGCCACAACACAAGGTCCTGCACCTTTCTCATAAAGTCCCTTTCTGCGACTATTTCGGGACATTGTTCTAATTTATGTTTGCATGTCTGCTCGGAACGGAAATCGGTTCCACCACAAAAGACGGGAAAGTTAACAGAAAACTAAAATAAATTAGCTTAAAGACATTTTTAGAAGGTTATGTCTTGTACTCTATCAACCTTTAAGGGTCGGCAGCGCGAATGTCGCACCTCTGGTGTTGCAAACGTCCATAGGCTACGGTGACCACTTTCCATCAGGTGGACCGATTACTTGTCTGCCACCACAGAGGTATAAAAATACACAAAATGGATGGTATTTATTATCTCTTAAGACTTTTCACTCGTTATACAAGTCACGATCACGAAACGCTGCGTGGGTGCAACTCGCAATCCTGTAAAAGTGATTGATGTAGTATTTGATTTATTGTAGTACCTACTCGATTGTTATATGTTTATAATCGTTGAAATATTCATAATACTTGTAGGTTACTTTGAGAGTTGACAATAATTCCTTTTTAGGAAGTTCATGAAGTTTCAGGGCGTTTAAACTTATTCCAAGATGTCTACTTTACTTCGTTCTACGTTCTACAAATTGTAAAAGAGGCAGGTTAGCAACATGAAGATTCGTTTAATCTCGCGTTGTGAAGATTTCCCGTTCACATGTTAGCGGGTAGAACATGTTAGCGGGATAAAAAGTAGCCTATTGCACTCGGGGATAATACACCTTTCTAACAGTGACAGTAAGAATTTCCAAAATCGGGTCACTAGAATCAGATATATCGTTGGTACAACGCCATCTGATTCCAAACTAAGCAGAGCTTGTACTACGGTAACCAGATAACTGATAAACATACTTATATATTTCTAAATACATACATATTATAGATAAACAACAACCAAACACAGGATAAACCATCGTGCTCATCACACCAAGTTCTATCCTGGGTGGGAATCGAACCCACGACCTCTTGCGTAGCAGTCGGATGCGCTCCCACCGCGCCACAGAGGCAATCAAAATACCCCTACAACGTCACAAACTCACAAGTTCACAAACTTTACCTCTTAATAATATAAGTATACATTAAAAATACGTATTCAATATCAAATGCAATGAATTCCCTGACTGGATTTTACCTAACATCTACATTACAGGGTTCTTCAAAAAGGGTTTTAGAAAGTTTTTGCAGGATCGGCAGTGAGAGTGCCGCACCTCTGGTCTTGAAAACGTCCAGGCTACGGTGACCACTTTCCATCAGGTTATCATAACATAAACGTAATACATTCATCTAAAAACTAATTAAAACTAATCATCCAAAATAGTCTAACTTAAATCCAAGATGGCGTCTTAGGTACGCCTAATAATGCCATTGTCTCGAACCGGTAGAATTTCGGTTGCAAAACTTGCGCGCGCGCACTTCTGACTCACGCAGCGGTGGTGTCTAGGGGGGATAGCGCATACCTCTTTAGACAATATTTATAGATCACTGATTGGTGGAGGTGGAAAAAATTACGTCATAGATTTGAATTCAATATGGTGGATGCATATAAACTTAACTTGCAAACGTAATAATGTAAAAGACTTTCTTTTTATCTACATAGGTACTATTACTATTTTAGTTCTGGCTACGCACGATGACGCGATTCTTCAAAAGTGATAATTTTCAAGTAAATAATGAATCTTCTTCATTCAAAAGTAGTAAATTATTCTTGTTGATAGCAGCGTATTCATGTATAGGTTTGTTGAAAGTTCTACTGCAGTAAAATAGTGGTAAACTTTACTTTGGACGCCTTATGACCACGGTAAAAGTCGAACAGACGCTTTGAGGAGCGCCCACATACGGTTAGGTCCGATAGAGGCTTTATTCCGCGTACACTTAGATTGTGGAATGAGCTCGCTCCCTGGGTTTTCCCGAACGTCTATAGCATGGAGTTCTTTAAAAGGGGCCTTAGAAGGTTTTTAATGGATCTTCTTCTCAATATTTATTAGAACCAAGATCTTCAAATGTAAGCCAACTGTCGAACCGTCACCAAAATTCTCCGGCAAGACTATGTCAAGTCGAATATGTCAAGACTGGCGCCAACCACTAGCAAAGTCTCTGTAAAAATGGCAAACTAAAAAATTCTGGTGCATCGCTATCACGTGCTCACCAACGGTCTTAGAAATGAAGAAGTTAAAAAGTGGACCCGAAGGTGGAGAAAAAGGACACGTTAGTTTTCAAGATAAGATAATGAACAAAATTAAATAAAATGTTAGTGTCTATTTGCTCCTGAAACGACGGGATTTTAGCGGGATTTTCCCTGGCAGATAGCTTATGTTGTAAGAAGTGATTTTGGTTACATTTTATCCACGTATTCTCACGGGAGTGAGAACTACACGGCTGAAAACCCAGGCGTTCGCTAGATTAAAATGAATCTAACAGCGTTAGAGGCTAAAAGACTAACTGTGGTCATGTGATACGTTTTAAAAACTGGTTGTGCAAGCCTCGCTGCTCACACAATGTTATTATATTTCTTTTGAACGTAGGTACGCATGCCGCTTGCATTTATTATGCAAGCATGTCGGAATACCTCTAGGTGCTTAGGTACCACGAAGGGCACTTAAAGGCTCAACAGTTTTTAATAAAGGTTTTTAAAAAGGCATTTAGAAAAGAGTACGGAGTTTCGAAGTTGACCAATTGATTTCAGATGTTATATAACTCAAAATATTTAGGACTAGGTTTTACCTACGGCTTTCAAAAAACCTTAACTGTCTCGAAGTATCGCGAAGAATGCAGGTATAAAGGTCATACACGGTATGTGGAGCTCTCGATCCGAAAGAGGGACCGTCCTACCCACCAAACCCCCGTGGTATTGCCTCGCTTATACCGGGCCACAGGGTAGGTCAGAGGTTTAGTCACTGCGACCAGATAAAGAGGCGCCTTGCGGTGTCAGGACTCATCTCGAACCATTTTTATATGTCCATCTGCAAGTTCGCCTTTTTTCCATGGAATATTAGATTTTTTTTAGATGTGATAGCTTAGTAATCAACTCAATTTTGTATTTGTTATATCCATGAATTCATTGTTTTGGAGAGATAGCGTAAACAAGTAACGCGCACTACACTATCGGAACGATAGAATCAGACTACTCAGAAGATTATGTAATAATACCAAACCCGACAGTGGTAGAAACTTCAAAATCGCCTATGCCCGTATTCATGGTGCCCTGAATAGAATGCCGCAAACTCTCACCACAATCTTTATCTCTTATGGTTCCTGAGAAATAGGTGCGTACAGGCGGGCGGACTAAAGTTGTGATATTTGCGCTCCCAATAGTTTTAGTGACGTTTCCCATTTCCATAGACTTGTTATAAAGAATTCCATGCTTACTTTGGTACAGCTACCTATAACCCGCCTATTTATGACTTATATTATGCCATAGTACCTTTACAAGTACCGACCATAAACATATCGGAAAAAGCATCAATTAAAAACACTGCATCAGGCTTCTAAATCAATCGGTAGACATTTTCATTAGAAAATAGTAATCCAAAATTGACCTTAGGTTTTAAGGGTAGCGTCTAGTATTGCAAAGCAGATAGAGTTATAAGGAAGATATTACTGGATGCTGTTTTATATGTTTATGTGCTGGAGATGAGGAAAAGCTAATTGTAAAGCGGCTTTTAATACAATGCTTTGATATTCAAATGTTTGTGATTTACTTTTGTATACTAGTATGCCCTAAACTTACGAAAGGGATTTAGTCAAAAGAAACTGTGGCAAGACATTGAGAATTGAGAAAAAGGCAAGCGTTATTTTAGAAATGTAATCTCAATTTTAAACAAAAATATAGCTCTTTTTAAATTGAGAAATTATAAAATTTAAACTTATTTACTTATTTTATTAAAATTAGCCTTAGTGACGCGGTGGGAGTGTATCCGACTGCTACGCAAGAGGTCGTGGGTTCGATTCCCACCCAGGATAAAACTTTATGTGATGAGCACGACGGTTTATTCTGTGTCTGCGTGTTATTTATCTATGATATAATATAATATAGTATTTAGAAATATATAAGTATGTTTATAAGTTATCTGGTTACCGTAGTACAAGCTCTGCTTAGTTTGGAATCAGATGGCGTTGTGTGAGTTGTCCCAACGAACAATATATTTATTTTTTTATTAATCTATCACGCCTTATCCCCGAAGGGGTGTCAGAGGCATGTTATATGCCCATTATTTTTATTATTTACTTATTATTGCCACAGTGATGCTGCCCGGCTAGTGGAAAGGAGGGGGGGGGGCTTTGTCCATTGTCTATAAGTTTGAATTATTTGACTTACCCACTACTGGCTTAGGAACTAGCTTGGTAGGTGTTTCCTCACTTAATTATATGGGAAAAGATTTTGGCGATTTCTGTCATGCCTTAAATGGTCCAAAAGACTTTTTTGATTCCCTACATAAAAGAATTATTCCGATTTGTCCCCCTGCTGGTATAATTCAAATCCAAAAAAATAGAAGTTACAAAAAATATAATACTCTTACAGTTTACAGTTACATACAGTTTACAGTTCTAAAATATAATCACAAATATGTAAACGTAATATTATTATGTATTATGCATTGTTTATTATATATAAGCACCAGATTATTTATGTGAAATTATAAGATTCTAAATTAGAAAAAAAATAGGATTTTTTTTCTACATAATTTCAATTTTCATAATTCGTTAATGACACCAGACTAACCCTCCACTACACACAATGATATAAAAAAATAATCGTTACAATTTAATATTTTTTTTACAGAAAAAACATAATTTTCTTTTTTATTTTCTTCACGCTGTATCCCCGACGGGGTAGTCAGAGAGGACAGATCGCCAGGCTTCGCGATACATACATACTTCTTTCGCTTCGTCGAGATTCATCAATCGCTTCATACACGCACGTCTGGGTATACGAGTACTTTTGACCTTTCCGTTTTTGAGCAATATGCTCACGTGGTCTTCATATGTAAGTCTCGGCCTACCCTGACGCCTTCTACCCTCTACTTTTGAACAATATATATTCTTCGTCAATCGTTCCTCACTCATTCGTTGGACGTGTCCAAACCAACGGAGCACGCCCTTTTCCAGCTTAACGCTGACACTTTCATTCAAACCTGCCATATTGCGTATCACTTCGTTACGTATTCGGTCGGTCAAGGTAACGCCGCACAATTTTCGAAGTGATCGCACCTCCACAGCATTCAATTTACTTTCATGCATCTGCTGACATACCCAGGTTTCACTACCGTAAAGCAAAGTTGGCACTAGCACTGCGTTATGAATCCCCATTCGTGCTTCTTTTACGATGATTTGTCGCTTTACTAACTGGGACAAAGCACCGTTAACTTTGTTTCCGGCAGCTACTCGCCGTTCTACATCCGAATCACATCTTCTATCCGCGCTAAACATACTCCCTAAATACACAATTTCATTCACTTGCTCTAGACGTTCCTGGTTTACCCTAATCTCGCATTTAGTTCTTACGTCACCTCTTTCAAATACCAGAACCTTAGTTTTACTTGCATTCAAGCGAAGACCCTTACTTTCACACTCCTCTTTCATATTAGTGACTAATGCCTGAAGTTGGCTTCTGATGAGGCCATGAGCACCGCATCATCAGCGTAAAGCAGACAGTTTACTGTAAAGTCACATTAATTAATTATCTTTAATACATTTTAATAGTAATGGTTTCAGAAAGATTGCCCTGCTATTTTCTCCCTGGTTTCATGGAATTGAGAGGTAGTAAACAAAATAAAAATGCTTTAATATACATTTTTCGAATATTAATGGATTCAATATTATAAGTCTCTATAATTTCGGTGACAAATATTTTTTGAACGTAATATAGGTACCTACTCAATTATATACTTATATTTTTTTTGACATTAAATAATCGCTGGAATTTTAACACCTCAATTGCAGCTAATAATGACAGTTACTTTCTGTTACAATTAAAAGGTGTTTTTTTTCTTAATTCCATATCGGTGAAATAAACGCTATAATTTGAGCAAATCGCTTACGTACTAACAATAAAACAACTAATAGGTAATATAAATCATTCTAACACAATTTATAAAATTAGCAGTAAAAAACACAAAAAAATTAAATTTCATACGTATAAATATATATAAAAAAAAAGAAACTATAGCTACCATCTCATCCAAAATATTAATTTCTACATCTGTATTTAAAGACAGTAAATTTTTAGACAAAAATACGTCATCAACATTAAAATATAAATAGCAACAACTCACGCAGAACATAAGTTCCTTAAAAAAGGAGCGCGCGAACTAGAAACAGGAAGAAATTTTCCCGCTGCACTAGCGCACCCAGCGGCAACGTTCGGAACTAAGTAGAAGCGCGAACGACCGCCAACTCTTTCCGCGCGCTTTCTTTTAGAACCTCTCTCTTTCCCACTCACTAACACGCCTACCTTTTTTGGCGCAAGAGCGGGACGGAATGAAAAAAATGAACGAACGCACATGTGCGCGGGAGTATGTTTTCGTCTTATTTTTCGCAGGTCGTTTGCCTCGGATATATTCGCGTCGCTTTTGCTATTTTTTTATCTTGCTCCATTCTTTTTTTCGTCCTTTTCCCTCCGTGTGTGTCCGTTGTGCTAGGTCGCGTGGGCTGTTGATTTATTTTTCTTAGTTTATGCCTAGATGTTTTCTAATACTATTCTGTTTATGGCCTAATATTGGATTTTATTTTATATTCTGTGGGAACATGTATTTATTAGCAATAAATCGCTTATTTGCTATTCTTAGAAACAGGGTCTACTTAAAAAAATATTTGCTCATTTGCCAGACTTTATCAGACGCAAGTAACTTTTTTCGAAGATAGCTCGTGTAGTTTATTAATAGTTTATTAATTATAACAAGTATTCTGTCGTCGTAGCATTGTCCCTTCATTTTTTCGCAAATACCTCTAAAACTATTTGAGATTTTTTAAACTTGAGAAAAGATTAAAAAAGGATAAAATTAACCTAAAAATTATTAAATACGTTCTAAAACAAAGTCTATGGCTTGCGCAAGCCACGCTCGAACAATTTAACGAAAAAATATTATTTAAACATATTACTTAAATATGAATATGAATGAGTGAAAAAAATCTGGTAGAGGTAAGTTATTGATTATTAACAAAAACTAAACAAAAATCCGAACTCCTTCTTTTTTGGATAAATTTTCAAAGCACTTAGTATGAGTAACTTTCACATATTTTTTTATTAAAGTCAAAAGAGATAACTTACTGTTTCCTTTTTTTTTTTAAATTATTCTTATGCTAATCCAAATTGAATGACAACTCAATCATAATTTTCCGAGACAGAGAAAATAATTGGACACAAAAAGGACTTATTGATTAGACTGATACAGTACAATTTTTAGATATTACAGTTGTTAGGTACAATATGATACACTTAATGGTAGCTTAGAGCTTTTCTCCAAAGTCGTTGCAAATGTTAGACACAGTACACGTTCCTTTACATTCATAAATGTCAAATAAACCCCTTGGCACCATTGTTTAAATAAAGTCATTGAATTTCAACTTAAAAAACAGTAATGTCAGATCTACAAAAAACTTTTAACTTTTAGTTCTTATTTTGATGCTATTACACAATTCTATTAAATACAAAACGGTATTAAGTTACATAAATTGCTCTTTTTGCGTCCATGTTTAATTTTGTGATAGTAAGCGTGCACCATGATACTATTAGGTACTTTATTTGAAAGAGAAATAGGTTTTTTTATGGCATAAAGACGACTGCTAAACAATAAAGGTACTAGAGCTCACAATGTTAATATTTTAAATAAATATCACAAGACAAATGGCAGCAACACATTCAAAAAATATTATAATAATTTGTGAATAATTCATTTCTGATACTTAAATTATATCAATAAAAATCTGAATAACTAGGAAACAATTGATAACTATTGAAAAACCATTACTTACAACACTATAAATAAAATGTTATTATACGCTTAAATTTAAAATTTCTTCAAAATGAAATTTAACTAAAAGCAGGCCTAAGAAATTGCTTTAATTAAGCTAGTCAATTAATAAAGGAATTTTCTAATCAATGTACGCCGTAAAAAGATTTATCTTTAGGGCTCTTGCGCAACTTTGCGCTCGCGCACCTCCGTTAGCTACCTCTAGTCCTGAGTAATTGGAATATCGATATCGATAAATTTATCACAGAGATTTTGTCTAATTGGATTGCAGTTGTGTTGAGAGTTTTCTGATTAGAATGGATTATGCTTCGGTTGTATGGGCTGATCCTGAAATAATAAAAAAAACTTATATTAATATTCGGCTAAGTTGAGTAAATTTATGACCGCTAGTCATAAATTTGGGTTTCAACTTTAGCTTTAAATATTTGTTTATTAGTCACGCCTTTACCTATCCCTGAAGGGGTCGCAGAGGATTTTTTTTTTTATACTATGACATGGCAAACAAGCTTACGGCCCACCTGGTGTTTAGTGGTATATTATGGTTTAGCTTATTTTTTAATTTCAGTCATACCTATTTCATTCTGAAATACTTTTTACTTTAACTGAATATTTTTTCTTCAAACTAGAAAATGAAAGATACACCAGGTGACGTTGATTTAGAGTGCATACGGAAATACAATGCAAAGTTGGCACACAGCCAGGGATAATGGACGGAGATATTTTCATAAATAAAGTATTTATATACATCGATAATGTTAATAATTGATTAAGCACAACACTAAAAGTAAAAGTTTAGTAAAAATAAAAATAATTTCCTTTGCATAACGAACGTCTAAGTTAAACACTTTGTTCAAATAAGAAGTTACTTGATTTTTTTTATTGCATTCCTTTCAACTGACTTTAAAAAGGGTTATAAAACTTGTTTGAAGACAGGTCCGTTAAATTAGGTACTAAGTTAATTGACCGATCGTGAATTAACTATGTTTAAAATAACTCTATTTCTTATTAGTAGGTATCCAGTGCAAAAGTGCACATTCTCACACAACACAGTCTAACCGAAATTAAGATAAACTAAACGTTTAAGATCTAAACAAATGATAAATATAGTTATTCTGTATTATAACTATTTTTATCAGTTAAATGCCTTATGGGCGGCTTGAAAATGTTTCAACAGCAGTTAGCCACAACCTGCGTCTGTCTATTTCAACACGGCAATGGGCTCACTACCTATTACGTGGGACAGGAATCCACACGGTGAAAAGTGGGTATATAATATGCCTCTGCCACTCCTTGGGGGATAAGGCGTGATGGATATTTATTTTTTATTTATTCAATAAATAAATTGGTATAACTTACTGCAATTTGTTAGTCTCATTACGGGCGCACGGTGACCATACTGACCTTGTGCAAAGGATTAGTGACAGGTCTACGTCCCGGTTGGGGAAGTTTATTTTTTTAGTTATTCAATGTTCAGTTTGCCTGGAAGTTTGATTACAAAGAGACTCATTTAACAGTTTAAAGATTCATAGAATTTAATTCCGTAGAAATACTCAAAAAGATTTGAAGCAAAGATAGATAGTAAGAGAGACTAAAGGTAGATATGTAATTTTATGATCCAATAATATTTATAAAATAAATAAAATAAATATCCATCACGCCTTATCCCCGAAGGGGTGGCAGAGGCATATTATATGCCCACTTTTCACCGTGTGGGTTCCTGTCCCACGTAATAGGTGGTGAGCCCATTGCCGTGTTGAAATAGACAGACGCAGGTTGTGGCTACCTGCTGTTGAAATTTTTTAAGCCGCCTATAAGGCCTTCAACCAGGCTTAACGACCGCCATTTTACTGGCAACCGAGACCAACGGCTTAACGTGCCTTCCGAAGCACGGAAACGCTCGCAAATGTAAATGCCACAAAGGGGTCACCCATCCGACGACCAGCCACAGTGAAAGTTGCGTACCTCAGTGATCGTTTACCGAACACTGAGACCGCGGGGCCACGAGCGCTTCTATAATAATATTTATAAATTTAAATAAAAAACAGAACGATTAAATTTACACCGAATTTGAATAGTTCTCTCAATTTCCATTGACTAAGAGATCAGCTGGAAAATGGGTACTTAGACATGTCCCTCGTAACAAGTGGTGAGCCCATTGCCGTGTACCTAATTTTTTTTTATTTTAGACATGTCAAAATATTTTTTTTTCAATCAACTCTTTTTGATAGAGCCTCGTTCAGACGAATCGAAAGTGCTGAAGGACCTTTTACTGTTTTGAAGACGGAAAAAAATTTTGACTGCCTTGGTGGCTCCGTGGTTGTAAATGCCGCACTAAGGTCCCGAATTCAATACCCGGGTCGGAAAAAATATTTGTGTGATGCGCAAATGTTTGTTTCAGAGGTTATGTGTTTTCTATGTTATTCATTTATTAGTTATCTAGATCTCTACGGCCCATACCACAAGCTTATATTGGGCTAGATTGCGTAGTAAAAAAAAAAGAAGTTTTAAAAATACCTTAAACCCATTGACAAACTAAGTACCTACTACGTAAAATTAAAGAAGGGTTTGAACGTAAAGTGTTGCTGTTGTGTTTCGTGACCACAAAGTCAAGATTGACCACAAACCGAAGGTTAAGCGTCGTATTTAGAAACGATTTATAAAAATTTGAATGATACTTGTATAGTCAGAGCTTTAAGTGGAATTCAAAAAAATAACAAAGTTGAGACTAGAAAATATAAACTTTTTTTTTTAAGGGAAATATCTATATCGACGTATGAGAGAAATTTTATAGCTGTAAAAAAATGACGTAAAGAAGTTTCACTTCTTACCTGTGTACTCTGGTACACACACATAGTATTTTACGTGGAAATACTACCCCTCTTCCTTCCCTCCTCCTCCTTCCCTCTCCCCATTCTCTTCTAGCTCCCTCCTCTCGACCATCAGAACTAGGGTGAGATGTGTCAACTCGAGCACACTCTTTCACCCTTGTGGCTATAGGTGTTACATCGCAACTCCTTGCAAAAAAACATTACTAAGCACCCTAAATATCTGTAAGCGGTAATACGGTCCCTGGGGCTATCCTCCCGAAGGGCTTACCCGGGACTCCTGGCCATAGACAAATAGAAGGGCACCGTGTGGTTTTAGTCGGTAAGAGTACGGCATAGCATCCATGAGGATTTCCACACGTTAAAAAAAGAAAAACAAATAGTATACGGTATATATACCTAATAGGAGAATTTTGTTCTTTTAACTTGGCTCTAGATTTTTAGCCTCAATTCAGGAAAATGTTGAGACCAAAAGACTAAGAGATAAACCTTAAACCATACAGATACACATTAAAAAAAAATCCAGTAGCAACATAGTTGCGTTCACGACATCACGAATGTACCTCTATCTGTTCGTATTCTATATTTAAAATATCCTACGTTCGATATTTAAATTTGAAAAAATAGACAAAAATAAACTTACTTTTTTTTTCAAAATGGCAACTGAATGCGTGCAATTGCAATGCGCCGCTCTCAACGCTAGCGATAGAAGTGCGTCTTTATCTACAACACAAAGACACTCTATGATTGCAACATGCATTCAACTTATACTTAGTCCAATGATAACGTGGTTATTTATAAGAAGGGATGTATTCATAGTGCGGTTTATAATTTAGTGGCTGGGTCGTAGAACTCGTAAATGTGTTGTGGTTTGAGTTTTAAATCCATACGCAACAATCTTCATTGTTCTGTAATGAAAAAAAAAATGAATTATAAAGAATAGGTATTTCAATTCGAAACGAACGGGTATAAGACGTATTTAAAAAAAATAATAACTTTGAAATTTCTGGAACAAACAATATCTCCTTCCTTATTATATATCTTAAAAATAAAATAAAAGTTTAAAAAATATACTTCAGAATTAACTTTAATTTGATTTTTCAAATGTACTCGGTCACCTAGACGTGGATGTATGAAGTGATTGATGATTCTGCAAGAAGAGAAAGAAATATGCATGGATCGCGAAGCCTGGCGATCTGTCCTCTCTGACTACCCCGTCAGGGATATAGCGTGAAGATAGTTAGTTAGGTAGTTATATATCTTGTCATTATATCTTTTCTTATTTCCTTATTATATCGTAATATTGTGTGTATTGTATACCAACAATAACATAGACCGGAGCAATTGTAGTTTAATTTGTGATCAAATATCTACTGTATCACGTACCGAAAGATGAAGCTAGTGGATGATGTCTATATTAAGCGTTAGAAGCGGACGTCAATTGTCTGTGATGATGATAATTGTTTTTAGATTGACTATGAATGTGGGTCTTGAGCTTTTTTTCTTTGCAACAGAGCGGGGTTATCACTGGAAAAGTTGTGGATTTTTCAAAATTTTATCAACTGCACGTTGAGATAGCGTGCGCACTAGTGCAAATAGTGATGTACCAGTGCAATGCAGTCGAGCTAGATTATGCCTAACTTTGAATCGATCGATTTCAGAATATTATTGGCATAAATGTATTTTCGATTATACGTAAAACGAATTTTATGTAGTAAAAACAAAAATGGTACATTATAGATAGTTCTCAATTTTAAAGCCACTAATTATATAACGAAAGTACTAAAGCCATTAAATGTCATTCACATGTTTTCCCCTTGTTTTGAGACCTATCTTGGTGACGATAGAATCAAAGGATATCTCTCAGTATCGGAGAAAAAAAAAACAAAAAAATAAATAAAAAAAACACTTGTATTTAGTTCTGACGGTTTTATTCATTGGATATGGTAAACTTCTGATTGTTTAATATCGGTGGCAAATATTTATACGTAATCCTAAACCTGAAAATTCAATATAGCTTATGTTACTCGCAAAGAATGTAGCTATGAATTTTTAAAATCGGCCTTGCAGTTTCTGTGCCTATTCATTACGAACAAACTTACAAATCTTTCCTCTTTATAATATTTGTATAGATAGTATAGATGAACGGAAAATAGACTAAAACGGTAGCAGTACAATTATATTCACATTTTAACTACATACATCTAGTTTATTACCCTTTTTTTTCGTTAAACATTTATATTTAATCATAATTGTTGAGATCTGTATTTCTCCCTCTCTCAGTCTTTTTCATGACAGTTTAGTTTCTGTCGTCCATGTCTAATTGTAATCCAAACAACGTTTTGTTCACACATTCTTATGGTTCATAGTCCTTCCATTACCTCATTACAAACCGATAATAAAATAAATCTAATTGGCTATTATTAAATAATACCCAATCAACTACACAATGATGGAACTTTTATTAATTGAAATACGGGTCTTCTAAACATCCGTGAAAACGTTCCTATTTGGTTTAATTTATCAGTAGTTTTATTACGTTAATAAAGGAGGGGAGGAGGATCCCACCACACACACTCGATTCGTCAATCCTAACGCACAACGGTCAAGGATAACCTCTACTAATTGTAACTAAGTAATGACGAGCCGAACTCCTCAAGAAAAGGGATGTAGGATAGGTTAAAGGTAACCTAACCCTCCAGGTTGTTAAAATTGTGCAATACTCCGCTTTACAACGTGACGCTTAGGCTACACGTGTTTCGCAAATGAGCTCAAGACCAGCGTGTTCTGCTCCGCCTGTTTATAATACTACCGGTAGGTAGTATTTTAAAATAAATATCCATCACGCCTTATCCCCGAAGGGGTGGCAGAGGCATATTATATGCCCACTTTTCACCGTGTGGATTCCTGTCCCACGTAATAGGTGGTGAGCCCATTGCCGTGTTGAAATAGACAGACGCAAGTTGTGGCTACCTGCTGTTGAAATTTTTAAGCCGCCCATAAGGCCTTCAACCAGGATTAACGACTGCCATTTTACTGGCAACCGGGACCAACGGCTTCACGTGCCTTCCGAAGCACGGAAACGCTCGCAAATGTAAATGCCACAAAGTGGTCACCCATCCGAGTACCAGCCATAGTGAAAGTTGCGTAACTCAGTGATCGTTTACAGAACACTGAGACCGCTGGGCCACGAGCGCTTCAATAATATATAGTATATAGTAATATAACTAGAGTATTATAGTAATATAACTATAATATTATAGTAATATAACTATGGTATAATAGTAATATAACTTTCGAGGGTGGTGTCCCCACTACCCTCGAAAGTTATAATGTTATACCGATTTTTTATAGTTCGAAAAAAAATTGACAATAATCTGAAACATTATTTCGGTGATTAAAGATTTCAGCGAATAGCAGCTCAATAATTTATTGAATTTCTGGGTAGATGTGTAAGGTTTGTGAGAGTGGCATTTAAGGCCCTTATAGTTCTGTAAAAAATATACGAAGTAAAAGTATGCTATTTTTTCACATAACTATTAAAATGTATTCGTAAGGATTTTTTGGTCATATATTATATGGTATTCAATGGTTTTTTTTATTTATTTACATATTTGATTTGTGTATATAAAAAAGAAACTAAAATTAAATAAATAAACTTAAAATAAAATAAGAATAAAAGGTGTATGTAAGATTAAGGTTAGGTACAAAGCAATTGCGTCGAAAAACTTTTGTCTAGCAAATCAACCTCGGTAGAAGATTTATTGTTCATATTAAAAAGATTTTATTGAGGGTAAAAAATATCATTGTTTCATTTATTTTAACAAAAAAATTATTTAGTAATTGCTTATGAAGTTGGGTTATGCAATGGTGAATTAATATTTATTTCTTCTGAATCTCACTTTAAAATTTAAATTTTTAAAAGACATTAATGTTATATCTAGACTTAATCTTAAAGTTTGTCACATCACTATCCAATAAAGTAGACCAAGGAGCTATAAGTCTATTGCAAAGTGACTTAAGATTATTATTTTGCGGAGGAAAATAGACTTTAACTATTAAGCATAGAGCTGCGCTTAACTTGAAACTAAAATGCATTTCAGACTTCTGTTTCTAGTAAAAATTGGTTTTTTTCAGAAAAATGATAATAACGTTGGATGTTTTAAATGGAAATTTTATAAGTTGCCGCGGACGAGGGCGGTCGGATTTTTCGCACTCAAGAGGTAATAATTTTCCACTCATACGCCATAGTTATTTTTTTAACTTTTTAGTTTTTTTTTGTGTTTTCATGCCAAGTATTTTTATAGTAATTATTAAAAGTTCTAGGTTCCTTTGTTATAGCGTGATTGTGTTTTTATGCCAAAATGGAAGAGAACTTCTTCTGAGTGTCGTTTGTAATTTACATTTTTAGTTATTGTGTTAAAATTAGCATAATTTTATTCAATTTGGGAAAAAAATTGCAAATGTGTTTATGGATATTTTATCTTTATTTATATTTTGTGTCCTATAAAGCAAAAAACTTATATTTACCTAAAAAAACGTACCTAAATCATATGGACCATAAACGGCTTTACAAAATACAAAATTCTTTACAAAATAAATGGTTATCTTATAGATGCAGTGTGTCGATAGATGGCGTTGTCATAAAAATTACAATTAGGTCTCGACAAATAAGGTCATCATAAAGTTACGTATTCTCGTATAATCTAAGCAAAACAATAGGAAAGCAGGTCAAATAGTTACTATTAAAACAAAAAATGAACTTAAAAACAACGTTCTGCCTTAGTTGTTATTATTAGTGTAGCAATACAATAAAAATCTTTACTATTTCTGTTTAATAGAAGCCTTTTACATATTCTTGATAATGACAAACGCTTAGTCAAAACCTAGGATATCATTCCGCGAAGTTATCCATAATGCACGACTCTATTCAGATGGTACCTAGGTACTTAGGAACCGTATGGTTTTAGTCAGTTCGAGTCCGACACAATACTTTTGTAGGGATTTCCACACATTAAAAAAAGAGGACTTTTACATATTTTTTACAGTGTTTAAATGTAAACTCAAATGTCAAAGACAACAATCGTTAAAACCACAAAATGTATTTTTAAATGCGTTATGAAATACGCTGGCTAAATTTTATGTCTTACAAGATTTGAAAAATAATTACAAAACACCGCTCCAATCATGAACACAAAAAAATAATATTTTGCATATACTATAATTACAGCACAGGACCCCAATAAAATCTTCGGGGCCCAAGTGACCTCACTTACTAGCGGTGCTCTAGCGGACGAGGCAAAGACACAGACGCCCTTACGGATTGGGAGGTCAGGCAGCACTCGCTCTCAATAATGGAGAACATTCGAATCTAAATGACAGATGAGTTGCTCTTAATAGTCATATACTAGTGGAACCTAAGCTCCAAATCCAGGTAAGATTTAAAAGCAACAAAGAAAACACTATAATGAAGAAGAGGACGACCATAAATTATTACAGCACGTACTAAATATACTTAATAAAACGGAAGCTAACGAAACAGTTTAAGCAAAAACTTGTCAAATATTTTTTGTACTTCCTGTCATCGTAAAAATACATAAAAAATAATGTAGTGTTAAAAGCGTATAATTTATAATACCAATAGAAATTATGAGCTGCCCTATACTTAGATAATTGGAACAAAAAATAGACCCCACGCCAGAAAAAAACGTCAATAGGGTGGCACACGAACCAATGAACTCATTTTTTTTTCGGAAGCCGTTTAAACATATTTTTTTCTATACTTTTTATTGGTCGACCGATAGAAGGGGCAGTTTTTTAGATCTTTTTAGTTTTTTTGTGTATTAAGATTAACACGTGAGCCTTTTCAAATACCGTTTTGTAAACTGTGGGATTTGACACGCGATGTTTGGACAGGGGCACTTTTTTTCCCCTTTTTTTAAACGTTTTATTTTAATATAGATTGATACTTTTGTAATTGTTTGCCGGTCGATTTCATGTTGGTTTTTCTACATTCTTTGTTTTCTATTTTTTTTGACATTTCATCCGGAATAGGAACGTGTTGCGGGGCTTGAGTAAGGTACGTGGGTTGGCATTGTGATACTCGTAGTAGATGTGAATTTATTCATTGACTAAGCGGAGCATAAACTGTAATTTTAAAGAGGGGATTATGGGATTGGGAGGTCAAAAAGCAGTTGCTTTCTACGATACTAAAAATATAAAGCCACATCATAGCTACTCCTTGGACCTAAAAAAGCAGACCCCAAACTCCAAATCCACTTAGGGTTTAGAAGCAATTGAAAATCGACTTTTTCCATAAAAAACAAGTCGATATCCTAAATCTTTGCATATTCCTAGTTACTTCCGAAACACCACCTGAATTGGGAGCCTAAGGTCCACTTTTATTGGCTACTAGGAACAGCATTGATTCGACTTTTTACTATCAGCATTGTTGGGAGCGACTGCTGTCTGACCTCCTAACCTCGTAAGCCTGCGTCGTAGTCTCGTCTGTTGATCAGCAGGGGACCGCTATAAGGTGAGGTCGATAGAGCCCCGTAGATATATTTGGGTATAACACCCCTTAATATTAAACCAGCGCGGTGTTCAACCTCGCCTTAACCAGGTTGATAACGACACAAAACGGACTATTTTAAATTTATTATGGTTATATTTACAATAATGTCATCATATTAAATAATACGAACCGGGAAAAACAAGCAGGAAACAATAAAAATTATACCTTTATTATGACCATTAATAACCATGTTTGTATCATTAGTTAATAATGATAAATGAACTGAAAATAGATAAATTATTAAATTTACAATTTACTTGTTTCAAAAACTAAAAATATCAAAGAAGATTTAAACTCCTAGTGGTGCACCTGCACTTCAACGGACAAGGCTACGATGCAGGCGCCCTTATGGGGTTGGAAGATCAAACGGTAGTCACTGCCAAAGACGCCGAAAACGAAATCCTGTGACATCATGGCTACCTGAGGCTTAGCGCCGAGCCAGCAGCGGAAACTTGCCCCCGCGACCTTACGTACTCCGCAGCGCCTTATATAACCGTCCGGACTGGCGGTCCTCGTCCCTTCTCTGCTGCAGCTGCTCCACAAGGTGATGTCACTTTATCTTGGGACACGTCTCAACGCTCCCGCCTACCGAACACACCCCTCTTCTACTATCTTCTTAGCTTACTTACTTTCTAAATTCCTACCTTCTCATTGCTTTGTATAACGTTAAATTTACTTAAGAAACGCTCATGTTCTTGTAAATGCACCTTTCCTTCCACCACCCCCAGCCTACCCCTCAACGTTACAATCTAAACAATAGCTACTCCTAGCAGCCAAATAAAAGTCAATATCTTACTCCAATTCTAAGTAGGCAATTTAAGCAACTGGCAATTCGCTACGAAGAAGAGGTTAACTTCTCTGACGGGATAGTCATTGAGGACAGATCGCCAGGTTTCGCGATTCATGCATACTTGGCTTCGCTTCCTGCAGATTCATTAATCGCTTCATACATGCACGTCTGGGTATCCGAGTACTTTGACCTTTCTTTTTGAGAACAATCTGCTCACGTGGTCTTCAAATGTCACACTGTCATTAAAACCTCTAAGATATTCGGTCGGCCAACATTTTTAGACGTGATCGTAAAGAAACATAACCTAGAATAGAATAATTTCACTAAAACTACAGCAATTTATATTTCGAACTGAGTTTCCTATTTTTTGAGGTTATTCTTAATTCTTACTTTCGTAAAACACGCAATCGTAGTAGGTACGTCTGGTTATCGATCACACAGACACAACACAATTCTGTTTGTGTTCCACACGCACGAAATTCTCGCATCAATAACGTTCTAACGGCTAGTATGGAGATGGCTTTGTTCATCAAAACTAGATAGTTTTGATGAACATGTACACCAATGCATGACAATATCGACGTCAAAGAAAAATATATAAAACTTTCAAGTAGAAGAACCATGATTTTTTACGTGTGGAAATCGTCATAAATGCTTTGCCGTACTCCTACCGACTAAAACCACCCGGTGATCTGTCTATGGCGAGGAGTCTCGGGTGAGGTCTCAGAAGGTAGCCCCAGGTTTCCCGATAGACTTTATATCAGTCAACACTTTATATCAGTCTTCGGGGGGTTTTGATGTTATCCCGCTTCTTGTAGTATTTACCGTCTGACCTTAGTAAGGTCTAATATAAAGCCTAGGTAGTTGCCTCATCCATTAGTCAGCAAGTGCACCACTAGCTGTAGAGGTCAATTGGGTCGTAGAGATCTTGGTCACTTACGTTTAAAGTTCAAGTAACAGAAAAGAAGTGTTATCAACGTTTGCAATAAATTTGTTACTTACTAGGACTGTAAAATTCCAATTTGAATTGCTTGCGAATTTTAGGGATGAAAGAAGGGATCTTTCGACCATGCAATGTGGTCCTAGCTGTGGACCACGACCAGCTGCTAACCTATTACGCTGCGCGTTGTGGTCCTGGGTTCAATTTCCGGGTCGGAATAAATATTTGTGTGATCCACAAATGTTGGTTTCGGTGTTGGTGAGGTTTGTATTTAGGAAGATATAAGTATGTATATCAGTTATCAGATCCCATAGTAGAAGCTTATAGGTACCTTAGTTCGGGTTAGATGGCGCTGTGTAAAGTGTCCCTCAATATTTATTTATTTATCCAACACAAAAAGCTCTATAGTTATTTGTAGAAATATTTTAATATTCAAAAGTCGTTTTCATAATTTGTCACTTAACCCTTCACAATTTCTTCCAAAAATGATTAAAAATAGGTCGCGGTGCGTGAGCGAGCGGTCGTTACGGCCCTCGTGACTTTTTCAACCCTTCCAATTCTTACTATTTGAGTTGTTATTCGAATTTTACTCTTCGACTACGGTAATTTTGATATACTAATTGATTTTTAATTATGACGACTATTTTTTTATTTATTGATAATCAATAAGTTTTGTTCCGTTACCTATAAAATTGTACAGTTATTTAATATTTTAGTAACTGCTTTTTTGGTGTGGTAAAATAATAATAATAAGTTTTATTGTGGAAACATAGGTAGGTACAGGGAGGCAATTCTCGTTTTCTTCGAAATAATCTCGAATTCGAGTTTACTCTTCGAATCCTTTCTCTACCAATAAATCTCGTAAAACGAGATGGTTTTTTCGAATGTCTTATTCTCACCTCTTCCAAATTTAACATCTAAAATAGGCACATTTTACTATATTTATTCGGCCCTTTAGACCCATTCCAGTTTCGTGCTTCGGAAGGCACGTTAAGCCATTGGTCCCGGTTGCCAATAAAATGGCAGTCGTTAAGCCAAATTGAAGGCATTATGGGCGGCTTAAAATTTTCAACAGCAGGTAGCAATAACCTGCGTCTGTCTATTTCAACACGGCAATGGTCTCACCATCCATTACGTGGGACAGGAATACACATGGTGAAAAGTGGGCATATAATATATATGCCTCTGCCACCCCTTCCGGGATAAGGCGTGATAGTTAAATAATAATAATAATTGTGAAATTTATTAAATGTAACATAATGTTAATTTAAGCGTCGGTCACTGAAAAAATGTCCAAAGATTATAGTGATTCGACTTCGAAATCTGCGTCTCGACTGCTACCAACCATTCGAAGCAACTCGAGTGGCTTCCCTTCGAGAAAAGTCGAGTTCGAGATTTGTAGAATAGCTAAACGTCATTAAAACTCGAATAAAGATCGAATTCGAGATTTATCTCGAAATCGAGACTGTTTCGAAGGCATAAGAATTGCGGCCCAGAAGTTCTTATGGCCGTATTCCAGAACGTAATTTACTTAGTAATTTTCAATCTCGATTTCGCCCAGGACATAGTACAAGTACAGCACTCCTTAAAGTTACTGATGATATTCGCTGGGCTATGGAGAATAAAGAGCTTACTCTTTTGATTCTATTAGACTTCAGCAATGCCTTTAATTGCGTAGATTTTGATATTCTTCTGGGTATTTTGAAATCCATCAACTTCTCTGCACCAACTATATCTTGGTTTGACTCATATCTTCGGGGACGCTCGCAATGTGTTAAGATTGATGATACTTCATCCGAGTGGTGTAGTCTCAGAGCGGGCGTACCTCAGGATGGCGTTCTTTCTCCTTTGCTTTTTTCTATTTTTATCAATACTCTCACTAAATTTATTTCTTCTCACTTCCATCTCTATGCAGACGACCTGCAGCTGTACCGTCATTTTGCGGCAACAGATTTTAGGATAGCTATCGATGACATGAACCGCGATTTGAATCGATTGAATAATTGGGCTAAGGCTTTTGGATTATTAGTTAACCCAACTAAGTCACAGGCTTTAATAATAGGGAGTAGACACTTTCGTGGAGGTATCATTAATTCGTCGGTTACTCCAGTGCTTCTTGATGGTATACAAATACCTATTGCTGAATCAGCAAAAAATTTAGGAATCTATATGGATTCCAATCTCTCTTGGCGTAAACAAATTGCTGAGGTCAGTAAGAAGGTGAACTTTGCATTTCATACACTGAGAACTCTTCAATGTTTCTTGCCCCTGAAAACTAAAATTTATTTGGCTCAATCGCTTATACAGTCCATCATTGATTATGCTGACGCTTGCTATCTGGATGCCACCGAGGAGCTCCTTGACAAACTTGAGAGATTGCAAAACCTAAGCATTCGTTTTATTTTTAATCTTAAAAAATATGATCATGTATCTCACTTTCGCAAAGAACTCAAGTGGCTCCCAATCCGCCTTCGCAGGAACACTGGGGTACTGTGCCTTTTATTCAACATTCTATACAATCCTTTGTCTCCATATTACCTGCGGGAGCGATTTTCTTTCACTCGTTGTCCGGATGAGCCCTGCATGTCTCATCTACGTACCTCACTCAAATTTCAAAATCATAAAACTGACTTCTATTCCTACTCCTTTTCCGTCCATGCAGTAAGGCTCTGGAACTCACTTCCAGCTGTGATTAGAGACTGCAAATCCATCAACAGTTTTAAACACAAACTCAGACTCTATTATCTTTCCTTACCTTGCAGTTGACTCATTTATCTATTCTTGCTTTTGGCTATTTACTTGTTTATATTTCTTTTTATATTCATATGTTTATTTAATTTAATGTTTATTTGATTATGTGTTTATATATATATTTATATGTATATATGTATGTTTATGTATATGTTTTTGTTTATGTATTCTATAATCTTGCAATAATATGTACGTACGTATGTTATATGTCTGATGTCTCTATTGGCCTTCTTACGCAAGTTTTGTTTTGTTACCTACCTTTTGTTATTCTATTTCTACTTACAACTTTCTCTTCTCTTGGGTCTGTTGGAAGAGATTTCTATTTAGAAATAAGCAGACCCTTTGTACTTCTTTTCTTTTACTTTTTCACTGTGTTAGATTGTATGTACAATAAATGAATAAATAAATAACTAAATAAAACGTTTCTTAATACTCAAGAAACACATGAGAGTAGTATTTAAAAGGCAAAAACTAGCCTCAAGCGTTTCTTGAGTATTAGAGCCGAATTCCAGAAATTTTATCAATACTCAATCGACGCTTGAGGCTAGTTTTTGCCTTATAAATACTACACTCAAGTGTTTCTTGAGTATTGAGAAACGTTCTGGAATACAGTCCTTAGAAATGTTCTGTAATACGGCCCTTAGAATAATAACAATGAGTTCGGCTAGTAAAGAGTCGTGTAGGTAAACCATATTAATAAATTAATGCATTAAAACCAATTTTAAAATCAAATTATTTATTTAGATGCGCTAAAAACTATAATTTACAATTTAGTTGTTTTTTATTAATTAAAACATGCTTAGCCCCTAAATGTGTAATGGCATTAATATTATAATACTAGCTGACCCGCGCGGCTTCATCCGTGACATACCTACTTCCAACCCCGTGGCATCCATTTAATCCCGTCGCAAATTACTTTTCCAATAATGTATGAAAGTTTCCCCGATTTGTTGACATTTATCATTACTGCTTCACTTACCTGTGTAGTGGCGCGATGATATATAGCTTAGAACCTTTCTCAATAAATGGGCTATCCAATACAAACATATTTTTTCAAATCGGTCCAGCCGTTCACGCGTGATGGCGTGACCAAGGGAAATAGGGATTCATTTTTATAAGGTATATAAGTATAGTATTTAGTATGTCAATCAAGATAATGTCATAAATAATTTGATTATTTTAAGATTTTCTGGAATATTACGTTATTAATCAACATGACCAACGATTGAAAGATTTTACTACATCAAAATATCGTCTTTACTTTGAACTCTGAACAAAATCTCTATCTCCTCCAAGCCTGCCGTAAGGAACTTCGTTCCAATAAATAAATATCATTGGGACAACTCACAAAACGCTGATTTCAAACTAAGCAGAGCTTGTATTATGTTAACCAGATAACTGATAAACATACTTATATATTTCTAAATACATACATATTATAGATAAATAATACCCAGACACAGAATATACCATCATAAACAAACAATTAAATACCTATGTCAAATATATGAAAGAAATAAATCGCGACGTTTGAAAAACAGCAAGAAATAGTTGAGTTGGAGAAACTGAATGCGGAAGACGCAGATTCGTGTGGAAGCGTAAAAGGGGAGCGACCTATGTCCATTGTCCAGTAGTGGACTACTACATGCTAATATGATTGATTGAAAAAGATGAAAATGGGCGACTAAGTTAAATTACTTTTTTCTATTAACTCGTAAGTATAGACAAATAAACGTTGCATGAAGATTTTGTGATGTGATTAGGTATATTTGAAGGGTAGGACCGTACCCGTTATAACTTCAAAGAATAATGAACCTAACCTTACTAGCAATCTCCCCATCATAACAACATCAAGATTGATTTAAATAATTATTCTATCTAGCAATACACATCATGTTCTCACGACAAACTCGTCTAAGAAACAAAACTCTTTTATCTTAACATCTTGTCTATGAGCCGTTCCCATAAACAACAAAAGAGTTAACCGGTTTCTTTTTGTTTTTTGAATTTAGAAACAAAAAAATGGCGACATTATTAGTACCCTTGCACACCTTTTGAAAGTGTATGTTGATTTGCATAAATTTAAGGGTCAAATGGACCCGTTTTGGTTTTTTAGTGTTAAGCGTAGAACGGATTGATGAAAGACTTATCTAGTGTTGTGTTACATCTAGTTTGTGAAAGGGTTATGATTTTTCAATAACATTTTGTTCGGTTTTTTTATCTCATCCGTCACTAGCAACCCTTCTTGATAAATATTTGAATTTGGAACAATGTTGAAATGGTTAAGTTTTCGTTTTAGATGTCTAAAACCGACATTTTTATAGATAGCGTTCAATGATGTATCATTCTGTCTAATGATTTGAAAATCATTTATAAACAAAACTCTATTATCATAACATTATTACAAATAAATAAAAATACATAAAATAATAAATTTTGTGGGACATTTTTTTACACAGCGCCATCTAGCACAACGTAAGCTAATATAAACTTGTGTTATGGGATCTAAATGACTGATAAACATACATATTTATTTCTAAAAACATACATATTATACATTGGAAGCACCCAAACTCCGAAACAAACATTTATAGATCACGCAAATATTTTTTCCGACCCGGGAATCGAACCCGGGACATCAGTCACGGCAGTCGTATACAGTACCACCGAGGCAGTCAAATAAAACTTAAGTGTCTGTGTTTAAATTTCAAAGTAACAATTTTTCACCAAATGCATATTATGAAAGTATACAGGGTCATTTGTAAAACACTAGCAACTTGATAGGAATAGGTAGCTTACATCATTAGAAAAGGTTTCATAATGACCTTTTTTTTTTAATTTTGCTCTTATATGATGTACTGATTAAATTACTACGCAACTCGTGATAATCACAGGGGATGAGGGTGGGCCGGTGATAGCGTCTTTGACCTTGACCTTTTTCAAACGTATTGATGCGAGCGCGGTCATCGTTTATCGAGGCATACAGTATGTGACGAAAAAGAAAACGAGCGAAGTCCTATGAAACAGCTCGAGGGTTTCAAGTATGATAGTAGTCGTTTCGTAAAGTATTGCCAAAAGTGGTAGAACAAAGATTGTTGGTCCTTGGCTATCCACTCCTGGCAAGTTCCTGGTGTTTTACAATATTTTTTTCTTTAATAATCAATTTTATTTACGTCTCATATCATATATTAAAAACATTTTACAATAAATTGCTTATAAATAGAACAGGTCTGACTAAAAATAACAAAGGCAAGTACAATAAAGTGTAGTAAAATGACCCTGTATAACTTAGGTATATAAAAAAAAAACATTGTTTTAATTTTTCTCCAGTTTGTCCGTTTGTTTGTTCCGACTAATCCCTAATACGGCTAGACCAATCATTGGCAGATAGCTGATGTTATAAGGAGTAGAGCTTCAGTATCACAGTAGGGCTCCTGACTCCACCGCACTCGTACTTATTGATACATAACATTTATTTCGAAGTTTGATAATTGAACGACCTTAGAGACGTCTGCCTAACCCCTATAGGGTACTAAGTATGACGTTATGTAATGTAGGTATGTGTGTGCGATACAGCCGGATATTACGCAAGTTAATATAAAAATAACAATGGCTGTCCGACAGCTGTCATCGGAAGCTCCTCCACAATGTGCGCATAATTATGTATAGGTACTTTTTTAATGTTATGATAATCACTACATATTATAAAACAAAGTAGATTTTCGCTGTCTGTCCATATGTATGCTTAGATCTTTAAAACTACGCAACGGATTACGATACGGTTTTTTTTAATAGTTAGAGTGATTCTCATAGAAGGTTTTTATGTAAAGTATTTTATTGACCAAATTATAACGATATTTGTTGGGGATGACGGAAAAAATAAACGGTCTGGGAGCTTTTAACAAAAACGCAGCGTTTTTGTTAAAAGCTCCCAGACAGCTTATTTTTAAATTTGAGCCTAAACCCCTTGAGATATAACAAAATAATGTATGGTGCAATTGTGTATCTAATAAAGGTCTACAAAAAAGTCCGCGACGACATATGTCTATCTCTTAAGAATAACATACTATATCCATTTTAATACTTAAAAAAAACAGCAATTTTTAAGCGGTAATTTGAAGGCTATTTACACAAATATGCTATTAATCCTTATCATTTTTACTACGTTAGTTGGCTTCAGCATTTCATGAAAATTATTTTGTCCCTTTACACCTTGCAAATTAAATGAATATCTTACGAGTTATCGCAAATTCAAAATTAGGCGCAAAGAAATTAATTTAATTCGACCGGGCCGTGCGGGTAGGTAGGTACCTAAGTACTGGAGAGCGGAGAAGTAATCAATGAATTTGGAAAATGTTCATACATTATTGTGAACGTCAAATTATTAAACAACGGGATTAAATGGGTGCCACGGGGTTCAAAGTATGTCACGGGCGAAGCCGGGCGGGACAGCTAATAAATAAATAAATCGCACACTGAACCTCTGAACTAACGTTATTATTACACATTATAAATGTGTAATAATACCGTTGGTTTTCTACCTAATATTACACATAGAAATCACTCAAACTTCGAAGCAAATATTTGCGGATCACAGAAATATTTGTTCCGAACCGGGATGCGAATCCGAGACCTTAGCGTGGCAAAACATACACTACCACTACACCACCAAAACAATGATTGTTATTGATCATCATCATCCGAGCGTCTGTCCCAGTTAAGTCTCGCGACGCCCGGGGTCTGCTTTCCTACATTTTCTCCTTCACTTCGCACGGTCGTCGGCATCTCCTGTAGTGAGACCAATGATTGTTATTGATATGTAGTAGTATTAATTAAAATTACATACTTAGCTATGTTTATTTTGTTAATTTAACAAGTATGAATTATATATTTTTTTTATATTCTGAACTAACTTCAACAAGGAGATTCGATTTATGTATTTATAGGCATCATAATCATTATCCAAAGTTTTATCCCAGCTGCGTCTCGTGACACCTAATGTTGGTTAATTAAACGTATTATGATAAAGTTATATAAAACCATAGACATTTGTCAATAACAGAAATTTTGATAGCCAGAGCTCAAAGACACAAATCAGTATATTAAAGTCATTTGTCAATAACAGAATTTTGAGAGCCAGAATTGAAAAACACGAATCATTATACCTAACTTGTGAATTAGCAGCTTTCCTTACAGACCCGTAAGGATAGAACGGTTATCTGTGGCCTGTCCTATCTACCCTTACCAAGTCACAAACTGGTGCTCCATTGACAATCGGCATCGATTCTTTGAAAGAGTTTGGTAGCTAATTTCTACTTCATCGTATTGACAATCGCAGTTTATTTGAATCACTAGAAGGTGGATGAAGATTGTAAATATTGATTGAACTAAATAGACATTCAAGGTTCAGGCAAGGACTTCCATTAGTGATGTTTATAATTTTAACCTTATTTTGAAAGTGAATAAACATACAATTAAAAAAAATCATACTGAGATTAGAACTGCAGAATCCTTTGATAATTTTAAATAAAATAATATAATTTTTTTTAAACATTTATTTTTAATTATCTAAACATTTATTCCATATTATTACTATAAAGTTTACTAGCTGATGCCCACAGTTTTGCCCGAATGGTGAAGTTTTCCCGCTTCCTCTAGTGTAAGCTAGTGTGTTACATAAGAGATAGACATATGCTATCGCGGACTTTTTGTAGACCTATATAAGATACACAATACCACAATACATTATTTTGTTATATCTCAAAAAGTTTAGGCGGCATTTTCCTTGAAAGCTCCAAGATGGCATATTTTTCCGACACCTTCAACAAATATCGTTAAATATTTAGTCAATATACACAAAACTTAACAAATTATATACTAAAACATTCCTCAAAAACCATTGATAAAATCGGCATTAAAGTCGGTGCAGTAGTTTTTGAGTTTACAGACAGATGCGGTGGAGAACTTTTTTTTAAATATGTAGTTATTTTTAGTGTAAATAACTACATATTTTGAATGAAAACATAAAGAAATTACAAACACGATGCCTCCTTATATTACACTAATTAAAAAAAAATTAAGTATCTACTTGCCAAATTTCAATTAACCCTTGACAAGGTCCCAGATTTTATCAAACTCTTTGTGACATTCTCATTTATATAATACTCGTAAAATTGAATAATAGACACTTTGATGCATGCAAAGTTCTTAGTAAAATATAACGAAACTATTTATAAAATAAAGTTGTTAAAAGTACCACTTACTGCGGCTCAAATATTTTACCAGTTGCTTGAAGATAACGACTATTTTACACTACTACCATAACAGTCAAGGGTTGTCACACTGTTGTTAAATTATAGTTACTGAAGTTTTGTATGTTTCTAGTTTACATTTGTTCTCGACTTACGGCTTTTTAACCGTATCATTTCATTTTATAATATATTTTATCAATGTATATAAAAATCAATGCCACTTTTCGTTGTAATTTGATAAATCAAGAACGGGTTCACCTTATACAAACCAAATGTTTACGCTTTGTTCGGACTATTTAGTAGATAGTTTAAGTGAAGTTTACACAAAATCGGTCGAGCGGTTCTTCATTTATCACATTTTTGGTGGCGCTAACGAAGTTGCGCGGAACAGCTAGTTCGGTATAAACAAGATTTTGTTGTCTGTAGTTTTAATAAGGTTGATCAATGACTGGCCTGAAAAAGAAGGAAACGTAATCGCGATTATTTTACAAAAATGTACTTATTGTGATAAATTAATGCAGAATTAATCACAATTTTTATTATAAATTTTACTTTCTTGTGTGAATTAGGTAAAAGTCTGGTCCAATATTAAACAACTTATTTTATGTTCTACATATCTCATAGGTACCAACCCTAAATGAAGCCCTATAAATTGGTCCTGCTGTATCAGTGATAGATCTACTACACCTCTCTATTTTATTTGTTTCCATGTGCTGCTAATTAGTCGTTATTATTTACATAGGTCAGTATCTATTTATTGATTTTGCAATACTATACATTTTAGTTTAATCGTCCAAAAAACATCTTAAAAAGTTTATTTACAAATTGAATGGTCTAGTTTATTAAAAACCATTTTGGAAAGCAATTAGTGTGCCAACTTTGTACGCTGGTTCGAATCCAATTCGTGACTGAATTTTTTTTCCACTTTAAAGATTTCAAAATTGAAGTCTAGTTAATTTATATTTTGGTATTACGTTTGTGACTCTGTTAACTCAGTGTTCTGTAAACAATCACTGCGTTAAGCAACTTTTGCTATTGCTGGGTACGGATGGGAGACCGCTTTGTAGTAACTTAATTTTCGGGCGATTCCTTGCTTTATTGCGAAGCCATTGGTGCCAGTTTCGGCTAACATGGCAATCGTTAAGATAAGTTGAAAGCCATAGAATGCTTTAATAATTTCAACAGCAGGTCGCCACAACCTGCGTCTGTCTATTTTAACACGCAAATCACCTCATCACCTTATTACGTTGGTCAAAAATGCGGTGAAATGTATAATATGCCTCTGCCACCGTTTCGGGAAAAAGGCGTGACAGATAATATAGTTTTTTTTTATGTTATAACACGCCTGTGCAAATTTATGCACAATCGAATCTATCAATGTTTTTTTGTATGACGAATAAAATTATTAATTATTATCATAACACGTTAAGCCGTTGGTACCGATTGCCAGTAAAATGGCAGTCGTTAAGCCTGGTTGAAGGCCTTATTGGCGGCTTGAAAATTTTCAACAGCACGTCGCCACAGCCTGCACCGGTCCATTTCAACGCGGCAATAGGCTCTACAGCTGTTACGTGGGACAAAAATGTTAACGGTGATATGTGGGCGTACAGTATGCCTCTGCCTACCCCTTTGGTGATAAAGGCGTGACAATATGTATGTGTATGTATGTATGTATCATACGTTAGTCTTGATTGCATTTAAACTCCTCGTTATAGAACCTCGCTTAGTTATAAAACTCCCAATAAAATACTTCATCCATTTGCGTCCATTGTAGAACGCTTCCTAAATCGTGGGGTCAACCAAGCGCCCGTTCGATTCATTATATAATTTGATATTATTATTAGATGTCTGTCCGTTCGTCCATGTATCAAATGTTGCTGATACGGTTATTGAACTTCTTTTTTTAATTTACTTAGGTACGCTTCCATAGACTGAGAGTTGACCAACTATTTCGGTGGCGCAATGGCAGTGTATGTGGCTCTGTTGCTGAAGGCACATGTTAGAAGTCTTGTCGGAACAATTTTTTTTTGTTATAAAATTTAGCCTTAGTTACTTCTTATAACATCTGCCATCTGTCAGTCAAATATTTGTGCAATTCGCACATTTGTTTCGGAGTTTGTTTGTTTCCTGTGTACAATATGTATGAATTTAAAAATAAACAACGAACACCATCCCTACCTAATTGTCTAGCGCCGAGCGCCTCGTGTATCTATCTCCTCAGAAGAATCTCCCACGAACTTAGTTTATCAAGCCTACAAGTGAATGCCAAACTATTGCAATAGAATCAAATCAAATGTGTATATAAATCCCGAAAAGTACTTAATATAATTTTTAGTTAGGTTTACAAAAAGGTACAAAATAATGTTCAAACAATTGTGTTATTTATATTTCAATAAGTTAGAAGGTAACATAATTATTGTTTCATAATATTATTGTTCTATATTAATTTACGTATTTCAATTTAAAATCGTTAAAACAACAGTATGCAAAAATATTTGTATCAAGACACAAACAAGTTTTACAACCAAAAGGTTCATACAGATATCAAATGGGTTCTTGCAGAGGTCTAGACAATATACAGCTTACAATTTTACTGGGTTAATGGGTGAGTTTCTAAGTCGGGTGCTTATTCAAGTATGGTTCGTATCAAAGTAGATTTAGGTTTGTACTTTTCAAATGTGCTTGGGTTCATATCTAAGTACATAATGTTATTTGAGAGTTTTGTTGATATTATAATGATTTAATCGTTCGTAACACTAAAATTTTGACGTTGTTGTGCTGTTTTTTTTTGTTGTTTAGCCATCGTCAACCAGTTTTGACCAAAATTTCCTATCCTTTAATTTTTTCCATCACGCCTTATCTCCGAAGGGGTAGCAGAGGCATATTATATGCCCACTTTTCACCGTGTGGATTCCTGTCCCACGTAATAGGTGGTGAGCCATGTTGAAGTAGACAGACGCAGGTTGTGGCTACCTGCTATTGAAATTTTTTAAGCCGCCTATAAGGCCTTCAACCAAGCTTAACGACTGCCATTTTACTGGCAACCGGGTCCAACGGCTTAACGTGCCTTCCGAAGCACGGAAACGCTCGCAAATGTAAATGCCACAAAGTGGTCACCCATCCGACGACCAGCCATAGTGAAAGTTGCGTACCTCAGTGATCGTTTACCGAACACTGAGACCGCGGGGCCACGAGCGCTTCTTCTGTTTTTAAATTTCCTTATCTTATCATTCCCGCCTTATCTCGGATTGGGTGGAAGAGAAAAATAATTTACATATCACTAATTATGCAGGGTCCGAGCGTTTAAAATTTTCTCTGTCGTTTTTTTGTAATCATTTAGAATTGATTTCAAATTTGACAAAAATTATGTCAGGGAATATAATACATGCTACATCACGCCCGCAGCTCGCCAATTTTAATCCATATTGGTCCAGCCGTTTGATCGTGAAGAACTAACAAACCTATACATGACCAAACTTTCGCCCTTATAAAATTAGTACCTACTGATTGTCAAACAATTTAAATATAGGTAATATGCTAGTGAACGCCCCGCGGTATAACTTGCATAGTGCCCATTCCCGTAGAAATACGGGGATAAAATATAGCCTTACTCTTTATATCATCAGCTATCTGGCACTGAAGGTCCCGTTAAAATCGGTCCAATCGTTTCAGTGCTTAATCCGAATTTACAGGAGGAGAAAAATATTTTAAAATAGATTATTTTATTTAAGCATCGTATATTTATACTTTCATAAGCATTTAGTAAGAAGCTTTTAATTTAGAATTTCAAACATAGGTATACTTTAATTTTATTTATATATATATCCTACTAATATTATAAACGCGAAAGTTTGTAAGTATGGATGTTTGTTTTTACGCAAAATCTACTAAAAGCATTTTGATGAAACTTTACAATAATATAGCTTACACATCAGAATAACACATAGGCTACTTTTTATCCCGGGAACAAGTTTCTGTGGGAAACAATAACGAGAAAACTTCACCACATGTGCTGAGTCGCGGGCGTCAACTAGTATATTTATAGGTTATTTATTACCTAGCAATAGGTGAAATAGGCTACTGAGCAATAGCTATTATAAACTGTTAAAACAAGCATATCATTTAACGTTAGCAAATTTTTATAGCCAACCTACCTCCGTGGTCAATCACCATGACGTCACTCCCATAGCGTTGCTCCTCCTGCTCATTATACCGGTATATTATATAGTTTTATTTGCTAATGATTTGTTGAGCCTATGTACGCAATAGGCGGGCTTTATAAACATAAGCTGATGTACAATACTAGGTAACCAGATTAAAAAAAATATTTTAGCCGACCGAGTACGTAACGAAGTGATACGCAATATGGTAGGTATGAATGAATGTGTCAGCTTTAAGCTGGAAAAGGACGTGCTCCGTAGGTTTGAACACGTCCAACGAATTAATGAGGAAAAATTGACGAAGAATATACCTACGTTGTGCGACAGTAGAGGGTAGAAGGAGTCAGGGTAGTCCGAGACTTACATATGAAGACCACGTGAGCAGATTGTTTAAAAACAAAAAAGTACTTGGATACCAAGACGTGCATGTATGAAGCGATTAATGAATCTATAGGAAGCGAAAGAAGTAGGTATGTGTGAATCACAAGGCCTGGCGATCTGACCTCTCTGACTACCCCGTCAGGGATACAGGGTGAAGATAGTTAGTTAGTTATAAACGTAAGCTTACCTACATAACTATGTAATCAGTTTAAAAAAATATAAAAAAATTGTTGCCATATATTTTAGCCTTTTTTGAGTTGAGTTTTTTATGAACGTATAGTCTACAGTTTTGATATAATTTTCTGCTAGAAAATAATTTACTTTCTTATCGCATTTATCTCCAAAGGCGTAAGTAGAGACATACTATACAATATTTGACCCAATGCATTTTTGGATACTAAGTAGACACATACTTAGCAACTGCGCTCATTCCTACCAATAAAACTAATAGGTAAAGTCACTGATTACACTATTGTACCAAACTAAATTGCATTTTATTCACTACTAGATGATGCCTGCGGGTTCGACCGCATAATGAAGCTTTCCCGTTCCCGTTTACCATCTGTTAAATTTTTCAAATTATTCTCTGTCCATAAAAACCTTTCTTATTAGAGCTCAAGTAATAATAATAAATATCCATCACGCCTTATCCCCGAAGGGGTGGCAGAGGCATATTATATGCCCACTTTTCACCGTATGGATTGAATAATAATAAAATAATTACTGTAATTGGTCAAAATGTCTTCTAGTTTTGCACTTATATAACATATTTTGAGATTTACTATTTTATTTATATAGGTGCGAGAAGCGCTCGTGGCCCCGCGGTCTCAGTGTTCGGTAAACGATCACTGAGGTACGAAACTTTCACTATGGCTGGCTATTTCACTATTGTCGGATGGGTGACCACTTTGTGGCATTTACATTTGCGAGCGTTTCCGTGCTTCGGAAGGCACGTTAAGCCGTTGGTCCCGGTTGCCAGTAAAATGGCAGTCGTTAAGCCTGGTTGAAGGCCATATAGGCGGCTTAAAAAATTTCAACAGCAGGTAGCCACAACCTGCGTCTGTCTATTTCAACACGGCAATGGGCTCACCACCTATTACGTGGGACAGGAATCCACACGGTGAAAAGTGGGCATATAATATGCCTCTGCCACCCCTTCGGGGATAAGGCGTGATGGATATTTATTTATTTATTTATATAGGTAAGTAAGCTTACTAAGTGCTCTAAAATGAGTTCATGAATGTACCTACCTACATTTATTTTTAACTTGCCAAATGAATTTGTTCTCTCGAAATCAGTCAACACGACAATTTTGCAAATAAGTCCGATAGATGGCTACTAGTTAAGTAGGCACCTAATTGTTTAACAGGAGCATAAATATTTAAATAAAAAAACACCATAAATAAAAACCTAGACAATTAATTACTATGGGTGTTTTTTTATAATTTAAAAATCGGTTTAGTACTTCATTTTCTTCTAAATTTGAATTTTATAGTCACTTGTTTCATTGTTTCTGAAAAAAAAAGTATTTTAAACAATCTGTGTCAAAAATCTCGAGACACTTTCTTCCAGAGTCAAATTTGCGTGGTTAAAGTATTGAATTATATTTTAAAGAAAAATAGATAGATTGATAGTAAATATAAACTTTGAAATAGATCAGACTGTCAATTGAGACCTATCGATGTAAATGTATTGAGGTGAAATTCTTCTAAATATAAAATATTTTTTAGGTTTTTACAACACTTAGTTTAAAAGATACAGTGGTTTTTTTTTAAACTAATATTTTGTAAAAGTCAAAAATAATAACTACTCTGTCAGAGATACAGCTTATAAATACCGAGTTAGTTAAATTAAAAAAATATAGAAACACGAAGTAAGGACTGGTTATTGTTATTTTCAGAACATGCATAATTACCAATTAAAAAAAAACATGGAGACGTATTTTCGAACGGAAAATCTTAAGGACTACTCTAGATAATTGGACTTTTATATGCAAATAAACCAATAAATGTATAGAGTATCAGCTATATTAACAGAATAATTAATACCAATATAATTAAATTAATATAAATAATTAATAAGAAAAACATTAAAGACATAAAGATTTAATATTAATAAATTTTGTCTCTAAGACATGTTTCGTAGCTCGCTACGCCATCTTCCGCGGGGTAGCGAAAGGAAAATCCGTAGCTTCTACGAGAATGAAGGGTTGTGATTTAAACTCATGGCCTCGATAAGAACCTTTGTCTTTAAAATCTTGAAAAGTCGAAACTTATCTACTTTAACTAGAAGTTTTATATCAAAAACTAAAAAGATTTTCGTAAGAAAAGTAAAATAATAAACAACGGCATTAGCTGCATAAAATAAGTTTAAGGTTTTAGGTAAACGAGAATTTAAAAAAAGTTCCGTAACTCATCATGACCAAGTTTAGGTAAAAATAGAAAAAAATAAAATCTAAATAACACCGTTGGCTAACCCCATAGACTAAGCCACGCCTGAATATTTAAAAAAAAACACATTGTAGTAAAAGAGGCGTTGAAAAGAAATGCTTAAAAACTCTACGTGAAACAACATTATACCAAACATATAAGTGCGAGCGAGACAGACGTCATTAAGAAAAAATCACAAAGAAACGTATTCTTTTTCATTTCCTCCCTCACTAATAGCGGCTTAGAAAAAAATGGGGAGCTCTACTTGTCCCGTTCTCGCATGCAAGGGTGGGATTGAAACGGGTCGGGCGAGCGAGAGGGGCGACCACCCTACGAAGTCCTTAGCGCCCTTTTTAATAGTTCTTATTTCGGCCGTAGTCCGAGTGGTCCGTCATGCGTTTTTGGGGAAATTGTGTCCGAGTCGGAGTGCGGGGGTGTACGGGACGCGCGGGGTTGAACTGTCACACGCTGGCCGCCCGCTGCCGGCCGCGCGTCTTTTCCTTGACCGGACGCATTTTTCCGCGGAAAAAACGCGGGGCGCGTGCGCCCGGCGTCGGTGGGGATGTTCTTGGCTACGTCTAAGGCGGCGGGGGCGGCGCCGCGTCTTGCTAGTTGGACCGGCGTCTTCGGCTGGCGCGCGCGTCCGCCCCACCCCGCAAGAAAGCGTCGCGACGCTCAAGTTTTCCACCAAGAAGTTAGTCGTCGCCCGCTCGCGTCTCAAGAAGGTCTCGTTTCCGCTTTCCACGGTTCGACTTCGCTTTTCCGGGGGTGTCTCGGTCGCGAGGAAAAAATAAAATAAAAACGCCGCGTTAACTTATTGCGAATTTTTTTTTACGGTTCGTCGCGTTGTTCTCTTTCGCTAAAGAGATTGTTGTATTGCAGATCCGTGGTATCGCTGAAGACATCGGGAGTACTAAAAAGTGTGAATTAAAAAAAAATATTGCGAGCGATCGCATGTTCTCGTTGTGACGATTCGCCCGAAACTGGAATTAATGTTGAAATACTTCAATGAGAACATATCCCTAGCGCTGCAGGAGAGGTACAGGGACCTCCATGAGTATCGAAAGGCGGAAGCGATAGAGGAGGGTTCACCGAGGGAGGCCAAAGTACCGAAAATAGCTGAGGAAGGCGAGCAAGTCGGCGGCGAGGGCGCCTTCGAGCCAAGCGCCGCGCCGCCGTTCCCGAGGCTCCTGGACCCTCCCAAGGAGGAAGACAACTTCGTAGCCAGCTGGCTTCAGAATTCCTTCAAGATGACAGCAGCCGAAGGGAACAATGAAGCTTCTGCTGGTGGCAGCGCGCTAGATCTTCGCGCTGCCCCATTATCTCTCCACATACCAACATTGCAGCAAGCTGCTGAGGCGCAGCGACAATTTAAGATGCAGGACTTCTGGAATCGAAGCCGCCCTGGTTCTCCCAGCCAGGATCAGTTAGGGGAGCCCAACAGTCAACCAGGGCCGGCTCCTCCAACGCCGCAGCCGCCAGCGACACCAGACCACAAGATTATAGCTGAAAAACTGGTGAATGAAATTCAGGTGAGTGTATTATATATTTTTATACAATACTCTTTTAGGATTTCAGGTGTTAAAATAATTTTGTAGGGTAATTATGTATGTCAATAAATTTTAATTTTTTTCACGTACATTAAAAATCATAGTTACGTTTTAAAAAAGGACATTATTATTGATAAGTAATAATTTTTCCTTTATAAATAATATATGTATTCTTAGAATACAAAGTTTAACAAAAATATCGTTGTCTAATCCGACGGCGAAGCCGCCGTAAAGCTTACCTGAAGTTAAAATTTGCTTAAACAGTTCCACTAGAATTGTTTGTTTATAATCCGATTTTTGGAACTTACACAATACACTAGTATCATTTTGCTGAAGTTTGTTTACGATATTAATAAGAGTTTAAAGTGTTTTGAAATCACGTCTATCTTCCGCAAAGATTCTTGATGAACTGACCTCAGATAAAACGATGTGAAACCCGTTCCAAATTTGAATGATCCCTTCCTTATAAATTTGAAAAGAAACAGACACAAGCCAAGGCAACATATTGTAAAGCTTTTGTTAACACAAGAAAGGGTTAAGGTCTTTGCATCAAACTTATTATTAAATCGTTTTTGTGTCCTTATGTCGCATCCGGTTTTACAAAGGATATGTAAATTACAAATAATCTGTGATAATTCTATTATTTCTGTATTACCTGTGATCAACTTGTCGGCAATGTCGATTATTTTTCAACAATTGTTTGTTTTGAGCATATGGCTTATCATGATTATTTTATGTTTAACAGAGCAGTATTCAATATTTTTGTAACGATAACATATTATTTTATGGTAGAAAAGATTGTTAATAAATGGATTGCCCAGTAAAATTTAAAAAACGGCTTTTGTTATACGAATTTGACTTAAGAATTTTTTTTTCGATATCCGTATACAACATGCAGGCATGTTGTATACGGATATCATACACATACATATATGTATGTTTCCACTGAAATATTTTATTCAGTTCACTGTTAAAAGATATTTTAAAAATAGGAGTAACCTATTTAGTAGATATATTAATCTATACCACATTTAGGTGAGCAAATGTGGTATTACAATATAATAAGTTTGTTAAAGTAGCAGGAATTTGCAATTTAATACCTAATCACTGCATTCTTATTTCAAAGTTGAAAATTTATTTGAGTTACTGAAAATAAAGAAGGGAATAGTATTCGAAGTTTAAACAACAGACGAAAGAATATTACAATTTAAATTAGTTTCGGATACGTTCACCTTGTGTTTCCCACGGCGCACGGGATTAGGGCCGCGATCATTTTATTTTTAATTTTTTTCTACCGCTTTGTTTCACTGAAGGGGTGTTGACAGTTATTTGTTGCAAATCTTTTTTTTGTTTTTCGAATTTTTCTGTTTGAATACTGAACCGGTTTCGTTTCATTCGGTATTCATAGTTCTTTATTGAAGAAATCGAGATTTAACGGTTCATAGATGCGCTTTTGTGGTTTAGTTTGTCAATGGTTAGTTAATTAAAATTTGATTTATTAATTTTATTGTTGCAAGTCTTTGAGGCTTGTTATCAAAATAATGGATGTTGTTGAGTTTTTTTCCTAATTGGGAATGTTGTTCCGCTATTCGTTATCTACTTATTTATAGTTTAGACGCGTGATAATATTTTTGAAATATATTGTAAAGTTAACGTTTGTTCAGAAGACCTAGGATAAAATAACAATTTAAAATACAATTACGTTAGCAGAGTTGAAAAAAAAATCATTTTTTTTTACATAAAACTCAATTTTCAAAGATAAAATAGGTACATTACTCCATATATGAATATTATAACCTACCCACACAATAAGCACGATGCTTCAATCAATCAACGGATATTATCAACATGCGTGGTCACTAGGTAAATTAATACCTAGTTTAGAGGAAAAATGTCAGATTAACAGCAAAAAGTTTTTGCTACTTTTTTTTACAATATATTTACCAGAAAAATCTCTTTTCCACGCTGCTTGGGGACCACCATCAGCAACAGCAATCACCATCAGCCGACTCCACGATGAGCGAGAGGTCACTCGTACCATTTGCGCTGGTAAATTTACTATCAACACTCAATAATATCGATGTAAATAATTTTTTTAACTCCAAATGTTGTGTCTGTGGTGTAATTTTATATTTTTACTAAAAATATTGTGTTGTTTATGATCGGCTTAATGTTATTTTTGTTGCATAAACTTTGTCCACTGCGTTCCACAAAAAGAATGTAAATAATTATAGTACTCGGATAAATTTTTTAGAAACTAATAATAGAATAATTACATGGGGGAGAGGGACAGTGGACATTGGACTTTGAATTTTAACGGTTATTTTCAAATTAAAAGCTTTTTTCCTTTTATTTTGGTAAAAACATTTTTTAACCGCATGCGCACGCAGTGTTGTGTAGATTTGTTTTTGTTTATCAACTGTAGAAATGGGTAAGTGTTTGTTCATGTTATTAACTAATTTCACTAGAAGGGTTTCTAACTATAGCATTGCTTGTAAAAGTTTAATATTTGCTTGAAAGAATTGTATAAACCACTAATTATAACATATAATATTTTTTCACTATTTGAAAAATAAATAATTATAATTTTTTTTTCTGATATTTTTGGAATTACTACATACATACATATTGTGACGCCTTTATCAACGAAGGGGTTGGCAGAGGCCACATGTCACTGTATACATTTTTGTCCCACGTAACAGGTGGTAAACCCATTGCAGTGAAATTACCAGTCTTTTGAAATTCTTTATCTACTTTATATTTAAAATTAGAATGTCAGAGTTTTTATTACAAATTTTAGTAAAAGTTTGGATTAGTTCGTAATTGTACTTAGTTTGAAATTAAAAAAAAAAAGTACAGCGTGTAGATATCACGCGGTATCCCTGAATCGGAGAGCACAGATCGCCAGGCTTCGCGATCCATGCATACTTCTTTCGCTTCTTCAAGATTCATCAATCGCTTCATACACGCACGTCTGGGACCCAAGTACTTAGGACTTTTCCGTTTTGAAATTAAATTATTATAATATGTGTATCATTTGCGCACGCAGCCACAGCAGCAGTCGCCCACCGGAGAAACCCCGATTGGAGATCGAAACGCGATGTTGCCCTTCGCTCTGGTAAATTACCTGAATAGCCTGAATATCGATGTAATTATTATTTTCCTTTCTTTACTTTTCACCTTCGATTTTTTTTAATGTGAAAACTCAGAAATTAAGAAAAGAAAATGTAAAGGTTATTTGCAAAATCATAACTAAGAGCCATTATAAATGGTTATACATTGCAAAATTGTTAACCTAGATAAATATAAACGTACAGGAATGTTAACTATCAACTATCGCGGTTCATAAAGAAATTTGTTTTTTTAATGACAAATGCGAATTTTGTAAGGTTTTGTTGCATGACGTTTCGATCAGGTTCATCAACTTGTAATCACTCTGGTGCAACCTGGCCTAAACGTCAAGCAACAGAAACTAAAATAACAGTGTTTGTCACTGTTAAAAAAAGGTTTGGTTCATGAATGATAAAAATAATATACCTACATAAAATAATTTATTTAAAATTATAATATTTAATAAAAGTTTATAAATAAAGAGATATAAAAATAATACCTATTATAAAACATTTTTAACAGAACATGAGTTTTCATAGCGTAGGCCAAATTAATCTCTTCACAAGTAAAATTATTTTTTATGCATTTAATTATTATAGCGTCTAACAAAAAGTGATCTCTAGAATTTCTAACTTGAGTATTTACTGTATTTTTAAAGTCTTTGCAATTTAAGTTCTGCTTCTTATGCTATTGTCATTAAAATAATTGAATAATAAAGTAAAACTCTTTGTAATGTCTTCACTGTAAAGTTGGCATTTTGATTCATCAAATAAAAAAATTCAAAAAAACAAAATTTAAATATCGAATTAGAAAAATTACTAAGGGTTTTACTAGAATGTATTTCATCTGAACATGTTTTTAATTAGTACAATTTTGTTCTATGCAGCAACAAGCACGATCAGGACAGAGCATCAGCGAGCGAACGCTTGAAGAGTGCTGGTCGACACTTCAGCGAGTGAGTTGGCATCTGTTTCAATGTGTATTGTTATCTTCCAAGGGTAGGGGATGCGTGGCGGAGGCTATGTACAATTTTATGAACTATGCGTTCTTAATTTGAAATGAGTTATGATTGGATTTTTTTATGGATTATATATTATAGTCTGGTTACTAAGACCTTTGGGCCAGTATTATGATCGGAATGAATTAAAATTCATATCGATATTTTCAAATTTATTCTTTATTGTTTTTTTATTGTTGGAAATAAGTACAATATCTACTATTTATTACTTTGTTTTTTTTTTATTTATGGAGTACATATTCTCTAAAACGTATTTCCCATTGAATGGGGTATTGGTTACCTTACCAATAACTCTTAATTTAACATTTAAATAAGGTGAGTTTCGATTTTGAATATAAATTTCCTATTAGAGTAAGCCATTCAATAAATAGACGTTTATTAACTACAAAAACACCTTATCCGTACATCTTAGCGGTGGGTGGTGAGGTGTAAATTTAATTTTCAAAAGGAACTATAAACTAGTGAGCCTCGATCTAACCTATGCATATTCATGACAGGAAACATTTTCACATAGAATTGGTCAAGATAAAAAATCTTAACATTAAACCGCCGTAGGGGTGTTAAAAATAAATCGAGAGTCCGACGCCATTTTGTTTTAGTTTTTTTTAAAGCATCTGCGTACAAGGTGGCGTATGATAAGCCAGGAAGTAAGTGTTCTGCACATCTGCGTTTTGTTATTGCAATTTTACTGATTGCGATTATGTATTGTATAGGTATTTTTGTTACAAATATATTGTATGTCGCTAAGGGTCAACATCGATTTATCAAGTAGATATTAATGAAAAACTAACATAATATTGATTTCCTTTCTATTACTCAAACCTCTTCGGACCAAACATTTTTTTTCGCTTTATCCCACTGTACTATGTTCAGTTGCCAATAATAGCAGCTATCATGGAATAAGTCACACGATATTTGGTATTGCTATAAGCGACTGCCGCCAAACCTCCCAACTCTAAGGACGCCAGTCGCGTAACCTCATCCATTAGTTAGCAGTTGCGCCTCTAGCTTGTCACCTCTCTATTATTTGCACATAACTGTAATAAGTTTTGAAACGTGTGTGCTTGATGAGTATAGAATTTTTTTATCAATATATGTATTACCTAAACAAACCAATGGTACTTTTGACAATTTAATACGTTCCATACCTATTTTCAACTTAGCAACTTTGGTATAAACATCCAAAAAGCAAACCTCCAACGATTATTTAAAAAAAATACTACTTTCATGTTAAAAAGTACAGGTGCTTGAAAAAATAAACCGACGAACGTTGGCCAAAGCGGAAAAGTACACTCGGGAAAAAATAAAAACTGCACTCTTTGTGCGCGGTTGAGTACTTGATCTTTTGTAGGTGAGCAAATGGCATAGAGTCAACTTAGTAGTTTTTTTTTTCATGAATTACGTATTGTGATTTATATGCATATTTTCACGAGGGATTTGATGTCTATGAATGTGATTATGACCTGTATTTTTCATATTTTTGTAGAGTTTACTAACTGGCAATGACTCTATAACTTCATAAACCAAGTAAACATCTGAAATTTTACTAAAAACTTCTCGTAAATAAGCTTTAAAATTATTGGCTTAATTTATTTAAAATTAAGTACTTAGGGTATGAAATAGTGTACAATAACCGATATTTTTCCTACAAACTTTTTTTCTATTTATCGTGCAAAGTTGTAAGTATTTAAAAAGATAACAAAACTATCGACTCCGCAGTTTTTTTCGCGTAAAACAAAAATACGATACACATTGTTAAAAAAAAAATCTTAAAAATTTGCATGTCGATCTGCAATGAATTTATCGTTATTGCCTATAGATTTATTATAGTGCCCGCTTTTCGAAAAAATCCACCGAAAATGACTCGAGTGAATTTAAAATTCAGATACCAATTGTTTTTCAGTACAAAATTGAGACGATTTTGACGTCAGCCGTCCGATCGCGACATGTGTTCAACTTTTTTGTTTCAACTTTCGTTTTATACCGCGTTCTGAATAAATCAATTCAGTTAAGTTGTCTGAGTTTTTGTTTGGCGGCCCTTTTATGTATAAATATTGTTTTAAAAATGTTTTTAATGATGTACGTTAAGTGTTGTCTTTGGTTAGAACTTTTTGTGGTGTCTGAATACACTTTTTTTGCTCCGTACTGAAGCGGGGAGTGTATTTTTATGTCTTGCAATCTTTTGTATGAAGTCAACGTCAAGATTCTTTTTGCGTTTATTCAAGCATCGACAAGTTCTCTTGTCTTTCTCTACCTGTTCTACCAATAACTTATTTATAAAGATATAATGAAGTTTATTTTTAAGTACAGTTTCTTGAAGTAGCAGTTTACTAGCTGCTGGAAAGTTATTAGGTATTTTTTTTTGCAATATTGCATATTGTTATGATACAAGTCATGTATTTATTCTAATACATATTTTTCGGCTAAGAAAAAAATCATTGTCAAAGCGGTAACCTTACCATCCTCTGCTTTTCTATGCCTATCAATTTTGTTAAAATCTTGGTAAGATCCCTTTCAACTAGAACATAGTCAAATTACTAAAAAAATGTTTAGTTTTATTTTGCAGAAAGTAGTTATCCAATACGTTGAATTTCTATTTTAAAAGTAATACCGGTTTTTTTTTTGAAAACTCTTCTACTCGTACATTCATAAAAGGTAATACAATTTTACCGGTTGACGTAAAAAGATGGAAGCTATCAAATCTTTCCAAACCTATTAAGTTTAAAAGCCGGTCGGTCATTAGAAGTCGTTTTTTAAACGGCATCCGTTGAACAATTTTTCCACCCCCGTTGAACACTTTTCATAATTAGAACCCCCCATCCTTGTTACAAGATGTTACAGTTATGAAACGTTTAAAAAAATACAATTCTGTTATCTTTGCTTCTGTGATTTTTGAATTTAGAAGTTCGTTTCTTTTGTTTTTTTTCTGCTTTGATTGTTTTAATCAAAGCAACGTCTAAGAGTTGTAAAAGTTGGATTTTATTAGTAGGTCTTGTCATTCTTCATCTTTAGGGTTTTTCCAGTTACTTTCAACCCTACCTGGATTGGGACTCCAAGGTACACTTTTATTTGGCCGCTAAAAGCAGCTACCATCTAGCTTTAAGCCAAACAATAGCTAGGCTATTATATAATTTAGGCCAGGCAGATTAAAATATAGACTAGGCTATATATATATAATAATAGCTATATAAATATTAGAATATCAAATTCAGGTAGGACTTAGAAGTATAGTCATGCCATTATCCCCGAAGGGGTAGGCAGATGCATACTATACGCCCACATTTTACCATATGCACTTTTGTCCCACATAACAGGTGGTGAGTCCATTGCCGTGTATAATTTGTGCTTGTGCCGTGTATTGCATTTATAACTAGGAATACACTAATATGAAATATTAAAAATACTATCCAAATAGACGCAATAATCTATATTAGTTATACTTATTTTATACGCTGTAGGTTCCCTAGGTATAAATAAGCGTATTAAAACTTTTTACTATACTTACTAAAAACAAGTACCTTAAGAACCTACGGCTTTTAAACTTTTTTCATCAAGGACAATAAAGTCAGTGATTCGAAAAAAAAAATTAAACATTTATTCATTGTATAAAATATCCGCTTGCTTCACTGCTTACCCCATTAAGGAAACGTGACGATACAAACAATAACGTTTAAACATCATCAAGTGCCCGATATCACCCTCCCTCTCGGTAATTTTTACCACTTTTCTCCTATCTTTCATAATTTTGCTTCAACCCTTCATTGCCGTATTCATAAGAAAGACAATTTTGTTACATTTTTTTAGTATATTTTTGTTTAGTTGACCACAAAATATTGACCTTCTCTTCTAAATTTAAATAGATTTTATTTATAGCTATGAATATGTTGTAGATAGCATAAAATGGAATTAATATAAATAAAATTAGAAATTAAATAAAGCTATACAAATACCAATTCTATTTCCGGCTATTTGTAGTCCATTGATATTTATTGAATTTCTATGTAACACTTTTTTTTTACAAAAATATCGTTAACATAACTTATATTATTAACATACAAGTAATATTTAACAAATAAAACAAGTGTAAAAATAAATTCAACTATAACACTATAGTTCCTCTTAGCGTATTGACTACATAAAACAAGGAGAAACAAGAACAAAAAATAAAGTAATGTATTCATTTATTTTTGTCATAGACTCAACGGAAACACTATAAATACGACTGGTACGTTCTTGGTCATTTTTCTTACAGCACTCGGGTAATCTTTTTTTCCTTCGTCGTAACTCATGGCCACGGGTTTTTTGGTTAAAACTTGAAAATTTATTTCGCAATTAGCGGCAGGACACTTTTAAACTCGAGACATTATTAGAAAAGTTTCTTAGTGCTCGTAAAAACCATGTTTTTTCGTTACACCTGAGCGTTTTCGGGTTGAATATTTGATATTCAATTACCGAATTTTTAATATTGTTGGTACTAAACATTTTACGAAAAATTTATAATAGAAATATATGTATAATGGATAGAAAAGTTTTAATTATATGAGTATCTTTTAAACTCTGTATACAAGTTTGGGATTTGCTAAAATGGCATTCTACTATCAAGAGAGTCATGAGAGTTAACCAAAAAGTACAAGTTTTAAGGACCTATGTGACGATGTAGTCGTACTTATTGGAAAAAAAAACTTGTCTAATCATTATCGTCTTGCTCTTGTCCCAATTTACTTGGGGTCGGCGCAGTATGTCTTCTTCTTCCACTCATCCCTGTTATTCGTCATCTGATCATTCACTCCTTTCACATTCATATCACTCCTTACACAGTCCATCCATTTTTTTTTGGCCTACCTCTGGCTCTCCATCCATCAACTTTCATATTAATAGTTCTTTTAGTCATAAAACCTCCTTCCATTTAAATACGACTAGTTTTTTACTTGTCTCATAATGCACCTAAATTTTATAATGGAACTTTTTTTACAAAGCTAACAATAAACTTTAAAAAGAGATATTAAATCAGTATTTGTTCTAATGACGTCTAAAATTTATCTAATTTTCTACAGTAAATCCCAGAAAAAAGGAAAACTAACAAGAAAAACAAATACATAGATAACACTTCATTAACATGAAGTGAAACGGTGCGACATGACAACGGTTAAATTTTCACAAGCACACACAAATTGGCGGGAAAACAGCGCCCTCTGGGGCCGCTGGAATAAGAGAAAAACTCTGCAAAAATTAGATTTCTTGAGTATTGTAACTGTGACGGCAAGGTTTTGATACTTTATTTTGAACATTTAAATAGATTTTGTAATTGAGTTAAATGTAAATGTTTAAAAGGAATTTTCTAAACGAATAATCTTTATTATACAAGAAGTATATTAAATGGCAATAAAATAAAAATCTTAAATATTATTATTACCGCTTTTCGAGTACCTACGGTTTTTCGTTTTATACATTTTTATTTCTTGAAATAAATAAATAATTTATAATTATATTGTCAAAATATTTAAACAATTTATTATTAAAATAAAAACAATGAAATTTCACTGCCTACTTGTAACATTTTATCATTTATTTCTTGTAATTTATCATTAGCAACTTAGTTTAAATTCTCGTGAAAAGATTCGAAACCCTAGAAGATATAGTATCAAAACTTCTAATACCTTGTATATCAAAGCTAATGGCTTGTGCTACAGTAAAAAAGACGCCGCCTGCAAAGATAAAAATTAGCTGAAATTAAAAGATGCTAACGAACAGTATTCTCTGTAGCTCTCAAATGTTTCTTGGCTTATTCGTTTTCGGGATGTTTTTTTTTTCTTATTCCATTTTCAAGCTAGTCGTATTTAAATGAAAGGAGTTTTTATTCGATTAAATCCTTCTTGTAAATTAGTTCTACTTAAGGTAACTATGAACAGTTTTCGTTGAAAGCACTTTTGTAATAGTACAATGCAATATAGAGTGTTTTTGTTAATATTACACAAATATTATCTGAAATTGATTTTAAATATAAAATGTAGATTCAATTAATATTTGTCTGAAAATTCTGCTTACTATTTAGCTTCAATTCGATTATCATCATCATTTGTATGATAATTTAGATTTTGGAATATGTGCATATTCCAAAATCTTGTATTATGTGATGCTCCGATCTTTTTATTATTTCCGATTTCGCGATCTATGCATCTTCTTTAACTTCTTGCAGATTCATTAATCGCTTCATACATGCACGTCTGGGTATCCGAGTACTTTTGACTTTTACGTTATTGAGCAATCAGTTCACGTGGTCCTCACATGTAAGTCTCGGCCTACCCTGACTTTTTCTACCCTCTACTTTCGCACAATATATCTTCTTCGGCAATCGTTCCTCACTCATTCATTGGACGTGTCCAAACCAACGGAGCACGCCCTTTAGCTTAGCGCTGACACTTTCATTCAAACCTGCCAAATTGCGTATCACTTCGTTAAAAGAATTAAGATAGTTAAAAAATATTTATATTAAATAAATCGATTACTAGAAACCACACTAATGAGCAGTTAGGTTTTCACTAGGAAGATTTCACGGACAGCAATTGTCAATAGCATACTACCTGCCGCATATATAATAACCACGTTTTAAGAACCCCATAATTTGTGACGATTGTCGCTTCAACGGTTGTAAAGGTATAAACTAAAGGGGAATATTTTAGGGCTCAATAACGACACTAGGTTCAACTGACATCACATTATATTATAAACATTCACATATTTTCAATATTTTTTGTTTTTTTTTATAAAATATGCAAATAAAAGTATTGTTTTGTTTTATAAAGAAAAAAACAGAAAAACAATAAAATAATGTAAATTAAAATGTTTTCTATTTAGTTTTGTATAGAGTATAAAAAAATAACAATAAAATGAATTTATACATAATAAAGTTTTACTTTGCATGAAATCTAAAGAATAATAACAATAGATACATAAAAATATATGCGATATAGTTAAACTTTTTTTTTTGCATACATATATACATTTGTTAATTTTACATACTCTCAAAACCGATTAAATGGCTATTTATGAACGATACTTAAGATTATTTTAATTTTACAACAAAAGATTATAAATACCTAGAATTCAGTGTTCTGACACTATTATATCGCATATAAAATATTTTTGGAATCATATCTGAGAAGAAGGAGGCTCTATTGTGTACGCCGTGTTCCAAATAGTACCAGGTCACCCAGAGACTGATTTGGACGATAATTTTCCATTCTTCTTCATTTTATCCAAACTTCTCGATGAGCTCGGGTCCGTTAGTCAATAACAACCCACTTTCAGTACGGTTTGCATGGGCCTCAAAGATACCCGTATAAACTTTATTCCTCAAAAATAAAAGCGCTCATAATCCCGCTTAATCAGTATCCTGTAAACGATCACTGCGTTAAGCAGCTTTCGCTATAGCTGGTCCTGGATGGGTGACCGCTTAGTGGCATTTACGTTTAAGTTGATTTTCGTGTTTCGGAAGGCACGTTAAACCGTTGTTGCCGGTTGCCAGTAACATGGCAGTCGTTAAGCAACGTTGAAGGCCTAATGGGTGGCTTGAAAAATTTCAACAGCTGATCGGCACAATTGCACCTTTCCATTTTAACTCAGTAATAGGCTTAAACATGCATACGGTTAAATGAGGGCTTATAGGATAAAGGCATGACGTATGTATTCTTAAAAATACTACAGAACCATTTGAAAAAAAATTAGGTCATACATTTGAATAACCTAAGTAAAGGAGTAGTAATATTGGTAATATACGCTATCATTATTTCATTTCACGCTCATTTGCTCAGCTAATTACTTATAGTCCCTTGTCGTCAACGTGGATAAAAAAATATTGCAAAAAGAGTTTTAGCGGTTTATATTCATAACTATATCCTTGAGGCAGAGTCACAAACTACTACATAACTTTTAACCAGTTATACGACGCAGGTTTTACTGGGTTAGGAGGTCAATCGGCAGTCGCTCCTAACAATACCGGAAAGCAAAAGCTAAACTATAGATGCAAAGCAGCTTCACAAAAAAAATCATAGTAATTTATATCATTATAATCTTAAATTATAATTACTCTGTATTCTGTAACCTGTCACTGCGTTAAGCAGCTTTCGCTATGGCTGATCACGGATGAGTGACCATATTGTGGTATTTACATTTGCGAGCGTTTCCGTACTTTGGAAGGCATGTTAAGCCGCTGGTCCCGGTCGCCAGTAAAATGGCAGTCGTTTAGTCAAGTTGAAGGCTTAATGGGCGGCATGAAAAATTTCAACAGCAAGTAGCCACAACCTGCATCTCTCTATTTCATGAATGAATGGAACATGAATACACATGGTGAAAAGTAGGCATATAATATGCCTCTGCCACCCCTTCGGGGATAAGGCGCGATTGATATAAAAAAATGTAGCTTGGCGCCTTGTAAAAGAAAAAAAAAACTGCTCGTAATCCAGACCACCTCTGAGGTAGTAAAAGTAAATATTTTCTTCAAGAAATCATCAAATACAGCCAGATATAAAAACGAATCTAGCAAAAAAGTTCGACTTGTGAGCGCTGCCTGTGAAAAACTCATTGCTCTGTCTCGTTCTTGCGGCATCGTCTAGTAGGACGATGATGATTTGATACTTTTAAAGATAAAATATACGATTAATCTGTCTTATAATACATCGAGTCCATCTATATTATTCCAATTTCTTTAACTTAACATTAATATCTAGTCCATAGGTACTCTTGTTTTTTTAATTTAAATATGTTTCCGAGTAAATGTAACAAACTAATGTTAACCTTTTTCTTTCTCTTGCTTAATGAAAACCCTATCATATGTTCTTTTTGTCTTTATCACATGATTTATATGCTTGCTACAATACTTTCATTAAATTAATCTTTTGTTCAATTGAGAGTATTAAATGTAGTATGAATAAGCATATCTTTTCCAGTTCGTCAAAATGTAGATGATTATTTTGTCTGTCTTCAATTATACGGAAGATTAGTTCTAATTTACTTTAAAGATCATGTAAATCAAACTGTGTCAAATGGCGGTTAGAAAAGAGAGGCCATGAGTTTTATTGCCAGGTTCTTCCTCTGGCTCTACCTATTGCTTTGCGAATCTGGCAGTAAATGTAAATGTAGAAGCAGTAATCTTGACGTTCAGCAGTGTTACTTTGTGACCTACATGAATAAAGATATTTGATTTTGATTTTAGATACTTACTTTTTGAAAGCAGTAAACTTTAAAATATGCATTAAGTATTGCCGTAACTTAAGTATAACTTCTTATGACATCACTATTTCAAAAGAATTATTTACATTACGTAAGATAAAAAGCATCAAGAACGATTCCGCTTGCATCGTCTCTAACTAAAGAACCGCGCAGATATAACTGACTATAATAAAAAAGTTAGTAAGTACACATAAGTGCATTACGATGCCGTGCCTACTATAACTATAGTGCTTATACAACGCCCACGGCCGGAGCCGAGCACAACCATTTTTTTCCTGCACACTTACATTTGAAAAATACATGTTGACGTAAACACACATATTTCGCGTTAAAAAAGAAAGGCTTAACAAACTTTTACACCTTTGCCTCAAAAACAAAGTGAGTTAACATAAAAGTGACACTTTAACTTTTTTTTGTACATTTTTTTCCACATTTTTATTGGTGTTGTACCTGACTGTTGTGATGAGTTGCAGTGGATTTAAATCAATACGGTATCAATGCAGGTATTTATTTATATTGTAATATCTCTGCTAAGAGGCTGTTGCGTAATTTCACGAACTAGTTTCCGATTTATTGCTCAGCGCGACGAGATAAACAATAGAAAGAATGTCACCAGAATGACATTCCTCTGCACCTGAATAGCTGTTAGGGCTTATTTTGAGAGAGGTTTTAGCACATTTTTATCAATTTTAGAACTTCAATTTTTTTTAAACACTTTGTTACGTATCCGGATGAGTGAAATTATAAAAGAGGTTTTACTCAATTATTTTTTTCTCTGAGAAAATATATGGTAGAATCCCGCCAAAAGTTAACTCTTTGCACTCTATGTGAATACCCGAAAAATGGCGACCGAAATTAAAACTCAGTTTGTTTAAAGCGATCCTTTACTCTGTCAACAACTTTTAACTTAATTAGATAAGTAAAAGTTAAAGTTTATACCTGTTTACATAGTCTAACTTAGTCTTGGAGAAAGTGACCTAAACCAAAGTGCAGCGTGGTAAAAGTTACTGTGACATTATAGTGGCATTTATTCCTTTTTTATTCGAACAGTTTTCTTTTAAATACCATAGACTATAGATGTTTAGAAAAATGTTTCTTTGAAATGATAAAAACTTTTTTCCAATGTTTGTCAATTTAAGTAACTTCGTTATAATTTATTTTCTTATTATGTACGTGCCAGTTAATATTTTAATAACAATTACCAATATCATCATTGCTTTTACAATTAATTCCAGTTGCATAGGAAGTCCGCTTTTCGGAACCCTGGGTCCGCTTTCTCTAAGAGTCAGTTTACTTAGGATAATTTACCAAACTTTTAAACTGATTTTATTTAAGTGAAAAAAGACAACTTGGTTTAGAACGAAGCTTCAACCCGTGACCTTTGCCTAACCAGGGCAATGCTCTAAGCCACTGAGCTACTAGAATCGTACCGAAACAAGTTGACATTTTTCACTGTAGGTATTTTAATCGTCATTTACTCGTACCTAAGGCAAAGTCTCAAGCCCCATCCTGAACCAAGTTATATTTCTTCACTTTAATAAAATTTGTATGTGAAAGTCGAAATTCCAATTGATTTTAAATTATTTTTCACAGTATTTTCCTTTGTTTTGGATGAACCTTATAATATAGGTATTACCCACTACTATAACTTATAATTGTACTCTTGCTTGATAAAAAAATCCATAACAAGTATGCAGCCTAATAAATTTATTTATTAGGATGCATATATATTAATTCTAGCAGACCTGGCAAACTTTGTCAAATCACTTATGAGTATGAAAAATAGAGTAGATACGACCAATTCTCCAAACTTCCGAATTTATGTAGGTACATATAAAATATCATAAAAATCGGTCATACTGTTTCGGCTATTGCGCTTTTTTTTATACATACATATTGTCACTAATTTATCCCCGAAGGTGTAGGCAGAGGCATAAGTGTTTTTTATATACATTAAAACAGCCCCATAGATCTATTATTTACGTGAGAAGATAAAACGAAAAGGTCAAAAGTACCCAAAAACGGAAAGGTCAAAAGTACTCGGATACCCAGACGTGCATGTATGAAGCGATTAATGAATCTGCAGGAAGCGAACGAAATATGATTGGATCGTGAAACCTGGCGATCTGTCCTTTCTGACTACCCCGTCAGAGATACAGCGTGGAGAAAGATAGATCAATTATTTCAACATTGGTTATACCTACTCTGTCTCCAAAAATTACATAGACTAGACTATTAAACAAGTCGCTTTTATTTTTAATATTTAGCTGATTATTCATGTCGTTATGAAATTTGTGATCATCCCTATATTTTTGACCGTTTTGACATTATTGTAAAAGGAATCTACGGAGTAGAGATCTGTCCCCCGTGTAGGCATCTATAGCAAAACCATAGCATTTACCTGACATTATATGATTATCATTTAATATAAGTATATTTTAAAGCGCTCGTGGCCCCGCGGTCTCAGTGTTCTGTAAATGATCACTGAGTTACGCAACTTTCACTATGGCTGGTCCTCCGATGGGTGACCACTTTGTGGCATTTATATTTGCGAGCGTTTTCGTGCTTCGGAAGGCACGTTAAGCCGTTGGTCATGGTTGCCAGTAAAATGGCAGTCGTTAAGCCTGGTTGTAGGCCTTATGGGCGGCTTGAAAACCTTTAACAGCAGGTCGCCACAACCTGCGTATGTCTATTCTAACACGGCAATGGGCTCACCACCTATTACGTGGGACAGGAATCCACACGGTGAAAAGTGGGCATATAATATGCCTCTGACAACCCTTCGGGGATAAGGCGTGATGGATATTTATTTATTTTATTTATCATTTAATATAAAATACCTATTACTAATTTATTGAACACAAATATTTTTCTTAAACATTCCAAATGTCAATTTTTTTTAAGTAAAAATAATTGACCTTTACTATGGGTTACATAAAAAATATATAATTAGATACATATAAAATATAAATTGTTATAATATTTTTTATTTATATACTTTTAACAAAGGAACGAAAGAAAACTTTAGTAGAGTTTGTAGTGGATAAAAATTTAATTATTTCCAAGACTCGCCGAGAGGCACTTTGTGTTTGCACTCGGATCTTTTAAAAATAAACTCCTTTCAAACTCGCTTGCATGACTCTGACTTTGTTATACAACTATTATTTTCTCAAAACTTTGAAACAGGTATTTACAGAAACATTTTTTTGCCATTATCTTAGATAATACAAAGAATTTTTTTTTCAAAGAATTAGTCTTAATTTTCTTGCGTAAAATGTATTTAAATGATAGTTCCTCGTCATTACTGAGCTACTTGAAATGCTCCTACCACAAATTTATTTAGAGTAGTGGATAGCAATACTACTAGACTTTTCTAACTATCTTCATGCTGAAACCCTGAAGGGGTAGTCAGAGCGGACAGATCGCCAGGCTTCGCGATCCATGTCTTTCGTTTCTTGCAGATACATTATTCGTTTTGTCGTTTCATACATGCACTAGGTATCTAAATACTTTTGACCATTGTTATAAAAAAACTTAAAATTATAACAATTTCACAGTCATTTTGATTATTCAGATATCACTTCATATAATAAGCAGGTGTGTACATTATAGTTATAACTCTGATTAATCAAAATAAACATATAAAATTACAATGACGGTACGATAACGATATGTAAAAAATTACACAACCCACACACACCTTCACATGTACGTTGTTGTCGTAGGTCAGGATTTACACACACACACACACACACACACATGCAGACTTTAAAAAAGTAAGACGGGCGTAAGCAATAACTATATACGTACGGTGTTAGGTATATTTTTTTGTTAGATAAACATTGTATATCACCTTCACACACGCGTTTACTTATTTTTTAAGAAAATTCGAAACTGCTTTAAATATCTCCATTAATCTCAGCAGTCATTGCTGGGTATAGGTCTCTCTAAAGGAAAAAAAATGATTTTTTTTAATTCTCTATTGCTCTGAGTAGGTATATTCTCAGATGAATCCAAATTGTACCTGAATTTAGATCCTGTGGTTCACTTCTGTTTGACTGCTAGGAGCAGAAGCTAGAAGAAGAAGAAACGATACCTCGTTTGGTTTTTGATTTTCGGCATTAACGAAAGCGACAGGCTACTACCAAGCAGTCTTGATAATGCATAGTGTGTATAGGCGAAACAAGTCATAGGACATATAAATTCGAAATATTGCAAAAAAAAAAATAGTTTAAATACCTGCTATTTAAACTATGTGCAAACAGGTTTTTGCATCAAAACAAAAAAAACACTTGCGTTATAAAATCGAAATATAATTGAATATTTAAACAATACTACGCATAGCGGTATTAAACAATTTTCATGTCCTGTGCTTAGGTATATGTAAAGACGTTGTGAATATTTTCTACATTCATTAGCAATGAAATATTTTCATCTAGAATACACAAACTATAATTTCTAACTCCAATCCAAACACAATTTACAGTACAAAACCAAAAGCACCATAAAAACATATATTTCAAGAATAGAATGAGCGAATGCCGTACCTAAAAAGAGAATAATATTTCTTCCGTTGTCTAAACTTGTTCGGCGCACGCGCTGCTTTCTTATGTGGGCGTAATCTGTATGTGTGCGTAAGTTGTGTATGTACTTGTGGCGACCTACAAACGCGCGTGTGTGTGTGATGCGTAAGCGCAAACTCTTGTCTTAGGTTAGGGAGGTGAGCGAACTCTCGCGTTTTGCAGAGTCCATTTATTTTTATTATGGGCGAACACGTGGACTGCTATGGACGTATATGGCTTTTTTATTGCGTTATCTTCCTCTTTGAGCTTATTTTATATTCAAGTTTAAATATATTGAATATCTAGTTTTATTCTCAAAATCAAATTAAAAGATTTCTAATACTTATTTTAATAAAAAATTTAGACATGTTTGTTTAGAAATAGATCAGTAAATTAACTTTTGTACTTACACAAATGTAAAAAATATCGTTTATAAAACTCTATTGAAAAAAATTATCATACAATTCGATTAATTAAATACACAATCGGAAAAGGAAATAAGTATATAAAAATGCAATCGATTCCGCGCACCCATTGTGGTGTAATCGATTTAAAAATGCAGGTTCGATGTCCGTGATCGTGACCTGTGCACGCACATGAATACTGTATGAACATTACTTTGTCCCTTTGAAGTCACTATAGTGTGCTCGGTACTTTCTGTTCCTACTTATTAATAGAACATTAATATGAAATACTTACAGAAAAAGTTTCAACGAAAACGAAAAAAAAAAAGAATTTTAAAATTACTTGTGATTCAGAACATGTAAATAAATTTATTTATTCAGATAAATAAAATTATAATAATAATATATCCATCACGCCTAATCCCCGAAGGGTTGGCAGAGGCATATTATATGCCCACTTTTCACCGTGTGGATTTACCTGTCTCACGTAATAGGTGGTGAGCCCATTGCCGTGTTGAAATAGACAGACGCAGGTTGTGGCTACCTGCTGTTGAAATTTTTCATGCCGCCCATAAGGCATTCAACCAGGCTTAACGACTGCCATTTTACTGGCAACCGGGACCAACGGCTTAACGTGCCTTCAGTAGCACGGAAACGCTCGCAAATGTAAATGCCATTAAGTGGTCACCCATCCGAGGACCAGCCATAGTGAAAGTTGCGTAACTCGGTGGTCGTTTACAGAACATTGAGACCGCGGGGCCACGAGCGCTTCTAATAAAATAAATAAAGTTGTAGTGCCTTTTGTAATTTGTAATTCCAAATTAACAGCTTTTTTATATGAAGATGTGTTATTTTATTTTTTCGCCAGAAAAAAGCTGATATTATATCGAGTAACTTAGGCTACATTCTATGTCAGTATTCTCACGAAAACGGGCACTACGCAGACAAAACCGCGGGGCATCCGCTATTCTATTTTTTTTTGTTGTATATTTGTTATTGTAAAAGATTATTCTAAATATTCTTTGTATAATGAGGTGTCACTTCTAGATTCTACGATTGGCAAAGAATATATATTTTGCGAAAGAAGAGGGTAAAAGGGGTCAGGGTAGGCCGAGACTTACACATGAAGACCACTTGAGCATATTGCTCAAAAATAGAAAAGACAAAAGTACTCGGATACCCAGCCGTGCATGTATAACGCGATTAATGAATTTGCAGGAAGCGAAAGAAGTATGCAAGGATCGCAAAGCCTGGCGGTCTGTCCTCTCTGACTACCCCGTAAGGGATACAGCGTGAAGATAGATTGATAGATATTCTTCTAGATTCCAACAAACACTAGGTTTTTTTTCAGTTGCAAAAGTAACAACACAGGCATATAAGAATAAGTGCAAGGCCGGTCAGACAGTCGAGTGATTTCTTTATATCGTATATCAGTCTTTGTAAACCTTATCACCTAACCCTGAAAGGGCATTACCCTTGCATTTTTAACTTAAACACGTCGATAGTATCAACGACATACTTTATTGTACTTGGTACACAATTTTACTGCTTTCTATATTTTATTTATGAGTCATAAAATATGGCTTGATTTATGAATTTTATTTATTACCAGCAGACGTTCCGCAGTCTCACCAAAACAGTTCCCGTGCAAATGAGAATACGGGGATAAAATGTAGCCTAAATTACTCATTATAATTTCAGCTATCTGCCAATAAAAGTCCCGTTTAATTCGGTTCAGCCGTTTTAAAGATTAGCCGGAATGAACAGAAAGACAGTTCAACAAAGAAAAAAAATTGTTTTTTCATCGGAATTAATTTCAACCTATAACGTATTAATCAAATCAGCCTATGGTATTACTAACTAAACGGTTTTATACCCGTGTACAGTTCGGGGTAGCCGTTAACTTAGAAATGCTCACAAAAGCAGGCTATGATACCTACTTCAGTTTTAAACGTAGACTTCTCCCATTATTATATATATTTTATCATTTTTATATAGTTACACTAGAGCTATTAGTATTAGTATATTAACTTTTTTAAAAACCTTTCTTTCATGGCGCTATAAATAAAGTTATGGTAAATACTCGCGAAGAGTCTTACTGCTCTCTCAGAGTCACACATATAGGTAGATGTGCACAATACAATAAACCTTGCATGCCAAGTGGCAGTTAATTGCAAAGTATAATAAAAATGCATACATTATCACATTACATAATATAAAAAATGCATAGCGCGTCGTCATTTCTCCGATAAACACGATTAGATATTGCATCATCGTTCGTACACAGTACACACACATACAACACACATAATACATAAACTACATACTCTTATAACACAAACACATATATAGCACATACAATTTTATTAATGTGTTACGCGTGAAGAATAATTTTTATTTGTCAATCGCGTTAAAGCAATTACAAATTATTTCAATTTCGTAATTACAAATTATAATTTCATTGTAATAATAAATATGATTTGTAATTGTGATTGATCATTTCTGATGTCTGTAAAAGTAATTTTTTTTTGTAAATGAAATGTCAAAATGTCAATATATCTATTTATTTTTTAATTGTAAGTTTCTTATGGCAGGAATTTTATATCTTATAATTAATTTACTACTTAAGTACCTGTAATAACCAGGGAGTAATGTTAATTAATTTTTGTTTTCATTTTTATTCACCTATAATTCGCAATAACCTACGGTACTTTTTAAAAAAATACTTATTTCATATTTCTTTAGATAATATTTTGTAAATATTTCTTTTTTAATTTTAAATCTCTATTAAATAGGTACTAAAGTTCAACACCTTGCTTGAAATTTGAGTGTTCAAAATTACAATGAAACAGTTTTAGCCAACATTGTCATGGTTTAAAAACTTGTTCTTTTTTCATTCAAACTCAGAATTTATATTGATACGCTAGGCTCTACACTTACTAATGGGTGTATTATACAATCATAAATCTGTCTATGTGTGTGTGTGTGTGTGACTGTGTGTGTGCTATCACAGAAAGAAATGAGGTTATCTGAATGCGCCTGTCATTGTCTCGTTGTAGCACTCAAATCATAGACTTAGTATGCCACAGATGTGACTTACCTCAAAACCAGAAATGCGTAAAAAAACATAAAAGTCACAGCAATACCAAGAGTCCATATCTTGTTGAAATTATTAATTATTGTAACCTCATCAGGATTAAGTACTTAATTCTTTTTCATAACAAGAGCTGACTAAACAATAGCATCATTAAAAAAATAATTTAATGAAGTAAGTCAAAATTATTATAATGTATAATTATAAATTATAATTTAATTTTCACTCTAAACGACACGTAAAAATAAAGCAACAACAATTGGGTTTACATAAAGCTTAGCTAAACATAAAAATACATTCATTTCGTACATTCTATAGTATTGGTAATTCTATACACACCCACACACTCGTGCTTGACACGCGTACACGGACGTCGCTCCGTTTGTTGACATAGGTCAGTGCTAGCCAGTGAGAGTTCATACTTTTTTATTTTTACTTTTTTTATAGGCACAACGTCGACGGCCAGTAATTCAAGGCATAATAGTCAATTAGGAAAAAAGTTCTTCTTGCCTATTAAACTGTATGAATTTAACAAAGGGCCAATGAACAAGGTAAAATCTAAATAGATGTAGAGAAAGTTACGCCAGACAAGTTCAGTTTAGCGTTACGCTTATAAAAATAAATCTAACCCCCACCTTTCCCGTCTCTAACTTTGTTTGCGGCTAAAAGGTAACATTATCATACAATATGTACTTTTTTACGCGGGTAACACTGTTATCTACCATTCCCTACCATAGAGAACATGTGTGGTACTTCCAGATTTCTCGGTTTACCCACTAAACTCCATAGGAAGGAAACCATGAACGCATCAACGGCTTCTGGAATTCACCTTGCCATGATCCATGACTGGAACATATCACGACGTGTTTAACATTGCCTTTGGGTGAGATGCGATGCGATCACCCAACCACACAATGTATTACATCCTTTTATAAATTAATTTTCACCTTTTACATACATTTGGGCAAATCTTTTACATCCTTCCTACTTTCATAAAAGCATTGATATTTTTTTCCAACGTAAACGATTCTCTACTCTTACAATCCCTTCTAGCGAAGCGTGAAATAGGATAAATCATAAAGTCTATAAGAAATAAAATAGAATATATTATAAAGATCGGCCGTTGGACTTTATCTACAGCTCAGCTGGATTTTTTGCGTGAGGAGCCAGGTGAAACCACGACTAAAGGTAGTTTAAAATAAAAATATACCTCTAATGCTAGATTAAAAATATATTCGTTATTCAATACTATTAAGTAGGAAGTCCATAGCTGCGGGTGTCCGCGGACATTCGCCGTAGGCGGCAGCGATAGCAGATATCTTAACAACAATCTAAACTAGCTCGCGCTGTCTCACTCACACGGTAACCGAGCAAAAGAGATAACGTATGATTTGTTTTATGGAGAGAAATGTGTGAATTGAGGCGACTTTTTATAGAAGTAAATGTGTGAAACAAATTGTTTTAAGTAGTTTATCTTGATTTGTTTCTTCTTTCCCAAGTTTTTTCTCTTTTCTCAAGTTAATATTAAGTCCCTATTATTTTTACTCTGGAACTCGAGTTTTAGTATAAAGTTATAAATGTATAAAACATAGATAATAAATATAGTAAATGGATAGGTACTTACTTTAAACTCTGATTTTCCTTGGAACTAGTTACAAAACACTGTAAAAAAAATATTTGCCAAATTTGATCTATGTCAAAAGTCAGATATCAAAATAGAACAAAATTTTATAAAAAAATATTGTCAAAAATAGACGAAATATTTATAAAAGTAACATGAAGTGTATTATAATCAAACCATACATTGTTTACAATTTTAGTAAAGGAGGGGAGTGGAAGAACGATTAACAGGCATCTCTTTCTATATCTTAGGAAATCCCTCACGATAGTACAATAAAGAAAAACTATAGCGTCATGTTATGTAGTAGGTATCTCTAAAAGATTGCGTGAACGTCAATCCATATAATAACTAATCATTACATCAAACAACTAAGTGATAAACGGTTGAACACACTCCTTCATTTAACCAAGGCCGGCTCGTGATAAGAGAGATGTAAATATCTGCAATAGGGTTCTTTGTGACAAAAAAATAAATTGTCTTTTTTTGGATTTAGAGGCTTGGTTATTAAATTTGCTATTATTCCAGTATAAATTTCCTTATAAAAAGACTAAATTGATGTCTTTAGGGCCTCAGGTATTTTATCCATAAGTTAGATCCTTATCATAGAGACTCTGGTACAAAGATGCAGAAGTGGTTAGATCATTTAGATACTATTGATTTTTTCCAAAAATGCCAAAATAAAAAGACTTTAGACACCACTCACAGCGTTGAATTGTATGGAAGTTTGGAGTTGTAATAACCTTTAAAAACTGTTTAATAACTTCTTTCAGACTTTTCTTATACCTTTTGATTCTACCATCTTCTGCACTTAGTCTATCATAGGTGTAGTCACTTTATTAAAGTAATAAGCTCTTTAAATTACCTAGTTATGAAGAATTATTCTTCAAAAATATATTGAGCAATCGTAATTACTAACATATTTATTAAACTCTTCATCTAGGCTTAATTGCAGGTGTTATAAGGTATGTGGCTATTATTTAAAATAATAATCGGGAATCGAACTAGCAATGTGAGAACGCTTTATCCAATATCAATAGGCCCCCACCGCATTCTTTACGAAATTTACGTACACTGAATTCAGATGTGTTTATAAAGTCACTAATTATAGCATTATAACGAAATCATGGTCAACGGAACCCTCTTAAAATTAAAGTTAACACAAAGAACCCGTCATAAAAACAAAATGGCGAGTAATATTTTTATTTCATTGTTTACCGTCGCTTTCTTGTCCAAGGTCCTGTTTTATTTAAAGAAAGACGTTGCGTTGATACCGATGAGTAATTGTTACCTTGCATCGATATTGCCCTTTAAAAATGCATTATTCTTATATGTTGTCTGGTTGTTCAGATATCTATATGACTTCAGATGTCAATAAATCCATGTGACCACAGAGCAAGGAATCAATGTCACTCGCGGTCTACTAGAGGCGCGTCACTATATTATGTAGGTATAAGTCATATAACAAAGCGTGTCTTATTGGGGCGTCCCCCCTTTTCTCATACGATTACGCTAATTATTATAAACTGAGAGGCCGTGTATATGATTTTCGCCTACAAACTGATGTAAACTAAGTATCTGTTTGTAATTTCAACTCTTGTTAACTTGGAATTACAAATCAAAACTTAGTTTTCACTTACTGCATATGAAAGTATATACTTACCTACGGTAGATACTTCCATAAAAAAATGATTTTTTCAGTGTTTTGTCTGTTTGTTGAATTAGACTAATCTCTAAAACGGCTGAACCGATTTTAACAAGACTTCCACTGATAAATAGCTGGTGTTATAAGGTATAACTTACGCTACATTTTATTACCGTATTGCAACGGGAACGGACATTCTGCGGGTAAAACCGCAATGAATTTACTAATAAATTAATAATCAGTACTGTTGACTTAGTTCTTTTCATTAATCGTCCAATTTAGCAGAAATTAAAAAGAGGTAGTAATTAAAAAAAGGGAATTTAAATTACATACTTTTCACTGTTAGTAACATTTGTCATCGTGGAACATGTAAAACAGCATATAAGTTTTATTTTTTAATTATCGACTTGTCCCCTCTGTAGCAGGACTAATTACAGTGTCCACGGGAAGTGATAACTTGTTAATTTGTACTTTGACACCTGCTGTGGGAAATTTTTAATTGCGTTTGATTTAGTGTTGTTTTAACACGTTAATGTCAAGGGAAATACTGTGGCACACTTTTTACACAGGGCCATCTAGCCCAAACTAAGCTATAAGCTTGTACTATGGGATCTAGACTACTGATATACATACTTATATATTTCTTAATTCATACAGAAATGGGAGAATATTGATAGGAAAGTGTTTTGACAGGTTTTTAAATGTTTTATTGTCAGGTTCTTTCTTAGGCTCTACTTTGAGAATCAGTAAATGTAAATGTAGAAGCAATAATAACGTTCATAAGTGTTACTTTGTGACCTACATGAATAAAGATAGTTTCAATCAATATCCAAAATCTGAACGAATTTAGATGAAACTTGGTATACAGATAATAACTAACATCCTTAGATTTATATATAGGCTACTTTTTTATTACGGGCACGAGTTCTGTGGAAACGAGTACAGGATAACTTTACTATGCGGACAGAGCTGTGGGCATCAACTAGTGTTTTCTAACTATTAAATTTTGGTTTGGATAGTATCCAGAGCAGTAGGCAAAATAGGTGTAGAATCTCTTGTAAAACGTCCAATGAATACGATGACCGCTTTCAATCAAGTGAAGTCATATATTTATCTGACACTTTAGGAGTAGCAAAGCTTTATATATTTTTTGTATAAAAATAAATAATACTTTGGGCTCAAACCAAAATTACTGGTTTCATTTGTATTATATAAAGTTTATTTAAATTAAAAATAATAAATGGACAGTTGAAGTGCCCTTCTTTTTATGGAGACGTTGAATGCTATATTTATATATTTTATAATTATATCTATTAGTTAATATTCAACTTGGCACGAAGTTTCTGTCAGATAATATTTTATTTCTGAAAATTTGTCATTGTCATTCAAATTTTCTTCTATGTAACTAAAACATTAGATAATGTATAGTTTTAGACGTTAATTCCTAATTTGCCCATAAAAATTGGACACTTGCTTTTTAGTCAAATCTGTTGATAGATAATGGTAAAACATATTTACTACGTCATTGAAGTCTCTTAAAACGTGTATCAATGAACATCGTACGAAACGCCCACGGACAATAATAAAAACAAAATGACTGATCAACGTAATCACATGACGCATACTGAACTTGACTCAGATCTTTTTATACGGCGCCATTTTTTTATTTTAAAAAAGAAGCGTGCCTCTTCCCTGTGCATCACTGACCGATTTTTGCGTTGCACAATCGTGTCCTCAATTTTTTTTTAAATTGGTCACCTGATTTTGTGCAGTTTTCGTATATTGAAATTATACTGAGAAGTTTGTACGCACACTGTTTTAACTCAGATGCTAAAATGTTAATATTTTTCACCATTTAATCTTTACTAATAAAGCTGAAGAGGTTGTTTGTTTGGTTGACAGTGCTAAGCTCAAAAACTATTCGTTCGAATTGAAAAAATCTTTTTGTGTTTTATAGCCCTTATACAGTATTGTAAAATTATAGAACGACGAAGGAAATGAGTTTTTATATATATATTTTTCATTCACCATATTTTATTCGTCATTTAAGGTTCGGGTAGTTCAATATGGTGAAACAACCATCATGTACCTACTAACAAATTAATGTACCCATGTTCTTGCAAATAAAGCTTCATTCATTCATTCATTCAGTGGCTAGAACATTGCACTGGTTAGGCAAAGGTCGTGGGTTCAATCCCCGTCTCGAATCAGATCGTCTTTTTTCAGTTTATTAAAAAAATATGAAAGATTTATAAAATCTCCATTCAAAACTAAGTTTCGTCCGTCCACCACATTCGGGAGCACTTATCTTTCCTCTTTTCAGCCTGCTGATAGCCAGCTTCTTATATAATATAGTAGAAGCTGTAATAAAAACTCTTGCTAGAACTAAAAGGGTAGCAATTTTTCTTAATAGAGATGTAATACTGGGTGTTAGAACAATTACTGTTAATGAGCCGTGCATATTTCATTACTTTTTTTATGACTAAAGCGTTCAAATTTTTACGTCGCTAATTACGCCCTCGAGTCTTGTCCGGTTGTCCGGAAACGTGGCGGGAACACTTAGTTTTTATATTTGGTAAATTTTCTTGCACTTTTATTTATGCTGAGATTTGATTTTGACAAAGATTTTAATGATTTTTTGAAGTAAAACATTTTTATCGACGTATGAGAGAAATTTTCACGATTTTTGTTACGCGCCATGTTGTTTTGAAGTGAAACTTCTTTATTGACGTAAGTAAAACTTCTTTATAAGAGTAAGTTAAATTTCGTAAGTTAAACTTCTTTATCGACGTTTGCGTAACCCTTATCTACCTATTTTTCGTGAAGTTGTAAATAGTAGAAAAGTGATTTGTTGTAAAGAAGTTTCACTTCTTACCTATGTACTCTGGTACACACACATTTTTTTTCTTAACAACAGATAACCTACCATGTGTTTATACTTGATTACTCTGTTTCGTCCATAGAAAAATATTAGGTTCATTCAATTTGGTACTTTAATATCTAATACGTAATTCTTTAGAGTACGTACTTACAACTAATGAAGTCACCTATAAAATAATGACAATTTGCGGTCAAGTTTATTTTTGAATGTTATGTATTTATAGAACCACTCATATTTTTCTTAGAGTTTAATAAAAAAATTGTCAGCAATAAAGGAAACGCATGTTGAAATAGTTTGCTGGATTTGAATTTGTATAAACTATAAGGTTCTTGGGCTTAACTCATTAAAACAAATTATATGTAGTTGATGAATACATAAATTATTTTCTTAAATTATTACTAATAGAATTAGGTACTTATTGAGGTGTGGCTATATTAAAACCGATTCATACATTATATTATAGGTAAATAATGTTGAAATGGTAAAGTCCGTTGCAATGAACAACATAATATAATTTTAAATATATAAGCTTTTTAAAATCTCTTTCACGTGTTCTCTCCATCTAGACGCATACACTTCATTTTTATTCAGCGTACCACTCCAGTGACGGGACATTTTAAAAGGTCACCATAACTTTTGCTTTTCATAATTACGTTGGTAAGATGGTTACATTAAAATATTTAGATTTTTTATTTATATTTTTTGAACGAATTTTTGCTGTGAAAATAAGATTGGTCGTAATGAGTGTTGAAAAAATTAAACGATTGTTTTTTTTTATAGAATAGTAAATGAAAATACGGCAGGTATTTTCATTTTCTATGGATATGTAATTTATCTTAAGAAATGTTTTTGACATATTAAATAACACCTCTTGTACTGTTCCACACGTTTACTTTGTAAACCTGACCGGTTTCGCCTCACGGCATTCTTAAAGGTAAACAATACGACGATTTTTTTTTTACTTTTCAGCCATTTTTATAGTTAAAATTGAGGTTTATTGTTATCATTAGTAAACTGACTACTACATAAATTTAGTTACTATATTTTTCTTTAATTTCACTATACAATAACTTACTATAAGTTCACAGCCAAGAGTATCTACGATGGTAAAATTCACAATTGTCTAGGCAATTTTGAAGGCCATAGTACATTACCAACGAAATTAGCTAATAGTCTCGCCAAATTTTTATCACTACAAACGCCTCCTGGGTCTTCCACGACGGGAATCATTATTTCTCGGTAGTCCTTCCAAAGTACTTTTGTTAGGAGAGGGTACTTGATACTACTATACTATACTAAAACTAAGATGAGGAATCTCTCCATCGCAAATCCGGTTACATCACCACTGCACTACCCCCGCTTTAGTTAGGTATACTTTCACCAGATTCAACGGCTTACTAGCCTAGCAAGCACCACCTTCTATCTTATTGATTGCTAGTTCCTATATAACGCATTGCTCTCCACAATCTCTATACTGATATATAAAGCTGAACAATTACTTTCCTTTGTTTGTTTGTATGTTTGTTAGGTTGAACCCTCTAATCTCAAAAACTACAAATCGAAAAATTATATTTGTGTTGCATAGCCCATTTATCGAGGAAGGCTATAATGGAGCAGTAATCATAAACGTCAACAAATCGGGCAAATTTTCATACATACTACATACATATTGTCACGCCTTTATCCCCGATTGGAGTAGGCAGAGGCATATTATATGGCCACATTTCACCGTATGCATTTTTGTCCCACGTAACAGGTGGTGAGCCCATTGTCGTGTAAACTAAGTTAACGATTATCAAAATACAGTAGTCTATGAACTTTTTGAACTTAAAAAATTATAAGTATTACTTATAATCACTTATTAAATACTGTTGTACAACCCTGTTTTCTAGTCAAAATATAAGCTTATGCTATAGGATTTAGATAATTGACAAACATACAGATATATTTATAAATATATACATATTTATACATAGTAAACATCCAAACTTCGAAATAAAGATTTGTGATTCACACAAATATTGTTCCTACCCAGGATTCAAATCGTGACAATCGCAAGTCGGCGAATTCCGCCATTGCATCGATTACAATAGGATTATTAGAATGGAATGTAAATAATAAAATTAAATATTATTATATCGATACTAGCAATAAGTCAAATGATCTTCCGGGTAGAGAACCTTTAGACCTTGTCGTCATTTCGTATCAAAAGCATAAATTCTTTGCAATTTCTTCGTTGCGTGATACTACAGAACCTACTTTCCAACACGCATGAAAGGGCTTCGTATACTGCAGTACATTATTATGTGATCACCTTTCGAGAAATTTATTTTCATTTGTTTACTTTATTACTTTTGCTTTGTAAGTGGTCTCGCTTTATTATTTGTCATTAAATAATTATGAGGAATGGAATAAAGTTTTATAGTTTAAAGCGTTTATGTGATTAAATTATACTTACCTTTTTTTTAAAGGTAGTTACTTTAGTTTAGTCTAGACGTTGTGTGAGAATGTTCACAAAATATCTTTAATGTATGATGATTTTGAAAATTGACTGTTTTTATTGTATGATTTAATTCAATGCTATTATTATCCGTATTCAAAAGCACTCACACTAAAAACAACTCCCGTATAGTATTTATAGGTTTGCTAGGTTTTATCTAGGTACTTATATAAACAGGCAAATAATAAAGTTATACGTGACTTAAAGGACTATTTTAATGTCGAAATTACATATTTCGAGGCTTATAATTAGTAGGCTTATGAAAAGTAAATCCATATTAAATCTTTAATTTCTAGTTGGAGAATGTATATATTTTTATTTATTGAGGTTTTATAGTTTATCGATTATAATTAAGTATGATACAAATAATCTTCTTAAAATATACGATTACCTTTACAAGTAATGGATACTAACTTAAGATTTTATAAAACCAGGATTTTTCCCTATCCTACATGGCAGTAGGAACAGCAAATAAACAAGGAAATAGATACAATAATTTTATAGTTTTTTCAAACGTTGTGGATTTAATTGATTTTATAATAATTTTCCTGCCAACTGGACTGAACAAAATATATTAAGTTATAATAAAATATTACTTCAGTATGATTGTCGCGTGTGCTAAAAGCAGTCTGTTTAAAAATATTCCTGTGGTGGATAAAAAAATGTTGTGGAATTGTAGAAATGATCTGTTATACGAGGTTTGATAATATTTCTTATATTAAAAAAGTAACAAAAAATATTTTGTGTTTTTGACAGTCTTATAGATATATTTAGTTTTAAATGTTTAATTTTTACAACTGCTTTTTCCGTTTCCGTATTTTTTTTAATTTCAAAAAGTTGCCTGGAAGATATTGCGTTTAGCGATCAGATCATACATTTTTTTTTAATTTTCTTTTTATAATGGTGTACAGTTTAGAATCTTTATTATTATTGTTTGTTTTCATTACAATAAAAAACTACATAAAATACCCAATACCAAAAAAAAATACTAGTAATTTGGTATCTACTTAAAACACAATCCCGTGAGCAAATTGGATTACTTTTCACTGCTTATCTAAAACAAAAATTTTTTTAAAAGTCTTTAAAATTCAGTACGATTAAATTTAATTTATTATAGTACAGATTAGTTTTATGTAACTTTTGCGCGTAACATAGATTTTATTACAATACTGTTCTAGATATCAGTTTCACGGCCGCCAGTGTACCTTTGCGTGTCAGAAGTCGTTTCTTTGCAATCGCAGAAGCGAAGGGTTTTCAATAAATATACGAATAAATGTATAACGTATATAGGTACCAGTGAGATTAGGTCGAGATTAACCTAATCATTAACATGACAACGTGTATTGACAAAACTTTGTATTTTAATAGGTACTGAGTAATGGTAGAAAGTTTACTAGAACTGTATCCTTTATATTATAGATAACTAGATTTTGTAGTAGTAAAATAAATATCTATCACGCCTTGTCCCCGAAGGGGTGGCAGAGGCATATTATATGCCCACTTTTCACCGTGTGGATTCCTGTCCCACGTAATATGTAAGTGGTGAGCCCATTTCCGTGTTGAAATAGACAGACGCAGGTTGTGGCTACCTATTGTTGAAATTTTTTTAAGCAATTTTGTAGTAGTACCTACTTGTTTTAAACGCTAGAACAAACATTTATTTAACGACTAGATGACCGGTGTCGCCTGTGACATACTTCGAACTCCCGTCGCAGCTTTTATTACCGTCGCTTATAAATTCTACTTTAATGCATAAAAAATTGTCCGATTTGTTGAAATTTATGATTACTGCTCCGCTCTTCAGAGCAGTAGCGTGATGATATGTAGCCTATAGCCTTCCTCGATAAATAGGCTATCTCACACAAACAGAAATTTTCAAATCCGACCAGTGGTTTGTGAGATTAGAGCGTTCAACCAAACAAACTCTTCAGCTTTATAATATTAAGTATAGATTTGTCAAAATATCATAGTATGATCAAAAAATTACTAATAAGTAGTTACTTAGTTACTAGTTAACAGTATAATGAGGCCAGGGTAAGCCCTGGTAGAAATAATGTCCCTGGCCCTCAGACATACAAGAGTCAGCTCTTGTATGTCTGAGGGCTAGGGACATTATTTCTATGAAGGAATTAATGAAAACTGAAGGATTCAGCATAACAAAGTTCAAAATATTAGAAGGAATTTAGCGATTTCATTAGTCTGTGATACACAGAGAGAAAAATTAATTAGATATTATAAAAAGCAGTTAATATCCTAACACCTGCCCTAGTCAACACTGTAGAAAAGTTATATGTACAGGAAAAATATATAAATATTGACAAATGTATAATAATAAAATTCAGGTAATAAGGACTATCGGAGTTGATAAATAAATAAATACAGGTAAAATACGGTTAAAAATCTATTTTCTCTGTATTAGTTAATTTATCCCTATGATTATTTTAGTGTTAGTGAATTTACCCAATAAACCATTTATGGAATAAGTTTTAAATAGTCCAATCTCATTTGATCACACCTGCGCAGCGTGAAGCAGTAAATGAATAAATATCTTTGGGACAGCTCACACAACGCCATCTGATTCCAAAGTAAGCAGAGCTTGTACTATGGTAACTAGATTACTGATAAACATACTCATATATTTCTGAATACATACATATTATAGATAAATAATACCCAGACCCCGAATAAACCATCGTGCTCATCACACAAAGTTTTATCCTGGGTGGGATTCGAACCCACGACCTCTTGCGTAGTACATCACATATCAGTCGGATACACTCCCACCACGACACTGAGACAGTCAGAGGCAGTAAGGCCAGACTCTAGCCCAAAATTATTGAGAGACACCTAGCAAAGGACTTTGATAAGATTTGTTACATACATACATATTGTCACGCCTTTATCCCCGAAGGGGCAGGCAGAGGCATAATAAACGCCCACATTTCACCGTATGCCCACATTTTTGTCCCACGTAACAGGTGGTGAGCCCATTGCCGTGTTGAAATGGACAGGCGCAGGCTGTGGCCACCTGCTGTTGAATTTTTTTTAAGCCACCCATAAGGCCTACAACTTGGCTTAACGACTGCCATTTTATTGGCAACCGGGACCAGCGGCTTAACGTGCCTTTCGAAGCACGGAACTGGGGTGGGTCTAAAGGGCCGAATAACTTTTATAAAATAAAATGTGTCTATTTTAGATGTTAAATTTGGAATAAATTTTGAACCCGTTGTCTTTTTAGTGAGGTGGCAACAAAAAGGCTAAAAGGTCTTATGTGCTAGACACTAATTAGCACGACCAATTAAAGTCCTGGTAGTCTCGGACTAAACACGTCGAACGAATGAGTATAAAACGATTGGCAAAGAATATGTATTGTGCAAAAGTAAAGGGGAAGAAAAAGTCAGGACAGACCGTGCCTTACACCATCACGTGCCTAGATTGCTTAACACGGAAAGGTCAAAAGTACTCGGATACCCAGACGTGTCTATGTGTATGAAACGATCAATGAATCTGCAAGACGCAAAAGAAGCTTTGTGATGTGTCTTCTCTGCCTACCCCGTCAGGGATACAGCTTGAAAATCGTATTCTATACCATTCTACATATATCAGAAAAAATATTAATAACTTTTCTTTAAATATAATTTAAATGTTTCACACATTAGTATTTTTAACCCTTGACAATAAATCAAGTCCGTTAGAATTACAACCGACAAAAATAAATTGTATATTAACCATAAAATCACATAGGTAACTTGTAGTGATAAATAATATTAAGTCTCTATAATTCCGCCTTATCGGCGCCTCGGTAGGGTAATTTCTTTAGTGCGGCAAAATTATAGAACGCCTCGCATGAAACCTAACACTAAACACCTTACAATGTTAGTTATGCACCTAGTGTGTTCATACCTTAATAATTGTAATTTATATAAACGGTCTTGAGTTCGGTAAATAAATTGCATTGCGATTTTTTAAGGAATAAATAAGTATATTCGATTTAGACTCTATATAAAATATAGAGTCAAACACACACGCCTTTATCATTGAAAAGGGGGCAGAGGCATACTATACATCCACATTTTACCGTATAAATTGTTGTCCCATGTATCGATGGTATATCACCATATTGAAATGGACAGAGGAAATTGTAGAATTTAGTTTCGAGTAAGAAATTGACTTATTACTCGTATCAGAGAGCCTCGTGAGCTCTCGATTATATCTATTCATTGTATCTCGTGAGCCTTCAAAAAAATAATGAAAAACAAAGAAAGGCATGATTTTAAAAGGTTTCAAATACTATTTCTGGTGTAAGGTATTAATATAGAAATAGAAAATAAAAAAAAAATTGCTGTTTAAAAAAAAATTTTTTTGACAATTTGTGTAAAATTAAGTTATTAAAGTTTGTTTAAAATTTCAAATGTGCCAATCTCTGGGTGAGGTTGACTGACTTTAAAGTTATTGTCAATACAATGATTAGGATGGGATAACTTTGACTATTTTAAACATACCGAAACAATAAGATCTAGAAAACTCTGGAACCCATTTTTCAATCCCAATCCAAATCAAGAGAGGTAAACATAGGAGAATAGTTAGAGTAAAAAATAGGGATTATTGAGAAAGTTTGTTATTCATTTGAATTAATGAAGTTCATTACTTAACTAATGAATGTAGAAAATATTCATATCAAAAGCTTTAAATTCTTTTACATTGATAAAAAAAATTGATTTGTTTGTATTTTTACCCGTCTAGGGTAAAGTCAACAGCAAGGGTAATTTTTGTAATAAAATTTAGGAATACATTTTTAATATTTGTCCAAATCGAAATGATATTTAATTGTTTGTTAGGGAATTGTCACTTAATTCCTATTAGATAGTTATAGATTTATGGAAAGCGGACCCCGGGCGTCGCGAGACGCAACTGGGACATACGCTTGGATGATGATGATGAGTTATAGATTTATGGCAATGAGTTGATAGCTGGGGCTAAAAGTTTTTGGGACAATAGATAAACATTAAAGTCCATTTTAATGATAAAGGAAAAAGGAATTATCTACAATATAAAATAACTTATTTTAGCGCTCACTTCCACTAAAGTCTTCAGCAATTTTTTTAATAATCTCCGGTCTTGTTTCAGATATTCATGCACAAAAACGCAATGCAGATGCACGCTCGAGAACTCCAACGAGGTCTCGGTGGGGAGGTAAAACCACACCAGTGCCAACAGTGCCTGAAGTCCTTCAGTTCAAACCACCAGCTCGTTCAGCACATCAGGGTACATACTGGAGAGAAGCCTTACAAATGCTCGTACTGTGATCGGAGGTTTAAACAGCTCAGTCATGTGCAGCAGCATACGAGGTTACATACAGGTCAGTGACCTTTACCTAAACCTAAAAAGTATCTAAGCACTCTTAAGTTAATGATAAAATGCATGGTGAAATAAAAATATCGTTAGGACAATTCACACAACGCCATCTGATTCCAAACTAAGCAGAGCTTTTACTATGTAACCAGATAACTGATAAATATACTTATATATTTCTAAATACCTACATGCATATTATAGATAAATAACACCCAGACTCAGAATAAACCATCGTGCTCATCACACAAATTTTTATACTGGGTGGGAATCGAACCCACGACCTCTTGCGTAGCAGTCGGATATACTCCCACCGCACCACAGAGGCAGTCACAATAGTTTTCAATCAATAGACAGATTACAATCGATCAAATTTTTGTGAAAATGAAGGTGTTTCAAACTTACACTTAAGTATATAGTGCACTAAAGTGTAACCTGAGCATATAAATCCAAGTCTGTTTGACTATTTATTTTTATTAAATGTAAAAGAGAACTAGGTTCGTGACGTGACATTCCTTTGATTTACCTTCCTTTTAACAACTAAAGTCTACATTTACAAATTGTATCTATCGCACACAAAGTGAACTGGTATATAATTTTATCATACACTTAGGTAAGTACTAAAGAGCTTAGTAGATACACAGATACTTAAGAATTTTACGAAAGTTAATACAGAAATCTTTTCACTGTGTTAGACGAGTAATAAATACATTTAAAAGAATGAAATTAATATCAATAAACGTGAAATTAAATCCTACATCAATGAACATGTAAACACATAGTTTAGATATCAATATTTAAATAACAACAAATTTCGTTCACTAAAAACAAAAAAAAAACACTTACAAATACATCACATCACAGACATAGTGTGTGCATGGCATTACCTTACTTTGGGTCACCTTACTTTAAGCGTTAATTACAGATCTAATAAATGATTCCATTTTTAAAATAGAGATGCATATCTTTTTTTTAAACCAATTTGATTTTCATAAGAAAGAAGGTTTTAACTCACAAGTTATATGCAATATTCACCTCAATCTTTACAAGTCAGAAGTCTCTTTGATAAAACTACATATTCATCAAAGTTGCCAACAAATACTAAAATAGTCTCTTACGTGAGTCATTTCAGCCATCATTATAAATATCGTGTGTTAGTGTTCATCTCACAGTCTCTCTATATCACACTTAATATTTTACAATCTCGAAACTTATACCGTTAAAAAGCTTAAAGTCAATAGATAGATATATAATTAGGATTAGGTACAATATTTTTGGATATGTAATTCAATAGGTTACCTGTCAAAAAGCTCTGAAGTGTCTGGTCGATTTAGTTTTCATGAGACAATTAATACACTAACCTACTTGTTTATTTCTCAATATGTAAAATAAAATAAATAATAAATAAATATCGTAGGGACAACTCACACAAAGCCATCTGAATCCAAACTTAGCAGAGCTTGTACTATGGTAACGAGATAACTGATAAACATACTTATATATTTCTAAATACCTAACATACATATTATAGATAAAGAACGCACAGGTACAGAACAATTTATTCCGTTTATCACTTAAAGATTCGTTTTATGTTGGATACATATCTTAAATTTACCACTAGACAAACGTCCATAGGCTACGGTGACCACTTTCCATCAGGTGGACTGTATGCATGTCTGCCGCCTCAGTGGTATAAAAAGACCACCATGCCATTTATTGTTAATGTAAGTGGACTCATTTCTTGGTTATTATTATTTTGCATGAAATATAGTAGGTAATTCATGATTGCTTACTTACAAGTTACCTAATTTATTGAAATCCTTGGGCAGTTATTTATGTTAAATGCTATACAAGATTCAGGATAGTGAAAATACTAAGACCATAGAGATTAATAAAAAAAATGTTTCCATTCTGCAAAATTGTCACAAGAAACAGTACAAAATTAGGCTTTAATGTTTTACACAAATGAGGCTATAATCCTATCACAAACAATCTTATAACGAGTTAGCGAAAATATTTGAGTTATTCTAGCACAAGATACGAAACGAATAAATGAACAGTATTAGAAAGCTATGCATAATAAGATTACACGAAGTGGCTATAGAGGTTTTATAACTGGTTAATTCACCTACATACAATAAGTTTCTTTTGATGCTTTTTAGTCTGCAACATATGCAGCCTAAAAAGCATCAAAAGAGTATTCTATTTTATAAACACCAAAAGAACGTTCACTTCCGTCAACATCAAGTCGATAAATGAATTCAAATAAAGAACACAGATTCAATATAAAGGCGTCTTCCAAATTTAAAACTCCCAACTATCGTACTTAGCACGAAAAACCAGAACGTTATAATTAAAATAGATCCCCCACTATTGGCCGGTGTTTTCTAAGAAAAAAATAGTCTTGCCGTATACGTGAAAAGTGGGAAAAAAAAATTCTCCAATGGCTAGCGTCGAACGGCCGCGGCGGCCAATGGGAGGGCGGTCTCGCATATCAAGTACGTTCTACGTGGCTTAGAAGTGAAAAAAATTACGTGTTTTTCCACGTAGCGCGCGACCAATGGGCGTCGTGCTTCCGTTCTTCTCCATTCTATCATTCGATTGTGAGTTTTTACATACTATTTTTATGGTTTTAGTAATTAACAAGGTTAATTGTTTGAAGTATGTTGATTTATAACTGTGTTATAAAGATGATTATGTCATAAGTAAATATGATTATGTATTATGAATATGTGTTAAATCTAAATCTATACCGATTCTGTTTGTAATTTAACTAATGAAACTTAAATAAACTAGATTCGCTTCTTACATACAAAAAAAAACAAACTAAATTTTAATTTATTTGTCTGTCTGTCTGTCCGTTTGTTCCAACTATTCTCAAAAAAGGCTGGACTGGTTTTAACAAGACTTTCACTGGTAGATAACTGATGTTACAAGAAGTAACATAGCTACATTTTATCCCCGTATTCTCACGGATACGGGCACTACGCTAGTGTTAAATAAAATTCAATATCTACTTATTTCCTATCAACAACTATCCTACACCATTTTACCCTTTAATTATGAATAAAACCTCGTTTTACACCCTGTAGAAGAATAATTAACTAAGACAAAATAGCACCGTGTCATTTAATTTGAAAAATACATTACCATTGAAGTATTGCTGCATTTAACTATAATTAAGTAAGAGGTATTATTCGTATCAGTACAGTGTTTTTAATATTTAATAGGTTTTACGTCTATAATTTCTGTCTCTCTTTACTTTTACCTACGACTTTATACGTAATTGTTTATATGCTGACAGGGTAGGTAAAAGTTACTTATTTTATTTATATTATAATGGTACATTTATATAATGGGACATTTAACGGAACATTTTTTTTACGCAGCGCCGTCTAACCCAATGTAAACTAATTATAAGCGTGTGTTATGGGATTTAGACGACTGATAAATATACTTATATATTTCTAAATACATACATATTATACATAGCAAACACCTAAACTCCTAAACAATCATTTGTGGCTCACAAAAATATTTTTTTCCGACCCGGGAATCGAACCCTGGTCTTCAGTCGCTACAGTCGCATACACTACCACTGCGCCCCCGAGGCAGTCAGTATTTACAACACTTATACATAAAAAAAATAGTTTAATTTTTTTTCGCTTTTTGCCTATTTGTTTCCGGCTAACCTCTGCAATAACTGGATCGATTCTAACGGGACTTTCACTGGCTTATGATAGATAGCTGATGTTATAAGGACTTACTTAAGCTAGTTTTATACGCTTATTCTTACTATGCAGGTGAAACCGCAGGGCGTCCGCTAGTGATTAATACAATCGCAGGTGCAAAACTAACTTAATATTCATCTTCTTCTGAAACTCAATATTAAATTGAAAAGTTTGAGCGAAAAATACTGTGAAAAGAACAAAACGCCCTCTGTCCGAATGTTCGAGAAACAAGGGAAGAAAATATTTTAATCATTCTCACGGTTAACTTTTCACCTTTTAACTTTTTATTTCAGTAACTGTTTTATATGACTTTTAGTCGTAATAAAATTTTAGAGAAAAGATTATTTGCACTGTTGAGGCCTAAGCTAACAGGTTACTTCGGCAACACAAGTACTTTGGGACATATACTTTGAGACATACCTACACTTTAAGACATATAATTTATGACATACTTTGGGACATATTCTTTGAGACATACTTTAGGATATATAATTTGGGTCATATATTTTAGGATTTGCCGCGGTAAAGTCATGGGTTCGATAACCGGTTCGGAACATAAATTTGTGTGCTGCGTAAATGTTTGTTTTGAAGTTTTGGCGTTTCCTATATGTAGAATATGACAGGATTAAATGGGTGCAACGGGGGTTTTATGTATATCACGGGCGAAGCATGGATCAGCTAGTTTTATACAAAAAAGAAACGTTTCTTATTTATTTGTCATGGCCGACGATGTCATATCTCTATACAAAGTGAGGAGAGGATAGGGAAAATCGGATTCCAGCCTCTTGGATGATGATGATGGGCCAATATTAACTAACATTACTTGAGAAAAACATCACTAATTAAAATTTTGCAGACCTACACATATATGCCAGATATTATTTCCTCAATAATGTAACGTTCCTAAAAACCACAATAATCGAGCCAAATGCGTGACAATATATTTATACATCTTTAAAAGCGGAAAAACTTCTATAATTATTTGTCCTTCAGCCGTTATTATTTGTGTTCTGTGCTCGTTTTGTTTTTTTTTGTTTGGCAAAGTTCACTATTTCATACAGTCTATAGATGTATGTAATATGGCTTTTTTAAATATTATGTGAATAGAAAGTTGTTATTTTATATAACACATTCTAGGCAAAAGGTACATAGGTTTTACTTAAGTATTTTTTGTAGATTCTTCGTTATATTTAAATACAAACTATTTGACTATTACAAAATATACATAAGTAGTACATAAGTAATATATAAGTAGACTAAACTTATGACATTTGTCACTATCGTTTTCCACGTTCCAACGTTGGAAATCAGCGCAAGTGTTTTTTTTTTAAATTAGCAATTATAACGATTAAGTAAATTTAAATATTTTTGTTATTCTGATTCCAAATTTAAAAATGTATTTTTTTTATTTCAAGTTAATCACAGATTCCAAAACTCTCCAGATTATCTATTGAAACTCAGAACATTATCATATTTTGTTATGAAATTGTATGAAACTTCATTCCAAAATCATTATATTCGGTCACTGACCTTACCCAATGTATTTCATAGTCCTTTTACGCGTTTACACCCTACGAATTATTGGTACTATGTATAAGCATAAAGAGGAGGAATCCGGGGCGATCTCATGTGCTTGTGGGAGGGGGTAAAGGGGGATAAAGGGGGATAGTGGAAATCAATAGAATCATTGCGCCACGGTGCACAGACAATGATTGTACAGACGCGACCCAAAGTGGAGGGGGAAAAATATTGGAGGATGTAATGCTTGCATTCAATATATTTCATGTTATTGATTGTATGGGGGATGCAGTCATCGGTGGTAGGAGGAATACTATCTGCATATATTTGTAAACTAAATCTTTGGTTGATTGACTATAGTAAAAAAAACTACCAACTATCTTCACGCTGTATCCCTGACGGGGTAGTCAGAGAGGACAGATCGCCAGGCATCGCGATCCATGCATACTTCTTTCGCTTCCTGTAGATTCATTAATCGGTTCACACACGCACGTCTGGGTATCCGAGTTCTTTTGACTTTTCCGTCTTTGAGCAATCTGCTCATGTGGTCTTTTTTTAAATATATATCCATAACGCCTTATCCCCGAAGGGGTGGCAGAGGCATATTATATGCCCACTTTTCACCGTGTGGATTCCTGTCCCACGTAATAGGTGGTGAGCCCATTGCCGTGTTGAAATAGACAGACGCAAGTTGTGGCTACCTGCTGTTGAAATTTTTAAGCCGCCCATAAGGCCTTCAACCAGGCTTAACGACTGCCATTTTACTGGCAACCGGGACCAACGGCTTAACGTGCCTTCCGAAGCACGGAAACGCTCGCAAATGTAAATGCCACAAAGTGGTCACCCATCCGAGTACCAGCCATAGTGAAAGTTGCGTAACTCAGTGATCGTTTACAGAACACTGAGACCGCGGAGCCACGAGCGCTTTTTTCTTTTTTTACTATAGTAAATAAAATAAATCATCTTCGCGCTGTATCCCCACATAGTATAGGTGATTTCTCCTTAAGAAAGGACAAATCGCCAGGACTCACGATTCATACAAAGTATAAAAAGAGTTTAAAGTATCTAAAAACTTCCTTTTTTTCTCTCGTTGTGGGTACTTATGTTTATAATATAGGTTGGTATATACGACATGTAGCATCTAGCTTGTAAGTAAAGCTAAAGTAGCTAGTATCTATAGTCTAGCTAATAAGTAACATGTAGCTCAAAATTAAGCTAATAATTTCTGTTATTGGATAACTGATAAGTTTGCTTAGGTATATTATTTTCTAAATACGTTTTACACGTAAAAGCATCCAGAATCCGAAATGAAAATTGCGGGTCACAAAAATAGGTATTTTTTTTCGAAACAGAATTCGAACCCAGTACCTCAGCAACGGCATTCACGTGTGAGACTTAGCTTTAGTTACTTCAGAAAGTTAGTTTTATCACAATCTGAGTAGCTTTTAATCATTTAAGTAGCAAAATTTTAATGAGTATGCAACAAAGTGTAGATATTTTGCATTACAATTTCTGGTGAAACCGCAGGCCTGTGCGCTAAACCGCACTCGAACACATTTCCTTTAAATTAAACTAATGTGATATTAATAGTACATACATAGTGCTATGTGCTGTAAATTGTATGTGTACAATTTACAGCACATAGCACATATTTATAGTACATTTTTGTGTAGTGAAAATATTACGAATGAACTGTTTACACTTATGATTGATGACACTTGGTGGAACTTGCTACACATCTTGAACTAAAACACTTGTACTGTTCCACCTATTTATTACTTAAACCTGACCGGTTTCGCCTACCGGCATTTTCAAAGGTTAGCACATATTATTTGTATTTCGGATCCGAAATATAGAATATATATTTTAAGTAATAAATAAGTGGAACAGTACAAGTGTTTTAGTTCAAGATTATGAATGAATCTGTGAATCTGTGCTCATGATCAGAAGGCTGGCTTGTAGGTACTTGGGTCAAAGGCTCAGCATTAGAATTCAACGTGGCAATGCTGCCAGCATTCTGGGTACGGTTGTGGCTGACAGCGATGTGGAAGAGTTTTTTGATGACTAAATATTTTATTTTTTTGATAGGTATATGTACATATTCCTAATCTTCCGCTTTTAATATTTGTAAAGTTTATAGTAGCTGTAACTTGTAAATATCTGTGAATAATATAATAATAATATTGTGGGACACGTTTTTTACAGCGCCATCTAGCCCAAACTAAGCTATAAACTTGTACTATGAGATCTAGACAACTGATTTACATACATATTGCACATAGAAACACCTAAACTTATACTTTCAATAGTCATTCTATTATGTATATAGTTCGATTCGGGGTCAGAAAAATGGTGCTTGCTTTATCAAATAACAAAAAAAAGTACACGTAGGTTTGTTTCAATGGATTACTGGACAACATACATTCATAATTTGGTAAAAATGATGTAGGGTGTCCCACTAACATCTCCGGGGCCTCCGCAGTCAGCTGCTAGTGGTGCTCTTGATCTCTAACGGACACATTATCTGAAATATTCAGGTTTTACTACCGAAAAACAACATTTGCACTAGCACTGCGTTATGAATCGCGATAAAACTATTAATAAAACTATTTAAAAACCACTAAAATTCGTAATCACAGCCCTATCATTCTCAAATATGGCAGCCAGCCAAAGAGCGTACTTCCATATAATAAATACTGTACATTATTTAACGGTGATACCACATAGCGTAATGTTTGGTACCCAACCCACCCTGTCCCGGAGGAGTTGGGTTACTTTTGTCTCGTTTTTCCATTAAAAATATTTCGAAAAATGATAAGATGGATTACGTGGTTGAATTAACGGTAATTCCCAAAGGTCTCAGGTTTATTCCCCTGTCTTCAATTTTAAGGGTTGCTATGACAAGTTGTGATGGCGGTAGTTTTTTTTTTGTTGGGGATTTTATTGTAATGTATTTATTTACTTTTTTTGCTTACGTTTCATAAACATTTATGAACATCAACAATAACGCCATCAGATTCCAAACTAAGCATAGCTTGTACTATAGTAACCAGATAGCTGATAAACATACTTATACATACATACATACATACATATCGTCACGCCTGTCTCCCATCGGGGTAGGCAGAGACTATGGCTTTCCACTTGCTACGATCCTGGCATACAACTTTCGCTTCTTCCACTTTCATAAGTGTTTTCATACACACACGCCGGTTAAGGGTACTCTAACATACTTATATATTCGTAAATACATACATATTATAGATAAATAACACCCAGACACAGTATATACCATAATGCTCATCACACAAAGTTTTATCCTGGGTGGGAATCGAACCCACGACCTTTTGCGTAGCAGTCGGATGCACTCCCACCGCGCCACAGAAGCAGTTAAATATAATAGATCAGAGTAAAGAGAAATTTCTCTTTGTCTCTTTAAGTATTGCTAACTAACTTTATTTACACGCTGTTACCCTGGATAGTCAGAGAGTACAGAGGACATTTGGCGGGAAGAGTGACAAGTGCGGACGCTTGCTTTATATTATTTTCTAAAACTAGTGCATTTATCTTGTTTTATGTGCGGGAGTGGTGGTTTCTTGGACATAAAAGTTGTGTTAACGTGCTATAGTGAAAGACAATGATATATATGCAGTGAAATGCTATTTTCTCTCTTGCCGCGAAACGTCCACTGACAACCTTAGTATAAGAATCACCATTATACTGAGGCAAGGACCAGGACGGACAATAAGGACATGACATCGACAGGACAGGACTAATTAGAAGATAAGATTGAAGAAATATGATATAAAAAATAAGATTTGGCTAAAAGGTCTTAGAAACCAGGCCATTAAATAATTATTAAAAAAAAAAGAGAGTACAGATTGCCATGCTTCCCGATTCATGCATACCTTCTTTCGCTTCTTGCAAATGCATTAATCGTTTCAAACATGCACGTCTGGGTATCCCAGTACAGATAGCATAGTCTTACTAATTTCCTGGTAACTTAGCTCTTGAGTACTGACTCTATCACTTCATCATATTTTTAGTAGCCCTGTTATTTTATTGAAACACTTATGTAGACGTTCATAGGCTACAAGGATCAGAGGCCGTACGCTTGTCTGTCACCTTAGTAATTAAATATAAAATAAAAATGAGTAATAGCATACATCTATATTATAAATTAAAATGTTTCGAAAAATATGTTGCTAAGCTCAAAACTCGAAAACGGCTGGACCAATTCGAGTATTTTTTTTATTTATTCCTTGAACTCTAAGAAAGGCAATAGGCTCACCACCTATTACGTGGGACAGAAATGCACACGGTGAAAAGTGGGTATATAATATGACTCTGCCACCCCTTCGAGGATGAGGCGTGATAGATAGACAACTCTAAGAAAGGTTTTGAGAAAAAAGAAATTGGAAAAAATGGGCGGAGCCGCGGGCATCAACTAGTATTAATATATAAATAAATCAACTTGTTCCTATTCTGATCTAAAATCCACAATAGTCATAGTTTGGTATCAGTCAATATAACACTGGACATTTTTGTTTGTTTTTCACTGTTTTTAGTGTCTATAATTATATTATGTTATACTATTTTTCTGTCGTTATAAGTAGGTACTGATCGAGTTTAATGTTTCTCACTATACCTTCAAATACCAGATTTCCTCACATTTAATGTGAAAATGTCTTTTAATTCACATTTTTTAAATAAATAAAACAAAGTTTTAAAACAAAACAATGCACCTTAAAATCCAATCAACAATTTTATGTACCTAAGTCCACTCACTCTGCTGAAAACACTTAAAACAAAACAATTGAAACATTTCCCAAGGAACACCTTTGTATTTAAAAACAAATGTTTGTTGTAAATAAAGAAACAGAGGCGTCCATTGGTAGCTGTCGTAATTTCCATGATTGGTCCAACTCGGGATTCGGTTATCTTTTTTCCCGTCACTTTTTTTTTCATTTTCCACTGCGTCTTTGTGCGACCCCCAGAAAAAGAGGGCTAAATATACAAGGATATTATAATCTTGATACTTTGAAAGGTATATAATTTAGTTTTAATGAGTTCTGATGTAGTCTTTTTTGTCCGTATAATATTTTTAAGTTAGTAAATAATCAGCATCTTTCTATGTAACATGTATAAATTATTGATCTACTTCTTCTGTATATCGGTCACGACTTTAAATCACAATTTCCTACGAGTAGTTTTAATTATAACTCTCTTTCGATAGCAGGTATTTGAAAACTTACAATAGCAGAAGTTTCAAAATCATTCTTAACATTATTAGTCATTCTTTCAATGATTTTGAAACTTTTGCTATTATATGGCAAACAAACAAATCAATAAGTCTTAGAAAATGTACATAAAATAAGAGTGAAAGAAAAATCAACGACCTATCAATGCAGTGCTACTTGTGCGTCGTAAAATTTAACAGAAGTTATTATTTACTAGACGAGCAAAAAAATGAAAGGCAACCCATACGAATAACGTGTGCATTGATGTAAATTTACCTACAAACGTTGTAGTCTTTGAAGTAAACATAATAGGTAGGTGTGCTTTTAAAAATATTTTCAAACAAAGACTTTGTATAGTCCATTAATAACTAGTTTGTATTTCTTTGTAAGAGAAAGAAAGAAAAACCATTTGCTCACAATGCAGAACTGACACATAGTAAAAACACGTAAATTATAAATAAGTCACCCCATCTTAAAATGTTGTTTTTTTTTAAAAGAGTTTAAAGTTATCAGAGTCAATATTTTTTCAGTAACACTAAAAATAATAAAAGCAATATCGATCAAGTATCAAAACCATTCTCAAGAGTATAAAAAACGGGAACCTATTTGTAAAAGCTGAGACGGAAAAAAGGTTGTTTCGCGTGATCGGCTTTTATTTGATTTTCCCAATGTTTGCGTACAAATTAGCACTTCGGTACCTATTAGATTTTCTGTTTGTTTATACACATTTTCCTCTGTTGAGTTTTCTTTCTTGATATATATTTTTAACTTAGTTTAAAAACGCATAGTTATAACTTAGATTTTTTAAGTATTAGCAGCGTTGGAGAGCGCGGTTTAAATTGTTGCGATAGATTTTGCATTCAATGTCATCTATCGTACCCACTTTTTTTTTTCTTCAAAACACAACATACAGAATCACATTCATATAAATTTGGTAAAGCTGCTTGCCGGTGAAGTCCTCCGATCATTACATTTAACGTAACCTAAGCAGTTACTTAATGTTGATTTGGCACTGAAAATTAAATAAGCAAACGAGATTATGAGTCTGTATTTATACTTAACCTCTTTAGAACATTTTAAATGTTTCTACAGCATTTTAAAAAGTTCTAAAGAGGTCAAAGTACTTGGTTTTCATATTATTAAGTAAACCAACAGCTACCCTTGCTTTTTTTGTAAAATAAAAGAAACTCCGAAGTTATTTTTCAATTAAATTAAAGTACACACCTCGCCCTTGGTTATAAGATTTTTGATAGATAAGGGTTAATATTATTATTCGTTTCGCGGTTCATTTGAAAGAGTTTGATAAGCTTGGTCACCTTTTTATTACGTCCTTTTTTTGTTGTAATATCTGATTAATTACGAAGCGGGTTTCAAGACATGCTAACTTCTCCTGGGACTTCACCGAGGTCGGTGTAAATCTGATCTTGCTCATTGCTGTAGAGCCTGGTTTACAGGAATCATAGTTATGGCACTCCATTACTGTGATTCCTGTAAACCAGGTTAAAAAAAATGGCGGGTAAGAATAGTCCCAATGCCAAAAAAGTACGTCTATATAATATCGGTCGTCTGTTGGAATTTTCTAAAGTCTTTGATGACAGAGATTGGAGTTCACTATTTATTCATTTTCTTCTCCTTCCATAAGACAGACATACAGACAACATACTAAGCAATGGCAATTGAGAATATACTTACCTACAAGAAAAAGAATGAATGAATGAATGATTTATTTTTAAGGAGTATCAACCTCATCACTGACTGAAATCCGTTATAAATTCGTCTACAATAATGTTCATTTAATTTATAGATGGCTGGGTTACAAATCAATAAACAAACAAGAAATAGATTTCCTGTAAGTTTTACTGCGATCTCATTATTTTACAAACTAGTTGCGTCCAATGATACCTATCTCAATTTTATAATCAAGGTAGCTTACCGTTACATAAACTTTACTAAGTAGCTACTATCGAATTTACTACTATAATATTACTATAAACAATTTAAGTATCAAGATTATTTATTCTCTATATAAACGGTTAGATTCTATTTTCAAATCTATTGAACCATTACTATCTGCGTTTGACATGTTTGATTTTAAACATTAATCGCCTAACAAAGTAGTATGAAGAAGAATTACTCACACATAAACATACAATGCTATATAAATATCTCTCGTTCTAATTTTAAACACTCACACATATAGATTAGTTATTTTCGCCATCTCTACCCTACAGTATATCCATATACTAACTACAGTAGGTACTCAATAACACTCCATCACTCAAGTGCTCAAATAGTAATGGAAAAGAAATCACGTCACTCCCTCCAATGGGGTAGTACACCCCTCGGGCCACAGATGTCGTCCTCAAGATTTTTGGCTCAAAATGAGCTTTTGCCTAATTTATTTTTTACCGCCTTCTTTTACTAGAGTAAATATTGACGCTTTGCGATTGATTAGGATGGATAAGACAGCACCTATTTGTTAGGTATAATACAATTTTTTAATGAATCCTTCGTCATTTCGGCTGATTGACATATGGTATCACCCAAAGATGTCTACAACATTTGTACTTGCGCTTACCGCATTTATTTAATTTCTAGCTGTGATCTCCAGCTTCGCCCGTGACTTACTGCGATAACTTTAAAGTACTATTATATCCTTTTATTGGTGAGATTTTAAAAATTTATTTTCATAATGGGTAGTTTACCCTTGAAATTTAAAGTTTCTAGGGTGCCACGAGTCAGCCAATTATTTCATTAGTACCTAAATATAAAACCATGGTATTTGAATTTCATACCAAAACGCTATAGATTATTGTACTATAGGTTAATGAATCTATAGGAAGCGAAGGAAGTCATGCATGGATCGCAAAGCATGTCGACCTTTCCTCTCTAACTACCCCGTCGATGATACAGAGTGAAGATTGTAGAGAAAAAAATCCCAAATAAGACAAAAAGAAATTAGGGTTACCCATTTTTTTTTACTTTATTTTTTCTATACGCAGTCAATGAATATTAACCTCCGTTATCTTATCCATACTAAACGAATTCTGACAAGATGGTCCGGTCGTATCTCAGTTTTTTGACGGAACCGGACGTGCGGCCCGGTGATCACGAAATTATATTGGGGAGAAATTTCTTCTTATATTTTTTATGAAGGTGTCTGGCACGATTGGTTATTAAATCGGACTTAATGTCACCCTCCTTTTAATTGTCTTCCAAATTTTTGTTCCTCTTTTTCTTTTATATGTAACGCGACATTTATTTTATCGTAAAACACGGTAAATATATATTAAACTAGATGACCCCCACAGATTCGCCCGTGGAATATTTCGACGCACCTATTAAATCCCGTCGCTTATAAATTCTACAATGATGCATAAAAATTTGCTCGATTTGTCGAGATTTACGACTACTGCTCTGCTACCCCATGTAGTAGCGTAATGATATATAGCCTATTACCATAGCCTTTCTATAAATGGGATATCTAAAACAAAAAGAATTTTTCAAATCGGACCAGTAGTTCCTGAGATTAGCGCGTTCAACCAAACAAACAAACAAACAAACTCTTCAGCTTTATAATATTTGTATAGATTATCTCTTCAGTTTATCATACTGTTAACTTTTTTTATTTTGTATACTCAAATCGTAACACACGTTATTAAAAAGCAAGTCAAAATTCAAATTTCGAATATCGAGAATACTATAATTAAATTACAAAACAATATGTCTAACGAACTATTAACTAACAAAAGAAAGGATCTAATCAGAATCAAGAAAAAAAACAATACTCTTTGGCATAAAACAAATAGCTCAACATATTTCAAAAGAATAATTAGAGATATTAATTATAACCTTTTTTGTTCTTTCTGTTTCTTTTCTTTGGACTATTGTTCGGCCATATGGTAGGGTATAAAATCATTTGTCGTTACTTGGGGAACAAATTACGGTAAGATTAGTGAAGGGTAATCAAGGGGATTACATTATCTTTTAGTTTTATTGATATACTTTCTTGTTTCGTACATTTATCCCGCGGCATAACTCTCCAAAAATCCTCTTGGTAGAAACGGAAAGGAACGTGGATGCCACTCAATTGAATATATGTTTTAAACTAGCGAGCTCATGTGTAAAATAGTGCATTATAGAGATTTATTTTTATTTTCCCTCACAAATAGTTCCAGTAAAGTTTATCAAACCCACAGAACATATAATAATAGACATATATATATATAATAAACATATTATTATATGTTCTGTGATCGAACCTAAACGAAAATATGTATTGCTTGCATAACGCAAGTTGGCTGTCAATTGTTCTGTCCGTGTGATGTTCCCTCAAATCTCAAAAATATGTTTAAGAATATGGTACAGATAATTAATCAGGTCAGTCCAGAGAGTGTAGTTAGCTTTATTTTTTAAACAAACAATACAGATTCTCCTTTTCCGTTCTCAGATTCAATTTGATACACATTATTTTAGTATGTATATTAAGCAACTTTCGCTATGACTTGTTACTAATGGGTGACCGCTCTGTGGTATTTCCATCTACGAGCGTTTTCGTGCTTCGAAATTCACGTTAAGCCGTTGGTCCCGGTTGCCAGTAACATGGCAGTCGTTAAGCCATGTTGAAAGCATTATGGGCGGCTTGTAAACTAGCTAAACTAACTAATAAAGTAGACACAACCTGCGTCTGTCTTGAATTATAAAATAAATATTGCTTTGAAGTTTATTAAAAATTAATCTATAGTCCAATATTTATAGAATATATATAGAATACACTGTCACATAAGATAAACAGCCTATTTTCAATAAGTGGTCGTGTCATGTTTCAAACATTTTTTCTTTTACTGTATCGAGGACGCCATTTGTAATACAAAGATGGACGCCTTACCATGACAATTAACGTTATAGATGAATAGACTGCACAAACAATATGCTAAGAAAAACAGTTTACCTGACATGAAAACAAAATGATGTTTAGTAATATTACAAGAAAATATTTGTTTTGTTTATACACAGTTATTTGTACACACATATAATACACCTTAGGCATCAGGGTAGGCAGGATACTCGTAACTATACGCCAATATTTCACCAGTTGTAATACGTCCCACGTATGGTGTAAGGGGATCTTTGGCGCCTAAAGTGACCTCACCACCGATGCTTACACATCAGAATACACATAGGCTACTTTTAATCCCGGGAATAAGTTTCTGTGGGAAACGGGAAATCTTCACCACGCGCCGTCAGAAATAAAACTACTAAACCTATAAGAATTAACACTATCATGGTCATTCACATAGCGCCTTGGTCACGGAGTAAAGATTCCTCATCCCTACACGAGAACAAGATATGTAAAAAATCAAAATTCAGGAGTAATAACTAAACAAAATCTAAGAAAATTTTCTACTAAACAATATCATTCCATAATATAAGTGGAATAATAATGTTTAAATATCCCGATAAATCAATATTTTACTTATACAAAGACTTAGTCTGACTTAAATTAATGTGCATTAGACTACAATTTTTGCCGCCCATAGTCATACAATAGTCTTAAATTAGCTATAAGTGTGATAAATAGGCATTTAAAAGTCCCAGGTTATACAAGAATTAGTTTTAAAGTAAGACCTAATGACTAGTCCTAAATAAATGGCACTTGTAATATTACTAAAGATAATTTTGTTTTGCAGTCATATTTATGTATACTTTGTTATAATAAATTATTTGACATGCCGAAGAGGAGTAAAGGTTTAAATTTAAATTTAGGCTTAAAAAATAACCCTGTAATAACAGCGTTATATTATACATTTTTTTTTAATTTTAAGCGAACAATAGTTTAATCGTTTATGAATCAATAAATGGTTGAATTGATTTTTTATAGTGAAATGCAATCAAACTATCTCGTGATTAAAAATTAATAGTACCCAAGCGGTCGATCTGTGTTTGCTGTAGGTTTCTTAAAGTGAAACTAATTACATCACTTATGATAAAGGTGATAGATAATCTGATATACGAGTATAACGTCTGGTGCGTTCAGGCCGTACGCTTGTTTGCCACCTCAGTGGTATAAAAAAAAAGTTGGTAGAGTACAGCTCGAGATTTAAAATAACACTTCTGATTTTTAAAGTATTCGTTGATACCATTTATGCTACAAAAAACCTCTGTTGATATAGTTTTGGATTTTCAAATTAAGAAAAAATCTTGAATCGAATCTTTAAGTTTATATCGATACTAAATAAAAATTCACGTGATACAACAATTTTTATCGATTACCGAGATTGAGTAACGCATACAACATCTGTTACCCACATGCTACTCGAAATTTCTTCCTCTTTTTTTACCAAGAAGGATTGAGGATACTAATGGGCGTGGACTGTCTACAGAACTTTATGCGTCCAGCAACAGCTGTGCAATAGCCCTTAAAATCGATTTATAATAGTTTTATAGATGTTTATAAAACGTGATCGGATGTCAATAATATTACACGTTTTGATATCAGGTGTTCATTTATGGATATAGTTTGTTATTTTAGGGTTACATTTATTTCTTCAATGATGGGCTGTTATTATTTTTAAAACTAAAATTATAGATAAAAAGTATTTTAATTTAAAATACGGTAAGTTTTGTAACAAACTATTAAAACTAACATAATTTAATAAAAAATGGTTACAGTTTTGATTTGTTTTTAAACATGCCAATATAAACATAAATTATAAAAAACAAAGTTAAATCGTGATACATTAGCTAAAAAAAATTCAAAAATAGAACGCTTTGAATTGACGCGAACACGCAAACTCTCTCGTTCGAAATTCAAATCCCTATGGCGGCCTTTTGTTTTTTTATTCCCAACTTACTACTTAGCTGTTTCTTTCATTCTGTCTTTTTAATAGCAAAAGAATGGGATTGCGTGTAGCTCTTAATTTTTTAAATTTAATTACTTACTTCAGTATAAAAGACAATGGATAATGCGTTTCGCAATTAACTGTCGAGACATGCAAATTTTTTGTAGTCTTTTGTTTATATAATTATTTAATAGCCAAATAAGAGAAAGAATTTTGAATTAATGCAATTCAATTAAAATTTTACTTAGGAAAGGTACTGTTTAATATTATCAAAATGGTATTTGTAATGTAAGAAATCGTGTTTAATAAAACCTTAGGTATACCTACTCGACATCAATGGGAAGAAATTTTTCGATGCCTAGACAGAGTTTCATTGTTTCCCCTGCCACCTCCAAATATTTCGTTTTAAGTATATTTATATAATTTTATCCGAGTACTTTTGATTTTTCCTTTTTAAAATTATATAAATTCATTAATCAGACAGCAGGAAGCGAAAGAAGTGTGCATGTATCGCGAAACCTGACGATCTGTCCTCTCGGACTACCCCGTCAGGGATACAGCGTGAAGATAGTTAGTTCCATAATAATACTTTTTTTGAAGTTACTTTTTTTAATATACTATGCTGTTGCACTAACTCAACTCTGACTAGCTTTATAACTATGTTACACATATATCTAAAGATAAGTGCACTATCATGTTATTATAGACATCAAAAGTTGCATCACCAGATTCAAAGTAACGGGACACGCTGTGCAATACCGCACTGGTGAAAACAGGTTTTGTTTAGCAAAAATATGTAGATGTATAACAGGAGAGCTTGGATTTTGTTGCGTGCGGGCATTCACGACCTTTGTATGGAAGGGTTAGCTTGTTTGTAAAGATATTCGATGTTAATCTTAAATTCTATTATAATTTATCACCATGTAACTTAGTAGGAGGTTGTACTGTAAAAATATATTCTAAATTCTCATTAATGATTTAAACTTATTAAGTTAATTATAATCTTTACAAAATGTCTTGAGACAGCTGAAATGGAAAAAAATATGATTTTTCATTATGGTCAAAATGTGACTTATGTCATTTAATAAAGCAATCTGTCATTTATATTTTTTACGAACGAATACAATGCTGTGTAATCGGTTGCCATATCACAGTGTTTGCAGAGTGACGAATAAATCGAATATTTGGTTTATATTTTAATCAGTATTAAAAATCCTTAAGTCAAATATCAAAAGATTCAATAATATTTCAAACGTCGCAGTAATCGTCCGTCCCTTTTTTTTTTTCACTTAATTTAAACTCAAAAGATACTCGACTTAATTGCTCGGCGCCTTTCAAGAATCGAACTGATTTTGTAAGAGAAAGGGAAAATTTTCCCATTTTCCCCATTTTTTGGAGAAGCGGGGGCGTGTCGGGGCCATTGTGGAACGGTGATTAGAATTCAATTTTGGAACAATCGAACGAATATGTTAAGAATGATGCGGTGCATTTTAATTGGGGGGAACCATTCTCAATTTAATGATTGTCGTTTAGAATTTTTTGCACAATATTTTGATTGCACGGTGATTTAATTTTGACTATCTTCGTGCAATTGTGAGGAAAGAGATCGTATAATTTCTGTTTAATTTATATTATTAAGCATTTAGGTATAGAATCACTAAATTGAGCCAGTTGAAGCTGTCTCATTTTGTCTTTATTGCACGGAACAAATAGTAAAGAAATGAAATTGGGCGAGTAAAATTATTTTTAACCATTTTGTTTTATTTGCACGAATACTAAGTAATTTATATTTATTAAAATACGTTTATATATATACATAGATTGTTGAAGCGATATAAACAGCTTAATACTTAGATGAAACCTTACTAGTTTATATAAACTATAATAGAAATGAAAAAAATAGATTTAACCCAACCCTTTCAGTACCATATGGTTTATAATTTACCCAAATTAGTCACGTATACCGTGGTCAATAATAAAAATTATTTATAAAAAGTAACCCTGCAAATGCAGCAAGCCGCAACTTGGACACAATAGGGTAGAGACGTCCCGGAAGATATTCTTTCCATACCTGCGGACAAAATAATGGCCTTGCGCCATATATTTGCATAATAATAGTGGTGCTACTATTATTTTGGCGATATTGGCTAACAAACGCCCATTATAATATGGACAGCTGCAGGCCATTTTTTGAGGTCATTGTCCATTAGAAATTTTGATGCTCGCGAGCAATTGTAAGGACACAACCCTTTTTGATGTAAAAGTTATAATTGTGCTCGCAACACTAAAATAATAATAAAAATAGCTTGATGTTTTAGAGGTGAACATCATCGAAGCGTTATGACCAGTTTCATTTAAAACTCTTCGAAATACAAAAAACCCTTTTTCTTACTAAGTATAATGTTTTATTTTCTTACAATTTGTAGCGCCTTATTTTCCTATTATGTATTTTTTATTCTCTGTGATACTGATGCTGTAAGATGAATAGACGTAATTACAGGTTTAATTATAATTTGAATGTACAGAGCTAGTAAATAGCGAATATATAATGATTAGAGAAAAACTGCTATGTGCAATTGCTATAATAAACATTATACTACGTGACCTTTGTTTGTTTAACATAATATTAATAATATTTTGAATAATTCAGTAATCTAAGGAAATATTTAACAAAAATTTGATACACATAAAAACTCAGTTCACATAGGTCCCAAGATGATTCGCGTGTTAACGGTACAACATTATAATAAAACTGCATTTAATTTTGCAAACGTTGAAATAATAATTAAAAACGTCTAAAAAATAATACAGATTGACACACCGGACCCCTTTGTCCAACAAAACAACAGGTAATCGTAGGGTTAAGTTTAAGGGACGAACAATGGAAGACAAAAAATAAACGAAAGGGTTGATATGAAACGGAAGTATTGTATACATCGGCTTTTGTCTTTAGTTCGATAACGGTCAAGTTTTTTAGCCGAATTTTGTTAAACTAGTATACAAGTATCAAGAAAATTAAAGCGCGAATGTGTATTAAGACATCGTTGATTTGGGTCGTGGTCGCAAATTAGCTAAAAATGGTTGTAAACGTCCATACGCTAAACTTACCACTTTCCATCAGGTAGGCCGTATGCCTGTCTGTCAACTCAGTGCTTTAAAAAAATTCTATATTCTATTTATTTTAGCGTAGATAGAGAAATTCAATGGATATACTAGAAATCTTTATCTAGATTCTCATTCTCTTTTATTATTACCATTCGTTGGCCTCCAGAATTGCCTGGACTCCTATAAACTAAACAATTGAAATTATAACAAGATGCCGCTATTTTTCGCTTGCAGATATTTTCGCCGTAAATTTTTTTTGCTAATTAGTTCTATATGTCTGAAAATTAGGTTATTGAGGTATTATTAAGGTAGTAAAATAGAGATACTGTTTATGTCTGGCACCTAGCCTAATTTACAACTATTCAGGCAATTATGGAGGCTATGGTACATAGTATAAGTTAAATTTTCATTGTACTAAGTTCAAGTAAAACTTTAAGCCATTAAAGAACGATTCAACACTGCGACTGCCGATGAATTTTTAAAATGTTCCAAAGGATATTTTTTGAGAACATCCCCACTGTCTCAGATGGAGGGGAAGGGGGGGATGAATAAAAATAATTGCCGCCCGGGACTGATGACCCGCCAACCTCTTACTATTCACACGATCTTAGTTAGTGAAAGGGTTGGCACTTAGATTCAAATGTTCGATTTATTGTTGAAACTGCAAATACACACATTAATTCTTATTTTATATTTAGTTTCTTTCCAGCTAAGGATTAATAACGGTAGTGCATAACAGTGATAGGGTTGACACCTCTGTAAAAATATTTGAGATCTTGTTTGAACTGTATGATCCAGACAAACTTTAAAGAAATAAATAATTATCTGTTAAAAAAAAACTTAACTTAACTATCTTCACGCTGTATCCCTGTATTCCTGTATTAATTATCTGTTAATAGATGAAATACGATAACTATCTGATTTACAAACATTAAAGTCAAAAATATCGAAAGGCAATATTCTAAACAGTTGAAATGAATTCAAAATACAGAATAAAGTATATATCAATCATATTTTTGTAGAAAAATCTAGTTTAATATGGTCCAATTCGATTAGTTATAGCTCTAAATTATTGGAGTAATGGAGTAATACTTAAAACTTACACAAAAAGGAATACAAAACGTGACTTTAACTAACTTTATTTTAAAAAATAACACCTAATTTGGCAAAAGCATTAAGACAAAATTCAAAATGTCGTTATCAACCCTAGACTAAACTACGAGGAAAACTTGCCAACTACTACAAGATTTTGTTCCTTTTGCATTTTTCCCGAGTGCAAAACGTTTGCTTTTATCTTTTTTTTCGCTTAACCCTCCTCCTTGCGCTGAATCTTTTTACTCGTCGCTGAAACGTGTACCCTTTTCAGGAGTTGCTTGACTATCTTTCTTAAGTTGACTGTAAGAAAAGGTTTCGGCACGAATGGAGTTGATTACGAGTTATTTTTTTTATAAACTTGTATCAGTTGGGCCAGGAATACACATGGTGAAAAGTGAGCATACAATATGTATGCCTCTGCCACCCCTTTTGGGATAAGGCGTGATAGATAAATATGAACTTATATAACACGGCAATGAGCTCATCACCACCTGTTACGTGGGACTAAAATACATACGGTGTAATGTGGGCGTATAGTATGCCTCTGCCTACCCCTTCGGGGATAAAGGCGTATAAATATGTATGAATGTGAACTATATTATATTTCTAAATTCGAAGTCTAATAACGAGATCCATTCCATATCACTACTGATAGTTAAATAAAAATCTTGATAGTGGTACACACGTTATTTTCGAGTTAATAGACTGTTCTGATTAATTTATAACTGTGATAAAATTGATTTTAATAAAGTATAGTTATGCATAATAATAATTAATAGATACCTAATCCAGTATTTAACAATGAAACTCAATATTACTTAATACGATGGTTTTTTTTATACCACTGAGGTGGCAGACAAGCATACGGCCCACCTCAGTCATTTTATTATAAATATAACAATGATTTGCATTATTATATTTATAATATAATAATGATTTTTATATTCTAAGCGGGTTTCTTCAAGCGGGTGTTTACCTTAACCCTAGTACATAATTGTAACCTATTTATTTGATGGTTGGTTAGATACGTAAAATATTTACCTGCTGGCATAATTCTTTTAATTAGAAAAAAATACTAATGTTAATAAAACTTAACGTGTTCCATTGAAGTCTCTATAGCGTTCTGTATTCCTTGAAAACTCCTTAAGTTTTTATTTGACCACTGAAGCATTCGCGAGATAGCGCCGCGGTGAAAATTAAAAAAAAATTGAGATGAGAAAGAAAGATTCTACTGCGAAGTTTCCCAAAGTAGGAGTGAAAACCCTCTTGAAGCAGTTTTTATTACTTTTACAAAGTTAAGAAATACTTTTAACTGTGTTCTGTTTTTTTTTCTTGAATCGATTACAATTAAAAAGTTATGAATTGATAACAATTTGTATAAAATCGTCTGTATTTTTTTGTAAAGTGATTTCTTAAGTGATTCTATGCTATGAGTCTGTACCTATGCCTTAATTACTAAACCTGTATTTTCTCATAGGTGTTGTGTGTTTAAATTAACGCAGAGATAATCATCAGATAGAGCATAATTTCTCAAATTCGAAATACTTATATAACTTTCGTAGTTGCCAATAAAAGGTTGCATGACTTCTTTTTGTCTGCTAGATTTGAAATAACTTTTTCTTTTTAATTTTATAAAGATCACTCGAAATAAATTTAAGTAGATACCAAGCTAGTTTCAATGTAAAATCCGTTGCCAATATTATCAACATAAAACAAAATGGCTTCCCATTATCCATATTTAACAGTAAGTCAATACGAATTCCGGCCGAACGCAGGTGGAATACTATTATATTTTTTTAGCTCGCTGCCCACCCCAAAATAGTCGGGGGCGAGCGCGGGCGATGGGGCGATAGTTGGGTGGGTGCGTGACCCCACCTACCGACCCCACTGGGTGGGGTGAGAGGAGGTTGCACCACCATGTGTGCACGCAAATTTGAGGCCCAATAATTTAAATTTCGAATAGCAAATGATTAATGTTGTATAATTTTACAGATATATGTACCTACATACGAATAGTGTTCGTAGGCAAAATATTTCCTCTGGTATGTAATAATATGAACGCATTCAATGATATCTAATGTAACATTATCATATATTTATCAGTCAAATTAAAACGATATATCTATGTGTGTACATATGGGGTTAAATAGTTGAACTTTTGCATTATTAATATACTTATCTGTGGTAAAATATATCATCTAGGATTTTAGGGTAACAATTTACAATTTGTTTTAAATATAGCATAAAGATTTTTATAACTACATATATTATTTTTTTAAATATAACTTTTGGATTAATATTTATATCAATTACATTACAAAGATTGTATAATATTGGATATGGTAGAAGTTCTTCAAAGTATCTTTTCTCAGTCACAAATGTAAATATTATATTAACCATTAGAAAAAGGTTATAAGCTGCAAGACTTTACTGCAGAAGTGTTCAGAAGAATATTTGATTGATGAGTAAAGGTGTGATCCTAAACTGTAGGTAGGTGCCATTGGCAAAAGTCTGTACAAATACTCCTTAGTCTATTATTCTACAGAAAGCTATTTTGGGAATATAATTTAAGTACTATAGAGCAACAAATTCAACCTCTACATTGAAAAGCACTTCAGATGTTTATGTGCCGCAGGTAGGTAGGAAATGTTCTAGTCCTAGGCATGAATACAGCGATTAGTTCTTTTTTTAAATGTTCTTTAATACTTACTAATCGAAATTTAAATCAAATATGTGATCCTTTCAATTTAAAAGAATTCGAAAAATTTGTATCAATACCCTTTTTTTTAGTTTAAAAAATAGACATTTTATAGATGTTTGAAATATAGGAACTATCTATCAGGTTATTGCAAATGGCCGGGTTATTTCAAAAACAGACGCTACAACGGTTGTCCAGACATCGTGGGCATGGGTACAGTAAAACCGTCCATTTGAAATAACTACATAAACCTTTACTTACCTACATAATTAAATAATTTCAAACTTCATGTGTTACATGTTGTATAAAATTTTAAACTATTATTTATACTAACTATCTTCACGCTGTATCCCTGACGGGGTAGTCAGAAAGGACAGATCCCCAGGCTTCGCGATCCATGCATACTTCTTTCGCTTCTTGTAGATTCATCATTTATACATTCATACAATCACTCCTTTTTCGCTGAAGAGGTAAGCAGTGGAATATTATACGCCCACGTTTAACTAGTTGGATCCCACATAATAGATCAGTATTAACTAATTCTGATGGATTAAGATATAGAACTTTAGGAGGTCTGTAGACAATGAGTAAAAGATATTTCTGGCTAATGGTGATTGCATTACTTTCGTATTAGATTGTTAACATTGTTAATAAATAAATTGGTAACTTCTTAAAATAGATTATTTTTATTTACTTGTCAAGTTTACCCATAGAAATCGAAATTACTCTCTAATAGAAATGGCGACACTTTCGTGAGCTTATGATAATTTAACTGCATATTAAACTCTTATTAAATTGTCAGGTTAAGCTATAGAACACAAAAGTTATATCTGTAAATTGTATAGCAAGATAGGCACATAATTTTTTTTTTAATAAATCACCCATTTTGAAACAAGAAGAAATAAGTTTTTTTTTTAATCGATGAGTAATAAAGGCGCTCGAATAATCCACCACGATGTGTATAAAACGGCGCGAAGTCTGCGTTCCAAATTCAAAAATAAATTGCGCAGTGCACGAGCTCTGGTCGTCGTTTTAAAATCGACGCGCAACGAGATATGTTTAATTTTAATTTTCGAATCTTCCACCTTATCTATGGTAACATACGTCTATCCTGTAATATCGTAACCGCACGTCTATGTATGTGTTTGTCTATGAATGTAATAATTTGTTTTCATTGCAAAAGTACCTATGCGAATTAATACTTTATGTATGTGTGCATTGCATTTATGACTACTTGATGTCATAATAGCATGAATTAGTAGATTTATATAAAATCACTAGCTAACCCCCGCGTCTTCGCCCGTGACATATTTTGAACCCTCATCGCATCCATTTAATCCCATCGCTTTTACTTTTATAAAAATGTATTCAAATTCTCCCGATTTGTTGACATTTTTGATCTCCTAAAAAGTAGTAGATTATCTAACACATTTTTTTTACATTCGGATCAATTGTTGCTGAGATTAGCGCATCCAACCAGACAAACACACATACAAACAAACTCTTTAGGTTTATATATTAGTGTAGATGTAATTATTAAATACATTGCACTAGTTTGTACAGCGCTTAATGTAAATCTTTTATGTTGTTAATTTTTAACATGATGGCAATTGAACCAAGGAGCAAAAAACCCAAGTTAAAAAAAACACAAAGTATCAAAAACAATTTTGTCAGTTTAAACTTCTTAAAAGTCTTTTAAAAGACGAAAAATAAAGTTCTTGTTCGAGTCAAATTAAATTAAATCCACTTAAGTCACGTCTCTGAGACACGCGTAGATTTTAATCATTATTATTTGAGATTACATTTTTTTACTTAAAAACGTTTTTAGGTTTACCGTTTTTGTAATGTCTGCGAAGTTTTTAAGTGTCTCATAATTATATCGTTTCAAAATAGCATTATATAGCTGGATTCCTTTGCCTTTGTTAGCTGGAAACGTATATTGTCAAATCTACCGTGCTTTGTACCTATTGCGTTATGCGTTTTTTGTTTAAATAATATTTGTCTGTTTTTTTTGTTGTGCATCATCATATTGTTCTTCTTTCGTTCTTTACATTAAATAATGAACAATTTTCATTAATACCTGTTTTTATAATTGGGTGTTAATGGATATGGCCAATTTAAGAACTCAAAACCAATAGAGATTTTATCATTTAAAAAAATTAATCCTTTTGCAGTGTGATCATTTTAGGATATGAGTTTCCGCGGGATCTTGGTAAATAACTTTAAGCTTATACGATTTTCAAAACTAGTGCAATAACCTTGTTTTATGTGTAAAAATGGTAGCTTCTTAGACATAAAAGTTGTGTAAACGTGCTATAGTGAAAGGCAGTGATATATTGGAGTGAAATGCTATTTAACATCTTGCCGTGCAAATTCAACTGAAAGCCTCAATAACGCTCTACCACGTTAATGGGGCAAGGACACAGGACCTGGGACTAGACTTGACATCGACAAGGGACTAGACAGAACTGAATTAAAACATAAGAATGAAGAAATATGGAATAAATAAGATTTGGCTAAAAGGTCTTATTAGTAACCAAGGCCATAAAATAATTTAAAAAAAAAAGGTCAAGATATTTTAGAATTCTTATTTTACGAATTGACCAATTCGCCCGGTGGAACGTATAGTTATAGATACTTACAGCATATATATTTAAGAACATATAACATTTAACATAATTAAATTATTATTACTTGCGGACTTCTGCAGCTTATACTGTCTGAAGCAGCATTTTTTGCCTGATACAGCGGTTTTTGCCCGAAGCAGTGACAAACGTCATTCCTCTCCATGAATTGTATCTCAATGTATTTACAATAGCTAAGTAGGTACCTATGAATCCTTATGATTGCTATATCTTATTCAGAGCATGTCTAAATTGAACCACTAATAATTTCATTTATTTTTTTAAATTGAAGTTATTTTTTATAAAATACTAAAGAATGCCCCACGATTTCACCCGCGTTGTACCGTACTTGTGATAATACAGAGATAAAATGTAGCCGAAATTACACCTTATAACTTCAGCTATCTGCCAGTAAAGATCCTGCGAAAATCGATCCAGCCGTTTCAGATATTAATCGAAACAAAAAAAAAACTTTGTTAAAAGCTGTTATTTTGGATTTACAAACAGCTGTATATCCTGTATACCTATAGATCCATAAGCAATAGAATAGTACCTACCTAAAAGTTGTAGGATAGGATACAACGTTTTAAACAGGCTATAAATTGTAAACACTATAAATATAATTTTCATAAATCCCCGTATCTCAAAAACACGCGACCCAGGAACAAACCCACTGCCAACTGTCTCCATAAGAATGTTTTATGCCTACGCATTCGAGTCAAAGGTGGCTTGTGGTACTTTTGTATGTAAATCGAACGCGTAGGTTTTAGTTAGCGTCTAGTTCCAGGTCTTTGTTAGAGACCTGGATTCTAAATATCTAGCTTTCGAAACGTTTTTAGGTAGCTAATTAGGATTTGTAGCTACAGTATTGCCGTTGGCAGGAGTTAGGTTAATTAGATACTTTATTGTCGCTCTATTTGAGAACTAAATTTTTTGTAACTATATCGTTTTTTAAGTGAAACTTATTTTATCCACGTTGAGAGAAAATTTATAGCTGTAAAAAATATTCACGATTTTCGATTACGCGCCATGTTATTTAAAGTGAAACTTCTTTATCATAAGTAAAACTTCTTTATCGACGTATGATAGGAATTTTATAGCTGTAAAAAAAATTCGTTAAGAAGTTTCACTTCTAACCTGTAGTAGGTAGGTCTAATTTATAAGTGAAGGTACTCGGGTACACACACATTTTTGTTTTTATTTTTACCTAATTTCATAATATAATCATTTCATACATCACTCATTCATCATTACTCTATATCTATGGTATTTTTACTTAATTTTTTGTCATATTAAACTAAATCCTACTCAGAATTTAGAAATCCGTTCACGATCTAAAAGATATCATCCTTTTAACCATCGTACATCGGCCAAACTGTGCTAAGGCAAGCGCCTTTCCCTTCGTATTCATAGTGAAATAGCAAAAATAGCTATACTGCTAACAACCAATTTAACTAGAGCTGTAACTCTTCGCCTTTATGTACAACGAATATAAAATATTAACCGCGACGGAGGTCTTGTAAAATTGGAGGTTTTGCGCGTAGGTTGAGTAAGTTCTATATGTTGAAAAATGGCGGTTCAGCCACAATAGTATAGGGAACGGCGAACCCGGAAGACATATTGACCATAGACAAGATTAATCTATAGTACGTTTGATTTTTTTTATATTGCAATTTTGTGTTTTTATTGTCATTGGTTTTATTTGTTGTCTTGAAAAGTATTATACTAATATGTATTTTCATCTTATACGTATATAAGATGAAAATGTATATTAACATATTAATCAATTTCAATATTCTGGTTAATAACTCATGTAGCGTAGCTAATGTGTTTTTTATAACAAAATCTTCACTATAATTATAATGATTGATAAATTGTTTGTTCTTTCTTGACGATCGGTATGAGTTTGAAATTTTTTTAAGTAAGCTATTTTAACTTTACTTTAAGTTAGTAAGGCATCTTTTGATGCAATGAATTGCCTATTTTAAACCTGCTTATCCACTGAAAGCTAAAATACTATTTCTTTCCTGAACTATAAATAACCATCTAAGCAAAACCGTAAAATTATCCAAATAGACGACTCTCAGATTTCAGACATACCTTCTTGAAAATAATTCTTTGTATTTTTACGGTTTTGTTTTGTCCAACCACAAAACTTATCATCAAAATTTAATGGAAAAAAAAAAGCCGAACCCGTAGGTATTACCCTATGACTACAGTCTATCTAGTGTTTCAATCAACGGCCATCATTTTAAAACTGCTAAGTAAATTACATTAATCAAAATGGATGACTATAAAACAATCTTATATTGTACACAGTTCATCGTCTTTCAACAAAATTGATTGAATTAATGCCATAGTGAGTCGCGTGGTATTGTGGTATGTTTACAAGCAAACCTAAGGCCCCGGGTTCAATTACCTGGGCTGCCAACAACACAACTTTCATAATTATAAACTATACATTACATTTTTCAAAACTCTATTTCACCGAAAAATACATTTGAATTTGAATCACATCTGTTACAGTCTTAAAAATTTGACTCTATTCACAATAGATGGTGTTTTACTCAAGTTATAAGACAGATATTTTTGCATTATTTAAATTATTCTTCTTCTTATTTTCGAACTTTCTCGGCATGTCAAAGCCAAAATCAAGTAATTTATTTAATCTTTCTTGTTTTGTCAATTTCGTTTTCATGTCAAAAGTATAAATCTTCTTCAATTATAGTAGGTTTTATACGTTAATCTTTTATTCAAATTAAGTATATTATTCTTGTAGATAGCAGCGTATTCATGTATAGGTTTGTTCAAAGTTTTACCAATTAACGTGGTAGTACCGTTAATGGGCCTTCAGTGGAATTTGTGCGGCAAGATGTAAAATAGCATTTAACTGCGACATATCGCTGTCTTTCAATATAACACGTTTACACAACTTTTATGTCTAAGAAACTACCATTTATATCTACACTTAAAACAATGTTAATGCACTAGTTTTGGAAAATAACATACTGCAACCGCATGCCATGCGCAAAGTTCCCGCGCAAACTTTCTTTATATAATTCATGTCATTCTAAAAGTTTTGTTTTTTTTTCGTATATGTTTGACTTTTTTCGGTTTGAAGACTTTGTCACAGTTAATTAAGGTAAAAGTTTTTTTTTAATTTAAACATTGACCTTTCTTGTTCTTTATTTTGTTTTGAAGCTCTTTATGATGCTAATCTTTTCATAAGATGTCTTTTAAATATCAGCGTATTTATGTCTAGGTTTGGTTCAACATTTACTCCAGCAGGGGAAAGCTTGGCGTTAGTGAAGCTTTTTGTGGAGTTTACGAAATAAACCTGAGTTATAACACCATCATATATTAATGTTTACAAATCGATACTCGTATGTAAACAATACAGAGTGGAATGTCCTCCGCTTCTCTTTTCTTTCGCGCCAAAAAACCTCTATGTTAATTTAGAGCAATTACTTGTGACAAGATACGTTTTATTATTGCACTTAGATTACAACAGAAGTTCCGCTGCTCCACTAAACATGACAACTAAACATGATAATTATGAATATCTTTATGATTACAATTTATAACATGACAATTTCTTTTATCAATCTATATTCACGCTGTAACCCGGACGGGGTAGTGATCCTGCATACTTCTTTCTCTTCCTGCAAATTCTTTAGTCCTTTTATACATGCACCGGTATCTTGCATGGGTATCCGAGTACTTTGACAATTTTTAGGACTAATGAAATCAGATCTGTATCCAGAATACAAATCTAGTACCTTAATGGCAGAATCGAGTTTCACATTATATATTAATGCCAACAAAAATAATCATGAAATCTTAATAATGTTCTGAATTCCAAATTTAAAGAAAATGTATCGTTACTTTTCTATACTAAAGCTGAAGAGTTTGTTTGTTTGTTTCTCTACTACTACTACTGGTCAAATACTTCTTGTGTTGGATAGCCCATTTATCGAGGAAGGCTATAGGCTATAAATCATTACGCTACTACCCTGAAGAGCGGAGCAGTAATCATAAATGTCGACAAATCGGGCAAATTTTTATGCATTATTGTAGAATTTATAAGCGACGGGATTTAATAGTTGCGGCGTGAATTCAAAGTACGTCACCAGTGAAGCCGTGGGGATCGTCTAGTTTAAAATATACGTCTACTCTAATTAAGAATTACATCATAGAATGTTATCATAGATTTGTTCCGATACCGTAAGCTTTGGGCACTCCTTAGAATGAAGTAAGTACCCACCATTTGTAACTACTAACCTTTGTGGCGCGTCATAATTGAGGATTGTTATACGTCTATGGTATATTTACTAGTAGCTAATGTCTTAATTATGTACTTCCAGTCAATTTTAAATACAGAACGACGGTATCTTTTGAATTATAAAGGACACTAACGATAGTAAACGATCAGTACATAAGTATAGGTATTTGGTATTTTAAAAATGGCTGAAAAAATAAGGCCCAATGGCCATATATATTTAAAAATAGTATTTTAGAATTGATTAATCATAATAACTTCTTTTATATTTAAGAAAGTTATACGAATTTATATATAATTAGTGAGTGTAATAATAGTAATAAGTCAATGTAATAAGCAATTTTAATGAATGTTATATAATAAGTATAAACTTATTTTAAGTAATGGATTTGTGTGTGTTCCTGCCTACCTATTTGTCTAATACATAACAGGCTTGCAGACAAACACATTGATATAACACTGATCTATATATGACTACAGTTACAGTATAATCATGTATTGTACTTAAACATATGTAAATTTAAAAGAAAATGCAAATTTAAATGTAAATTCATGTTTGTTACGAACTTTAAGTCATTAGAAGTGAATTTCACATAATATTAGATACAAGGACAGTACAATCACCACTAAAATCCACCATTAAATATACAAGACGATATTTACCTACACCACTTTTATCAGCAAACTAATAAACCATACTTATAAAATTAACTGCTAATAAATATGGTGATCGGACCGTTACCTCACATACATATCTAGTCGCATCTAGGAAATCATTCTACAATAATCTTAGTACCTTGTGCGTATAATATGCACGCATTCTTCCCAGACATGCAAAATTCACGAACACAAACAAAGCCAGGACTACGAAGATACGAGTCTGTGTGTTACAACTGCGACTGTGTTAGTGCGTTCAACGACCTATGCATTTGCTTGCAGTACAGGCTAAAAGTATGCGTTCGTTTTATTATGGTCTTATTTTAAAAATGGAACGCCACGTTCGGTTTCTTTCGCGTTGGGTTAGGTCGCGGTCGTGATTTTTAGGATACGAAACTCGAGTTGTTTCAAATTTCGAACTGGTTTGCGGTTCCGTTGTGTAATATTACCGTTAGTGTTCGATTTTCGAACGCTGATTGTTCAAATATTGATATTCTGCTTAGATAAACGGAATGTACGGTATCGTTATACTGCCACACTTAGAGATTTGTTACACTTAAATGATACATAGTTTAGATTAAAACTGTATTTTCTTAACAAAAATAAAATGATCCTTAAATAAGATCGTTTTTTTTTTGTATCAAACACACACACACAAAATATTTTGATTAATTGACGGAATCAACTTATGTACACTCACTTTAGCAAATATGTAATACACCTTCTTTTTCGAGTGTAACGGTAAAATATTAAAGAGGTGAGAGGTAAGCACTCCCAATCATGACTAATAACAGTTAAGTCTGTCAAGACAGACTGTCGTATCAAGACTTCTCTATCTTAACGCCGAATACTGAATACAATTAGGTCTAAACCCACTCAGAATATCCAGACCAACTATGTACCTATATAGATTTTGTACCCTATAAGATATTATTTTTCTCCTCTACTTAATTAAAATCTTATATAAACCAAAGGGCTAGAAAATTTCTATCAAACAATTTCTAATCTGGACCATAGAAGCTTAGAACTCCAGTAAATGTCTTCATCCACTCGTCTTAAAATCCGATTCGGGCTAACAAAAAAACTAGACCGAAAAATAACCGTACTTTTTTTCATTCACAGGTGAACGTCCATACAAATGTCATCTCCCAGACTGTGGGCGAGCCTTCATCCAGTTGTCAAACCTTCAGCAACACCTACGAAACCATGACGCTCAGGTCGAAAGAGCAAAAAACAGGCCCTTCCATTGCAATATTTGTGGAAAGGGCTTCGCGACTGAAAGCAGCCTTAGGACGCATACAGCAAAGGTTGGTATCTAAGCTGCGATTTTTTAAAAATAATTGAGAAATGCCCACAACGCCATCTAGTCTCACATTATGAAAAACAAAAAAAATCTTAAAATAAATTCTGAAATCTTACAATTATTTGTTCAGACTCGGGCTAACAACAAGTTACGTACTCTATCACTTGACTCTTGAAGCACAAGAGATTAGAGAAGAGTAGAGTAGGTACTTCTTTTATTTTTATGGATCTAGCACAAAGTATCTAAGTAACCTCCTGTTCTATTCTTTGTCTATCTTGTATATTGTTTCTCGGTCTATCTTTATACACACAATCTTAATCTTAATATGTAATATTATAAATGTGAAAGTTTGTATGAATATTTGTTACTCTTCCACGTAAAAAATATTGAACGGATTTTAATAAAACTTTACATCAATGTAGCTTAAACATCAGAATAACACATAGGCTACTTTTTATTCCGAGAACAAGTTCCCGTGGGAAACGGGAACGGGAAACTTCTCTTCCGGGCGAAGCCGCGGGCGTCAACTAGTAATTATACGAGTATAATAGACTACCGTTCCTTTTTATTAGTTTTAAGTGTTTTCCTGGATTTGAGGCCTGGGGTTAACCTTTGTTTGGCTGCTAGGAGCACCTATCATTTGGCTTTTAATTTTCGGCAGTCTTGGAAGCGGCTGCCGTCTGACGTCCTAACCTTGTTAGAGAGCTTACGTCGTTGCCTCTTCAAGCAAGTGCACCACCAGCTGTTGAAGTCACTTGAATTCTGGGGATCTAGGTGGAGCCCCTTATACCCCAATGCATCAAATACACATATAGACATATGCATCTCCATATTATAAGTACCGAAATTTGTTCTATGAAAATAAGGAAGTTCAACCCACTCACAGTCGCCAGGCGCTCATAAGAGTTTCAACATTGCCAGTCAGCAGGTGTAGGTACTAGTTTTGTCGTGAGTTTGGCTTGGTGTCCCAGAGGTCTATTAGTAAAGTATACCTCAAAATTGCTGTCACACAAACGAGCAATGATTTTTTTATTAGTCATGTTCGGGAATTAAAGTGTCAGTTCTCTGTAAAGTCCTTAGCCATGTTCAATTCGGGGAATCTATCTCTGATGTTGGAGAGCTTTCCACAGCGTCGATACAGCGTGGATAATTTTAATTAAATTTTCTATTTTTATTCAAAATTGTGGATTTTGAAATTGTTTTCGGTCATTATTATCTTTCATTATTAATTTTTATCATCTTTATTATTTGTTTCAAAATTATCAACAAACAATTTTGGCTGTTTATTATACTTTTTTTACGAAAACCAAATTTGTATTTTGGCTGATTTTATTTTCGAAATTCCTTCTCGAGTGTATGTTATTTTTTTAAATATAATTATGTGTTATTTTGAATGTGTCCTAATCTTTCAACTGCTATGCCCGCATCGCCACCGCCCGGTGGAACAGGAGCTTCAGCTGCACCTTGGTGTTTTGCAGCAACACGCGGCACTAATGATAGGTGGCGCTGCCGCAACACCATGCCCTATTTGCCATAAAGTGGTATTTGGTGGCGAAGCACTTGTAGAACATATGAAGAACACACACAAGGATCCAAACGCATCCGGTGTTGCGAGTAAGTTTCCCGAGGACCATCGGATTTTTCACTATCTTCGTCAGGATAGGTGAATTTGAAAAAAGAACTTCGAGTTTCGCTCAAAGTTCCTTTTTCAATTTGTTTCGAAAATAGAATGTCGATATGCGGCGTTCTATAAAATTTGAAATAGAATATCCTTTGACATTCTGTTTTCAAATGTTTGTTGGGTTTAGTTTTTAATTAAGAATAAGTCATCTTTTCTATTATTAACGTATTTTGTTTAAACATATTACCATTGATTCATATAAATGTTAGCTAATTAATTAACGTAAATATATAAACGTTTTAATAGAAGAGATTTGTTAGGAAATAAGTGTTGTCACTGGAAGTTTGTAAATTGGTCATTTGAAAGCTCTTACCTGTTCTTATCGGTTGTGAATTTGAGGTTATAAAAGCTTCCAGCTGGCACAAAGCCACAAGGGGTGTTGGTTTCAATATCAACAGCTAAACAAAAACGTATCGTTTCCATAAATCTTAGTGCTAACTTAATAAATAAGGAGTGAATGCGGTCCGGGGGACTAAATGTTATTGTTTAAGTACCATTCTGAGGGTAGTCTGTTTTGCAAACATTTCTTGCTCAAACTATGAATTCTTCGGATGGCGTTCCTCCTATATTATGATAACATGTTTTGTTTATGTATCTAATGGCAACATTTTCCCGTTTTCTATTGTCGTTTCGTTGGCATCCATAGTTCCATTAATTGGTATATGTTTTAATAATACGTACATCCACTCAAATATTGATTTGAAATACCCATTTGTTGTCATTATGTTCATTTAACATGTAATTTTAAGTAATGGTGGTATTTTATTGGGCAGTTAAAATATCTTTATAGATAAATCACAATTCTTTATGGTTAAATTTGAATCGTATTTTAAATTTGTCCCCCATTGTAGCTTATAAACTCATCAATAAAATACCACACTCAGACCAATATGATTTAACAAGAAAAAACTAACCAGTTATTTTTTTCTTTCCCCCCCTCTAACCCACTAACCTACCCACTCCTGGTGACTAGGCCCTCCAGCTACGTCACCGTACCCAGCGCAAGCTAAACCTATTGATCCTTATATAGCGAAGCGACGGACGGCCAATCATCCCTGCCCCGTCTGTGGCAAGCACTACGTGAATGAAGGCTCCTTGAGGAAGCACCTTGCCTGCCACCCAGAGACGCAGTTAACAAGTGGTCTTCGCATGTGGCCATGTTCAGTTTGTCAGGCTGTGTTTACGCATGAAAGTGGTAAGAATTTATTTGTACCCAAATACCTTCAATTATCTTCACTACGCATGAGGACAATATCCGAAAAAACTGGCACAAACACACGAAACTGACATGACAAGACGATATTAGAATAAAACCTTTAGCAACACTTGTCAAAAGTTATATCAAAGACGTTTTTTTTGATGTCACAAGTCAAACTTTAGATTTTCCCAAGTTTCTAGAAATCATGTTACTTATTTTTTCATCCAAAATTTCAGGCCTACTATCACACATGGAGCATATGAGAATGGAACCGAAACATCAGTTTGCTGCCCAATACGTACTCTCCAGAGCAGCAGCCGAAAGAAGAGAGCGAGATCTCATCGCTGCCGTCTCTGCCGGTGGATCCGGTCTACTGAACCTTGCACCTCCCTCTCCTGCTCACTCCGACTCCTCGTCAAACGGACGACTCTCATCTTCCGCCGGCTCAGAAGCAGGAGTAGCAGTCAATAAACTAACAGATCTACTGAGGTCAGCCAATAATGGACACCAGGCGTACGGAGACGAGAGAGTCGCAGCAATAGCGGCAGCGGCTGCGAACATGATGGCTCAGCCCGGGGAAGGAGCGAGTGCCGTTCAAGTGGCCGCCGCGAACCTCGTGTCAGCGATGAGACAACAGCTGGCCAGAGAGCCTCCTCCGACACAGCCGCCCCCAGAAACACCCCCAACGCCTACCGAAGCCGCGCTAAGAATCCAACAGGCCGAAGCATTACTCCGAAGTCAGGCGGAAGCGCTCCGATTGGCCGTTTCACAGGCTGCCGCGGCTCACGGCAACGAGGCACCGAGTCCTTTAAGACACAATGGAGGATTTCCTCCCCAACCACCAAACGACGGCAATGGGCAAATATCACCAGAATTAGTCGAAGCGTTCAGAATCGCCCAGGAGCAGAGATTGGAACAAGCGTTGAGGTTACACGATCCGAGAATGCTGGGTTTTAACTTGTCGTCACCGGTGCAGCAAGCCGCTCAGCAGGCAGTCGCCGCTCAGCAGGCTGCAGCACAGCAGGCCGCCCAGCAGGCAGCTCAGCAAGTCGCTCAGCATGCCGCTCAAGCCGCTCAGGCCGCTCAGCAGGCTGCCCAACAAGCCGTCCAGCAGCAGCATATGCAACAAGCGGCTCAAGCTGCTCAGGCTGCGCAGGCTGCCCAGCAAGCGGCCCAGCAAGCAGTCCACCTGCAGCAAAACCCTCAGCCATGAAAATTTAGTTATTACTAATCCGATGCGATTTCGACGCAATAGTTGTAATTTAGCTCGTAATTCTAGTGAAAAGAGGAAAAATATATAAAAGTGTCTTTTTGTATTAATTAAATGAAAAACAAACGTATTTTGACCGGATCTTTTACAGAAATCGCCTCTGATTGGTAATTAATTGCAATATTATTTTACCGAATTCTTGAGACCGTTACAATATTCTAATTTAGGTTTTGACCGACGAAAAAGTATACAATTATTAAATTTTAATGACATACCTAGATAGAATTAACTGTTGTACATAATGAATAATTTTTAGTGGAAAAGAAAAACAATGATGTAAATAAATAAAAAAGTACCTAAAATAGTCCAATGAATGAACAAAAAATGGAACAAAAACTCGCCCGATTAAAGAATTAGATATAGAAAAAAGCGACAAATAATATGACAGTGCAATGTTTAGTTATTTGTTTTGATTATTATTGAGTGTTTCTATTACTATAATTTTATTATTAAATATAATATATATTTATTTTTATTAGCTTTATTACCACAGAACAGTGAATTTTTTAGCTTAGTACAAACTTTTAGATGTGCCAAACTGGTTTAAGCACGGTTTATCGCATTTACCGACAGTTTATTGCAATATATTTGTTGCACTATGTTTTCCATAGGATATATTATTATTAATTATTATTGAATATTAATTATTTCTTTATTAATCTTTTCACTTTGCAATAACACGTCTTATGCTAGTCACGTTTTCAACGCACAAAATAATTCTATTTAACAAAAATTGATTTTATTTTATAAATTTTTATTTTTATTTCGAAATTCTCTTATATTTTTTTGGCGTATATTATTTTTAAATGCCATATTAGATACTACATATGTAAATAACGTAGCAATATACGTAAACGTTAATGCTTTTGTTTTATATAATATAAAATACAATTTATTTCAACATTAATTACTTCAATAATTTAACTGGAGAATAATTACTTATTTACAAAATGATTTGTATAGCTGTATATATATCGAAAAAAACAAAAATTATTAATTATTTTTTCAGAAGACTGCCGCAGAAAAAGATAAGTAATCTTTTTGTAAATGTAAATAAAAATACGGATTGTAATGATTAATAAAAATAGCGATTTTTCACTGAACTTACAGTCAGCAAGACAATTTATTATAATTGGACAACGTCGATTTCATACGAAATACACCATCTGAGCATCGACAAACATACCGTGAGTAGACGAACAAAAACACAAGACATTCTTTTCACCATGGATGTTCAAACAGCCCAAATACTAACATTTATTTTTAATTTTCAAACAAGCATAACATAACAGCAATAGCCCAGAAATATTTTCAAAATGATTGATTAATTGAAATCTTTATCAATTATAAAATCATCAATAAACAAACAACACATACAGTTGCCGCAATAGATTTATAGTTCATAATATTGTAAAAATTTCTCTATTAACTAAAAAAAATAACTGAGAAATTTTTGCAACAAAAATTAAGAGAATGTCAAGTGTTGCCGAATATTAATTCTTTTTAATATTATCGACATATATAATAATAAGTGGCAATATATGTGAACTGAATAAATTATTTATATATTACGTTCATATAAATTGCATTAAACATATAATCGTAACATAGGTAAGGTACAAATAAGCTGAATTTAATGTACGTAATAATTTCATTCTTGAATTAATATTGATATTTTCGTGGCGTAATTAATACTTGAATTAAAGTATCATATGAAGTCGCGTTATATCAATGTAAATAGAATACAAAATCAATGCAATAGCCCAAAAAATCGTATATCATTTCAGTGTCATGATCTTTATTTGTGAATGAAAGTTTTTTAATTGAAAATTATTTTATTTATATTTACATTTTTTCTCAAATACAAAAAATTTCGATAAATGTCATTTATTAATTTGGTGTGTACAGGCAAGTAACAACGAGACGTGAAAGTTACCCGATACTGTATTTGTTTTCTAGGAAACGTGAGCGAAAATTTATAATACATTGGACAAGAAAAACTATTTGACTGAATATAAACCAAAAAATATAAATAATCGCATTAAAAATTGAAAGTGAACGGATCGCTATTTATGTAAAAAAAAATGTCCTCATAAATTTAATATATAATTAAATTAATGTAACAACAAAAGAAGTTCCTATGAATATTGTATAAATGGTATTGTTTTAAATTTAGGTCTTAGTAGAAGGAAAAATTTATCAACGTTTGGTATTTTTAAAGTTATAAATAATGTACCATCGTGTTAGCGAACTGTACTCGCTAGTGTCGAGTTGTACAAAAAGAAAATAAGAAGCACGGATCATGAATCCTAACGTTAGATATTTAGATCAAAAGTTACGTTTCCAAGAAAGTGTTCATATCAAACCGTACTTTATATTTCTGCGCGACGCATTCATATTGTAAAAAAAATATTTAAATAAAAAAATAACAAAATGGTCAAATTTTTATTCAACAATTGTTTGAGAAAAACTACGAAAATTACAATCAAAAACGAAGTGCGTCGCACAAAAACATGAAGATAACGTATTTTCTGTGATCATCGAAAATGGAATAGTTATAACAGATCGTGTCTGCGTGTTGTCAGAGGTTATTTTTATGTTTCGAAGGTGAAATTTTTTATATTCAAATGAAAAATTTTAACAAAAGTTTTTCTACATTTATTTTATGACGAAAAATTTCCGTAGTTAAGCAGTGTACATTTAATAATAAAGCCTAATTATTGTAGGTGATGTATGTGATCACCTATGCGGTGCCAAATTATATTATTATTTTGCTATAAATTTTAATATAACTTGGCTCCTTCTAGTGTCAATAGTACTGGTTTCAGTTAATGTCTTTTCATAAATGCGGATGTTAGCTCGCAGGTTTCAATTTTCAAACACGCTGTCAGAACATGGATACGACGCAATAATCTGTTATAGTTTAATTGGCTAATATTAATAATTAAAGTTACGGTATTGTGTTATTTGATTGTTTCGTTACTAGATGAATTCGTTGACAAACAATTTTATATGTTATATTATTCATAGAAATGTAATTGTACTTTCATTGAATTTCTCTTGAATAATAAACATTCTATTATTATACTTATCGCTCACAACTTACGACATCGAAATCGCAAACGACATTAAAGCGATTACATTACATTTATTATTTTGAAGTTATACAAAAATACTGTCAACTGTATTACATTTTTTAAACTTATTCAGCTCAATATTTGCACTACAGTTGATTTTATTTTTAACTGTTAAGTTTTTAAAACAATGAATTGCTGTTGTTTTCGTATTAAACATCCTCATTGTCTGTTAAAGTTTCAGTTTTGTCGCTTGTTCACTTGCGTAATTTATATCTTGTCTTGTTTTAAGATATATTTAGCCAAATATACATTAATCTTATAATATTTAAGTGTAGTCAAGATAGCCAGGTTTTCAATTATCTCACATTGTAGTCATTATATCTTAGAATATCGTAAGTTAGTATAATTAATGTAATGTAATTCTAATAACCATTTATAACATAAATTATTACCAATAAGTGTGTTTATAAATGGGATAATAAATAGCACAAATAAACCACTTTAAAAATGGTTAATTTGTGTTATACAGTAGAAAACAACGAATAAAAAATCAAATAAATACAAAAAAATGTATCTGTGTACCTAACTGTCATAGTTAATGGAATTTATTATTGGTGTTTAAATGGGAACTTATATATCCCGATAATGCGTCGTATCCAGTTACGAAAATAATAAAAAAATAACCGTCGAAAATTGTTTTTAATATTTATTTAACAAGAAAATTTCTAAAAATTAAACAAAGAAACAAAAACAAAATATTTGGCAACCATATAAGGAAAGGTGTATATGCAGTGAAGCATATGTGCCCAATTACACTGGATTGATATTGAAACCACTGACAGCGTGTTATATTTTGTCTTCTTTAACGTATTGTCTAGCCTCTGTAATGTCACATATGGCATTTGCGTTGTTACAATGTTATGTTGAATCGTTAACATTTACTTCGTTTATCTCTAAGAAATCGACCCAATTGGTGTAATTCTAGTCTTACCAACATTTTTTTTATCTAAAAAACTAATGTCGTGATCGATCAAAAACTATGTTACATTTTTGGAAATGGAACCGTTTGAATTGTAATTTAAACAAAACAATAAAAAAAATGTAAAAAATCAAATTATCGTACCGTACTTTTGGCGTAAAAATTGTAAAATTAAAATGTGTAGACGTTAGAAAGGTAAAAAACTACGGATTAGGTAGAAGTCAAAATTAGTATTTGGTATGCTGTATTTAAAAAATAAAAGTTAAATTTAAACAAAATTGTAAATAAATTTTAGGAATGTGATGTGACGATATTACTGTACCTTAATTGATGTTTAGGCGAAAAAACATACCTACATGTTGGATATTTCTTATTAAATCTCTTAAATAACAAGTGTTCACGACAGAAAACTGTTTATAATTTCTTTAATTATGGTTTATTTTTTATCATAATTTGTAATTGTATAGAGTTGTATACTATAATTTGAAGTTTAATTATATTATTAAAATTTATTATCTTATATAAAACGATGCCATGTTTTTAAGTATAATTATTTTAGAATTAGTCGATGTGTTTATTGAATATTATTATATTTTTTATAAAAGTTATTATTTTTTATTGTACTCGATATTTAGTCAGTATGTGAATTGCTATGTAATTTATAGTTTAGCGTTGTTATGTTAAGCAATATATTTTTTAATTATTATTATTATTTGAACAAATTTAATTAACCTTTTAATTTTATTAAATAAAAAAATATGATTTATAACAGCGGAAAATGCTTACTGTGTCATTAAATTGAGATAGTGACTATTATTGCCGAAACGGTTAGCTATAATTATTTTAAAAAATAAAATGGATGATTCATACGTGTGTTTCGTTTTATATAACCACTCATTTAAAATTTAATTTGTTTTAATACCACTGAGGTGGCAAACAAGCATACACCTGGGGGCCGGGTCTACTATTGATTGCAATCTAGACGATTGTAACACCAGAGGCGCTGCACTCACGCACCAGTGGCTGTACTTGATTAGAGAAAGTTAGATTGAGTAAAGGACAGAAGACTGCAAAGGAGAAATGTCGTGCGGAAACATTTGTATGTCGCCGCGACTTTCTCAAAAATCAAGTACATTTTAGAAAAACTATAATTATTTTGTTTTAAACGGGTCCGGTGTACTTTGCTGAACGAACAAACAGGCCTCCACTGTTCGCCATTGCTTAGTTTATTCGCAAATTGACAAAACAACTAGAAGTCTGCATCGCGCTATGTATGGACAAAATGGATTTCCGCCATGTAATGCTTGATTTAATTAGTTTTTTAAAATCAAGTACGATTAAAATCTTTACACACAAACACACACAGTCTGATACCACGTATCAAAGATATGATTCATGGTTTACGAAGATTTTAAATTCATTTTTAACATAAAAATGCTGTCTGTATCTTAAGCAAGTATCTAAACTTCAAGGTGGAGAAAAAGAACACTCTTTATCCGTCGCACCGTTTGTGAATAATCTTGAGCACGTTGAGCATGACGGGCAACACACGAGTGTTCCCGCATGGCAATTCTCCTGGGGCGGCCCCCAGGAGAAGTCTGCTATTTCAATCGTGTCGAAATTGAATCGAAATCGTCGCTCAATAGAAAGCTACCGGTACAATTTTGACAGTTTTTATCAGTCCACTATTACAATCGTACTCCAATAGACTTCTATCGGTCGGCCGATAGAATTCTACTAACACGTACCGCGCTAGTGGCCGCTAGTCAGCTGCATTTTTGATAGTCTACTAACTAACTAATTGAATCAGGCGTTACATGGCGGAAATCCATTTTAAAAAACTATTATTATTTTTGATTTTAAATGTTATTTTTGCAATATTCAATATGTTTTGAGTTTATTAAGACTGTTTGGCAGCCTAACAGTCTTAATAAACACAAAACAGTCTTAAAAATAATAATAACAGCTGCCAAACAGTCTTGATAATGCCTCGTGTGTAGGCGAAACACGTGTCGACATCGTACGACATTCTAAAAAGCGGAATATTGCAGAAATAACATTTTAAATCAAAAATAATTATAGTTTTTTAGTCTACTAACATTTTGACAGCTAAAAACAGCGATAATGGTTATGATTTCTATGGTTACGACCCTAAATCTGGATATCCAAAATAAAATTTAAGATGTTCCTTTACTTTCCCGTATATCATTACTTCCGAAAAATCGATCCTTATAAACAACACTATCGAATGGTGTAATAATACAGGCTGTGTTTTTTTTTTCAAAATCCTTGGTTTCGATTACTGGTTAGGATTATTTATTTTTCAAAAATCCAATGTTTTGATTTTCATCAAAATCGGGCTCGCGACTTCTTTCAGCATTTTTCGATATTCTTTAATGTTTTAGATTTGGCCCTGAAGGCCTACTTGAAAAATTCATTCTGTATAGGTAGGTTACTTTTGTTCTATATATACATTTTCCAAGATATTCCAAGAGGGTGAAGTGGATGAAAGAGGGCCCCATAAATTTTTCCGGGGCCCAAGCGACCACAACTGCTGGCGGTGCACCAGCTGACTAACTACAGGGGTAAGGGTGAGCGTGAGGGTTTTTTTTTGTGTTTTTTTTTAGTGTTACTTAAATTAATATCAAAGAAAAACAAATGTATGCTATGCAATAGCTTTACCGCTGGAGTCTCCGAGTGTCACACGTTTTTTTTTGTGTGTACGTAGGTACCTACCCTCATTCCTTAATACTGTCTTTGTATTTTCAATTTTTATTTTAAAATTTTGTGTATATAAATTGTAATAAAAAATAAAATAAATATCCATCACGCCTTATCCCCGAAGGGGTGGCAGAGGCATATTATATGCCCACTTTTCACCGTGTGGATTTACCTGTCCCACGTAATAGGTGGTGAGCCCATTGCCGTGTTGAAATAGACAGACGCAGATTGTGGCTACCTGCTGTTGAAATTTTTCATGCCGCCCATAAGGCATTCAACCAGGCTTAACGACTGCCATTTTACTGGCAACCGGGACCAACGGCTTAACGTGCCTTCCGAAGCACGGAAACGCTCGCAAATGTAAATGCCACAAAGTGGTCACCCATCCGAGGACCAGCCATAGTGAAAGTTGCGTAACTCAGTGATCGTTTACAGAACACTGAGACCGCGGGGCCACGAGCGCTTCTATAAATTGTAAAATTATTAAATAAAATACTAACGGACAAGGCAAATGCAGGCGCCCTTATGGGGATGGGAGGTCAGTCGGCAGTCGCTCCTGACAATGCTGAAAACAAAAGTCATACGATACTCCTAGCAACTACTAAGTACATAAAAGTGGACACTAGGCTTCGAAACCAGGTTAGGGCTTGGAGTAAATGGGAATACACTGAGATGAAGAGAATAGAGAGTGGGGGTATACATACATACATACACCTGGTCACACCTATATTCTCATAATCGAGGACTGTCCTTGCTCCTTGCATCCTTGGTCAGCCCGCTGTAGAGAGAGAAAGTAAATGTATTCATTGTGAGCTTCTTCTGAATAAAAAAAGGAAAGACGTCACTCTCCAAAAAAAAAAAAGTGATGGAAAGTGGTCACACAATGGACGTTTGCAACACCAGAGGTGCAGCACTCGCGCTGCGGACCCCTTAAAAACCTTCTAAGACCCGTTTTGAAGAACCCCATACTGTAGACGTTCGGGAAAACCCAGGCAGGGAGTTAATTCCAAAATCTAAGCCGAATCGATATAAAATGTCCACCGTGTGGGGTACAATATGATATTTAAAAATTATAGTGAGTAGGTAAGATGATATGAATTAAACAAATTAATGTGTTTCAATCTAAATAAATAAATAAAATAAATATCCATCACGCCTTATCCCTGAAGGGGTGGCAGAGGCATATTATATGCCCACTTTTCACCGTGTGGATTCCTGTCCCACGTAATAGGTGGTGAGCCCATTGCCGTGTTGAAATAGACAGACGCAGGCTGTGGCCACCTGCTGTTAAAATTTTTTTAGCCGCCTATAAGGCCTTCAACCAGGCTTAACGACTGCCATTTTACTGGCAACCGGGACCAACGGCTTAACGTGCCTTCCGAAGCACGGAAACGCTCGCAAATGTAAATGCCACAAAGTGGTCACCCATCCGACGACCAGCCATGGTGAAAGTTGCGTACCTCTGTGATCGTTTACCGAACACTGAGACCGCGGGGCCACGAGCGCTTCTCAATTTCAATCTACGTTGAATAAATCCTCTATCAGACCTAACCGTATGTGAGCGCTACGAACGCAAAGTGGGTGTGAGGGGCCCTACCAAGCTATCCGGGGCCAAAGTGACATCACCTGTTAAAGGTGCACCAGCTGACTTACGTACGAGGTAAGACGCAGGGGTCACGCGGTAGGGAGATCAGATAGCAGTCCCTTTCTACAATGCAGAAAAGTATAAACAAAAAATAGATCTGCTTCTAGCAGTTAAATAAAATCTACCCCAGGGTCTAAATCCAAGGAGGGTTTAGAAGTAATTGGGAATCTTACACTAAAAACGATAAAATATTTACTAGTTGACGCCCGCTGCTTCGCCTGCGTTGAGAAGTTTTTTCGTTTCTGTTTCTCACAGGAACTTGTTCCCGGGATAAAAAGCAGCCTATATGTTTTTCTGATGTATAAGCTATATTATTGTAAAGTTTCATTAAAATCCATTCAGTAGTTTTTACATGAAAAATAGCAAACATCCATTATTACAAACATTCGCGTTCATAATATAAGTAGGATCTGTCACGCCTTATCCCCGAAGGGGTGGCAGAGGCATATTGTATGCCCACTTTTGTGTTGAAAAAGACAAACGCAGGTTGTGGCTACATGTTGTTAAATTTTTCAAGCCGCCCTATTCATGCCCAAATTAAAATTCAAATTTTCAAATTCAAATTCTTTATTTGCTTTAAATAGGGTCTTAAATAAATATATTATGGTCTTAGATAATATTTCTTAGTTCTAGCCTATTTAGCCACCAGGGTAGCATGCAAGAAATTTCCTTAAATTTAAAATTAATTTTAATTATCTACAACTATCAAAAATTAAGCACAAAAACCCCCCAAAACGCTACCCTGAGGGACAAGAAAATCATTTACCAAATATTTTGATCGGTAGCTCTGCAGCTCATCGCCACCACCGAAACTTGGAATTTCCACGGTTTGCTTTCTGTCTTTAAGGTAACATCTAAGCCAATCCAATGCTGGGCCACGAACACCATAGTTTTCCAATTTAGACGAATGGGACACAAAATCAAAAGCCCTCGTCATGTCAAAAAATACCACAGTAACCAACCTACCAGAATCCAGGTTTTGGACATCATTTTTTTATCAAATCAAAACAGGCCAGAGCCGTAGATTTTCCCTTCTGAAACCCATACTGTTCCTCTCTCAAAATTTTGTATTTATTAATGAAACTTTTTAAGCGTTTTTGAAAAGCTAGTTCAAATATCTTAGAGAAGATTGGAACAAGAGTTAATGGTCTGAAGTTTTCAAGACGAGATCTGTCCCCCCTTTTGTAATTTTTTTAAGTCAAGTTAAATCAAGTTTAACGCCTTATGCCTTAAACTTGACTTAACGACTGCCATGTTACTGGCAACCGGGACCAACGGCTTAACGTGCCTTCTGAAGCACTGAAACGCTCGCAAATGTAACTGCCACAAAGTGGTCACCCAGCCGTGACCAGCCATAGCGAAAATTGCTTAACGCAGTGATCGTTTACAGAATACTGAGTCCGCGGGACCACAAGCGCTTTGAGTATTATTTCCCATTTCATCTGAATCTCACGCTTCAGATTCTGGGTCCAATTGTCCTCTATTCCTTCCCTTTTCGTATAGTCTTTAGCATAGCGAGTTGTGAGTTTAAAATCATATTGTCATTCTAATAAAGTCACGACTTGTTAAATCTACTGTATGTACTGTTGTAGTTAATCTATTTCAATACTAAAATATAAAGCTGAAGTTTGTTTGTCTGTTTTCTTTACGAGTATGTCACGGGCGAAGCCGAATTCACCTAGTTTGTAAGTATTCAATTTTAGCAAAATATAAACCAATACTAGTCATAAGAATATTTATGTCATAAAAGGTCAAAAGTCATCTTTTACCATCGTGATGGTTAAAAATCGTCTAAATTGCTTAGTGTTCAATAATGATTGTTAAATGAGTTTTGAAATACTCGTAGCGTCATCTGTGGTCAAGTAGCAAAACTAATGTTTCAATTATTCACTAGGTTTTTTTGGTTATTTAACTCGGTTAAAACAGGATGTGTAGGCTTTGTAAAATTACGTTCAAATTGAATGTTACTTTTTTTTATGACTATTTCAAAAATTTTAATTAATTAGTCATTTAGAAATAGTTCAAATACAAGAAACTGTTTCAGTGCTAAACTTGTTTTGTACATAAAATAGTCATAATCAGTCTTTTAAACTACTACTAGTGCTTTCTGCCGTCGCATAGCAGTACCAATACATTTAGAATGAGTTATCTTATACTATCTATGATTTTTATAAATAAATATGTATGTACTATTAGCCACTTTGAAAGTCAAAAGAAATATTTTATACATACATACATATTGTCACGCCTTTATCCCCGAAGGGGTAGGCAGAGGCATATTTAACGCCCACGTTTCACCGTATGCATTTCTGTCCCACGTAACAGGTGGTGAGCCCATTGCCGAGTTGAAATGGACAGGCGCAGGCTGCATCGACCTGCTGTTGAAATCTTTTAAGCCGCCCATAGGGCCTCCAACTTGGCTTAAATATTTTATGTTAAGTAATAATATTTAATATCAAATAATAATCACGTTTTGTGCAGATCTTTTAAGAAAATATGTACTGCCATCTCGTCCAAATGTAATGAACTAAAAAGGTGATGTAGTTTATCAATATTCCAAGAGATGTCCTGCTGTAACACAAGCTCGAGGGGCAGGGTCTTATCAGTATACCGCTAATACTTTTTAATAACTTTGCATTTTTGTAATTCAAATAAATTGCAGTGAATCTAAAAAGTACCTAAGAGCGAAGGATATACCTACCCACATAATGACAGTCATGCCTTTTTTGCCAGAAGGAGTGTGCAGAGAGACAAATTGAGCATCCGGATTTCATCAATTAAGTAATAAATATTTTGATATAAATTTATAATATATACATACATATTTATGGTTACGCCTTTATCCCCGAAGGCCCACATTTCACCGTATGCATTTTTGTCGCCCATTAGGCCTTCAACCAGGTTTAACTACTGCCATTTTCCTAGCAACAGAGACCAACGGCTTAACGTGCCTTCCGAAGCACGAAAACGCTCGCAAATGTAAATTCTAAATTGAATTTATGATGAGTCAATTTATTTCCCAATGCAGTCCCGATACATTGTGTACCAGCCGTGGAAATGACGGGTTGCTGGGGAACGAGGCTAAAGTCATTGATCTTGGAGATCGGGCGTAGGTAGCGCGAGAAAACCCTTGACTCCTTCGCCGGGACGTACCTCACACAAAGATTGGCCATTGCAATTCAGCCTGGCAATGTTGCCAGTGTTGTCTTTGGGTCGGGTACAAACCAGAGCAGGTTATTTGATGTATAAAAAAATATAATTATTAATAATATTATATTAATATCGTAAAATTTTCCGATAGACGCACCTATCCTTGTTTTTAAAATAATTAATTTTTAAATAAGAGACCTTCCTACAATACATGCAGTTTTCAGATTTTCAGACCAAATTCAAATAAAATATTTATTTGCATTATTATTATTTCAAAAATATTCTATTATTATATATTCAAAAAATCATAAAATGTACCTAATATGAAATAACCTTCTCAGGCATTTTAATATCACGTAATTCGTTTTAAAAATCATAGGTTACCCACTGCCGACGTCTAGTACTGTTTCATTACCGATTTCGCGATTTTCGATAAACGCGTTAATCTCAGGAACTCATCAAGTACTTACCTATTTTTACAAGATAAAAATCTATTTCCAGGAAGCGCTCGTGGCCTCGCGGACGTAGTGTTCTGTAAACGATCACTGCGTTAAGCAACTATCACTATGGCTGGTCCTAGGATGGGTTACCACTTTGTGGCATTTATATTTGCGAGCGTTTCCGTGCTTCAGAAGGCACGTTAAGCCGTTAGTCCCGGTTGCCAGTAATATGGCAGTCGTTAAGCCAGTTGAATGCCTTATTGGCTGCTTGAAAAATTTCAACACCAGGTCGCGACAACCTGCATCTGTCCATTTCAACACGGCAATGGGCTCACCACCTGTTAAGTGGGACAAAAAGCAAAGCATACGGTGAAACAAGGGAGTATAGTACGCCTCTGCCTACCCCTTCGGGGATAAAGGCGTTAAAGGATGTTATGTTATAAAAATCTATTTCCTACTTATATTTCAAAAAGTTTGTAAAAATGTACCTATGTAGGTATATTAATACTCTTTTACGCAAAAAGTATGGAATAGATTTTGATGATACTTTAAATACAATAATATAGCTTACACCACAGAATTACATCTCTCTACAATCTTGACGATTAAGATATTTCATTCATTCATTGTTGAATGAATGAATGAAATGAAATGAACTTGTTTCCGGGATAAAAAGTGGCTTATGTGTTGAAATAAGCTACTGTTTATCCCGGAAACAAGTTCCTGTGGGAAACGGGAACGGGAAAACTTCACAACGTGGGCGAAACCGCGGGCGACATTAATCCCGCATACAGAACTGTCTGACTGACTGGCTCAATAATGGAGTGCAATTGAATTATTGAGGTCATGGGTTGGCGTGTAAGGGGAGAAATTAAGAAAGAAAACAATACAAAAAAACAATAACAAAAATAAAATAAGAGACCTTAATTGCTGACTAACGAACGAAGCAACGATAGAGGCTTGCGAGGATTGGTGTTCAGTCGGCATTCAATCCCAGCAATGCAAAAAATCAAATGTCAATCGAGAGCTGCTCCAATAGTAAAATTAAAGTACGTAAGACCCCAGGGTTAAAATCCAAAATCAAGTTAGGATTGGAGATCACCTGGGACGGTCGCTTAGGTCTCGGAGATCTTACTGACCCCCCTTTACACCACTACAGGGCGCTGAGTCTGCTGTTTCAATCGTGTCCGAATATAATCAAAATAGTCTCTCAATAGAAAGCCAACTGTACAATTTTGACAGTTTTCATAGTCTCCTATTACAATCGTACTCCAATAGACTTCTATCGGCCCATAGAATTCTACTAACACGTACCGCGCCAGTGGCCGCTAGTCAGTTGCATTTTTGATAGTCTACTAACATTATGACAGCTAAAAACAGCGATTCTGGTTCTATTCTACGGCTTGTCAATAGTAGACTCGATTCCTAGTTTTGATCAGAAATAATTAGTGTATTCATGTTGTATTTATTATACATATACCTACCAATTTAAAATACGAATATGAAAGAATTTTCCAAATCGATTAATAACTGAATTCCTCATGAAGTAACCAAAGTTTTTTGATTGCCTCGGTGGCGCAGTGGTAGTCGATTCCCGGGTCAGAACAAATATTTGCGTGATCGACAAAATGATGGTTTCGGAGTTTGGGTGTTTCCTATGTATTATATGTATGTATTTAGAAATATATAAGTTTATCAGTTGTCTAGATCCTATAGCTTATTTTGGGCTAGATAGCGCTATGTAAAAAGTGTCCCACAATATTTATTATTATATATTTTTTTATGTTAGAAATTATTCAGTCGACTTACCAACTTTGTTTTAATTGATCAATAAAAATGCATTATGTAAATGTTCGAATTTGTTCGTCGTGCGATGTCTGTGAAATTTTAAACGACAACTATAATACTGCCATCTAGTAAATGCTATTTAAAACATTTTTCTTAGACCTTAAACAATTGCCTTAGCGTTGTAGCGCCATCTAAACTTTTTAGTTTGTACTTCTTAATCCAGTAGTTATTCATATAAGCATGTAGTTCTTATTTCTGTCATAGCGCTAGTGTCCCATAAGTTACTTTTTTTTTTCAATAGGTGGCGCTTTTTGTAATCATGCAATCAACATAAATACAACGGAATATTAAGTAATTAACAACTGATAATGAATTAATATTGTAGTAACCACTTCAGATTCTAATAAATGTACCGATTTATTGTAAGAACAAGCATAAGAAAAATACATCGGCAGGTTTTATATTTTCTCGGACATACAAAAGTTTGTAATACATATAAGTAACCCAACAGATGGCACTGCTTCATCTAATAATTTTCCTTTTAAAATTAACAGACTACTTAAAAGTACTACATTTTATTAAAATTTAATGGAAATTTGGAGAATAAAATAAATCCTACTAAGTCACACAAGATGAGGTCAAGACAACTACTCACACTCTTTTCACTTTCTTACTGTATTCCCAGTTGCATGTGCGTACCCAGGTTCTGGACCAGGGGGGGGGGCAAATCCGATTTTCCTATGAACATAAAGCGCTCGTAGCCCCGCTAACTCAGTGTTTTGAAAACGATCACTGCGTTAAGCAACCGTTGCCATGACTGGTTACGGATGGGTGACCGCTTAGTGGTATTTCCATTTACTAGCATTTTCGTGCTTCGGAAGGTATGTTAAGCTGTTGGTCCCGGTTAACATGGCAGTCGTTAGCAAAGATGAAAACCGCATTGGGGATAAAAGCGTGACTGATGAGAGAATTTCTTTAATAATTAGTTTTTAAAAGTATGAGGAACAGGCTTTCCGCTGTCCTCACAGAAACAGGCTCAAGATGACGTCTTGACGTGAGAAATTCACGCACGCCTCCTGATTCAACAAGCGGAATAACACCCAAATCAACCTTTAAGCAAGTGGGATAGCATCAAACCAGGCGAGGCCACGGTGGTAGCCAAGTCTGCCACAGAATCTGGGACATCTTTCCGAGGAGTTACCCGGGGCGCCCGGCGTTAAACGTCGTACATACATCACACACAACATCCTTGGGGATTATAATCATAACTAAAAGTAATTAGTAATCAGTAGGACGTGTTCGTGGCAGAATAACTTATAGCGCTAACAATTTTTTATGTAAACGACCATGAATCAATCAAATCAGCCTATGGCAGTCCACTGCTGGACGTAGACGGTAGGCCCTAATCACACCACAACACACGCTCCGCGCCTTTCGCATCTATCTTTTTAAGAACATCTAGAAATTATTCTTTTTACTTTTATCGACAAAAGTAGAGGACCTGAACCGAATCCAAGGGGGGGCAGCTGCCCATTCTGCCCCCTCCCTGGGTACGCCCATGCCCAGTTGCATTTAAACTATACCTCATTTAGAAATTCGAAGTTCACATTAATTTGGTTGATAAAACCCGCTAGTGTTTGGCTCTTAATGTTCATTTTTGATCGTTGTTCTGCAGCATTGTTGGGATCAGGTGCTGCCTGACCATACAACCCTGTAAGGGCGCCTGTATCAGACGCGGATCCACTATAGTGGGCACGATGGGCATGCCCACAACCCAAATTGACCTGTGACACTTCATTTTATTGATATCTATTGACTGATGAGCTGATATAATTTCCATTATCCAGGCTTAATAAAAAAAAGTTAAGGGTACGTGTATAGCATCAAAAAACTTCGACAATATGCCCAGACGTTCCTAATATTCTCACTAATCTAATGTTAAAGATACATTTCATACGTCAGTGGTAGTATAAACTTTGAATTTGTTTAAATTTGTTAACTTGGCCTGACATAATAGTACTCTAATCATATATGACATAATTATCTTGTGAATCTGACAGTAAATGTAAAAGTAGAAGCAATAATCTTGACGTTCATAAGTGTAACTTTGTGATCTACATGAATAAAGATTTTTCACTTTGACTCACATTTCTCAAAATCATAAGGTTGATTTTTACGTATCTTATGCTGGGTCTTACGTATATCGACACCTCCGGGCAATAACTCGGTAATCGCCAAAAGCAAATTTTACAGGAAAAATGATTTTCTGTTTTTGTTGAATTACTTTCCAACAAGTGGGACTATTGACATCATTGATACATGAAATGAAAGCTATATTTTTTTTGGAATAGTATTTAGCTATCAGTTTCAAACTACATGCTTCTAATAAGCTACAATTTGAGAAGAAAGATCTTACAGTTTAAAAAAAAGTTCTATTGTCCTGTAATAGTAACTTACCGGATTATTGTGGTAATTTTTTGAAGAGTGTTGATACGTACTAACATACTGCGGACTTTTATAACGTTATTTTGTATAGCAACAAGTGATCATAATATATCATAACCAAGTTACTGTAGTAATATTAAAGGGCAAAAAATACTGTACAAGTAAATTACAGGGTTGTTTCCGGAAATATGACAACAACATTTTTCAGTAACCATTCAATCCCAAAAATCATTTAAGTATAATAAACTAAGGTATTTTCAATAAAATAATTCACAATAAATAGATTAATCATTTTTATTGCACAAAACAATATTTCAGTAAATATTACACATATTTTAAACATAACCTGCTTAACAAATTAAGAAAAACAGTCACATAATTTAATCTATACGAGGAAGAAGTCGGAGCGAGAGCTATGCCAGCAAAATGGCTCTATAGCCCCTAAGGCTAGACCTAGACCTAAACATAGACCCTAAGATATACGGGTGAATTTCACACATACAATCCTTACGATATCAAGCTAGTGCTTCTTGGGTGTTCCCCTCTTACCGGGGCACGAAGAAGACGGCATGACCAAACATTTGACCTATCTGCATTGTTACGGACATGAAGACTGCGGTTGAGGTAGTTCTTACGCGGTCCAGCCGCATGATTCCACACATACTCCCCAGCATTTTCATTCCGTAATTCGCAGCTCCTGCTTGTGTTGCTTCAATAATAATTACAACCCACTGGCATGACAATGTAACATGCCTAATGATGCTTTATTAGACCTGTCCCTTCAACCTCACTGACATTTTAGGGTTCCAAATGACATCAGCCCTCAACCGCCACTTAGCCCATGAGGTAGCAATGCGTGACGTGTGAAATACAGATCCCAGGTATTTAACCTGGTCCCTGGCCTAGACCAGATGGAGTCTAGGGAGGTTGAATCTGTAGAGTTTAACGCCAAGTATTACTTAAGTTGAAAACCACCACTCTTAAGCATCTCCGTCCACGTTTTCACACGTTCCACCAAACTGCCCTCGTCCGCGTCCGCCAGCGCTGTATCGTTAGAATTCATAGTAAGCCATGGATGCTGCATATTTGAATCTCTTAAACAGAAATGGACTAAGTGGAATGTTCTGTGCTCTCGTGTACTCCGTCCGTGTGGGAAAGAGTGTTAAAGCCGCGCGCCAAAGCGATCAGAACCACAGAATAGTGGTGCAAGAATAAGAAGATAATATGTTTATCAGTTATCTGGTTATCATAGTACAAACTCTGCTTATTTTGGAATCAGATGGCGTTGTGTGAGTTGTCCCAACAATATTATAATATTTATTTTTATTTTATACTCCAAGAGAGTACACTTCTGCTAGATACGGAGGTTAATAATCTTCTCTAAATCTTCATGCTACGGTAGCTACCTCATTTCTACACCGACCGCTTTCCATTTGAAGACTGGAGTAATAATACTCGGTCTTTATTGGCTGGGAATCTCTTCGGTAAAGAGTACATGGTTTAACTTGATATAATCGATAGAGTTTTCATCGACTCCGATAGCTTTTCAAATCATCATGCAGCGAAGAACAGTCTAGACTTCTGCATAATTTTAAAGTTTGCATTAGTCCCTGATTCGGAGACTGCACCTCTTAATATTGCTTATTCAACAGGTCATGGAAGACCAAGTGCCATCGCTCTTTCATCACGAGTTCTTAGCATAGCAGGTTACCATTAGGATTGTTTACACAGCAGCACTTGAGGATATTTGACTTATCCGGATACGTATTACCCATGTTTTTGTACGCTACCGAGTCCTGAACGCTGCAAGAAATTGAGGAAAAGAAAATAGAAGCACTAGAAATGAGGTGCTGGAGGAAAATTCTTGAAGTGACGTGCATATTACAGATATTATGTTAATGATTTTCTACCTAAAAATGTTTGTTACTTTCTATTACCGATTTATGTTCTATAAATTTAATACGAAATAAATATCACATCTGCGTTTACCGGCAATCACTATAAAATTTTCACCACAATAAACTGGTAATAGCAACTTACCGAATATCGAAAAGAAAAACACTTTTGTATCAATGTATGACGAAGTTTTTCTGGTTATTCCTGTGTTGACGTGTTTCCGTACAATAAAGTGGTAATTGCAAATATCTTCGTTAATATCAGTAGGAAAATTCTGAAAAAAATTACAGACATGTGTCCCGACCCATAGTTGCCGAATTTCGCATAACAATAAAAAGTCTATAATAGCACATTACCGACTTATTGTTCGGGGGGGGTCGATATGTATATTTTGGGTGGCTGTTTCTGTGCCCACAACCTTTTTTGAGGGTTGGATTCGCGACTGGCCTGTATCGTGACCTCATTTCTCAATCACCAGGTGCACCACTGGTAGGTAAGGTCATTTGGGCTCCGGAGACCTCGGTGATGGTGGCCATCTTGAAAAGAATCCTTATGAATGCTATACCGAACTCTTAAGTGGGTGCCCCTGTTATATTAGCGGAGATTCCGCGGTAATTATTTTCGTATATTTTCTATAACTAGTGCATTAATCTTGTTTTATGTGAAAAATGGTAGATTATACATAAAAGTCGTGTTAATATGATATAGTGAAAGACAGTGATATATCGCAGTGAAATGAAAGTGATCAAGTTTATTTATTTATTTAATATGCATACAATATAAGCTTACAGTTTAAAAACCAACTAACCCTTACATTGTGAACTTATACTAACTTACTTAATTAAAACTTAGTCACTATAGTATTGTTACTAGCGTCCACACGAAACAAAAAAAATTGTGTGTAGGTACTAGAGTACACCGGTAAGAAGTGAAACTACTTTACGAAAAATTTTAGCAGCTATAAAATTTCTCTCGAAGTCAATAAAGAAGTTTCATTAATGATAAAGAAGTTTCACTTCACAACAACGTGACGTAACCGAAAAAACATTACGATTTTTTTAGTTATAAAATTTCTCTCGACGTCAAAAAAGAAGTTTCCCTTCTAAAAATACTTTAATTTAATTTCTCTTCCACTGCAAGACCATCCTGTGACGCACCTACGTAACGACGCATGCGTCTTGTTTCCACAACAAGCAGCCTTCATATTTTGACATTGACTTTTTATGTTTTCAGTGTATATTTTAAGTTACTTTATTGTGTTTTTAAATTTGTTTTAAGTTATTCTTTTTTGTGAATGTATTTATCTGTTGTGAATGCAGTCCGTGACCCAATCTTGTGGTGGCACGTCGAACGCGACCCATACCTGTACACAGTGCAACAAGTCTTTCAAATCTTTGAAAGGCCTCAATATACACACCACTAAAACTCACAGGAGATGTATCAGCCAAAACAGTTCACCTTTAGACTTCCATCCCATTATTCCGAGTGCGCCTACTTCTGTACCTAACGATCCAACTCCTTTCCACACGTATTTAAGCCATTTGAAAAATAGTATACCAATAGTTAAAAGAATCCCTCGAGGAGCTCGAATAACCGTTGCTACACATTTGTCACAATTAATTCAGAAATGTTACAAAAGCAATTGTACTCAAGACTGGCAGAACCTATTTTTATTTTCATACAGCACACTACATATAATAAAAACTGATAAACCGAATTTATCCTTGACACAAAAGATTAAGAATAACTGTACTGTAAGCTCCTCGCCTTCTCCTGCCCCTCAAATGAAACATGATACCCCTCATAATCGCAACATACTCATTGAAAACAAAATCTGTGACGGAGATCTCAAAGGTGCCGCTCGCCTTTTGTTCTCCAACGACGTGCTATCACCAGATACTCTTGACACCCTTCAGGCCTTACGGAAAAAACATCCTCCAGCTCCAGTAAACCCATATTTTCTCGACCCACCAACAGCAGGGCATGCATGCCTTCAAATTCAAAACAAAGATGTAACGAATGCCATTTTATCTTTTAAACCAGGTTCGGCTGCAGGTTTGGATGGAATCTCACCCCAACATTTGAAAGACTTAACATCGCATTCTGTGGGTGATGCAGGCGAGCAACTTGTAAATTCGATCAATAAATTATTAAACTTTATGTATTCCGGTAATGTCAATCCAGAAATTGTTCCCATTCTTTTCGGCGCGAACCTCATTGCCCTAACCAAAAAGGACGGAGGGGTGAGACCAATTGCTGTTGGATCAACACTACGACGTCTGGCCTCCAAAATTGCTGTTCGACATATTTTACCAAAATTAATTTCGGAATTTGAACCCGTACAGTTAGGCTTCGGTGTAAAAGGAGGGTGCGAGGCAGCCGTCCATGCCTTACGCTCGTTCCTAACTTACGGACAGCCTGACGTTTTGCTCAAAATTGATGTCAAAAATGCATTCAATTCGGTAAATAGGGATACCCTGCTAACGGAAATAAAACAACATATACCGGAAATTTACAATTATCTTCTTCTCAGTTACGCTGACCCAACTAAATTGTTATATCGTTCTAATGAACTGTCTTCGGAAGTAGGTTGTCAACAGGGTGATCCCCTTGGGCCTGCAATTTTTAGTTTGGCTATAAATCCGATAATCAAAAATTTTAATTCTAAATTCAACGTTTGGTATCTGGATGACGGAACCCTAGGAGGTGATGTGGATACTGTATTTTCGGACCTTTTTTTAATCAAAAATAAATTTGAAGCCATTGGTTTGGAGCTTAATTTTAGCAAATGCGAACTTTTTATAAATAACTGCGACTTAAATTTTAATGACGTTGAACAAAAATTTAATATTTTGGCTCCAAATATTAAAATAGTTAATTACTTCCCTTTACCTTTTAGGTTCTCCAATTTTTGATGGATCTATTTCTGAATATATTAATAATTCAATAATTAAATTTCAAAATACTGCTGACCGTCTCCTTGAAATTAGTCCACATTATGCACTCTGCATCTTAAAATTCTGTCTTTTCGTCCCTAAATTTACATATGTGCTCCGTTGCTGCTCTTTTTGGAATCACCCAGATCTTTTGACATAAGTAGACGACATAATCAAAATTAGCTTAGAATCGATTCTCAATATGCAGCTAAACGAGCATTCTTGGACCCAAGCATCCCTACCTATCCGTTATGGTGGTTTAGGGATTCGCAAAATTTCCAGTGTCGCTTTAGCAGCGTTCCTATCTTCTGTCCATAGTTCAGCAAATCTCATAAGTAAAATTTTAAGGGCATCCCCTTCAAACTTTGAGATTGCTGGCTTGGAAGAAGCTAGAAACGCTTTCTTAATTGCATGCCCAGGTCAAAATTTTCCAGATTCTCCAAATTTACAGAGGAGCTAGGACGACATACATTGTAAGTTGATTTATAACAATCTTTTGAGCTGTAGTACAGGTTCGGCGCGTGCTAGGCTTTTGGCTGTGGGTGCGCATGAGGCCGGCTACTGGCTTCACGCGTACCCTTCGTCAAATACAGGAACATTTCTTGAGCCTGACACGCTTCGAATCGCAACCTGTCTACGGCTTGGGGTTCCGGTCTGCGTTCGTCATAAATGTCCCTGTGGCAGTGATGTCGACAAGCTTGGACATCACGGACTGTCATGCCAAAAAAGTGCAGGCCGCTTCTCGAGACATGCCGCACTAAACGATATCATTCGCCGGTCTCTTGCCACTGTCAACGTGCCAAGTCTACTTGAGCCGACTGGTATTGCAAGAGACGATGGCAAGAGACCGGACGGTATGAGTTTGATTCCATGGAAGATGGAACGGGTGCTGGTATGGGATGCAACCTGTTCAGACACGCTGGCCCCTTCCCATCTACATGGAACCAACAACAGAGCTGGTGCGGCTTGTGAAGCGGCTGAAAAAGCTAAAGCATGCAAATACAGGGGTCTAGGCTCCGAATATGATTTTGTCCCATTCGGTGTCGAGACCCTTGGTCCGTGGGGTCCTAGGGCTACAAGGCTTTTTAAAGAAATAGCAAAAAGGTTAGTCGACATCACAGGAGACCGAAGAGCTGGCAGCTACCTCGGCCAAAGAATTAGTTTAGCTATTCAAAGGGGGAACGCTGCCAGTATCTTCGGAACCTTGCCTAAAGGGACTCCTTATATTAATATATTTAAAATTATCATATTTTAAGGTTATTTAATAATTTGTTGTAAATACAAGCATCATTTGTTTAATTTCCCATTTTGTCAAAATTGAAATCAATCAACAATGTCATTGTCAATCCAATTCCATACTATTCAGATTTACTGAGATTTTATCTCAATTTTGAATAATAATCATACCTAAATTTCAGTATTCAAGTGTAGTAGCGTTCCAGCAGTCATTCGATTAGGACTGTCACAAAATATATCGATATCCCGATTAGCAAGCATCAGACCATTATACAGCTCAAGCTCTGGCAGATGGAGTACCTAGGAGTCACGTGTGCCGAGATCCAGGTCCGTCCGGCAATAGATAGTTTGGCAGGGACCGTGTGGTTTTAGCCGGTTGGAGTCCGGTATGACATCCGGAGGTATTTCCACACGCTAAAAAAAGCCTTTTAAGGCAAATTAAAGTTCATGACAATTACATCGATACAAGTAAATATTCAACTTATTTATTCCACGCCAAGAATAACGGTGTAACTGATGCACCGTGTGAGTTGCCCACAGACCGTAATAATTATTATACCTAATATTAAATAGATCGCTTTTGTACGGAAAAATCACTGATATACACGTAGAACATAGGCTTGTTGTACATGCGTTGGATTTGTATGGATAAGTCGTAATGTTTTATACAATTCATGTGGAAAATGTTGGGTGTAAAGAACTTAAAGGCCTAAGACACCGCCTGTCAGCTGTGCACCTGCTGTTTTACCGATGAGGAAACAATATAGTAAAATACTTAAAATACGCCCATTCTAATGGAAACTTTATCAGTCGACTTCGATGGCAAGGAATTCCTTGACACCTAAACGGAGCACCTTTAGTCTATTTTTTTTTTAATAATAAATTTTATTTTTGACATTTTTTTTAAGATATACAACAATTCAACTGCAATGTGGGTATCTTTGGGGAGGAAGTCGTGATTATATGTATGTATAAATAAATAAATAAATATTTTTGGGACATTGAGACAACGCCGTCAAGTCCAAATTAAGCTAATATAAGGTTGTGCTATGGTATTTAGACCATTAATAACTTAATTATTTTCAAGCTGTATGTCTATAGGGTAGTAGTCAGAACAAAAATACTCATAGTATGTATAAACATATCAATATAAAAACATATTCTCGTTTCCGTTTCCCACAGGAACTTTTTCCTGGGAATAAAATGTAGCCCATGTATTCTGATGTATAACCTATTATAATTATAAAGTTTTGTCAAAATGCGTTCAGTAGTTATTGCGTGAAAGAGTAAAAAATATACGCGTTTATAGTCAATTATAGTATTACGCGCTTATTATAGTATAAGTAGGTACAGAAGTACAGATAAGTACACATATACATAATTATTTTTATTTATGTAAAATGTGTGACATTATTTTTTTATTAGGAATTATTGTTTTAAATTTAATAAGTTGGTTGACAGTAACAGTCGTTCCTTTGTTTCTGGTTGCCAGACCAGAATTTTAAAAGTCTTATCCACACAAATCTTGTATGAAGCGCGGCTCGCGTGTCTCGCTTATCACGAAGAATACGTTAGCAGTAGTTTTTCAACATACGTTTTTCATATCGGCGATATGTAATTTTCATACCGCGATTCCTCTTTTTCATACCAGGGGCGCTTAACTCGGTATTTTTTAGTGAAACTTTTTGTTTTCACAAAAGCAACATTTTGTTTTTACATTATCGAATCGTCTGCGTTCAGCTGTGTCTCGTGGTTTGATTGTTTATGTTTTTTCTTTCTTATTAAACGTTTAGTTTTTACTGTTGTTTTGTTTGATATTTGTAATAAATTTAATTGATATATCATTCGTTGTACGTGATTATTTTGATTGACAATTATGATTGATGATTAGTTGTAACATGATATTTTGTAGAATTTTGTCTGGGTTTATTATTATTTGGTGAAAGTTATGTAATTTATTGCATGTTACCAACATTTTTGTGAGTATTTATTGTTGAATGATTACTTAACTTTCTGCTTTACAATTTCATACAATCCAAACATCTATGATCTATACAAATAAATTAAATTGAAGTGTTGTTTTGTAATTCCATGAAAGTATACACGGTATTTACATAAAAGAATTAATTGTTTAGTTTTTACTCTGTCTGTCAGTCTTTCTGAAAAAAGAAAAAAAAAAATTGGGGGTAGTTGACAACACGTATTAATTTTTGCTCTTACATTATTTATTGTTTAATAATAGTTACAATTAGTTTCATCACATTTAAATATATACTATCTAATGCTTATCTAATACACCTCCCGCCTGTGTGAAATCTCCTTTCTCCTTTCATCAATAGTCACAGTTACAATTTCACATCTCTCAAGCTCAACCTTCTACAACATCACTGAACAAATGGAGGCTATGAAGGAGTCTTTTTCAGCAGCTATGATGGGCCTTGAAGAGCGCATGGCTAGCTTTGAACAGGAGCTTCAAAGTGTCGGAAAGGGCCCAACAAATGTACCTACTATTGCAGGCCTTACAGCTGATTTTAATACATTCAAGGCTTTCGTGGTGAGTACTCTTTCAGCATTCCGCCAGCAAATTGAGTATGTTGCTCGTCAGGTGGATAATATTGAGCTGAGGAGTCGACGCAAGATGCTCATGTTGCATGGTGTCCAGGAACCGAAGAATGAAGAAGCATCCCAGACAGTAGTGAACATAGTCCATGAACAGCTTGGGCTTGAATCATTTGCAGTGGGCAATATCAGACGGTGCCATAGAATGGGTCGTCCTTCTAGTGCAAATAAGCCAAGACCCATCTTGATAAAGCTAAACGACATGGATGTACGGAATAGGCTGTGGTTCACGAAGTCTAAACTTAAGGGATCGGGATTTACACTCTCGGAATTTGTGACACGAGCCCGGCACGAAGTTTTCTTGGCAGCACGAGAACGTTTTGGCATCCATAAATGTTGGACAAGAGAGGGGCATGTCTACGTCTTGGATCCAGATGGAACACGTCACCGTGTTGCTAGTCTGAGCGAGCTAAACCAGCTCGACTGGAACAGCCAAAAAGCATCCGCTCCTACTGTAAAGGTTACAGCTAAGTCCAGGCGCGCTGTAACCAAAAAATAAATGCTTTACTTCTATTAAAACACATTGCATCACTGTTACGTAAGGTCAGGTACTTTTACTCACTATTCGATATAATTTTAAGTTAACTTATACCTAACATTATAATTTATGTACTTTATTTTAGTATTATTACTATATTTCAATTCAAATTGATTGGCTAAATTAAATTAAAACTATTTCTTGTCTAACAGATATATAGTTGTTTTGTACGTCTAATCTATGGATGGATTGTATTTCATTTTTTTTTTTTTTATAATAATTTTATGGCCTGGTTACGAGGACCTTTTAGCTAAATCTTATTTTTTTATATAATATTTCTATCTATCTTGTAATTTGGTCCTGTCCAGTCTTTGTCGATGTCTGGTCCTCAGTCCTAGGTCCTGGTCCTTGCCCTCAGTATAATGGTAGTTTTTATACTGAGGTTTTCAGTGGACTTTTCGCGGCAGGAGAGAAGATAGCATTTCACTGCATATATGTCATTGTCTTTCACTACAGCACGTTAACACAACTTTTATGTCCAGGAGACCACCACTCCAGCTCATAAAACAAGATAAATGCATTAGTTTTAGAAAATAATATACAGCAAGTGTCCGCACTTGTCACTGTTCCCGCGAAGGGTCCATGGATGTATTGTATTTTTGTTAGTTGTTTTCGCCCATCTTGGGCAGACAAAGGAAACTTAGTCCATACAACCGAGTTTCGTAATAGTGGTGTGGTGTATACTGTGTGCTAAGATTTATTAAAAGTTTTTTATTTTAATTTCTTGTACCTTTACATATAATGTATTGTTTTTGTTTGTGACACGCAGCTGGCGGGTGGATAATTTGATCAGAACCACTTATTTATTATTGTGATTTTAGTATTTATATTATATATATTATTTGTATAAACAAAGTATTTGTATAGCTATACATACATCCTATAATACACTCTTTTTTAAGTTTTGATGAGTATCACAGATAACAGCGATGAAAGCTTTGTAACGGCAAGTAGTCTGAATGACAGCTTTTCATATATGCCTTCATTAGCTGAAGTTATTCAGACTCAGTTCTCTGATGTGCCTGAGAATTTTAATGTAGTCCATATAAATGCACAGAGTATTCCCGCCCATTTCCCGGATATGCTGGCTACCTTTGACTGTAAGAATATCCACGCTATTCTCATTTCCGAATCATTTCTCAAACCTTGTCTACTCTCTAGGTGTTTCTATCTACCCGAGTTCAATTTAATTAGAAATGATCGCATTGGTTCAAGGTGCGGCGGCGTTGCTATCTATTTGCGCAATAACATACCTTATAGTATTGTTGACTCATCTCCACAACCGCCGCCATCAAACGCTGGTGAACATCTCTTCCTAGAAATTGAACTCGCTCACATTAAATTATTGCTTGGAGTGTATTACTCACCTTCTATGAAAATAAACTTCTTCTCATCTTTCGAAAATTTACTTGAACGTTTTGCACTAAATTACAATCAAACTATCATTATGGGCGACTTCAATACATGTCTGCTAAAACGAGACACCCGTTCTTCCTCTTTTCTAAGTGTCGTTGAATCCTGTAATCTATCAGTCTTACCTTCTGATGCCACTCACCACGCTCCTGATCATCCTCCTACTCTTCTTGACTTAATACTTGTCTCTTCAACTGACCTTGTTGCGAAACACGGTCAGTATCCAGCTGACGCTTTTTCCTTTCATGACCTAATATTTCTCTCATACAATGCTCGCTCTCCCAAACCTAAGCCGAAACTCCTTATGCAGCGCAATTTTGGTGGCATGGATGTACGTAGACTGCGTGAGGATGCGGGTAAAATCAACTGGGATCCCTTGCTGGCAGCACAGACGATTGATGCCAAAATAACTTTTTTTAATAATACAATTATTGAGCTCTATGACCGTCATGCGCCGGTTCGGGCCATCAAAGTTAAACATTTACCGTCTCCTTGGCTTACTGCCGATATTAAAAAATTACTTTCCAGAAAGGCTGCTGCCAAATGCAGATACAAAATTCGACCCACAACTAGTAATAAGGAAAAATACATCACATTACGAAATCTCTGCAGTAAGGTGTGTAGAAAAGCACAACGTCAATATATTCATAAAGCGGTCGAGAACGGAGACCCTGCCAAAATCTGGAAATTTCTTAGAACATTGGGAGTTGGAAAGCAGCGGCAAAATTTGATGTCTAACTCACTTAATATTGATTCACTTAACCATCATTTTACATCTTCGTCCAAATTAGATCAGTTTAACAAAGATAATACTTTGCAGTTTCTTTCATCGCTTCCAATTCCTGAGCATTCCCCGTTCAATTTTGATCAATTATCTACGTGTGATGTTAAGAAGAGTATTATGTCGATAGGATCCAATGCGATTGGCTGTGACAACATTAGCCGTAAGATGGTGGAGCCTGTCATTGACGAAATCCTCCCCATTATTTGTCACATTTTAAACTACTCCCTTATCTGTGCCGAGTTTCCAAAAGCCTGGAAAGATGCAGAAATAATTCCTTTACCTAAAAAGTCTAACCCAACATCCTTATCCGAATATCGTCCCATTTCCATTTTACCGTTCCTATCCAAAGTCCTAGAAAGGCTTGTTCACTCCCAACTATACACATATCTCAATAAAAATAACCTCTTAAACCCTTTACAATCAGGCTTTCGGCCAGGTCACAGTACGACCAGCGCATTGATAAAGGTCACTGACGATATTCGTCTAGGCATGGAAAGTGGGAATCTCACGGTGCTTACATTGCTGGATTTCAGCAATGCTTTTAACACTGTGGATTTTCGCATCCTGCTAGACATATTACGCTCAATTAACATATCTCCACTAGTGATTGATTGGTTTCGTAGTTACCTTTTTGGACGCCGACAGCGTGTTCGAGTAGAGGATTCCTTTTCCACATGGTGTAGTACTTCTGTCGGTGTTCCACAGGGTGGCGTGCTTTCTCCCATGCTCTTTACAATTTTTATTAATTCTATATCTAAGTATTTATTTTCTTCTTACCACCTTTATGCAGATGATCTTCAAATTTACAATCAAGCTCCATTATCTGAGTTGTCGACAGCTTTTACAATAATAAATACAGACCTGGCGCATATCTGTCAATGGAGCAAGCAATATGGCTTGGAGGTCAATCCCTCTAAGACTAAAGTCATTGTGGTGGGCAGCTCTCGAATGCTAAGTCAAGTTCAATGGTCAACCCTTCCAGATATCAAATTCGATGGAGTTGCCCTGCAAATTAACAGTGAAGTAAAGGATTTGGGTATCATAATCGACAGCACACTATCTTGGCGTCCACAAATGAGGGAAGTCAGCCGTAAGCTATTTGCTTCTGCAGGCTCTTTGCGTAGATTGCGAAACTTTCTTCCAACAGCCACTAAAAGGGCGCTTGCAGAATCCCTTCTCCTTCCTATACTCGATTATGCAGATGTCAGCTATCTTGATGTCACCGAGGAGCAGCTAGACAAGCTTGAGCGACTTCAAAATTTTTGCATTAGATTTATATTTGGGTTACGCAAATATGATCACGTATCACAATTTCGCAAATTGCTCAGGTGGCTCCCGATTCGCCTTCGACGGAACGCTCATATTCTCTCTTTGCTTTACAGCACCCTTTTCAATCCCACTACTCCCATTTATTTAAAAGAACGATTTATGTTTCTTAATGACACACATTTAAGATCCTTACGGTCATCAGAGTCACTGGAATTAGAGGTTCCTAGACATTCCACATCGTTTTACGACAAATCCTTCACTGTACAGGCTGTACGGTTGTGGAATGGGCTACCTTTAAACTTAAGGCGAGCGCAGTCGTTGACTATTTTTAAGAAACGAATAAAAGAGCACTACTTGGCGTCGTAGTATCTGTGTATGTACGCATAATATTTGTGTGGATGTGAATTTATTTATGTTTGTGTATGAATTTATGTATGTGTATGTATTTATGTATGTGTTTGTATTTATGTATGTATATGTATTTATGTATGTATATTTATTTTTGTGTATGTATGTGATATAAGTTCTTAGTAAGTTTTTAGGTAAACTACATTATAATTATTAGTTGATCGTCTTTCTTTATTAAAAACACCAATTGCTACCCATTTCCCTTAAGGTCCTTGACAACTTCTCCATCCAAAGGTTGCCTGTAAGAGATTGCTCTTTAGCGATAAGGCCGCCCTTTGTACATTTATGAAACTGTAATCTCTTTATGTGAGTGTTTTATATTTGTGTGCAATAAAGTTTATTCTATTCTATTCTATTCTATTCTTTCTGTCTAAATGTTTGTTTCGACTAATCTATGGAACTGCTGGACAGATTTTAACGGGCTGTCACTGGCAGATAGCCGATGTTATTAGGCTTCAATCCCCGTATTGCCGCGAGAACAGAAACGTGGGTGAAACCGCGTCGACTCCGCTAGTAATGCTATAAAATCTCTGCTTTGATTAATACGAGGGCGGGTCAATAAGTCCGTGACTTTTTGAATAAAACACAGTTTTTTTGATTAAAAAACCATCTTATTTTTCAACGTAGTCTCCCTTGAGCTCTATACACTTTGTCCACCGCTTCTCCAGTTTTTTTATCCCTTCCAAAAAATAAGATTTGTCGAGGTCCTCAAAATAGGTCTTTGTTTGTGAGATGATTTCATCATTCGAGTCAAATCTTTTTCCACCAAGCCATTTCTTCAGGTTTGGAAACAAGAAGTAGTCACTCGGAGCCAAATCTGGAGAATAGGGCGGATGAGGGAGCAATTCATAGCCCAATTCATGGATTTTTGCAATGGCAACTGCAGATGTGTGCACCCTTGCATTGTCTTGGTGGAAAAGAACTTTTTTCTTGGCCCAATAAGTTGACATAATATTCTTTATTGATTGTTCTTCCTTTTTGAAGGTAGTCAATGTGGATTATCCCGCGTGCATCCCAAAAAACAGTCGCCATGACTTTATTGGCTGACAAACCCACTTTGGCCTTCTTTGGCGCCGATTCACCCTTAGAAACCCACTGTTTTGACTGTTGTTTGGTCTCTGGTGTGTTATGGTGGATCCACGTTTCGTCCACGGTTACAAAACGGCGAAAAAACTCCTCCATATTGCGGTTAAACAACGCCAAACCCTCCTGTGAAGTTGTTACACGATTGCGTTTGTGGTCGACTGTGAGCAAACGCGGCACCCATCTTGCGGAAAGCTTTCTCATGCCCAAGTGATGATTCAAAATTCAAACCACTGAACCATGCGAGATCCCTATGGCTTCCACAATCTCTCGCACTTTCAATCTTCGGTCGGCCAAAACCATATCGTGAATTTTTTCGATTGTTTCGGGTGTAGACACCTCAACTGGGCGTCCAGGACGTTCGGCATCTTCAGTGCTTGTACGGCCACAACGAAACTCAGTAAACCACTTTTTCACCATTGAAATCGATGGTGCAGAGTCCCCATAGTATTTATCAAGCTTAGCCTTGGTTTCGGTAATGGTTTTTTTTCGAAAAAAATAATGCTTAATAAGCACACGAAATTCACTTTTTTCCATTTTCTTCTCAGATTGCTGGGTAGTCTGATAAAAATAGCTGCCAAACACAAACTAACTGACGCTGTAAGTTCAAATTTTGACAGGAGTCGACTGACAGATGTCTGTTGACAGGAGCAGTGTTTCTTTTTCAGTAAAGAGGTCAGAAGTTCAAAAAGTCACGGACTTATTGACCCACCCTCGTAGATTATGGCGATGCTATATTGCTGAATCTATCGTTTGTATTTTCGACCGTCATGGTCGAAAATACAAACGATTACATCACATTTTCAACATAATTAAAAAATATATCTAAAAAGTTTACAAAAATATTCCTTAAGATTTCCATATTCTTGTAACGAATTTTGTAAACTTTGAGTTAACATTGAGATACTTGTAACGAAAAAAAAAAGTTTTAACGAAAAAAAAAAGGTTTGCAATATCTGCCTTACCCAAGCCCAGGCCTCCACGGTCTATGGTTTTTGAACAAATAAAGTGTATTGCCATCGTCTATTAAAATCTTTGCTATAATTAACTAGAAAAAACATCCCCTCTTAAAATCATTTTATTTTGAACTTTATTTCTTAGAAAGTTCTCGGATGCAGTTACGTCCTTATACGATTAGGACGTTAATGGGAAACTCTAAGGCTAATGGCATTTAGTAGCAGCTTTTGCACTTTTTTATCTATATAAATAGAAGTGATTAAAATAGCTGGAAGTGCATTAAACTATTATCTTTAAGTTTACTAATAGCACAGATAATATAATATAATTCTTATCTAATATTTGGAGAGATGGAAAGTGTGATGATGACGAACGGAGAGAAACTGCTGAAAACTGAAAACCAAGTGAACGGAGCCATTTGCACCTTTAGGAATGGCTAGAACGTGTCTAAGAAGGCAAGACTGGCTGCACATAAGGGAGTGCTTGTCCCTACACTTACATAATGGCAATGAAAGTTGGGTATGACAGAAGAAGCATAAAAGTAAAATTAATGCAGGGGAAATGAGAAGTCTGCGAAGTACAGCTGGAGTGAAATTAATGGACAAAGAAAGCAACGGCGTGCTAAAGGAACATTACAGTATGACAGAAGATGTAGTGACCAAGATAGAAAAAGGGATGCTAGATGGTTCGGACACGTGGAAAGGATGGATGAAAATAGACTGTCGAAGCAGATTTATGTGGCGAGAGTGAATAGGCAAACTGGTAGGCGTAGACCTCGGCGTACGTATGCCAATCAAATTGAAGATCTTTTGACAAGAGGCCAGGTCAAGAGTACCCTTAACCGGCGAGCTTGTATGAAAATACTTATAAAAGTCGAAGAAGCGAAAGTTGTATGCGGGAATCGTAGCAAGTGGAGAGCCATAGTCTCTGCCTACTCCGAAAGGAGACAGGCGTGATAATATTTTGTATATCATCTAATAGGTAAACACATACAACGCTTGTACATTTGAAAAGCTGTTGCTATTAAGAAACAATACGTATATGGAATATAAATACCCCTATACATTGTCACGCCTTTATCCCCGAAGGTGTAGGCAGAGGCATACTATACGCCCCCATTTCACCGTTAAGTCAAGTTAAAGGCATTATTTGGTTGAAACTAGCGATTCATAACGCAGTGCAAGTGCCAAAGTTGCTACCGAATACGTAACGAAGTGATCGTCGAACGAATGATGAAGAATATATATAGTGCGAAAGTAGCGGGTAGAAGGAGTTAGAGTAGGCCGAGACTTATATATGAAGACCTTGCCTAAAAACGGAAAAGTCAAAAGTACTCGGATTACCAGACGTGCATGTATGAAGCGATCAATGAATCTACAGGAAGCGAAAGAAGTATGCATGGATCGCGATGCCTGGCGATCTGTGCTCTCTGACTACCCCGTCAAGCATACTGCGTAAACAGTTAATAAGTCGTTTACCGCAGTGATCTTATACAGAACACTGCGTTGGCGAGGCTACGAGTTCTTTAAATTAATAATAAATTGACCTATAGCGAATGTTATACAAGGTAGAATGCAAAACTTGACCTAACCCACAACAGGTTGCACTCTATCTAAAAACCGATAAAAACAACGGTAAAAAGGGCAACGTAACCGGTTTTTTTGCATTAAACCAGACTATAATTATTATCACATTATCGCGTTAATTAAAAAAGCCCTTATTTAGTTTTTTAGGGATCCTTCGATGAATATTGTTAAATTGGTTTGAAAAGAAGGGTTGGTAAAATTTACTAACTCGGTGGCGCAAATGCCACTTTTTTTTTTATTGGGACTAATCCCACCCACATTCCCATTACTGTGACTCCTGTAAACCAGGATCTACAGCAATGACCAAAACACCAGAAAAATTACACCGAGCTCGATCTCGGTGATGTCCCAGGAGAAGTTAGCATGTCTTGGAACCCGCAACGAAATTAATCAGAAGATAATGTGAGGAAGTAAGAAAAGAACGTAATGCCTCTTCCCCCCTTTGCAAAGCGGGAGACCTGGAAAGCAACTAGGTGTAAATTCTATAGAAATAGGGAAGCACCACGGTAATAGTATATTACGGGTGAGCTATGTTTGATTCCAGTAATATGTATGGCAGAAACGTTTAAAAGCACGAAAATTCACCCTCGATGCCACGAGATCCGCATAGTAAACTACTCCCGACGTTACTTGTAAACAATTAAGCATATTATATCGCTCATTTTGCCAAATGCTACACTAGTAGTAGTGTATGCGACTGCCGCGCAGAGGTCCCGGGTTTGATTCCCGGATTGGATCAAATATTTGTGTGATCCACAAATGTTTGTTTCGGAGTTTGGGTGTTTGCTATGTTTAATATTATGTCTTTACCTATGAAATTGCCGTTTTGTATGGAAAATTTAAACGAATTTTTTTCATGTATTTATTATTTGTATTAATGAAAGTAATCAACCCTGCAATCAATGTATCTTTGCCAACGCAGTGTAATACTTATACTCATACTCATAATTTTACTCGTACTAGTACTTATACTGGAATTCATACTCATACTCATACTCGTTCTCATACTCTTACTTGTACTCGTACTCGTCCTCGTACTCGTCCTCGTACTCGTCCTTGTACTTGTACTCGTTCTAGTACACATACTAGTACTAGTACTCATACTCGTACTCGGTCTCATACTAACCCTTATACTAATCTTCGTGCTCATACTCGTACTTGTACACGTTCTTGTAATCGTACTCATCTTAAACTAATACTCGTATTGTAATTTTTATTTTTTTATATTTGACACGTCAAAATGGCGTCGCCCGCCTGATGGTAAGCAAAGACGACGACCCGTGATTTTGGGCCGCTATCTTAACCCACAGGGCTAGGATAGCGACCCTCAACTTGACGGCCCAGAAATATGCCTTTTCACGCTTCTCCTAAAGGACCCAGGATTGTAAGAGGAGGGAAACACATGCGCCGGCAGAGAGTTCCATATTTTTATGGTGCAACAAAAGAAGGACCAACGGAATCTTTCCGTTCTGGGTAAGATGATGTCCACAGTGTAAGGATGACATCTCTGCCCCGCCCGTGTTGTTCGGGAACGGAAGGGGGAGGGTGGGACTAGTTGGAAGAGCTTTTCAGAACACTCACCGTGGTAGATGCGGTAAAATGCAGCTAAGCTGGCGACCGTTCTGCGCATCTCCAACGGCTCCAGATTGCCAGTAACATCTGGACAATCTATGATGCGGATGGCACGTCGCTGCAACGCATCGAGAGCTTCAAGCAGATATTTGGCGGAGCCATCGCAGAGATGTGAGCAGTATTCCACGCACGGACGAATCGACACTTATATAATAAGCATCTCTGTTCCGGCGTGAAAAACCCCTTACCCTGTTCAGGATTCCGAGCTAGCGAGAGGCCAAGCTGATGCACCCCTCGATGTAATTTTTATTGTTGAGCTCTCGACGAACGTCCAACCCCAGAATGCTGAGATAGTTTTGCAGCGGTAGGGTTGTGCTCTGAAGAGTTGGAAGGGGAAGGAAAGGGGATAATTTAGCAGTAAATGCACACGCCTGCGTTTTCCTGGCATTGAACTCGACCAGATTATCGACACCCCACCGAGAGATGCGGTCCAGACTTCGATCGAATTCCGCCACAACTTGTCCCCTCATAGCCTCAACATCCGTCCGCTTTACCGCCGGGTGACTAATATATCCCCCATGTAGTGTACTATCGTCTGCATAGCAATGTATATTGCCCAGGGACAACATATCAATGATATGCAGAAGAAAGAGAGTGGGCGACAAAATGGACCCCTGCGGCACGCTAGCATTTATTTGCAAGTAGTCGGAAGCCTGACCGTCGCATTGGACCCGAATACGGCGCTCATACAGAATGCTGGCGAGATATGTGCATAGTTGAGGTGGCAGGCCATATGCCGGAAGCTTGGAAAGAAGTGATGCGTGCCAGACTTTATCGAAAGCCTTGGCGATACCAATGGATGGCGTACTAACTGTGTTGGCTGATAGCCAAGTATTCGCCATGCTTGTCCATAGCCTCACCCCAAAGGTGTGTAACGTATGCTAGAAGATCACCCGTTGACCTTTTCCTTAGTATGAGTACGAGTATCTCATACTCGTACTCATACTCGTACTATCTCGTATGAGTACTAGTGTGAGTACGTGTATCTCATACTCGTACTCATACTCGTACTCATACTCGTACTGATACCCGTACTCATACTCATACTCGTACTAATACTTGTACTCATACTCGTACTCATACTCGTACTCATACTCGAACTCATACTCGTACGCATACTTGTACTCATACATACTCGTACTCATACTCATACTCATACTAGTACTCATACTCGTACTCATACTCGTACTCATACTCGTACTCATACTCGTAATCATACTCGTACTCATACTCGTACTCATACACGTACTCATACTGGTACTCATACTCGTACTCATACTCGTACTCATATTCGTACTACTACTCATACTCATAATCGTACTCATACTCGTACTCATACTTGTACTCATACTAGTACTCATACTTGTACTCGTACTTATTCTCATACTCATTCTCGTACACGTATTGTAATATCTTGTCATATATCCCCTTTATCATAATTATTCATATTCGCGTATAGTATTGGTATCCGTATCCATATTCAAATTTATTTTATCAATCTCATATTCAAACAAATACTCGCACACGTACTCATACTTGTACTCGTACTCATACTCGTACACATACTCATTCTCGTACTCATACTCATACTGGTACTCATACTCGTATTCGTAATTGTACTTATACTCTTTCTCATACTCATTCTCGTACTCGTATTGTAATTAATTATCATATATCTCCTTATTCATATTCGCGAATAGTATTGGTATCCATATTTATATTTATTTAATCGATTTCACATTCAAGCTAATACTCATACTCGTTCTCATACTCGTACTCAAACCCGTACGCGTACTCATAGTCGTACTCATACTTTTACTCGTAATTATACTCGTACTCATAAGGGACCACCCTGACTGTCATAAAATAGTCAGAGATGAAGAAGAAACTCAGAGCTGGGCTCCTACTCCATACGCGTATCAATGACGCTGCCACGCTACACAAAGTCCTTCGTGCCCAAAACCCATGGTACAAAGTTGACTCGTGGCAGTGTTATGACATGACGGCGGACGACCTACCGGAGAAAGAATCCAAGGATAAGGTGGTTCACCTTATTGTTTGGATTCCCGAAGACCAGAAGGAGACCATCTTGAGAAGAGACCGCCGTGTAGCCCATATGTAAGGAAGCGGATATATACGTTTCCTTGACGAAGCAAACCCGGCAGAAACAACGACGAGTGAGGCCGCGGGAAAGACTCCGTCCGCAGAGCCGTCCACCTCAGCTCCCGAAAAAGGTTCGAGCGAGATGGACACATCACCGCCGCTAGAGTCAGGGAGCGCTACCAGCGACGAAGATGACGTCCTGCGTAGCCCATAAATCCCTGAAAGTCATACAAACGAACCTCCAGCAAAAACAAATAGCGGTGGCGACCCTGCGCAGAGTGCTGGAGGTAGAAAACGAGACCGTAGCCGTGATCCAGGAACCCTGGATCCGAGATCGCAAGATCTGCGATCTTAACAGCTTTGGCGGTAAGTTACTGGTAGACACTACTGTGGACAAACCGAGAACCTGCATCTTAATGCCAAAAAACATATCGACAACCTTGCTCAACGAATTCTGTTCTAGAGATGTCACCGCCGTGAAAATCCACACAGAAAACCAAACGGCCCTGGTGTTAGCATTGGTGTACATGCCAGGCGATGACGAAGTTCCTTCAAAAGAGCCTGCTGACCTGGTGCAATACTGCGACACACACAACTGGGACCTGATCCTCTCCGCAGACTACAACGCGCATCATCCACTGTGGGACTCAAATACCAGACGTGAGCAACTATCCGAATATTTAGTTAAAACAAACCTTAATATCATGAATCGAGGTACAGAGCCGACTTTTGTAACCTCATGGTCCCAAAAAATTATACACATTACCTTGGCAACACACGCGGCAGTGGACCTCATCCAGGGATGGCACGTATCTAGCGAGCGATTGCTCGCAGACTATCGCCGTGTGTGCTTCCATATTACCTATAAAACAACATGCCCTGTCCCATATCGTAATCCCCGTAAAACCGATATACTTAAATCCAGAAGGCTAATCAGCAAAACACTAGGTGACACAGACATGACTGATATGGCACTTAGTACAGACAATATAGAAATAAATACAAAAATTTTAACCACAGCCCTAGTACATAGTTACCAACAGGCCTGCCCGGAAAAAACCACAAATTGCGTAGATAAAAGTTCAAGGAAGACCAGAACTTGAAAGGTTTCGTAGGGGTCTCAGAACACTTTTTAATAGAGCAAAAAACTCAAGGAACACTACAGACTGGGATAGATACAAAAAAGCGCAATGTCACTACAAGAAGTGAATCAGATTCTGGAGGACGGAGGCATGGCGCAACTTCTGTAGTAGCATAAACTCAACAAACCAAGCCGCAATTAACCTTGCGGCTTGGTTTGTTGAGTGTTGAGAAAGTCCTCGCAAAAGGTAACCTCACAACAGCATTAATAGTCCGGTCAATTTAGACATTCGAAGTTACATAAAGTCCCAACAAGCTGAATTTCTGTGAAGTTGTTTAAAACATAATTATAAACAATGTCTCCAAGTTCCCCATCATTCGCGTTTAAGGAAAAAATTTTATTCAAGGTCAAAGGTCAAAAAAATGAGTTTTTCGCGATTTTCAGCAAAACGGTAAGTTTTATCTAAAAGTACGTCAGACATAAATTGTAGATCATAAAATTATCTATAAAAAATGTCTCAATACTTTTTTTCTTACGAGCCACCGTTTCTGAGATATAACGATTCAAAAAGTTATAAAAGTTGTTATCGTCATAATATGCACACGTTTCCACGCCACCTATGAGGTAGTGTACTTAGCGCGTTTTTTTTAACGTGGTTTCCCCAGTAGGCCTACTCCACCGGTCAGTTGTGATCCTGTTTAATGTAAAACTATTGCAAAATAACGGAAATTTTCAAAGATTGGGAAAGATAAAAGCGATGTAAATTAAAAAAAAGTGTTGAAGTTTATTTGTCTTATTCGTAAGTTTCAAATTCTTGTTCTTCTTCTTGATCTTCTTCTTGTTCTTCTCCTCCTGCTTCTTCTTCATCTTCATTTTGGATGCAAGTAAATTGCGCCAATAGCGATGTATCGCATGATACTTCGTCGGAGTCAAACGAATCTTCCATTGTTTGTGTTTCAATATTAGAGCACGACCGGCCTTGACAATTTGTGCATGCCAAAGAACAAAACAGTCCGACTTTTTTGCAACCACATTTAGCACTGCATCCCTTTTTGCAGTTGCAAAAAATAGTGTTCATCAGTTTTTCCGGCGCAGGTGGAAGTAAAGTTTGAACTTTAAAACAAAAAGCTGATTCACTGATACGTGATCTAGTACGAGGAGGACTTGCTGTGGATGTACTGGCTTCTTGTTCTTCACGTTGTCTTTTATTAGCTGCAGCAATAGAAGACTTTCGAGTATAATTTTTACGGCAATTTTCATGTATTGTCACAGATTTCTGATTTTTGAGATATTCCGAAAAATCATCAGCTCTTTCGATACTTGCATTAATTAATGTCTTCATACCACGTTCAACAGTAACAACTTCACTTTCAATTAAAAGTTTAGTACAAATAAAACAATATTCAGACATTTTTAATATAAAACTCAAAACAGCACAATATAGGTTAGGATAAACACGTGTTTTCACTACAGAGTGACGCTCAAGACTAACGGTATTTCATTTATTATAGCAGGTATAAGACCCTCGCCACGCACACAATAGAACAAGAAACAGATGTCTCGAAGTTACACTGGCTTTTTGACCTGATATTCTTATAGTTAAAACTTATGTATATTTTATATTGTAAGTATAAGTTACAATGACCGATAGAAAAATTTTTAAACATTTAATATATAATATTTATATATATAAAATATAACAACTCTAGATGTATATACGTGGCGTACTCATGCATATTATGACGATAGCAACTTTTATAACTTTTTGAATCGTTATATCTCAGAAACGGTGGCTCGTAAGAAAAAAAGTATTGAGACATTTTTTATAGATAATTTTATGATCTACAATTTTTGTCTGATGTACTTTTATGATAAAACTTACCATTTTGCTGAAAATCGCGAAAAACTCATTTTTTTGACCTTTGACCTGGAATAAATTTTTTTCCTCAAACGGGAATGATGGGGCACTTGGAGACATTGTTTATAATTATGTTTTGAACAACTTCACAGAAATTCAGCTTGTTGGGACTTTATGTAACTTCACCCTCATTTTTTGGTCTAAATTGACCGGACTATAACCACGCCCTGAAAAAACACAAAGCTAAACCAGAAATAATAGACTGGATCACAGAGCTGGTAAGCAAAAGGGCGGTTCAGATAACGGTGAATACTACCACAAGAGCAAAGGTAGTAAAAGGATGTCCTCGGGGAGGCGTCCTATCATCCCTTCTATGGAACATAGTAGTAGACAGCCTCATAAAGAAACTAAACAACCGAGGAATATACTACTATTGGTTATGCGGACGACCTAGCGATACTAGTCAACGGCAGCGCAGAAAATGTACTATGCAAAGTAATGCGCTCGGCCGACTGACCTCCATACATACAAGTACGCTGGACTGACGATACCCTCTAGAATGACAGCTTTTTGTTGTGCCTATTCGAAGCGCCCCCAATGCGTGGGAAAAGAACTAAATCTGACGTAACCTGCACATGGCCGCTGCATCGTTTTGATTGTCTGCGTGTTGATAAGTGTTTTTTTTAAGATGTATCGATATATCGATAGATAATTCTAAATTCGAATAGGCACAATAAAGAGATGTTTGTGATTTTTTTATTATTATAGTTATCATTTTCTTAATTAAATTGGGTTTTAATTATTAATTACTTACTATCTTCACGCTGTATCCCTGACGGGGTAGTCAGAGAGGACAGATCGCCAGGCTTCGCGATCCATACATACTTCTTTCGCTTCTTCGAGATTCATCAATCGCTTCATACACGCACGTCTGGGTATCCGAGTGCTTTTGACCTTTCCGTTTTTGAGCAATCTGCTCACGTGGTCTTCATATGTAAGTCTCGGCCTACCCTGACTCCTTCTACCCTCTACTTTTGAACAATATATATTCTTCGTCAATCGTTCCTCACTCATTCGTTGGACGTGTCCAAACCAACGGAGCACGCCTTTTTCCAGCTTAACGCTGACACTTTCATTCAAACCTGCCATATTGCGTATCACTTCGTTACGTATTCGGTCGGCCAAGGTAACGCCGCACAATTTTCGAAGTGATCGCATCTCCACAGCATTCAATTTACTTTCATGCATCTGCTGACATACCCAGGTTTCACTACCGTAAAGCAAAGTTGGCCTAGCACTGCGTTAAATTATATTATTATTTCATAACATAAAAAGCCAAAAACCCTATCTAAGCCGCTGTATTTAAAAAATACCATTAATTGATAGATATTTACTACCATTAAAAGATACTTATTTAACCCCACGTGGTACGGGTAAGGATTTTTTTTTCACCTTGTATACCGAAGGTTAAAAATGTTCCCTATTAATTATAGGATCTAGCCAGCGACACTATGCTTTACGCCTCTGCCTCGAATGCGGGCATTGCGGGCAGTGGGCCGCCGAGCCGGCGCCGGCGGAGGTGGCGGCGCCGGCGCGGGCAACGCGATCTCTTTCTCGAAACCAACGGGTAGATCGCGTAGCACTATAAAAGCGCAGACTGAAAAACAACGTCACCCCTTGACTGAGTGTACCGCTCCCGCCCCGCTGCCACGCCGCTTTTTTCGAGGGCCGGTCTTTATTTAATTTTACGCATAATATTCTGCCACTCGCGCGCCACCGTCGCCTCTACGCTCGATGTTTTGACGTCGGTGCGAATTGGCCCTTATTGCGTGGGTACATTTTTATCTTTGTATTTTATCTCGCTGTCCCATCTCTATTATTAGTTTCGTTCCCACCCACTGCCGCTGTTAGCGCCAAATGGCGAAAATCAAATCGCCTCACTATGACCAGGCCTATCATAAGTCCATATGTATGGAGGTCAGTGGCTCGGCCTTACTAATTGTAGAAGAATGGTGTGATGAACATAAACTATCTGTAAAAAAACGGAACTTATCCTTTTCACAAATAAAAGGAAGTTACCTGAACTAGATTTACCAAAATTATTCAATACCAAACTCTCCCTGTCAACTCAAGTTAAGTATCTAGGTGTGATTCTTGACAGTAAACTTAACTGGGCGAGTCACATAGAGACCAAAACAAAGAAGGCATGTATAGCTTTTAGCCAGTGCAGAAGAGTGGTTGGAAAAAGATGGGGTCTAAACCCCAGAATCACTCTCTGGCTCTACACAGCAGTTGTCAGATCTTCCATTACCTACGGAGCGGTTGTATGGTGGTCCCGAACACAACAAAAATTAAACAATATAAAAAAAAAATTAACCACTATAAAAACAAAGCTCCAGAGCCTACGAGTGTAGCAGCTACTGGTTGCATGAAAACTACTCCATCAGCAGCCCTCGAGTATCTTTTGAACTTGAGACCTTTAGATCTAGTCATACAAGAAGGAGCAAAAGCAGCCGCCTTAAGACTAAGATCAAATGGCTTATGGAAACAAAACATAGAAACCACGCATCCCAAGGTTCTACGAGGCATCCTGAAGGACTACCCACTTCTTTGATCGAAAGTACAATTTTCAACTCATCGCTGAAATACAAGACAGCTCTGGTGTCGATGAAGTTAGAATATACACAGATGGCTCCAAAACCCAACGCGGCACTGGAGCCGGAGTTTTCTCAAATGATCTAAACATTAAAATGTCAACCACCTTAGATAAACTTAACACGTGTATAGGTCTAATTAAGGCGGCACAAGCGGTTGCAGCCAGAGATGTCAGTGGTTTAAATATCAAAATCATAACAGACTGTGCATCTGTACTCCGAGCTTTACAAAACAACAGAATAACATCAGTCCTCATACTGGAGTGTCACAGTATACGCCAACAAATTGCGGAAAAAAACAGGGTAACTCTGCAATGGATAAAAGGACACAGCAAATCAATGGATAACGACGCAGCAGATGAACTGGCCAAAAGAATCGGAAGAAGTAGTATATGGACCGGAACCATTACTACCCATACCTCAGGCTAAAATAAAAACATGGCTGCGCACAAACACTTAAGCAACACACATAACAACATGGAAAAACAGTGAGGGATGTAAGCAAACCAAGATGACAGTTCCGGAGACATCTAAGAAAATCACCCGCAACCTCATCAGACTAAAAAGGGAAAGTATAGGCAAAGTGGTAGGTATACTAACTGGCCATTGTCCCCTTAACAAACACTTATTTACCATAGGTGCAACAGACAGCCCCCTGTGCAGAGGATGCATGGAGGTAGAAGAAACGCCGCAGCAGGTGCTCATGGAGTACATGAGCGTGGCAGACGACCGGGCGCACGTCCTCCAGTCGCCGCAATCACTTACGAAAGCCTTCTGGGATGGCCTTGGCTGGTTGGAGTGAAGAGCAAAAAAAAAGAACCCAATCAAGCGGCTAAGTGCGGAAACGGCCCAGACAAAACAAACAAAACAACTCATACTCATACTCGTTCTCATACTGTGTCCTTTTATCCACTGCAGAGTTACCCTGTTTTTTTCCACAATTTGTTGAAGTATACTGTGACACTCCAGTATGAGGACTGATGTTATTCTGTTGTTTTGTAAAGCTTGGAGTACAGATGCACTGTCTATTATGATTTTGATCAGATATTGCAATACGAGTACGAGAATGAGTATGAGAACGGGTACAAGTACGAGTACGAGTACGAGTATGAGTACGAGTATGAGTACAGGTATGAGTATGAGTACGAGTATGAGTACGAGTATGAGTACGAGTATGAGTACGAGTACGAGTATGAGTACGAGTATGAGTACGAGTATGAGTACGAGTATGAGTACGAGTATGAGTACGAGTATGAGTACGAGTATGAGTACGAGTATGAGTACGAGTATGAGTACGAGTATGAGTACGAGTATGAGTACGAGTATGAGTACGAGTATGAGTACGAGTATGAGTACGAGTATGAGTACGAGTATGAGTACGAGTATGAGTACGAGTATGAGTACGAGTATGAGTACGAGTACGAGTGCTCATACTCGATCTCATACTCGTACTCGTACATATAATCGTTCTCATACTTATTTTCGTATTGTAATATCTTATCATATATTATCCTCTACTAGCAGGCGGTGTTGAACCCCTTCGTGATAGGAGAGACTTCGCCTCCTTATATGTGTTCTATCGCCTGTACAACGGTCTGTGCTCTGAGGAATTGTTTGACATGATGCCCACGGCTACCTTCTATCATCGCACCGCTCGCCATAGAGAGGGTGTTCACCCTCACACTTTGCGTCCAGAGCGCTCACATACGAAAAGGTCCGATAGAGGCTTTATTTCGCGTACGCTTAGGTTGTGGAACGAGCTTCCTGCCTGGGTTTTCCCGAACGTCTACAGTGTGGGGTTCTTCAAAAGGGGTCTTAGAAGGTTTTTAAAGGGTCGGCAGCGCAAGTGCTGCACCTCTGGTGATGCGAACTGTAACGATCCAAAATGTAATGAGTTCCTAAACGGGACCTAATCGTGACAATCCAGTGAAATGATTGCTAAATCGATCGCTAAAAACTATACGTTTACGAACTAAATCAATAATAATTACCGCTTAAACACTAAATTGGCCTGTGACCGTGTAGTGGTTAGATATGACCCTAGTTATTTTCCGTAACGCCCTAGAATCTATAAGAGTTTAGACAGAGTTGATGTGCAATCTAGACATTTTCGTACCTAAAATAAAATAACTAAACCTATTTTCTAATAATGACAAATTCTTAGTTGATTATATCTATTATGGTGGTAATAATATCGGCACTAATATCGACGAATTGTACTTGGCGGTTATATTAATAATTCCTTCTACAACGTTGGCAATTAAGACTTTATGACGTAGAAATTCTTGTAGCCCTTTCTTTTGAACTCAATGACTCTAATATGGTTTTCACGAATTCTTATTTCCGAAGACAAAGGTTTTGTTCTTTTGTATCAACCTCAATTTCAAAAGGAAATTACAAAAATGTGGTAAATTACTATTTTCTACACCTGTGGGTTGTGTTCTTCGGTGTCAGTCTCACTTTTGGAGCGAAATTACAATAAAGTGGCAAATGGTTATTTACACCTGTGGGATGTACTCTTCGGTGTCAGTCTCACTAACTAACTAACTATCTTCACGCTGTATCCCTGACGGGGTAGTCAGAGAGGACAGATCGCCAGGCTTCGCGATCCATGCATACTTCTTTCGCTTCGTCGAGATTCATCAATCGCTTCATACACGCACGTCTGGGTATCCGAGTACTTTTGACCTTTCCGTTTTTTAACAATCTGCTCACGTGGTCTTCATATGTAAGTCTCGGCCTTCCCTGACTCCTTCTACCCTCTACTTTTGAACAATATATATTCTTCGTTAATCGTTCCTCACTCATTCGTTGGACGTGTCCAAACCAACGGAGCACGCCCTTTTCCAGCTTAACGCTGACACTTTCGTTACGTATTCGGTCGGCCAAGGTAACGCCGTACAATTTTCGAAGTGATCGCATCTCCACAGCATTCAATTTACTTTCATGTATCTGCTGACATACCCAGGTTTCACTACCGTAAAGCAAAGTTGGCACTAGCACTGCGTTATGAATCGCCATTCGTGCTTCTTTTACGATGCTTTGTCGCTTTACTAACTGGGACAAAGCACCGTTAACTTTGTTTCCGGCAGCTACTCGCCGTTCTACATCCGAATCACAACTTCCATCCGCGCTAAACATACTTCCTAAATACACAATTTCATTCACTTGCTCTAGACGTTCCTGGTTTACCCTAATCTCGCATTTAGTTCTTACGTCATCTCTTTCAAATACTAGAACCTTAGTTTTACTTGCATTCATGCGGAGACCCTTACTTTCACACCCCTCTTTCATATTAGTGACTAATGCCTGTAGGTCGGCTTCTGATGAGGCCATGAGCACCGCATCATCAGCGTACAGCAGACAGTTTACTGTAAAGTCACCCAAATTCACACCCATATTAAAATCTTTCAACTTCTGCAGTCAACTGTCCAGATACACTATGAACAGCCAGGCGGACATGACACATCCCTGTTTGACGCCTGTACAGACATCAAAAAGGAGGTGACACATCCCCCCCTACTCGCACGCAAGCCTTACAGTCCCTATAAAGCGACTGTATTGCCCTCAGTAGCGAGCCGTCCACACCATATCCTGGCAGCAAGTCCCACAGCGTTTCTCTCACATAGTTATCAAATGCTTTCTCTAGATTCACAAAAGCGCAGAAAACCTTCTGGCTAAGAGCCAGAAACTTTTCCGCGATCATGCGGAGAGAAAACACTTGATCCATGCAACCTCTTCCACGTCGGAATCCGCATTGAGCCTCCCATAAATACCTTTCAGACTTTTCTTGCATTCGTGCCGTTATAACCTTTGCATACACCTTACTAGCTAAGCTGACCAAGCTGATCGCCCTGTAGCTGGAGCAGTTTAGGCGCGAGCCTTTCCCTTTGTAAATAGGTACTACAACTGCTACTCGCCAGTCATCTGGGACCTCACCCGTCCGCCAGCACAAGTTGCATAACAGACATAGTGTGTCCCAGACACGCGACCCACCGTACTTGATCATCTCAGCAGTAACTCTGTCTTTTCCCGCAGCCTTACCACATTTCATACTTCTTATCGCTTGTTCTATTTCTTTCATACTAATGACTTCAATGACATCGGGATCCGGAGCATCGAAGTGAGCTCCACTTCCCGATGTGGCATCTTTGTCTTTTCTTGCATACGTCTTTCCATAATATTCACTCCTTCTCTGCAGGACGTCACTTTGGTCTGTTAGGACGTCATTGTTAACACTAAGCACTTTATTCATACTGCAGATTGCCGAACAACTCCGGGTCTTGCCTACCTCTTTCCAGAAGAGCTTGGCATTATCCCGGAAATTGGACGACAACCTTTCATCCGCTTTCATTCTGCACCTTTCACGAGCTTCTTCTATCAGTGCCTTCGTGTTAACTTTCTGCAGCTTGTATCTCTCTTTCATATTAAAATCATTCCGCGAGGCTAAGTAGTCTAGCCATGCTTTCTTCTTCATTCGAACTGCTTCTTTCACTTCCTCATTCCACCATGCATCACGCTTATTACTACTGCCTCTTTTCGTTTCTCCACACACTTCCACAGCGGCATTTATCATACTGTCCCTAAGGTTCTGCCATACACTTTCCACATTCTCACTGCTTACATTGACGTCGTCAAGCTTTTCGGCTACCCTTTCATTATATTTATCCCTAATGGATGCATCCTGCAGCTTCCAGCTTTTGATGCTAATAGTTGGCCCAGGTTCAGGACACTCGGTACGATGACGCCAACCCGCGAACAGACCCCTAATCCTAGTTATGACTAGGTAGTGGTCTGATCCCAGCTCAGCGCCTCGATAAACCCTCGTGTCCATCACCTGTTTACGGAGCCGACTATCCATTAGGAATAGATCTGGGTATAATAGTAGTGGGTATATATACATAAATAGATAAGACTGAGCTGAACGCTCCGATGGTACCAATCTTGGCTCCTAAAGGGAACGGGATCCACTTCGACGGTTCCCTACCGAGTTGAATACCATCCAATAAGTCCACACAGGGAGATAAGTCGACCTCGCTAGAACGAGAATAGTCAACTGCCGCACTCTCCAAATGTTATTTGGCTACTAGCTACCTACAGATGGACTTGGATTACGTTAACACCGCTAGGTTTCGTCCAAGACTATGAACCGTGTCATAGATTTTCTTAACGGGAGGTCCCTAGTAATAAACCTCTGCGCAAGTCGCATACGCGAAACTAAAACACTACAAGAAGAATTATGCGAAAGGTAACTAAACTGAAAGATAAAGAAAATTAATAAACACTCACTATAATTTTACCTGAATAACCAATAAGGAATTTAACTACAGTAGCACATCTGAATTTAATCAAATACAATCTAATTAATCTAAAAAATAGTATGTAACCGAATTCACACGACAATTTATTTAGCTAAAAACAACAAATATTAAATATCAATAAACGAAGTAAAAATCTCACAACACGTCTTTAATGAAACTATAAATACACCAACTATTATTTCCAAAACGAATAATGAACGAGATAAACGAAACGACGCTTGCGCAACAGGGTTAAAGAGGAAAAGCAAAAGAGCCCCCCCTTCCCGCGTCACGGGGTTTTTATTAACTCCTAGGATGTTCCCGCCTATCCTCCACCAAAACCAAAACACGCCCATTTTTCGAAACACTCGAATGAGACCAAAAATGAACCTTAACGAACACAACTTAAGTCAGATTTTGAAATATTTCGCTAAACATATTATTACGAATATTTAATATACGATAAACATATTACTACGAATATTTCGAACTCATTGGTATTGCATATTCGCTAAGTTACTTTTTACTTAACTAGCAATTAATGCAATGTAGATACCAATGTGCAGGTATTGCGCATAAAACTTTTATCTATCGATATAGAAACCCGCATTTAAATCCTTGAGTAGCTTAAAAGATTTAATCGTACATACAAACAGACGATAGGCAGTGACTTCAACTTATACCTTAATGTAAAGATTCAGTTCACCTTACATACTCGCACATACAGTACGAGAATGAGTGCGAGTACGAGTATGAGTACGAGTATGAGTACGAGTATGAGTACGAGTATGAGTACGAGTATGAGTACGAGTATGAGTATGAGTATGAGTACGAGTATGAGTACGAGTACGAGTATGAGTACGAGTATGAGTACTAGTATGAGTACGAGTATGAGTACGAGTATGAGTATGAGTACGAGTATGAGTACGAGTATGAGTATGAGTATGAGTACGAGTATGAGTACGAGTATGAGTACGAGTACGAGTATGAGTACGAGTATGAGTACGAGTATGAGTACGAGTATGAGTACGAGTATGAGTACGAGTATGAGTACGAGTATGAGTACGAGTATGAGTACTAGTATGAGTACGAGTACGAGTATGAGTATGAGTACGAGTAATCGTATTGTTATATCTTTTCATATATTATTCTCTACTAGCAGGCGGTGTTAAACCCCTTCGTGATAGGTGAGACTTCGCCTCCTTATGTGTGTTCTATCGTCTGTACAACGGTCTGTGCTCTGAGTTATTGTTTGACATGATGCCCACGGCTACCTTCTATAATCGCACCGCTCGCTATAGACAGGGTGTTCACCCTCACACTTTGCTCACATACGGTAAGGTCCGATAGAGGCTTTATTTCGCGTACGCTTTGGTTGTTGAATGAGCTCCCTGCCTGGGTTTTCCCGAACGTCTACAGTATAGGGTTCTTCAAAAGGGGTCTTAGAAGGTTTTTCAAAGGTCCGCAGCGCAAGTGCTGCGCCTCTGGTGATACAAACGTTCATAGTCTACGGTGACCACTTTTCATCAGGTGGGCCGTATGCTTGTCTGCCACCTCAGTGGTATATAAAAAAAATGAAGAAAAAATCTCCTTCACAATATTCATATTTGCTAATAGTATTGGTGTCTGTATCCATATTCATATTTATTTTATCAATCTCATACTTAAACTTATACTCTTACTCGTACTCTTACTCGTACTCATACTCGTACTCATACTTGTACTCGTACTCGTTCTCATACTCGTACTAATACTTGTACTCGTACTCATACTCGTACTCATACATGTACTCATACTCGTACTCATACTTGTACTTGTACTTATACTCGTTCTCATACTCGTTCTCATACTCATTCTCGTATTCGCATTGTAATATCTTATCATACAATGTGTTAAGAAAACTCTGTCCAATCCGTGTAGGTATCGAGATGTGATTTTATTACTCTAAAAATTTACCATAGTGAAAGTTGCGTAACTCAGTGATCGTTTACAGAAGACTGAGATCGCGAGGCCACGAACGCTTCATAAATAAATTAAAAAAATAAATTAAAGATTAATATAATGTGGTAGCTTATATCGCAACACAGGGAAAGGGCTATTCGGAAATGCAAGGTCAAAAGGTCAGCTTACACCTGCCGGCGGTTTCTTTTGATATCACATACACTCGTCGCCGCATGCCAACAAAGGGGTTGTCACTCTTTGAAAATTTGGTATATTTTAAGGTAATTGGACTAATTCTGGTACTAAAAACACGCATTTAATAAAATATTACTGCTTAATACTTATAAATAATATGATTTTTTTTTGGTTTATTATTGAAGTGCCTATGCGCCGCTTTCGGGTCGGACAGGGTTTTCTTAACACATTGTATATCTCCTTTATCATATTCATATTAGCGTATAGTATTAATAATAATAATAAATCTTTATTCATTTAGGTCACAAAGTAACACTTATGAACGTCAAGAATATTGCTTCTACATTTACATTTACTGCCAGATTCGCAAAGCAATAGGTAGAGCCTGAGGAAGAACCTGGCAATAAAACTCATGGCCACTCTTTTCTAAACGCCAGTAATTACATTAGTTTGATTAACATGATATTTGACCAATTATATAGTAATGAATTTATACAAACAAAAAAACAAAATCAATGTTGTGTTTAAATCATATCAAAATTAGAGCGATTATAGTTGCCGGTTCTAAGGGCAGCCTACCCTTGAAGAAGAAGAATCTGGCAAGAAAGTCAATGGATGCCATTTTAAAATGTAGGAATGGCTTACAACATTAAAATTACACTTACATTGTTCCTTTGGATTTATGTGAGAACAGTCGACTAAACTTAAGTTTACCTTAAATATAAATAAGATTATTTTTAATAATTGCTATAACAGCTATGAGCTGACCAGTCCCAACAGACGGCACCCGTTCACGGGTATGACGCATTATATCAGCCATCGCCCTACTCAACCGTATTATAGGGAATAAGGCGACCCGATACATACGCCACCACTGCCAGGACACTTAGGCGAGCATGACATACTCAAAAACTGCACAGCAACTATCATGTCAATTGGTATCCGTATCCATATTCATATTTATTTTATCGATCTTATACTCAAACTAATACTCACACTTGTACTCATACTTGTACTCGTACTTGTATTGTACGTATATGTATCCATATCCATATTCATTTTATATCTCATACTCATACTACGTACGTACTCGTATTGTAATATCATATCACATATCTTGCCTATCATATTCATTTTCGCGAGTAGTATTAGTATCCGTATCCGTATTCGTATCCGTATCCATATTCATATTCATATTATTGAACTCATACTCAAAATATTACTCATACTCGTACTCTTACTCGTACTCATACTCGTACTATTACTCATACTCATACTCGTACTCATACCTATACACGTTCTCATACTCGTACTCGCGTTTGTACTTGTACTCGTAATCATACTCACTTATTTTTAAACTTTCGCAGTTTATACTCATATTTTTTTATATTTTCTTCACTTCACTTCACGTGAAACAATTATGTACTTACCTTCACCGACGAGTCCCGAGTAGTATATAAAGTATATGTTGAGTTTACTCTTTTCACTAGGGTGCTTTGGACAGACCTGGGGCTATCCTCCATAGGGCACACCCGGGAAATAAATATGGAGCTGAATCGTCTAGTTTTAGTCTGTAGGAGTTAGGAGTTAGGTATAAGGCGAACTGTTTTGGGTGCCAATTCGCCATGTTCGAGGCTGTGCAAGATAATTAATGGTTATAGTGATCAAATTGATCTTCACTTTGACTCTGTGGCAAAGATTAAGTCAATCGTTCTGGGCCTGATTTTGAGTGAGTAGAATGTATTATAGATTACATAGATTATTTAGATATAGATGTTATGTTTTGCATTTTATTTTAATAGCTTAAGCTTACTACTTCTGACTTTTAATTTGTGAGTGCGGTGTTTGCCTCTAAGTGATTGGAACATTGAGAATGTAATTCTAAATGTACTTAGTGTAAGTTTTGATGTAAACAATCGTTGGTAGACCTTAATTAAATAAAATAAAAATAAAATAAACATAGCATCCATACGGACAAGAAAAAAAGGTGATTAGGACACAAAAGATTTTATTTTCTACTATTTGAGCCCCGCGGCTTCGGCCGTGACATATTTGTAACCATTTAATTCCGTCGTTTATGAATTTTAGAATAATGTAATTTTTTCCGACTTTTTTTTACATAAATGATTACTGCTCCGCTCTCCTCATTAGTAGCGTGATTAAATAGTAAATATTCTAAAATTATTGCCTTAAACTTGAACTCAAATTTAAATTATAGAATATTAAATGAAATTTAAATTAAATTAATATCAGTAGTTCCAGAGGTTAGCACCTTCAACCAAAAAAAGAAGCTCTTCAGTTTTATAATAATAGTATATTTATTTATCTATCACGCCTTATCCCCGTAAGGGTGGCAGAGGCATATTATAGGCCCACTTTTCACCTTGTGCATTCCTTTCCCACGTAATAGGTGGTGAGGTGAGCCCATTGCCGTGTTGAAATAAACAGTGTCGCTAAATGCTGTTGAAATTCTGTCTTCCTGCCATGTTACTAGCAACCGGGACCAACGGCTTAACGTGCCTTCCGAAGCACGGATACGCTCGCAATTGTAAATGCCACAAAGTGGTCACCCATCCGTGACCAGTCATAGCAAAAATTGCTTAACGCAGTGATCGTTTGCAGTACACTGAGTCTTCGGGCCATGAGCGCTTTATAATACTAAAAATAATATTAGTATAGATAAATTAAATGCGGAACCTTTTGAATAACAAGTTTTTCGTGCGTATAGAATATTTTAAAATAATTATCAGATATTAATATGTAAAATCGCAATAAATAATGCTCGCGTGTATGTATCAGATATAACTGTTTATCACTACGCTGCGACGACACAAGGGGGCTGGCTTGTTACCTACTTTCTGTAGTATTTTGGTAAACTCAAGAATTATTGTAGACGTATAAATATTGAGAGACTTTTTTTCACACAATGTCACCTAGCCCAAAGTATATAAATAAAATTAATAAATATTGTGGGACATTTTTTTTTAACACAGCACCGTCTAGCTCAGAGTAAGCTAATTTAAGCTTGTGTTATGGAATCTAGACGACTGATAAACATACTTATATATTTCTAAATACATACTATATATACATATGTGTTACATATACATATTATACATAGGAAACACCCAATCTCCGAAACAAACATTTGTGTATTACACATTCCGAGGGCCAGGACCTCAGTCGGGGCAGTCACATACCCACTGCGCCACCGAGGCAGTCTGTTAGTAAGCTAATAATATAAGCTTGTGGTGTGGGATCTAGACAACTGATAGACATAATAAAATATCTCACCGATGCAGTCGTAATGTACCTATGGATATAAGTTTGTTACTCTTTAACGCAAAAACTACCAAATTAATATTGATGATACTTTACAATGACAGAGCTTACACATCAGAATAACACATAGGCTACTTTTTATCCCGGCAATGAGTTTCTGTGGGAACACAGATTTAAATATATTGCTAAACTAGCTGATGCGCGCAGCTTCGCCCGCGTGGTGAAGGTTTCCTATTCGAGATTTAGTACGTAACCCAACATTTTTTGAATATCCAATATAGAATATGTTACTCACCAAGAATGTAGCTTTCTAATGGTGAAATATTTTTTTAAAATCCGCCTAATAGTTTCTGATCCTATTTATTACAAACAAACTTACAAATCTTTGCTCTATATAGTATTAGTAAAATAGAATAAATAAATATCCATCACGCCTTATCCCCGAAGGGGTGGCAGAGGCATATTATATGCCCATATTATAGTATTAGTATAGATAAATACATATTGCAATTCACTAAAGCAGGTCGCCGCAGCCTACGCCTGTCCATTTCAACACGGCAATGGGCTCCCCACCTGTTACGTGAGACAAAAATGCATACGGTGAAATGTGGGCGTTTGATATGCCTCTGCCTACCCCTTCGGGATAAAGGCGTGACAATATGTATATGTATGTGCAATTCACCCGAAATTATTTGTTTCAACCCAGTATTATAATAAGGCCTTTACGGAGTCTACCCATAATAATTAACACATAAACAAGTTCCACGGTAGCAATCTTTTCTGCAATTACCGACTCATTATACCTATCAATTTCAAGGTTTGTTCAAATTGTCCGTGTTGGTGTTGCTTGTGAATATTATAAACAGACAGACAAGCCTTTTTTTATACCTCTGAGGTGGCAGACAAGCGTACGGCCCCACCTGATGGTAAGTGGTTACCGTAGCCTATGGTCGTTTGCAACACCAGAGGTGCAGCACTCGCGCTGCTGACCCTTTATAAACCTAGTCCTTTATAACAAGTTGACATATTCGCTAACCAATAGCCAATCTAGTCATCGTATAGCGCTAAAAAATAACGAATTATCGTCATACGGTATTCCTGGGTAGTCAGAGAGGACAGATCGCCAGGTTTTGCGATCCATGCATATTTCTTTCACTTCCTGCATGCACGTTTAGGTATCCGAGTACTTTTGACCTTTTCAAAATCATCAAGAAGCTGAGGACTTTGCTCGAGAAACAAATTAAGCTTAAACCGTTCAAAGAGCAGGGGGCCGAGTCTGCTATTTCAATCGTGTCAAAATAGAATCGAAATCGTCGGTTAATAGAAAGCCACCGGTACAATTTTGACAGTTTTTCGTGGTCTACTATTACAATCGTACTCCAATAGAGTTCTATCGACCGATAGAATTCTATTAACATGTACCGTGGCTGCTAGTCATTGCATTCTTGATAGTCTACTAACATTTTGACAGCTAAAAACAGCGATTCTGGTTCTGTTCTACGGCTTGTCAATAGTAGACTCGGCCCCCAGATCATGATTTTTTGACGCTCGTGCATCTCTTGAGATATTGACAAGCATGTTCGTCCTTTACGACAAGACTAGTATTTCGATTATCAAGTTTTTTGTGCTTCAGAAGGCTCTTTAAGCCCAGTCCCGGGTATCACAGTAGTGTTTAAGCCTAGTTGAAGGCTAAAAGACTACTGTGGTGCTTCACTTTTTTCTATAACGTGTACCTACACTTAGGTCCGTATTCCAGAACGTTTATCAATACTCAATCAACGCTTGAGGCTAGTTTTTGCCTTATAAAATCTAGTCTCAAGCGTCGATTGTGTATTGGGAAACGTTCTGGAATACGGCCCTTAGTTGCCTTTTCCGCTATTCAAAGGAGGAAAGCGGCGTTTCGTTCTTTTTCCGACTTCCTCAAGTTGTGGGTCATTTTTATAAATATTGTGGGACATTTTTTATACACACTTATTTATAATAGACTTCTTGTGTACATATTATATATTATAGGAAACACCCAAACTCCGAAACAATCATTTTCGGATCACACAAATATTTTTTTTCCAACCCGGGAATTGTTAACTTTTGATTAATTTCGATGCGGATTCCAAGACTTTCTAACTTCTCCTGGGACTTCCGGGACCAAGTTTGAATTCGGTGAAAATTTTCTGGTCTTTGTGATTGCTGTAGATAAATAATAAATAAATATCATTGGGACAACTCACACAACGCCATCTAATTCCAAACTAAGCAGAGCTTGTACTATGGTAACCAGATAACTGATAAACATATTTATATATTTCTAAATACATACATATTATAGATAAATAACACCCAGACACAGAATAAACCATCGTGCTCATCACACAGTCTTATCCTAGGTGAGAATCGACACCACGACCTCTTGCGTAGCATTCGGATACACTCCCACCGCGCCACAGTCAGTCAAGAGCCTGGGTTACAGGGGTCACAGTAATGGGAATGCGGTTGGGAATTTGCCACAATTTTAGCCTGTTGAAGGTATCATAGGCGGCTTAAAAAATAAAGAGCAGATTAAACTTGTATTGTATCTAATTTCAAAATATTGTAACAAGTAAGCTACTTACCCTGGGAAGATATTTAACTGTATTGATTATACGTTAATAGTCAACGTACAGTATAATTACTGGTTCTTAGAAAGTTGATTTTCTCATAAAACTTTTCTAGTTGAGAAAACAATTGTTATATCACCTGTGCTGTTGTAGGGTGACCATAAATTGATCATAGAAGGATAATTTTCTTACTCTTGTTTTTAAGTATAAATAAATATTGTAAAACGTTTTTTACACAGCGTCGTATAGCCAAAGGAAAGCTAGAATAAGCTCGTGGTATGGATCCAGACAACGTACAAACGGATAAAAGAAATTCACTTTAAATTTAGGACATAGCTTACTAATTGCTTTCAAAATTGTTTCTAATGTTTAGGCAGATGTCATCACAAATGGAATGATTATATAGGTGCATTGCTATACATTTGTACTGTGTGACTTTGCTAAGTGCCGGTAGATGGTGCATTACGTTGTCTTAAGACGGAAAAGGTGGATTAATTCGTCGGTTTCGAGTAAGTAGGTCCTGGTAGTGTAGTTGATAATCAGATCAAGTCAGAAGACGCTGGTTCGAGTCCAGCTCGAGAATGAAATGCTTTCTTTCTTTCTCAATATTTATGGTCGTTTTGGTGAGAAAGATTTTGATTTCAATTCGAGTGGACTCAGTAGTTCATTGGGTTTAACAGCTCCCCCGGCAATAGAGAAGCTGCGGGTTCGAGTCCCACTCGAATTATAAAAAATCCTCTTTAAATTTAAAATTAGATCGGTGCAACCGTTGCACATACGATGATTAAATCATCAAAGTTATTCTGTATAAGTTTAACGTGCATAGTTTCAAGCGGAGCCTGAAGAGACATATCATTGGGCCGCCAACTTGAGGGACGCAGTCAGTAGTCATATGGACTAATAGAGTGGCCCTCAATTCGCTAGATGTCGTCATGGCTTTCCACAATTGAATTGAATTTGGCGTCATTTTGGCTGGCTAAATAAATAAAGAAAAGCACCTACATTTTAGACTTAATTGTTAAAATTTATCAACGGCTATATCTATATATTTTTGACGATTATATTTATTTAAGTCAGAATACGCGGTCACGACTTTGAGGATTTGGGTCTAACCCCACTTGCTCATAAAATCTATTAGGCATATCCCAATCGCTGTAAGAAATTTTGGTTACCCTATTTTATCTATTCTCTATTTCAAAACGACAAAAAAATGCCTCTCCCTACCCCTTAAGGGTAAAAGCGTAACAAAATATCTATGTAAATACTTGATAAAAATTTATACGCTAGAATTTTGAACTTTCGACCTACATGGAGATGAAAAATAATAAGAAAGTGCGTCGGTACGGTACGGGAATTTGAACAATTGTGACTGAAAAGTTTATTTCATAGTATTCGCAGTAGCCGAAAAGGATTTATTAAAAACAATATTGCAAGTGTAACACTGAAAGGTATGAAAATGTGTGCAAGAGTTGAGTACGTTCAAATTTTTTTTTTTCAAATTCAGTTATTACATTAAATTAAAGTTAAATTATAGTACTAGGCAACTCGTGAAAAACACAGGGGATAGGGTTGGGCCGGTGATAGCCCCTTTGACCTATTTCAACCGCACTGATGCGCACACGTCCATCGTTTATCGAGGCATGCAGTAAGTAACGAAAAAGACACCCAGAAGTTCTTTTAAGCGAATCCAAGAGCAAAAACCTATGACGCAGTTCGACGGTTCAACGCATTATAGTACCTACTCGTTTCGTAACGTATTGTCAAAAGTCATTTTTGGTTATGACCTTGGCTATCCACTCCTAGCAGGTTGCTGGTTTTACAAATGACCCTGTATATATTTTTTGATGTTATTAAATGTAAATACAAAATGTTTAAATTCAAGCAATCGTTATGAAATAAATGCATTGGAAACACACAAACTTCGAAACTAACATTTGCGAATCACGCATATATTTGTTTCGACCCGGGATTCGCACCAGTGACTGCAGTCGCATACACTACCACTTACTCCACCGAGGCAGTTGGTTAGATAACAGGTCCAAGGATGACATAAAGTCCGTTATGCGAACGAACATCGATGACCTTTATACAACAAACACCTGTTTTTTTACGCGATCATCGGCATTACAACGCGCATAACTTTTATATTATAGAAATGTCAACGTTTCCGCTTTTGCGTGTGTGTGATAGTGCCTATATGATAAAAAAGAAGTGGAGTAGATTTAAGTATTTTTTTTAATATTTTGTAGAAGAACTGACAGTATAATATCTCATATCTCAAGTGTAATTGGGTGGTTGTGGTATACAACTTCTTCCACGTCGGAATCCGCATTGAACAAATACCTTTCAACCCTTTATTGCAGGTGTTATAACCTTTGCATACACCTTACTGGCTAAACTGACCAAGCTGATCGCCCTGTAGCTGGAGCAGTTTAGGCAAAAGCATTTCCCTTTGTAAATATGTACTACAACTGCTATTCGCCAGTCACCTGGGACCGTCTACCAGCATAAGTTGCTTAACAGACATAGTGTGTCCCAGTCGCACGACCCACCGTACTTGATCATCTCAGCAGTAACTCTGTCTTTTCCCGCAGTAGTAGTGATAAATGAAAATGAAAAATATTTATTAATGTAGGTCACAAAGTAACACTTATGAATGTCAAGATTATTGCTTCTACATTTAAATTTACTGCCAGATTCGTATAGTAGTAGGCAGAGCCTGAGGAAGAACCTGGCAATAAAACTCATGGCCGCTGTTTTCGAACCGCCAAAAATTACAAAAGTTTGATTTACATGATATTTGACCAATTATAAAGTAATGAGTTTATACAAAAGAAACAAAATCGAAGTTGTGTTCAAAATCAAATCAAAATGAGAGCGATTCTAGTTACCAGTTTTAAGGTCAGCCTACCCTTTATAAAGAAGAATCTGGCAAGAAAGTCCATGAATGCTCTTTTAAAATGTAGGTAGGTATGGCTTACAATATTAAAATTTGCACTTACACACAATATTAGATTAAATATAATATTAGGATATTCAGGATTTTGCATAACCATGGATTTTATAAAAAACAGAAAATAGATAATAAAATTATAACAAATGTCTCTCCATAACTTTAGTCTTATAAACTCCACGGTTCATAACGTTACGATATTCCACTCCTGCGCACGCCATTTAGAAATTATGAACAATTAAATGCAACACACGCACCGCGCGTTGCTCCTTTAGCTATATAAGTTACTATTTGGTGCTATAGGGTAGACAGTAATGTCTTTTGTGCCCAAACCGACTTAATCTGGTCTCTGTGTGTACTGTGGTATACGTCTCCATATTATGTATGGAGGACGCATAACACGGTATGGAGCCAAGCGTGCTGGCTGGTCGCAGCGATAGCCATTAGGCAAATACATAATTATTGTTTTTAAATAAAGATGAAAGAAAGAGAAGCGCTCGTGGCCCCGCGGTCTCAGTGTTCGGTAAACGATCACTGAGGTACGCAACTTTCACTATGGCTGGTCGTCGGATGGGTGACCACTTTGTGGCATTTACATTTGCGAGCGTTTCCGTGCTTCGGAAGGCACGTTAAGCCGTTGGTCCCGGTTGCCAGTAAAATGGCAGTCGTTAAGCTTGGTTGAAGGCCTTATAGGCGGCTTAAAAAAATTCAACAGCAGGTAGCCACAACCTGCGTCTGTCTATTTCAACACGGCAATGGGCTCTCCACCTATTACGTAGGACAGGAATCCACACGGTGAAAAGTGGGCATATAATATGCCTCTGCCACCCCTTCGGGGATAAGGGGTGATGGATATTTATTTATTTTATTTATTTATTTATTTAAATAAAGATCGGAAAATAAAAGAGGATAGGCTGATGTCACTTCAGAGAAGATTGGATGGCTGAGCTTCGTGGCGACGACTTCGCGGCAGATGGCCACCAGTAAGGGCGTCACAGTACCTAATAGTACTGATCTAATTCTGATGAAATATATTTTTTTGTCTATATATTTTATATACCTTTAAAATGACGTTGGTGGTGTAAGTAGTAGCGTATGCGACTGCTACGTTGACGTACGGGTTCGATTCCCAGATCGAAATAAATATTTGTGTAATTGGCAAATGTTTGTTTCAAAGTTTGGGTGTTTCCTATCTATTATACTTCTATAAATAAAGCTGAACTGAAGAGTTTGTTTATTTGGTTAAACGCGCTAATCTCAGGAATAACATTTATCGAGAAAGGTTATAGGCTTTATATCATCACGCTACTACCCTGGAGATAGGAGCAGTAATCATAAATGTCGATAAATCGGGAAGTTTATTATGCATTATTGTAGAATTTATAAGCGACGGGTTCAAATAGGTGCGACGGGAGTTTGAAGTATGTCACAGGCGAAGCCGTGAGGTCACCTAGTTTATAATATGTATCTGTACAGCAACTTACCTGATATCCAGATTCCATATTACATTTTTTTTGTGGGTTAATAATTACGCTGTGTAAAAAAATGTTCTGTGGGCCGAGTCTGCTATACCAATCGTGTCGAACTAGAATCGCAATCGTCGCTCAATAGATAGCCACCGGTACAATTTTGACAGTTTTTCGTAGTCTTCTATTAAAATCGTACTCCAATAGACTTCTATCGGTCGGCCGATAGAATTCTACTAACACGTACCGCGCCTGTGGCCACTAGTCAGTTGCACTTTTGATAGTCTACTAACATTTTGACAGCTAATAACATCGATTCTAGTTCTATTCTACGGCTTGTCAATAGTAGACTCGGCTCCCTGGCCTAGTTGAAACGGACAGTACTCTATATACAGGCTGGGGCTACTTGGTGTTGATATTTAAAGATCAGTCTAGCTACGTTTAGTATCGGCGACACTATGCTTGTCGCCGATACTAAACGTAGCTAGACTGATGCTGTGGGGTCCCTCCACTTGACTTAAAGACCACATACATACTATTGGGTATTGGGACCAATGTCTTCACGTCACTTACGAAATACGGAAGCGCTCGTAAATTGAAGTGCCACAAACGTTTGCCGATCTTAACACTGACCGCAGCGTAAAATGCATAACGTTACGTTTACAAAAGACTGAGCTAGTAGGACCACGAGAACTTCAAAGTACCTCAAAGTAGTGATTCCAGCTTACAGCGTATAGAAGTGTGTACTTCACTCCAACTAGACCACCGCGACCCGCTCGAAACTACGAAATTAACCTTTAACGAATTAATCTTTACCGTCTTAAGGCGACGTAAGGCTTAAGGCGGTGGTGTAGTTGGTAAAGGCGTCTGGTGCGTTGAACCAGAAGACGCTGGTTCGAGTCTAGCTCGAGAATGAAAAATAAACCAGTTTAAAATTTAAATTTAGAAAAAGTTTGCATAATAATTGCTTTTCAAAATTGTTTCTAATATTTACAATATTTTTATAAAAATAAAATAATAAGTTAGTGGGACTATAACCAGTTCAGCCACTAAGTGGTATCACCATTTACGAGCGTTTCTGTGCACGTTAAGCCGATAGTCCCAGTTGCCAGTAACATGGCAGTCATTAAGCCAAGTTGTTGACCTTAAGGGCGGCATGAAAATTTTCACTAACAGGTCGCCACAACCTGCACCTGTCCATTTCAATACGGCAATGGCTTCAACACCTGTTACGTGGAACAAGAATTCATACGGTGATATCTCGATATACTACCTAAGTAAGTCTTTGCCTACTCCCCTTAGGGATAAAAGCTAAATAGTAATCAATTTACCGCGATCTCTCTAACCGATAGACGGTACGTACCTACATAGAATATTCTTTAACGAAATTTCCCATAGTTACTCAATGGAGCACAAAAACCATAGATTCCCAGGGTAGACTTTCGCTCGATATTATCAATTGGGTCGCAAACGCGTGTGCAAGCTTGCTACAATGTTTTTGTTAAGCTTCAATAGTGAATGAGATAGTACAGTCCATGACGTAAATAATATATATCGACGAATCATTTCATTATATTTCATTTTAATTATTTATTATACATTTTAATTATATATTGTTCTGAGTCCGAAACTACCAGGACTTTAATTGGTCGTGCTAATTAGTGTCTAGCACATAAGACCTTTTAGCCTTTTTGTTACCATTATTACAAACTACGGTTATACTCACGTGTGAATTACGGGATAGCCCGACTAGTTTCGGACCTATCGGAGGTCCTTTTTCAAGAGGAGCGTCAAGCTACGTCGGAAGCTGCGCTGGCACTGACCTACCACCTCACTAAAAAGGCAACGGGTTCAAAATTTCTTCCAAATTTAACATCTAAAATAGACACATTTTATTTTGTCAAATTTATTCAGCTCTTTAGACCCACCCCAGTTCCGTGCTTCGGAAGGCACGTTAAGCCGTTGGTAATTGGCAACAATGCCCGGTCGCTAAAATGGCAGTCGTTAAGCCAAGTTGAAGGCCTTATGGGCGGCTTAAAAAATTTCAACAGCAGGTCGATACAGCCTGCGCCTGTCCATTTCAACACGGCAATGGGCTCACCACCTGTTACGTGGGACGAAAGTGCATACGGTGAAACGTGGGCGTTTAATATGCCTCTGCCTACCCCTTCGGGGATAAAGGCGTGACAATATGTATGTAAATATAAATAAATAAATAAATATTGTAGGATATTTTTCACACAGCGCCATCTAGCCCAAAGTAAACTAATATTAGCTTGTGTTATGGGGTCTAGATAACTGAAAAACATACTTAAATATTTCTAAATACATACACAGTATAGATAAATAACACCCAGACACAGAATAAACCATCGTGCTCATCACACAAAGTTTTATCCTGGGTGGGAATCGAACCCACGACCTCTTGCGCAGCAGTCGGATGCACTCCCACCGCGCCACAGAGGCAGTCAAAAAAAATGTATCTATGTATGTTAGTTATGTAACCGAAAACTTACGTGTTTGCTGGCGATTTAAAAAGAGTGGCCATGAGTTTTATTGCTAGGTTCTTCCTCAGGCTCTACCTATTACTCTGCGAATCTGGCAATAAATGTAGAAGCAATAATCTTGTCGTTCATAAGTGTTACTTTGTGACCTACATGAATAAAAATATTTTCATTTTCCATTTCAACATTTCAATCAGATTATTTGTAAAATAAATGTAAACTCAATTTTACAGTATCGTTAAATGTCTGAAATATTTATCTATCTATCTTCACGCTGTATCCCTAACGGCGTAGTCAGAGACGGCAGAGCGCCAGGATTTAAGATCTCTGCACACTTCTTTCGCTTCCTGCAGATTCATTAATCGTTTCTTATATGCACGTTTGGGTACCCGAGTACTTTTGAACTACAATTGACTATTTTCTATTTTTAAAGCGCTCGTGGTCTCGCTAGCTCTGTATTCTGTAAACGAAACGCGTTAAGCAAATTTCGCTACGACTGGTCCTCGTGTGGGTGACCGCATTGTGGAATTTGTATTTATTAACATTTCTGTGCTTCAAAAAGCACGTATTGCCATTGTTACCAGTTGCCCATAACAAGGCAGTCGTTAAGCCTAGTTGAAGGCCTTATGGGCGGCTTGAATTACAACAGCAGGTTACTGATAAAATCTAAATTACATAATTAAACTAATTTACTCCTTAAAACATCAGCTATCTGCCAGTGAAAGCCCCGTTATAATTTGTTCAGCCGTTTTAGGGATTAGACGGAACAAACAGACAGGCTGTTTATTCTGAACTGAGAACTGTTAAGACTGTTGATTGATGGCACTTGGTGGAACTTGCTACACATTTGGAATAAAAACACTTTTCCACGAAATTTACTTTTTAACCTGATCGGTTTCGTATTACGGCTTTTTTAAAGGTCGTCAAAAACTAAGTCAATCTTTGTAAATTCCGGTCAGTTAAAAAAGTAAATTTTGTGGAAAAGTACAAGTGTATTTATTCAAAAAAAAAGACTGTATATGTATAGATTGCTAGTTAATTGTAAAACTATTGTATCTGACTGTACCACACAAGTAGTCGATAATTAATGTTACGCTTGTGACAGATGTGACATTTTTCTCACTTATTATACTGGATGACGTGAACTGAGAATATACACGTCTATTTGCTTCTCTTTCTTTCTTATGGAGATTGAGATAGATACCTATATTTTGTAAGAGTGTGATAATCTATGGTACAGGGTGCAATGAGGCCCAAGGATATATGCAGTGAAATGCTATTTTCTCTCTTGCCGCGAAAAGTCCACTGAAAACCTCAGTATAAGAATCACCATTATACTGAGGGCAAGGACCAGGACACGGACTAGGACTGTGAACACGACATCGACAAAGACTGGACAGGACTAATTAGAAGATAAGATTGAAGAAATATGACATAAAAAATAATATTTGACTAAAAGGTCTTCGTAAACAGGCCATAAAATAATTATAAAAATAAAATGTGGCCCAAGGCAACCTCACGTAACGTAGACGTTCGGGAAAACCCAGGCAAGGAGTTTATTCCATAATCTAGTGTAGAATCGAATGCCGAATTACCCTTCTCAGATAAACTGCTTACTGTAAACACCCTTCGTCCGTCGTCGTTTTTACATTTTATCGTTCATCGATGAACGGTTCGTCGAAAACACCCTTCGCCCGTTGCGGTTCGCCATATTACATTTCGCCGAAAAGCTGTTGACCAAAAACGCTCTTCGCCCGTATTTGGTTCACCATTTCACAGTTCACCGATGATTAGTTATTATACTATAACCAGCTGACTTGCCCGGCTTCGTCCGTGACATACCTACAACCCCGTGGCACCCATTTAATCCCGTCGCTTATTATTTTTCCAAAAATGTATGAAAGTTTCCCCGATTTGTTGACATTTATGATTTCTGCTCCGCTCTCCTGTGTAGTGGCGTGGTGATATATAGCTAATAACCTTCCTCAATAAATGGGCTATCCAATACAAAAAGATTTTTTCAAATCGGTCTAGCTGTTGACGCGTGATGGCGTGACCAAGGGAAATAGGGATTAATTTTTTATATATATAAGTGCAGGCGCAGTTCTATTTGCCTACCTACATTAGTATTTATGATTTTGTTGTACAAAGTTATATATGAATGCAATAAATGAATTAAAACTAATTAATTCATAACAGTTACTAGCATGTAATTAGACCGTGTTGTTAATATGTGATTTAACTGGTAAGTGTATTTATTATCTAGAAAACTTTTATAGGCGTTTGAGTCTAATAAAGTAGTTACTTTATATTATAAATAGCATGCCTAATGTCAGGAATTGCGGTACAAATATAACATTGAACGGTGATACCCTTAATATTGTAGAATAAACTGTATTTTTGGGGATCACTTTAGATAGCAAACTGCAGTGGAACGCCCACATAGCGTGACTTGCAGGTAAACACGTAGTAAAGTCAGGCCGCTCACTGATGTAGAAACTGCCAGGCTAGTATACTTTAGTTATTTTCATAGTGTCATGTCTTACGACATTTTGCTGTGGGGTAAAGTAGCTGATCTACAAGTAATTTTTGTACTCCAGAAGAGAGCTATACCTGCAATATATAAATTGAGTGCTAGAGTGTCTCTTAGAGAGAAATTTTAAGAAATTGGCATTTTAACGGTTGCATCACAGTATATATTTGCAAATATCATGTTAGTTAAACAGAACATACATATATACAATAGACACAGTGACATACATTCGATAAATACTAGAAATAAGCATAAATTAATTGGAACACATAATCGTTTACAAAAGGTTCACGACTCTTTTGCAGGAATTGGCGTACGCCTATACCTATAATAAAATTCCTTTAGACATTATGAACCTGCCGTTACATAAATTTAAGGCGGAAATTAAGACGCACCTCTTGAAAAGGGCTTATTACACAATTAATGATTATTTGAATGATAAATTTATATGGAAATGAGTTGCTTGCTCTTCGCTCGAGCTATTTAGGATTTGAATGAATCTTGTGTTATATTATCTACTTGTCTTGAATCTGCATATATATGTTGTATTTTTTTACATTATTTTTTTTTACATTCTCCAGTATAAATAATTTGAAACACCAGGCAACTAAAGGTATGGCTGCGTTTAGTCCCGGTAATAACTAATATACATAATTACATGTAATTTGACTTTGTTATTGTGTGAGCACTATGTAGACATATTTATAATTTTGAAATTGACATGATAGTTGCTGTGTAGTTTTTGGGTATGTCATGCTCGCCTAAGTGTCCTGGCAGTGGTGGCGTATGTATCGGATCGCCTTGTTCCTTACAATACGGTTGAATAGGGCGATGGCTGATATATGCGTCATACCCGTGAACGGGTGCCGTCTGTTGGTACTGGTCAGCTCATAGCTGTTATAGCAATTGTTACAAATAATATTATTTAAATTTAAGGCAAACTAAGTTTAGTCGACTGTTCTCACATAAATTCAAAGGAACTATGTAAGTGTAATTTTAATGAACACAACATTTATTTTGTTCTTTTTTTTTTGTATAATTTCAATACTGTATAATTGGTCAAATATCATGTTAATCAAACTGTGTCAAATGGCGGTTAGAAAAGAGTGGCCATGAGTTTTATTGCCAGGTTCTTCCTCTGGCAGTAAATGTAAATGTAGAAGCAGTAATCTTGACGTTCATAAGTGTTACTTTGTGACCTACATGAATAAAGATTTTTGATTGATATTGAATTTGCAATTAACTTTCAACAGTTGTTACCCTGTATCATGTAATGTTATTATGTAATAAAGAACTTTAATCGTGCTAATTAGTGTCTAGCATATAGGACCTTTTAGCCTTTTTGTTACCTCTACACTAAAAAGGCAACGGGTTCAAAATTTCTTCCAAATTTAACATCAAAAATAGACACATTTTATTTTATAAAATTTATTCGGCCCTTTAAACCCACCCCAGTTCCGTGCTTCGGAAGGCACGTTAAGCCGTTGGTCCCGGTTGCTAATAAAATAGCAGTCGTTAAGCCAAGTTGAAGGCATTATGGGCGGCTTAAAAAATTTCAATAGTAGGTATACAGCCTGCGCCTGTCCATTTCAACACGGCAATGGTCTCACCACCTGTGACGTGGGACGAAAGTGCATACGGTGAAACGTGGGCATTTAATATACCTCTGCCTACCCCTTCGGGGATAAAGGCGTGACAATATGTATTAAAAACAAACAATACAGTTGGCTGATAACACCCGTCGTCCGTAGACGGTTATAACCGAACGATAAAATGTAGAACTTACCACGGACTAAGGTAGTTTTCAGTAAACAATTTATTTGTAAACAAAAATTTATCGGAGAAGGGTAATTCGGCATTCGACTCTACACTCTCCATATTCAAGCGTACGCAGAAGAGAGCCTCTATCGGAGTTACCGGTTGGAGTTCCCCTGGGTGATCCATAGGAGGGCAATTTCGATAAAAAAACCACGATGTCAGACCCGGTCAAAGGCTTTAGAGATATCTAGACTCTCAGCTAGAGCCTCTCCCTTACTCTCAGCAGCCGTCGCCGAGCGGTGTGTGAGGTATACAAGAAGATCGCGAGTCGAGCGACCGTGACGAAAGCCGTACTGCCAGTCACTGAACAGGTCATGTTCCTCAAGGTACCTTAGAAGCTGTATATTGGTTAGACTCTTAATCTAATAATCTTAATGAGCATTTCGCGGAGAGACATGTATATTCCCGCATGCCATTTCTCCTGGGGGCCGAGTCTACTATTGACAAGCCGTAAAATAGAACCAGAATCGCTGTTTTTAGCTCTCAAAATGTTAGTAGACAATAAAACATGCGCCGCTGGCGCGGTACGTGTTAGTAGAATTCTATCGGCCGACCGATAGAAGTCTATTGGAGTACGATTGTAATAGTAGACTACGAAAAACTGTCAAAATTGTAAAGGATTTCGATTCTATTTCGACACGATTGAAATAACAGACTCGGCCCCTTGTTATTATGACTTCTATGAACCATCTGATCGAAAGTGGTTACTGTAGCCTATGGAAGTTTATAATACTATAGGTCTGTCTGTATACGCTCTGTCTATCATTATAGCTTGTTGAAACGGACACTCTGTCTCATGACTGCCTTGGTGTCGCAGTGGGAGTGTATGCGACTGCCGCACTAAGGTCCCGGATACGATTCCTGGGTCTCAATATTTGTGTGATCCACAAAATGTTTGTTTCGAAGTTTGGATGTTTACTATGTATAGGTTTGTATTTAGAAATATATAGGTAGGTATGTCTATTAGTTGTCTAGATCCTGTACCACAAGCTTATATAAGCTTACTTTGGGCCATTGTGCGTTGTTGTGGTTGTTACCACATACCATGAACTTAGTTGATAAGTGTTTCCATGACAACTTATAACTAAATTCAAAGTAGTTTCAATTCTTTTGATATTTTTTTCTTACAAATTTGTAAATGTCGTTTTACTAATTTTTATCATCAAAAATATCGATTTTGTGATGTACACTTCACGAACAAACGCCTGACATTCTGTCTCTTTCACACTGTAAGACAGTAAAGAAAGACAAAATACTTTTTACTGCCTTCTTTACTTCACCAGTTTAACTTGAACTTAAACTTCGTATGAATTTTTCTTCAGTTTAAATAACTCTGTTAATGTATGATGGTCAGTAAAGGTCAAGTTGTATTGGACATTTTGTTGCTATCTCGCTCCAGCATGGAACGTATATGATGTGATGAGTGCATGGACGGCCTTTTTGCGCATAGTCTGCAAGACTAGGCGGCATATTTCTGTAGAACATAGAATGGTGTAGAGAACTAAATTTTGTACATTTTTAACTTAAGGTATTTTTATTATTTTGGTCGATATGGAATTCATAAATATATGTTGCTAATTACCGGGGCTACGCCCGTGGCATTCTTCTAACTCCCGTCGCACCTATTTTTTTAAATCGTTTTATCCTTTCGTTATTATTACTTTAATAATAATGTAGGAATATTTTCCCGATTTGTTGAAATTTACGATTATTGCTCCGCTCTCCGTGATAAATAAAACAAAAAGATTTTTTCAATACGAACCTTGTAGTTTCTGAGATTAGCGCATGCAACCAAACAAACATACAAATAATCACTTCAGTTTTATATATTAGTATAGATATACCTACAAGTCTCGTAGCGACAAGAAATATGAGTTTTTTACAAAACACCATTTTTATTACCTGTTTTTATTAACTCTTTGCAGCTGCCTTGTATGTCTGTCCGTTTAAAATTTTGTAATTGTTTTTAAACTAGCTTCCCGATGAGCTAGGTTCTTAAAACTTGGACCATAACTCATGAATAAATGAAAAATGCATGAAAAAATTGAAAAAAGAAAAAGTATTCACATTTTAGTTCGCTATAAAACATCTTTCTCATTTTTTATATACTACTCGGGACTTCAAGCTAAACAATTTTGTACTTACATTCAACGACGTTTCGAGCGCCTTGCAGCGCCCGTGGTCGCGGCTGGACTCAGGACGGGCGGGAGTCGTATATAAAATAGGTATAAGTATAAACCGCGAAAGTTTAAAAATAACATCTTCCTCATTTTTGTGTATTCCCAGTTAATTCCAAACTCTACCCGGATTTGGAGCCTATTAATTGACTACCAGGAGCATTTTTACTTGACTGTTTATTTTTTTTCATTGTTTGTAGCGACTGCCATCTAGGCTCCCATTATAAAAACATTTTACATTTAAAAATATATTTTAAAGTTATTGTTAATTACTTTTTACCTATCAAAACTCACTGCTTCAAAGCTTGATGCAAAAAAAAACAAAAACAAACTTTACGGTTCAACCTAAAATTTAAAAATTTCTATGATCAAAATTTAAAATATAAAGAATTTTAAATTTCATTATACACTCATTAAATTTAAGGCTAGCATATTATAAATCTAAAGCACGCCTTTGTACATGCTATTTACTTATTTGTTGCTGTAATTATTTAATGTGTACAAAAAGTATAAATAAATAAATCTGTACTATAACAATGTCAAGAAATAAAGCTAATGTACACTATACTTATTAAGAATATAAGAATATACTTATGAAAAAAAAATCTAACTCAAGTAGAACATACACATAACCACGAAGATTATTTATATTATTATGAAGCCAAACTTCTTTTTTGCGTGTTAGGGAAAAATGATGGGAGTAAATTTTTACGATGCGCGGCACAGACCGTCACGAAAAACCGATACCATGAACTTGTTGTAACTGGGCCGTTTCCGCACTTAGCCACTTGATTGGGCCATTGTGCGTTGTTGTGGTTGTTACCACATACCATGAACTTAGTTGATAAGTGTTTCCATGACAACTTATAACTAAATTCAAAGTGGTTTCAATTCTTTTGATGTTTCTTTTCTAACAAATTTATCATTCCTGTTACAAACAAAGAGTTGTGGTATATGTGATGAAATCTTAGCAGTATAACTTGTAACGCGTGTACATGCACACTTTTACAAATTCAATATGTAAGTTTGATATATTTTCTTATCAAGCAACAACGTCTCCAGGTATTTTACAAATGACAGCGGGTAACGTGCTCTCAGTTTTTGCGCGTCATTCGAACTGGACGTTCCAAGATCAAATTTTTGAAAATTTGAAACTCAGTCGTTCGATATTGGACATTTAGCGTACATACCTACCTGGGGACCGAGTCTGCCATTTCAATCGTGTCGTAAAAGAATCGAAATTCGTCGCTCAATAGAAAGCCTCCCCGTACAATTTTAACAGTTTTTCATAGTCTATTATTACAATCGTACACCACTAGACTTCAATCGGTCGGCCGATAGAATTCTACTAACTGGTACCACGTTGCATTTTTGATAATCTACTAACATTTTGACAGCTAAATATAGCGATTTTGGTTGTATTCTACGGCTTGTCAATAGTAGACTCTCCTGGATAATTTGGTTATCCTAATATAAGACTAGGTACCTACTTTTTGCGATTTAATTTAATTTTAGTTTTAATGTAGGTAACTAAATTTAATTTTTCAAAAATAATTCGTTAAATTCATAAAATGAGTCCTAGATACTTGCTAATTAAACTAGGTCGATTTCGTCGCTAAGCATAAAGCTTTGCTAGCGCCATATATTGAAGCGGAGCATTAGAGAAAAGGATGAAAAAAAACATTAAAATGTAACATCAAAACTTTAAATTCATACGTATTATAAATAAATAACACCCAGACACAGAATAAACCATCGTGCTCATCACACAAAGTTTTATCCTGGGTGGGAATCGAACCCACGACCTCTTGCGTAGCAGTCGGATACACTCCCACTGCGCCACACAGGCAGTCTAGATTCAGGACACCATGAATACCCGCGTCGGTGATTTTGAAGTTTCTTCCACTTTCGGTTTTGTAACTAGGTTTGGTTTAGAAGTCGTCTGATTCCTTCGCTACGACGAAGGGCGTCTTGTTTCATAGGATTACACTAATTACTACAGACGAATAGTAAGCAATTGACAGGTTGCGTATGCGATTTTCGCATGCAGTTTGGAGTAAACTTGGCCCGCAGTATTTTTATTACTATACTCTCAATTAGACGCGAGCGAGAGGGAGCGAGCAACATAACATTTCTTGCTGTGTGCGTTCCCACTGTCTAGGAAAGTCAATGACCATCAAATAGTCGGACATTTCTCAAAAACGCATGCAAAATTTCAAATACACCCTTATAAATATCTATATAAGTAAAATGAATCGCTAAATATGTTACTAAGCGAAAACTCGTAGACGGCTAGACCAATTCGATTATTTTTTTATATACCTTCCTTAGAAGTCGAAGTTGAAGCGCTCGTGGCCCCGCGGTCTCAGTGTTATGTGTAAACGATCACTGAGTTACGCAACTTTGACTATGGCTGGTCCTCGGATGGGTGACCACTTTGTGGCATTTACATTTGCGAGCGTTTCCGTGCTTCGGAAGGCACGTTAAGCCGTTGGTCCCGGTTGCCAGTAAAATGGCAGTCGTTAAGCCTGGTTGAATGACTTATGGGCGGCTTGAAAAATTTCACCAGCAGGTAGCCACAACCTGCGTCTGTCTATTTCAACACGGCAATGGGCTCACCACCTATTACGTTGGACAGGAATCCACACGGTGAAAAGTGGGCATATAATATGCCTCCGCCACCCCTTCGGGGATAAGGCGTGATGGATATTTATTTTATTTATTTACCTTCCTTAGAAGTCAAGGAATATTTTTCTTGATTTCGAAGGAAGGTATTTATATTTGAAAATTAAAAAAATTGCACGGAAAACGTGTAAATTTCTCCACGTGGGCGGAGTTGCGGGCATCAACTAATATATACTCAGAAACTATTGGGCCGATTTTAAAAATTCTTTCACCATTAGAAAGGTACTGCCTTCGTGAGTAACATAGGCTATATTAGATTTTCAAAACGTTTCGGGTTCTGTACGAAATCTTGAATACACGCTGGCGAAACAGCGGGCATCAGCTAATATTAGGTCTTTACCTATGAAATTGCCGTTTTGTATGAAAAAAAATTAAATGAATTTTTTCATGTATTTTTCATTTGTATTAATCGCGATTAATACAAATAAAAATATATGAATAAAATCGTTTGAATTTTTTCATAAAGTAATAAAGTAATCACCCATGCAATCAATGCATCTTTGCCAACGCAGTGGCAGGTTATTGATGCCCTTCTTAAAGAAATCAGCCTGCCGGGAAGCAACAAATTCTTCAAAGGCATTTTGTACTGCCTCTCGGTTATTACATTTTTTTCCCGCCAAGAACTGAAGAGAGAAACTGAGATGAATCACACCTGCGCTAGACCACCAAACAGTGACCATCACTTTTCTTAGGGTTAGTTTTCGTTTAGGGCATTGTTTAGGTGCTGAACCCGGATCCAACCAACTTGCTGAGCGCTTGCGGTTATCAAACAGAATTTATTTTTCATCGCATTTAACAATGCGGTTCAAAATTCCTTCATTTGTGTGTCTATTGAGCAGTGCAAGGCACGTCTCGAAGCGTACTTCGCGCTGGCGATCATTAAGTTCGTGGGGCACCCATTTAGCTAGCTTATTTACCTTGCCAATTTAACGCAAATGGACCAATATTGTTTTGACGCTAACGTCGAAAGCTGCTGCTAATTTAGCCGTAGATTGTGTATCATCAGCTTCCACAATCGCCTTTAATTCGCCATTGTCGATCAAATTCTTCGGACGATCGCGAGGTTAATTTTTCAAGTCGAAATTTCCTAAACGGAAGCGAGCAAACCAATAACAGGTGGTGCGTTGGTTTGTAGTGTTAGCTCCGTAAACGTCGTTGATGTTGCGTACCGCGTTGCTGCCACGACGGTACTCATATTCCATAATTACCTACTCGAATTTTTAACGTATCCATTATGACGAAAAATATGAAAATGCGATGAAAATGTAACACTAATCAATAAACAAATTACTTCTTTTGGAAAAAGAATAACATGTTCTTAAAATAAAATGTATTTGAAATTTGAATTCTAAGCCAAACAAAAATTATTTTGATTTGAAATGGCCAGTACTGCAGAACGGCAATGTTATAGGTAAAGACCTATTATTAAATAAAGTTTAATAAGTGTCATGTTAGATGAAACGCTGCTAGTGTTGTGACACCTTGAATGTAAATGAATACTCTGTACAGGAACAGGTGCATGTAATTGTATTCATTATTAATAATATGTAAGTATCTAATAAATATTCGCAGTATCGTAGTTACATAAGATAAATATTTTAATACGGACACCCCGCGGTTTCTCTAGCATAGTTCCCGGTTCTATGGGAATACGAGGATTAATGTAGCTTAATTTTTTTTTTACATTAGCTATATTCTAAAGTACCATTAAAATCAGTCCGTCAGAGATTAACCGGAAAATACAGAAAAAGAAATTAAAAATAGATAAATATTGTAGGACTCTTTTCACACGGCGCTGTCTAGCGCAAACTAAGCTATAAGCTTGTGCTATGTATCTAGACAACTGTTATTATTTATCTATTACGCTTTATCCCCGAAGGGGTGGCAGAGGCATATTATATGCTCACTTTTCACCATGTGTATTTCTGTCCTACGTAATAGACAGACGCAAGTTGTGGCTACCTCCTGTTGAAATTTTTCAAGCCGCCCATACGGCATTCAACTTGACTTAACGACTGTCATGTTACTGGCAACCGGGACCAACGGCTTAACGTGCCTTCGGAAGGACGGAAACGCTCGCAAATGCCACAAAAACAGACACTTTAATGTTATTTATGTGTATACATCTGCTTAAAGTAAATATCGACTGTTAAAAATGTTTACTTTACTATCTTAACTTTCTTCACGCTGTATGCCTGACGGGGTAGTCAGAGAGGACGGATCGCCTAGCTTCGTGATCCATGCATACTTCTTTCGCTTCTAGCAGATCCATTTAAAGCACGATTGTTATACCTAAATATTGACTTTTTTTTGTTGAATTAACGTTTTTCTTCATCGACGTTGAGTTTTAAAAAAATGTTTATTTTTTTCGGTTACATGCCGTAAGTTTTGAAGTGAATCTTCTTTATCATAAGTAAAACTTCATTATCGACATTTGAGAGAAATTTTATAGCTGTAAAAAAATGTAGAGAAGTTTCACTTCTTACCTGTGTACTCTGGTACACACACGTTTTTTTTTATTGTGAAACTTTTTGTACGGTAGTGTTTTATCATTCCTTATTAAGATCCTTCTGTTATTTTCAGATAGGTATGCTGTTCTAGTTTCTATATGGTACATTGCCTTCTAAGAATCTACTTATCACGCGCGGATCCAACACCCAAAAAAGGTTGTGGGCACAATCGAAAACGTTAACTTTACTGAGAATATAAGGTATGTCTAGGGCATATCGTCGAAGATTTTCGCTGCTATCCAAACCATGTGTCATTCATTTTTTTATTAAGACTTTGGATATAATATCGTCACTCAAAAGATCTCCATAGATCGTTAAACTGTGGTGTCACAGGTCAATTTGGGTTGTGCCCATCGTATCCACTAAAGATATATGGATCCGCGCTTGCTACTCATGGTAATGCGAGGGTACCACTTATATCACTTCACTTCGTATCACATCACATCGAACTTGGTGAACTTCTCTGCATAAATACTGAAGACTATCAAAATAAATCCATAATAAATTATAATTTTTTTCCTGTTACCTAGGACTAAAATGCACACTAATGTGGACGTATAATATGCCTCTGCCACCCTTTCGGGGATAAAGGCGTGATTGATATTTTTGTTTTTATTTGACACGTCAAGATGGCACCTCCCACGCCTGATAGAAAGCAAAGATGACCCGAGACAATGTCACAACCATAGTAAGCAGGGTTCCAATAGGCCAGTTTGATGGCCCAGAAATATGTTTCTTTCACAAACTAACTAAACTGAAGAAGCTTTTTCACGCTTCTCTTAAAAGGAAATGGAGGGAAACAGGCAAAGAGTTCTAAGTTTTTAAGGTGCGACATAAGAATAATGCGGAATAATACGGTTCTGGGTATCTATATATACACAATCACGATTGTGTCCACATTGCAGTATGAGGATGATATTTTTGCCCCGCTCTGTCCAAAGACAGTGTACTATACACCCTTTTGTAATCTCCGAAAGGTTTCACATCAGAATTTAATAAAATAATTTCGATACATTAAATAAAATTCATTCTTTTAATCAATAATTCAAATACCCCGTCATAGAAACAGCGTGACGATAGTTAAGTTAATAATTTAAATATCAGATTTGAAACACAAGCATCTGGACAAATATGGAAGGCATTAATAATTTTGTAAATTATTTAAGTGAACGTGGAAAGGCACATCATCATCGTCAACTTGAAGGCCGCTGTGTGGTTTCGATTGGGGCCCAATCTTAAACGCCTTTAAGACTGGCCCCGAATTTGCAAGATGTCGCCATGGCTTTCTATCAGGCGGTAGGCGTCGTTTCAGCAAGATAGATATTTAAAAAAATAGTGTGTAATGTATACGCGTTAAAAGTTAAACTGCTTTAGTCTAATAAGATTTTATCACATATACCACAAGTCTTTGTTTGTAACAGGAAAGATAAATTAGTGAGAAAATAATCATCAAAATAATGAAAAATACTTTAATGTAGTTATATATTTGGGTGTAAGGGGCCCCACCAAGATCTTCGGGGCCCAAGTCAACCTCCCGTGCTAGTGCGTGCACCTGCTGATTAACGGACGAGGCTCTGGCGCTGGCTTTCCCCTCTGGGGTTGGGAGGCATCTTGGAGGTGAAACGCTGTAGCGACCGGCTTATGATCGTGAGGGTGCTTATGGATGGGATTATTACCCACCTGATAAGTGCTTACGCGCCACAGGCCGGTTGTAGCGACGCCGATAAGATGTCGTTTTGGGGCCAACTCGAGGGAGTGCTTCGGAGCATTCCGTTGTCACAGGGAATCGTTTTAGGCGGCGACCTAAACGTTCATGTGGGTGAGAGGTGTGAGGAGTTTGAGCGTGTTCATGGTGGTTTTGGATACGGCACCCGCAACGCTGAAGGAGAAACTATACTCAGAACGTGTGCGGCTGCCGATCTGGCCATTGTGAACACGTATTTCAAAAAGAAATCGGAACATCTCATCACCTACAAGAGCGGGAGGCGTACAACTCAGATCGATTTCCTACTCACTAGGCGACACAGCATCGGCAAGGTGGCCAGCTGTCGGTGACAAGTGCACTTACACTAAAGGCGAACCAGTTCAAGATAACTGGGACAAAGTTCAAGCGGCCATCCTTGGAGCGGCGAAGGTGGTGCTCGGGGAGTCTAAGGGTGGACGCAAATGTGACAAGCAAACTTGGTGGTGGGACGACGCAGTCCAGAGGGAGACTAGGGAGAAGAAAGCCCTCTTTAAAAGTGGCAAGCGACCGGATCTCCCGAAGACTGCGACGCGTACAGGGCTGCCAAGCGCGCCACAAAGAGAGCTGTAGCCAGAGCCAGACGAGACCACTTACAACCTCTGTATGATCAGCTGGAATCGTCTGAGGGGCAGAAGCTCATCTATAAGCTGGCGCGCTCCAGGGTCAAAGCGGCACAGGATATATCCAAGTGTCGCTGTGTAAAAGACCCTGAGGGTAACCTGTTAAGCGAAGAGCTCGCGGTAAAGGAGAGATGGCGCTCGTACTTCCACGAGCTGCTTAATAAACAGCACAATGAGGTGCAGCCTCCGGACCTCCCTCCGAATCAGGGACTAGTGCCACCGGTAACGCCTGGAGAAGTCCTGACTGCGCTTCGCCGCATGAAGAATCGGAAAGCTGTCGGACCCGATGGAGTCCCCATCGAAGCCTGGAAGGCGATGGGTCCTCGCGTCGGTCCATGTTGTGTGGGCATCTTAGTAAACCTTTTTAACCGCATACTCCTCAGCGGGCAGATCCCAAACCAATAAAGACTGAGTATTATTACTCCAGTCTTCAAAGGTAAGGGGTCAGTGCAGGAGTGCGGGAGCTACCGCGGTATAAAGGTGATGTCCCACACCATGAAGATCTTCGAGAGGATTATAGACTCTCGGATCCGGCAGGAGTGTACTCTCTAGGTGTGTCAATATGGGCGTGAGGAACTCTCGCATCCGCGATAGCCTTCACGTCCGTGACATTGCAGACAACTTGCAAGAGTGTCGCATTCGTTGGTATGGTCACGTCTTGCGGCAACCGCCGGGCTTCGTAGGTAACAAATGTCTTGCCATGTCAGACCCGCCGGGTCCCGGTAAGAGGGGAAGACCCAATACGTGCTGGCTTGATGTCGTAAGGGATGACATGCGTGCCAATGGTCTCACTACAGGGGATGCCGACGACCGTGCGAAGTGGAGGAGAAAATGTGGGACAGACGCTCGGATGATGATGACTTTAATGTAGTTATAAGTTGTCATGGAAACACTTATCAGCTAACTTCATGGTATCGGTTTTTCGTGACTGTTTGCGCGCGCATTGTAAAAATTTACTCTCATTTTTCTCTAACACGCCATAAAAGCATAACTTCAGAAATATAATGATGGTTCGACATTTATCGTACACAATACCGTTGTAAACAAAATATGAGTTGATCTATGTAGTAGGTGATTGAATCGATTTACCGTATAAGAGAAGGATGGAGTAACTAGTGTATGGAATGTAATATATTCGATGCCATGGGGTCCCTTTAAAAAAAATCGAGACATGCACTAGTCTTACCTGCAATTGGTGCACCTGCTGACTAACGCATAAGATCATGGCAAAGAGAAAGAACATTTGAAACAAAATCCTGTACCAACCCGTCTTGGCAGCGTGGTACAGTTAGGTTGATAACCCCGCAATTTGTAAAACCCGCAAAAACCCCTCAGACGGGAGCGGCTTACGTTCGCCTTTAGGTAGCCGATAGATAGGATATAATAGGATTGGAAACATTTTTTAAATTAGCGTAATTGTAAGTGTATGCGACTGTAGAGGTTTCGGGTTCGAATCCCGGGTCGGAATAAGTATAATTTGTGTGATCCACAAATGTTTGTTTCGGTGTTTGGGTGTTGTTTATCAAAAATACCTATGTTTATTACCATTATTAATAAATAAATAAATATGTTTATCAGTTGTCTAGATCCCGTACTACAAGCCTATATTAATAATTTTAGATAGATGACATTACGTAAAAAAAAAATAGTCCGACAATATTTATTTATGTACGTATTTAATCGTTAAGCCTGGTTGAAGGCCTTATGGGCGGCTTAAAAAATTTCAACAGCAGGTAGCCACAACCTGCGTCTGTCTATTTCAACACGGCAATGGGCTCACCACCTATTACGTGGGACAGGAATCCACACGGTGAAAAGTGGGCATATAATATGTCTCTGCCACCCCTTCGGGGATAAGGCGTGATGGATATTTAATTATTTTTTATTTAATCGCTCTATCAATCAGGAGTAGTGAACTGTGATATGTCAACTATGTAGTGTCCCTATTCCTTTTAACACGGCAATAGGGTACGCAGCTCAAACATAACACCTCCATTATTGCAAATTTCTAAAACTACGGTGACCACTTTAAATCAGATGGGCTGTAGCCACTTTAGCAGTAAATAATAAAAAAAGATAGGTACTTATTCCGTAGCATTGGCGCGTGACGACAGCGCACCTCGCTGTCCAAGACTCAGCAACTATTCCCCGGTCACGCACCTTTGCCTTTTAGACGTTCATGTGCGTGTTACTGATTAATTTATCACTTGCTTTATTGCTAATAGTACATTTATATAGCTACATATACTAATGGTAGCAGTCTGACGGTAGCCCTTTTTCTATAAGATGTAAATCTAGTTGCCTTCCAGCTAGGCAATTCACAAATCTCGGATCCAAATCCGCAGGTCTCCCGCTTTGCAAAGGAGGGAACTCCTTCAAATTATATTCTGATTAATTTCGATGCGGGATCATGGGACTTACCAAGATCTAGCTCGGTGTAACTTTTCTAATCATGGTCATTGCTGTAGATCCTGGTTTACAGGAGTTCAGTAATGGGAATGCGGGTGGGATTAGTCTCAATAAAAACAATTATAGTTAATAATATTATATAATCAGGCATTAAGCATTAAGTACTAGAGGACTCCTTATGAGAAACATTACACCCCTTACAGTTTTATTGCTAGATTGAGGATCACTGACTAATTTCTGAAATTAGCCTATTGTGGTTTAGTACCTACTGTACAAACCATTTATTCTCTTGCTTGCATCAAGTTTATGATGACCAATATCTTAAATCATCTTATAGGGCTCATATACCTAATACATAATATTATGAGCCCTATTTATGATCTTACTGGCTTAGACCCTTGACTTCGCCTGTGACGTCGTTGCACGGATTTAGTTTATAATTTTAACAATAATTTATTATTTTTATCTGAATTTGTTACACGCCAATGGGCTCACCACTTGTTACGTGGGACAAAAATGCATACGGTGAAATGTGGGCGTTTATAATGCCTCTGCTTACCTTCTTCGGAATAAAGGCGTGACAATATGGATGGATATGGATGGAATTTATTAACACTTATGATTACTGTTCCGCTCTGAAGGGAAGTAGTGTTATGATATATAGCCTATAGCGCAATAAAACACAAGAAACAGAAGAATTAGGCAATAAAACAAAAGAAGATTTTTTAAAATTAGATTCTCAGAACCAGTAGTTTTTGAGATTAACGCTTGCAATCAAACAGGCAACCTCTTCAGCTTTATATATTTATTATATAGTTTGTCATCGATTCAAGGTTGAAGGGCGTCTTTACTGTACGTTTTCTGAATCGTAATCACAATTTAGAACTCATCTGCTTCATCAGCTATTGGTAAAGCGGCAATGGTTTGGCCAAATGATCGAAACATTTGGCCAACCCATTGCCACATTGCCTAGTATTTTATAATTAATTAGCTGACTTGCCCGGCTTCGTCCGTGACATACTTCCAACCCCGTGGCACCCATTTAATCCCGTCGCTTATTACTTTTCCAAAAATGTATGATAGTTTCCCGGATTTGTCGACATTTTTGATTACTGCTCCGCTCTCCTGTGTAGTGACGTGATGATTAGCTAACCTTCATCAATAAATGGGCAATCCAATACAAAAAGATTGTTCAAATCTGTCCAGCCGTTCACGCTTGATGGCGTGACCAAGGGAAATAGGGATTCATTTTTATAAATATCGATTGTCAAAATAATTTTAATTTCGTACCAATATGAATTGAATATATACTAAACACAGCGACAGAACAGTGAAGAGCAGCTGATGTATCTTTCTCGCTCGGGTACACTCGACGTTCCCGAGTTCACCCGATCGAGCCTTTCACCTCAGAGCGTGACGGATCAACCTAACTTACAACCTACGGAAAAATCTGTGTGCTGTGCGCCAAAAGAAGTTTTCACTTCAAAACCATTTCTATGTTCGTCTGTCTGTTTGTTCCGGCTAATCTTTGAAACGGCTGATTCGTTTTTACGGGACTTTCACTGGCAGATAACGATAGTATAAGGAGTAGCTTAGGCTACATTTTATCCCAGTATTGCGACGGGATCGGGAAATACGAGGCGTCCGTTGGTGTAACGATACATTTTATCGTACCTACTCAAGTTAGCGACGAACTTAAGATATGCTTATTGTCACCCACGATTTTCAAATTCTACAGATGGAGCAAACGTAAGAGGACGATCCACCGCCAGATGGCCTGACGATCTGGAAAAGAGCGCAAGAAGGAACTGGACGTGGAAGGCGCAGAACTGACAGGATCCAGCAGTTGACTGCCGTGAATGGATTAATGGAAGAGACGGTGTACTTATATATAGTCAGTTCCTCAAGTCTTTAAGTTTCAGCAGGTCAAAGACTTGTGTAAGGGGGGTGTTAGTACAAATATTTTCGAGGCCGGTAACGGTCGAGGCAACGACGCAGTCGCCCTTTTAGGTATTGGGAGGTCGAACGGAACTCGCTCCCAATAATGCCGAAAATTAAAAGCAATACCAAAGTTGCTCCTAGCAGCTAATATGAGGAGACCCCATCTTTAATAATCATATTTTAATAAATAAATATTGTAAGTAGGTACCTACCTATGTAGGTATTCAAAGAAGAAACTTTTTCATCTTCGAAATCGAAATCTAAAACCAAAAGTCAGAAAATTAATAAAATTCTATTAAACATTACAATTATCCCGCCCCAATTGAAATAAAACCAAAACTCGGAAAAACTTATCAACACAAATAGAAATAGTACAAAAACATATCTCGAAATATCTATACCTGAACCTACCGCAACCATAACGAATTAAAAACCAAACACCACACGTCTTAACCCTACAAAAAAAACCCGTAAGACAATGCGCTCCAAGCAAAAACTCCGAGTATCGCAAAATATATTACTCAAACTCGATTTAACACTACAACTGCGCGTCGTACGTATTCGCCGCCGGTCATTTATGCAAAACTTAAGCCACTCCTCTCCCGACACGCCTTCGGAGGCTTCTAACCTCTCTGTTTCACTCAGGAAAATGTATGTGACTCTCTCATTCTAGTGCATAACGCCTCCGCATTTTCCGAGACAAGTTTTTAGTTGATCAAAAGACATCGTCCGCGGTGACTGCCTCTGAGGTGCGGTTTGGAACAAAAAACGTGCTTTTTTGCTGATATGGAGGTTTTTTCAGTGATAACGTTATCAGTGCGTGATTGTGTGGTTTCACTGTGTTTTGTTGTGTAGTGATGTGTTTTATGAATGAAGGTAATGATTGTTCTACGATATTTGTTTTGATTTTTCTTTCCATTTTTAAATGCGACTTTCGAATTATGGAAATATTCGAAATATTTCCCGAGTTATGTTATAATGGTATCAGGTTTTCGGGTTTTGTGGTTTTGGATAAAATTGAAAACGAAAGTCATCCGAAAAATATGCTGAATGATTGGTTGGAAATGGTTTTCCCAAACGTTTGCAATAAGTAATAATTAGGTTCTTCAAAGGGTTGCATCATGCCAATGCCCTCAAAGGGTCTTTTGACAGCAGAAGGCAGCAGCTTTGATCTACTATTTTCTATCAGGTGTGCCATATGCTTATTTGCCGCCATGTAGGGATTAAAATGCATTAGTAAGTTGTATTTAATCCTTATTAGTAGCTCCATTCCAAGAATTTAGGTATAGCATCCCCGAATTGGTGTCAATAATAACTTTTTTTATGACAATGCAATTCAATTATTTTTATGACTTTTGTATTTCTTTAAGCGTGCAGTCTATGTGTGGTCCACTGGAATATTTCTTGTGTTAAATTGGGGTTCCTGTCAGTAGTGAGATAATGGAGAGGGTTCAAATACTTGGAATCTATCCGTAGGTATAATTATGTCGATATTAGATTAATACCTCATCTATTTGCATGACCTAGGTTCCTTTTTGCCGCTTGGAAATTCTCATGGATGCTATGCCGGACTCCTACCGACTTACGCAGAACGTTCCTTCAATTAAAAGTCCCGGGGATACCCTCGAAAGGATAACCCTCCCTTAGTAAGGGCTTTCAAATCCGGCACCTTACTTAGTTACTTAGGTCTAGTAACTTGTAGTACTTTGACAAATATTTTCGCTAATTTTCACTCAACGCCGTCTACCCCTAATTAAGTTAATATAATTGTGCTATAGGATCTAGAAAACTGATAACCATACTAATATTTTTTTATACTAATATATTTCTAAATAAATACGTACTTAACACTTAAACTTCACAACAAACATTTGCTTACACAAATATTTGTTCCGACCCAGGTTTCAAACCCGAGAGAGGTATTAGGTTCGATTCCAATAAATAAATTGCAATACAATCCACCTTAATAACGCGGTATACCTAGTTACACCAATGATTCCCACCAAAATGCCTAAGCACAGTAGGGTGTGTCAATTAGGAAATGATATGTTTGTTATTAATTTTGTAGAATCACAGATTGCATGCATTTTAATTATTTATATAAATTAAAAAATGAATTACTATATATTATAAGATAATTGATATTAGTTTATTGATTTAAACAATTGTATTACGTGACAAAGAAAAATTGCATGCCCAAGGTAGAATGTGTAGGATTCTAATTTTGTATATTATCATAATTTTATATTTTGTACCTACATATTCAAATAAAAAAGAAGTGTGTGTGTACTCGCGTTAGAAGTTTTCATCCACAACACCACAACTCTTTTGTTTGTAACAAGAAAGATAAATTAGTAAGAAAAAAAAACATAAAAAAAAACTACTTTGAATGTAGTTATAAGTTGTCATGGAAAATACTTATTAGCTAACTTTATGGTGTCGGTTTTACGTGACAGTCGGCGCGCACATGACATACTTTGATCTCCCGTCGCACTTATTTAATCCCGTCGCTTATAAAATTTACTATAATTCATAAAAAATTGCCTGATTTGTCGACATTGATGGTCAGCTCCGCTCTCCAGTGTAGTAGCGTAATGATATATAAAACCTATAGCCTTCCTTGATAAATGTTATCAAATTCGACATATAGTTTCTGAGATTAGCGCGTTCAACCAAATTATTAAACAAACTCTTTAGTTTTATATATTACTATAGATAAAAGTATAGATTCCACAGTGCACTGTTGAATTTTTTGAATTCCTCAAATATTTGATTCGGAGTTTGGGTGTTTTCAATGTAGATAACGTTCGGTGTAATGCTAGGACGATGTGTAATGACATCGACCGTACCCCATACAGTAAAGTATGTATGAATTTAGAAATAATCATCTAGCGGATGCCCCGCGGTTTCACCCGTAGTACCCATTCCCGCGGGAATACGGTGAATAAATTTAGCTTAAGTTACTCCTTATAACGGTAGCTATCTGTAAATGGTTTTAAACTTTCGAGATTTTCTCTCATATTTATGATATTTTCGGTTATTATTCGCAACGTATATTACTAGGTACAATGAAAACCTTATACTTCCCGACATTTCGACCGGATTACACCAGCCGTGGTCACGTGTGGAATTATAGCTATCTGCCAGTGAAAATCCCGTTAAAATCGGTCCAACCTATTCATACATTAGCAGGAACATATAGACAGAAAGTATCTAAATCCTTCTCTGTGTATCTGTTATCTAAATAATATATCTATATCTCTATATATTTTTTATTTTAGCCCTTATACCTATATCTATACTAATTTATAAATCTGAAGAGTTTGTTTGTTTTTTGAACGCGCTAATTTTAGGAACTACTGGAAAATATTTTAGTGTTGGATAGCCCATTTAGCGAGGAGTGTCATATATCATCGCGCTTCTACCCTGGAGAACGGAGCAGTAATCATAATTGTCGACAAATATTTCAAACTTTAATACATTATTGTAGAAGTAGTTGACACCCGCGGCTCTGCACGCTGGGTGAAGTTTTCCCGTTTCCGTTTCCACCAGGAACTTGTAATAAAGGCAAAAAAAAGTAGCCTACGTGTTATTCTAATGTATAAGCTATATTATTGTATAATTTCATCAAAATCCATTCAAAAAATGTCCTATGATAAAAAAAAACTGTGTGTGTACTTATGTACACGCGTTATAAGTTATACTGCTTTAGTCTAATAAGATTTCATTACATATACCACAACTCTTTGTTTGTAACAGGAATGATAAATTAGTAAGAAAAAAACACATCAAAAGAATGAAAACTACTTTGAATGTAGTTATAAGTTGTTATGGAAACACTTATCAGCTAACTTCATGGTGTCGGTTTGTCGTGTTGGTGTGGGCGCGCATCGTATAAATGTACTCTCATCATTTTTCCCTAACGCGCCAAAAGAAGTTTAACTATAAAAAAATCTAGAAGCAATAATCTTGACGTTCATAAGTGTTACTTTGTGACCTACATGAATAAAGATTTTTATTTATTTATGTATTAATCTATCACGCCTTATCCCCGAAGGAGTGGCAGATTGATAAATAAAAATCATAAGTAATAAGTATTTATAAGTGTTACTTTCTGACCTACATGAATAAAGATTTTTCATTTTCGTAATTTTTTGATCCAAGACATTAAGATGGAGTCAATTTTATAAATTATTAATAGGTAGGATTTACGTCATTCGTATAGGTACTACATTATTGATTGTAACTAGGTACACTATACATCATTCTCGATGTCAATGTCGACTGCCTCTGTGGCGCGGTGGGAGCGCTTCTGACTGCTCCGCAAGAGGTCGTGGGTTCGATTCCCACCCGGGATAAAACTTTGTGTGATGAGTACGATGGTTTATTCCGGGTCTGGGTGTTATTTATCTATAATATGTATGTATTTAGAAATATATAAGTATGTTTATCAGTTATCTAGTTACCATAGTACAAGCTCTGCTTAGTTTGGAATCAGATGGCGTTGTGTGAGTTGTCCCAACAACATTTATTTATTTATTTTATTTAATTATTATATCTATTAACTTTCCTATTTACACAATCACTATTAATAGTCATAGTCCCTATTAACCTGTCCATTTCAACACGGCAATGGGCTCACCACCTGTTACGTGGGACAAAAATGCATACGGTGAAATGTGGATGTTTAATATGCCTCTGCCTACCCCTTCGGGGATAAAGGCGTGACAATATGTATGTATGCATGTATGTATGCATGTATGTATGTAGGTCCTATTAAACCGATCAGCGCCATCTATTAAGTGCGCGCGCTCGCTGACTCAGTGTACTGTAAACGATCACTGCGTTAAGCAAATTTTGCTATGGTTGGTTTCTGATGGGTAAACCCTTTGTGGATGTTTGTGCCATGTACGAGCATCTCTGTACTTCGAAAGAAACAGAAAACTGAGTTTGCAGGATACGAGCGCTTGTTCCTATAATGTTCTATCTAAGAGCAGCTGTCTACTGTTAAAATTTTCATGAAAAGCCGTGTCTAACCACCAATTTTCATCGTTAACTGTTCAGCTATCAACAATAAACATTTGAAAATAAAATAAAATTGGATGAATTTGCACAAAAACAATTTAAGTTAATCAATTAAAGTAATCTTTGGTCGACAATTATTGTTAAGTTCACGCTCATGCCTTACAGTTCTATGATTAATTTTAAGTAGCTGTTTACGACGTTTTAAACTGTGATATACCACAAGTTATAAACGATAGCGATTTTATGAAAAATAACACACAACAACTTATTATTTGTCATTCGGCAAATGTAAGCAAGCCTCCTTTTTTTTTTGTTCGAGTGGAGATCCGCTTACAGACTAGCTGGCTAGCAATGGGCTTGTGTGGGGGTCGCCCAGCACCTGATCGTGGTGGTGCTGGGAATACCCACTAAAACTCCTCGGCTACCTTTCTGCCCTAATGGAGGTGTTTTGGGACCTCTTAAAGCACGCCTCTTAGCCGATGACCGAGATTTGGTAGCAGGGAATGATTGCCAGCCGTGGCACAGAATGTCTCTTAAAGCTAAAGAATATTTTACTTTATAAGAGTGAAACTAACATTAAGAATTTAATGTTAGTTTCACTAAACAGAAAATTTAATATGATTTTGTAATATGGGCCCTGAATGTGGAACTAAAGCAATGGAATTAATTGGAATGCTTATGCGAAGTTTCAAGTGTTATTAAAAGAGCGATCTTAAATTTTGTTTATCATATGTTTCTTTACCAGTCAGTCAGATCCCATATTACAAGTTTATATAAGCTAAAGGTAGGCTAGTTGTCATTGTGTGACTAATGACAAAAATGTTTATTATTTATTCCTCACTATTTGACGCCCGCGGCATCGTCCGCGTGGTGAAGTTTACCCATTCCCGTTTCCCACAAGAACTTTTTCCCGGGATAAAAAAGAGCTTATGTGTTATTCTGATGTGTAAGCTATATTATTGTACAGTTTCATCAAAATCCATTTACTAACAAACAAAGAGTAACAAACATTCATACTTACAAACTATAACTAACGAAAAAAAATTTTCCATTGCTTTAAGGCTTGGTCTTGGCGTTTTCCACATTCAGGGCCCGTATTACAAAATGATATTAAAACTAATGTAGGATTATTTTCAAGATCTAATCGCTTATGCTGACAACTTAACCCATATCCATATATAATTTCTATGAGCAATGAATTGGTTAGGTATTTAACTTAAATATTAAACTTAATTAGTGAAATTTATACCTTGTTGAATGTTTCCCCTCTAGTGATACAGAGGGCTCTAAAAGTATTCGATGTGACATGCACGACCTCTGACGTACCTACTAGTAGTCTATGGTCTACGATTCTTATAAACAATTTTGAATCCAAGTAAACCTGTAGGTATCTTATAAGTTAAGGCCAATTTCTGAAAGTAACTAACTATGTAACTATTTAGTTACTATCAGAATTTAACTATCTATCTAAGTAACTATCTGACTAGTTAGTTACTATCAGAAATTGGCCTTTACTTAACCCGTAAGTATCTTATAAGATACTTACGGGTTAACTTGGGTTCAAAATTGTTTATAAGAATCGTAGACCATAGACTACTAGTACCTACGTCAGAGGTCGTGTATGTCACATCGAATATTTTTAGTGCCCTCTGTGCCCATAGAGGGGAAATAAAGTGGCCTATGTGTTATTCTGATGATGAAAAAACATACATTTCTGATAGTGTTTATAGTAATTCATATTTGGGGTTCCTACTCCGTATATAGATTACCTTAATCATTGAATAATTTTTGAAAAAAAAAAATCATAACTCAAACTAATCATAATAACGTAAAATTGTTTTAACCTTAAGTGCAACAAATTATGGCAAAAAATCAAAATGGTATTGTATATTTGGTCACATTACTCTACCTATGCTAAGTATACACTTACTAAATTTTAAAGTAAAAAAAAATTCAGTCTCGAACTGGACGAATTGAATTGTTCGACGAATTAATCCCCTCTTTTCGTCTTAAGCAACGACGGAATGAAGTGGATTAATTTGTCGATTTCCGTCTCGGTAGCCTAGTTGGTTATGCTTCTGACTAGCCAAGTCAGAAGACGCTGTTTTGTGTCCAGAAAATTTGTTCTTTCTTAGATGTTCTGGATCCCAACTTTGCGCGGTAAATTGGTAGATTGTGGACGCTTGCGGAATATTATTTTCTAAAACTAGTGCATTAACCTTGTTTTATGTGTAAAAACTTCAGATTCTTAGACATAAAAGATGTATCAACGTGCTATAGTGAAAGACAGTGCAATATCGCAGTGACATACGAATTTACATCTTGCCGCGCAAAGTTCCCCTGAAAGCTACAGTAATGCTTTTACCACGCTACTAAGACAAGACTAACTTTGACTTAAGACTATACGTGACTAAGACGTAGTAGACTAAGATGAGGTCATAAGAAGCCCAAAAAGAAATGATAGATAAGACATGGCTGTAAGGACCGAGTTGCCTTTGCCTGGCCAAGCTAAGGGCAAAGACAATAAAAAAAACTCCATATGGAACAGAGATTTAACGATAAGATGCTTGTAACATATTCCGTTGTGTAAATTATAAACAAATCATGCATGGTATTCAAATAAGTATCATAAACGGTATTGCGAACGATTATGTCAATAAAAAATGGAGAATCGTATGTCTGGTAACGCGCAGTAGGGCTCCGTAGCTATGAAAAAAAACACCCAAAGTCCGAAACAAACATTTATGGACCACACAATTATATAAGTATTCCAAAACGGGAGTTTTTAAGTGTAGAGAGAAAGAAATAATTTAATAAAATTAATAATGTCTGTTTGTACTTCCAAATTAATAACTTTTCACTGAATGTATTTGAAAGTATATTCAGTACTTAAAAAAAAAACTTTCTGTCTATATGTTTGTTCCGGCTAATCTCTGAAACGATTGGACCGGGTTATCAGTTAGTTCTTAAAAAGAGGCTTGTCTTTGCTTGCCTCTGTAATGAATATAAGCTTGAAGATACTCTACTATCTCTACTAAAATAAAATCCTATGGATGCTTAACTATGACGTCACTAATTTTCATAAGGGCGGGGCGATTTATAGGCGTGTCTAAGAGGCGTGGCCTTTCGGTCATCGACCTATAGCTATATATATATATATATATCCATAGGGACAGTGTGTTGGTTTATTTGCAATTCTATTACTGGACTTGCTCGGTAGGCTTGCCAAGTATAATAAATTGTAAGGCTAAGTAGATATTTTAACCCCCAACGGTAAAGCAAGGGTTATAAGTTTGACTAGTATGTCTGCGTACGCTTAGATTGTGGAATGAGCTCCCTGCCTGGGTTTCCCCGAACGTCTACAGTGTGCGGTTCTTCAAAAGGGGTCTTAGGTTTTTACACGGTCGACAGCGCGAGTGCCGCACCTATGGTGTTGCAAACGTCCATAGGCTACGGTGATCACTTTCCATCAGGCCGTATGCTTGTTTTACATCAGTGATATAAAAACATCTTATGTCCCGAACGGGTTGACAAATTGTTGACTGCATCAATCTCGTAGTGGTAGTGTAGGTCAACAACGCCGCGCTGAGGTCCCGGGTTCGATTCCTGGGTCGGAACAAAGATTTGTATGATTCACAAATGTTTTGGAGTTTGGGTGTTTCCTATAATATATAATATGTATGTATTTAGAAATATATAAGTATGTTTATCATTTGTATACAGCGTATATCACATACTTATATTAGCTTACTTTGGTTCAGATGGCACTGTGTAAAAAAATGTCTAACAATTTTGATGCGGTTTATTTTGTTCAAAAGCTGATGTGATCGAGGTGGGTCTAGGCTATAAATTTTGAAGAACATCAGTTCGTTTCTTAGGGATCTCCACTAAATCTACTAACAAGTTCGATTATTTTGATCTTTGATATACTGTTACTTTGATAGTATTTTCATGAAATGGTAACCTGAAACTTGCTGCTGCATCAGAGTATTTGATGCAGCAACAAGGGATACCTAAGTCCTCAGAAAATGCCCTCATTATACCATGTTTAGGATAATTTGAACGGTCAACAAGTAGTGGTTTTCTTAGCTCAAGGGATCCTTTTATTGTAAATCTTACGATTACCCTTACACCCCTTACGACATTCTCCTTGCCAGGGGTCTAAGTACGGCGGGTGGGCTGTACGGCGTCCTTACAGAAGCAGGCCCTAAATGTCGACATGACGTTAAAATTGCTAGCGGGATAACACCCGAACCCTAGGTAAGGCCGCGGTGGTAGCCAAAGTCTGCCGGGAGCACTGGGACATCTTTCCAAAGGAGTCACCCGAGGCATCCGGCAATAGACAGTTAGGCAGAGATCGTTAGGTTTGAGCCGGTTCGAGTCCGGCATTACATCTAAGGAGATTGTCACACGCAAATAAAAACCCTGACCCAGACCACGAAATACCGAACGCAACTATGATCACAAAAATACCAAATCATTTATGATTACGAACTTCAGTCCCACTGAAGAGAGAGAGAAAGTCATACCATACGCCCACATTTTACCGTATGTATTTTTGTCCCACGTAACAGGTGGTGAGCCCATCTCCGTATATCCCGAGCAGTTACTTATCGGTTGTAATTTTCGGGAGCGATTGACGTTTGTTTTACCAACCTAGTTGGAGCGCCTTGTAGTTGCCCGGTCCGATAGTCACCTGGTGAGGGCACCGCTAGGTGAGGTCGCTAGGACTCCGGAGATCGTGACTGAGGAAATAGGAGAGTTTATTTTGTATCGAACGGGTTTCGCGCGGCACTAAATTGCACTAAAATACCTATTTTTTTTTATTCTTGGACGTCGCCTCTTGCCACGACAGGTGCAACCTTGTCGAAACGTCGAGGAACAAAAAAAAGTATACCAACCATTTAGTGAAATATTGTACCGCGCGAAATCCCGTTCGATACCTTCTGAGCCTTCTGACACAAGTTTATATTCGCTTAAAAGTAGGCTTCATCTCTAAGCTTTGTGAATCTAGGTTGTATGTGACATTATTATTATGTTTCTTCTTTTTTACACGGGTATCTTCTTTGAAGATACCCGGACTTTAGGTAGGCTTACATGGGGACATAGGTCCAACACACAGAGGCTCTTTGAATTTTATTCTAATAGGGAATAGGACCCTCACTGCAGATAGTTCACGCCCGCCTTATGTTTATTATTATTATTTATTATTATATTTTTATATACCATATTATGTGTTCAACGCGTATTAGTTTAAAACCAATGATATTTTGTTTGTTTGAACGCTCATAAACTGTTCGTTCCATTTGAAAAATTATCTTTTTATAAAATAGCCTGCTTATTCAAAACAACTGCAAAAGGGGGGTATTATTTAGTAACAATACTTTGTGGTGTTAAATTATTTGTGTTACGAAATTACGTTGTGCTGATTTGATTAAGAGTACGGGCTTGTTTCATAAAAAAAATAATTGTGTGTGCACCAGAGTACACATGTAAGAAGTGAAACTTCTTTTTGACATTTTTTTTACAGCTATAAAATTTCTATGATACGTCGATAAAGAAGTTTCACTTATGACAAAGAAGTTTCATTTTAAAACAACATGGCGCGTAACCGAAAAACGTGATTTTTTTATAGCTCTAAATTTCACTTCAAAAAAAGTAATGTCGTTTTTCTTTTTCTTTTTCAGATGCTGCCCACAAGATAAATCTGCAATAAAATAATATAATCTTATTAAATTCAAGTTAAATTTATTCTAAATAAATATAACGTACTTAGTGCAATAATTATTTAACGAAACAAATTTGATTAAAAATCACTTATTTAAATATCTATTCAATTAAATTGACAAACGGTGCTTTTATTATTTTCTAAATATTAAATTATTTATTTGTCTTCCTTAAACACTGTTATAAAAAAGAACTTTAAAATTTGACGTTAGTGACAGTGAAAAGTGCAATGTGTTTAAAGTGATTAGAAAATGTGTACAAAACAAATAAGTGTTGAAGACAAATACAAATTGACACAATACAAAAGTTTATGATTTGTTTTTAAATAATAAAATGTTCAACTACCTTCTATAAGTGTTGATTAAAAACTGACTTTATGTTGAACACAATAGGTGAACATGAGTATATGAGTGACTATAGGGATCAGAACTGCACAATGTACACTACGTGGTACAGTAGAGGGGACAGTGGGGTTCACCACCACCAAATGGGACAGTTGTACCATCATGGACCCCCTATGATAAAGACGGAGGCTGGCGTGAACAATGACTGTATGATGGCTGTAGACTACGCACCTCCCATTAAGGTAAGATTATTTATTTATTGATATCTAAATATTTGGTTGTTTCAAAGGTTACGAGCCCAAAAGGTAAAACGGGACCCTATTATTAAGACTCCACTTTAAGCAGAGCCACCGCTGCTCACTAATGGTTGCCTCTTAGCGCTCACTTACTTGCTCTCTATACCTTCTGTTTTTAGAGGGCTGGTGACTGTGATAAATTGCTACTATTGAAGCTTTGAGGGTTTTAGATTCCCCATCCCCCCCTCCCTGGGGGAGAGTCCCATACCAAGAAACCTAAACTCTGGGTAAAGTTTTGGTTCCCGCAAAGTAGAAAAGTGTGGTTTTTTAGTGTGTAGTCTGACCTCACAGTAAAGTGCCAATTAAATTCCACTAAGTACAAAGGCTCACCAGCCTCACCAGTATCTCCGAGGCCTAGCTACCTCACCTGCTATGGGTGCACCTGTTGATCAACAGGGGTAAGACGGCAGTCGCTCCCAACAATGCTAAAAATGAAAAGTCAACTCGTCCTAGCAGCCAATAAGTCTTTGGGATGACAAAGATAGCCAAGAAGAAATTCTTCCACGTAGAAAAATCTACATTATTTGCAAGGGCTCAGTGTTCATAAGGATGAGGACATCACGAAGATGAGGTTATAGAGGTACTTCGAGTGTCTATTACAACCATAGAGATCGTAAAAATTTGTATGTTGGTGCTACATGCTCAAATTGCTAGATTATTTTGAGCGCGTCGAACAAAGAGTGTTTTCTTTGACGGGATCAAAGAAAACACTCTTTGTTCGACTCTCTTGTTTCACTAAAACCGCGAAGTTTGCTTAAAATCCAGCATTTTCATGTAAAAACTGAATGTAGCAAGTAATGGATAATATCTGTCATTTGCGAAAAAACTCAAAATATTTCTGTTGAATAGATGCCTTCAGTTGATGAATTGTAATCACTTAGTGAATAGGTGATTAGTGGTAATTTTCTGGTGATTTTAGATCATGAAGGATATATAATGGCTGTTTGGGAAATATGGTAAATGTGATAGAGTTTTTACTTAATCTTGTTTTATTTTATTGTATTTATGAATTAATATTATGAATATTTACTGACATATTAGTGACATTATTGTATCGACTATTAATTGACTCAGAATGATACTTGTTTTAATATTTTATTTTGCTGTAATTTTAATTATTATTCTAACACTTCTGTTCATTGTTTACGAAAAACAAAATAATAAAACAATGATAATATATTAAATAATACCACTTGTACTGTTCCACAACATTTACTTTGTAAACCTGACCGGTTTCGCCTCACGGCATTCTTAAAGGTACACGTTATATGATGACGACTGGTAAATTTTATGGAACAGTACAAGTGGTGTTATTTAATATGTGTAGCAAGTTCCACCAAGTGCCATCAACCAAGAATATAAACAATAATAATAGTACGCGATTCCAGTGCTAGTGAAGGTTTTAATCTTACTTGATTATTGAGCATGCCACGGCAACACACGAATATTACGGCATGCCATTTCTCCTGTTTGTACGATTTCTATACTACATAGACACCGTGTCGTGTCATAGTACGATCTGTCAGTAAAAAGATCTATTTGATGACAAATCTTAGTGACAAAGATATTCATAGTGACAACTGCTCGTAATTCTGTCACATTGCATTTTAATGGCCTTCGTTAACAATCATAATTTATGTTAGATATTAAACTGATATACGTGACAATTATGTGATTAATTAAACCGGACGGTAATCATTTTTTTCAACTAGTTGATGCCCACAGCACGCCCGCGTGGTAAAGTTTTCCCGTACCCGTATCTCCCAGTGTTATGGTAAGCTTACTAGCTTACTATAATATTAGGAGATACTTAAGAGATAGACAAAATGTCATGGCGAATTTTTCTATAGATACCTATATAAGATACACAATTCCACCATACATTATTTTGTTATAAGGCTTAAAAATAAAGCTTAAAAAAAGGCTTAAAAGATCCCAGACGGAATATTTTTAAGACACCTTCAACCAATATTGTTATATTTTAGTCAATATTAAAAAAAAAAACAAATTAAGTACACCTTTACTAAAATCCGTGAAACATTCTATCTATTGCTGAAGACAGAACAAAAATCGGCGCAGTAATTTATGTGTTTATCGAGAACAGACAGACAGACACGACGGAGGACTAAGTTTAATATATGTAGTGAAGACCCGAAACTTTGAAACTTCAACAAGATCCGAAGTGATTTTTTCTACAAGGTACGAAAACACAAGTAAGTGCGTTTACATTAAATTACTCATACTTTTATCCCCAAAAGGGTAACATAAGTATATTTAACGCCCCCATTTCACCGTGTGCATTTTTGTCCGTGTTAAAATGGACAAGCGTAGGTTGTGTGACCTGCTGTAGACATTTTGCAAGCTGCTCATATTGGCCTTCAACTTGAGACTGCCATGTTACTAGCAACCGGGAAACCGAGACCAACGGCTTAACGTGCCTTCCAAATGAAAATGACACAAGGCATTCGAGCGCTTCAACGAGCTTGTAAAGCTAAAGTTCACATTCTTCTTCAATTTGAAAAACCCATACAGAGTTTAGAGCTTTTAGTCAACGTTTCCTTTATTTACCCAAGGAGGATTGGTGTCGGGCTGGCGGCCGACCATAAAAACCAAGCCAAAACATTTTGCAGTATGTAATTTAGAAATACTGCGCCGACCGGGGGCTCTAAACTCTGTAAATTGGGACAAGGGCAAGGGGGTGATGATGAGTCAACGTTACCGTAACCACTTGGTTATATTAAATAAAGTTAAACAGGTTACTTCTGACAATTTTCTTACGTTCCTTACAAAATCCATTTAGTTTGCTTGAAAGAGTAACAAACATACGCAAACTAAATTTATTTTGATAAAACTTTACAATATTATAGCTTACATATCAGAATCAGGTTACTGTCTTTATTCCGGGAGTTTTTGTACCTCTGGTGTTGAAAACGTCCATAGGCTAAGGTGACCACTTTTCATCAGGTGGGCCGTATGCTAGTCTGCCACCTCAGTGGTATAAAAAAGGAAACGGGAACGGGAAAACTTAACCACGCGTCTGCCATCACGGGCGTCAACTAGTTAACCATACGTGTGTCACGAAATTGAATGCACAAATAACCTATATATTGACGAGGTTGAAAAATCTCTTGAATAAATTACATAGAAAAAGTAACACAAAATGATTGACAGACAAACAGCTTAAACCAATCACGCATTAAGTTTTACAAAGTATTGTTAAAGACTAGTTACAAGTACATGTACTTGTAACTAGCCTTATTATGACTGGACGGTGATTGCGTCTAGCGGTTTGAAGTACATGTATGAAACGATAAATTAATCTGCAGGAAGCCATAGAAGTATGCATGGATCGCGATGCCTGGCGATCTGTCCTCTCTGACTACCCCGTCAGGGATACAGCGATTTGTATGTACTATTTGTTTAAGCGACGGTTGTAATGGGCCAAAATCCTCGGGGCCCAAGCGACCCCTCCTGCTAGAGTTGCACCTGTGTCGAAATAGAATCGAAATCGTCACTCAATAGAAAGCTACTGGTACAATTTTTACAATTTTTCGTAGTCTACTATTACAATCCTTTTTCAATAGACTTCTCTCGGCGGATAGAATTCTACTACCACGTACCGCACCAGTGTCGGCTAGTCAGATGTATTTTTGATAGTCTACTAACATTTGTGACAGCTAAAACAGCAATTCTGGTTCTATTCTACGGCATGTCAATAGTAGAATCGGCCCCCAGATGACTAACGGATGAGGCAACGACGCAGCCTCCCTTAAGGGATTAAGAGGGCAGACGGCAATCGCTCACAACACATGCTGAAAGTCTAAAGTCAAACAATGCTACACTTTACAGCATAGTGAAAGTGGATCCCAGGCTCAAAATCCAGTTAGAGTTTAAAGCAACTGAGAATACACGAAGATTAGTTTTAGCGTAGCGTTCATAGCCTTGCTCGATCAATCTGTAAACGAGCACTGCGTTTAACCATCAAATGATACGGTTTGTCTTGGAATAGGTGAATTTGATAATGAATTTGTATGTAATTTTTTTGTGCTTTGGAAGGCATACTAAGCAGTTGATATCGGTTACCAGTAAAGAAAGAACAGAAAGAAAGAAAGAAGAAATTTATTTTCAAAAACCACACGCACATGATATTCTTACATTAATCTACATTTTAATACTATATGTTGTTTGAAGCAGAAAGAGTTGCTACCTCAGCTAAAATGCTGCGATGCCATAGGACACGCAGTGCTGGTATTCTGGAAGCACCTTATCAGTGACGCCACATACAGAAATTAACACCATAAACTTTTTAATATTCTATCACAAATAGTCAAATACAATTACTTACAATACATAGTAAAATAATAATACACAGAGACGCACAAGATGTCCACATTCATGTAACATGGTAACGTCGAGGCTTACAAAGTTTCATCAGCAGGAAGACACAACCTGCCCCTGTCCATCTCAATATAGTGATATGCTCACGACCTATTCCGCAAGACAAACTGGTGAAGTGTGGGCGTATAGTATGCATCTGTTTACCCATTCGAGGAAAAAAACTTTTGTATGTATACAATACAAATACAATACAATTAATGTAATATTTGTTTTTAATTCATGTGTGTATAGCAAAATATTAAAATAATATTACATTACCCCTCTCCAAAACCCGTCTCCCCATTAAACTATCCTCCATCTGCAAAATAGTATATTTGTCGATCTACGAACGAGGCTACGAGTAGTAGCTAGCTAGGCAGTAGTACTGGCACCTATGGATAAGAAAGTTAGCTTAAACCCTCAATGAAGTCAAAATCTTGAGTCCAAAACGTAAATAAAATAGAAACCAAATTAGAACATAATCCTAGGATAAACCAAACATTTTCACCATTCAAAACGTAAGGTCAAACACCAGCTACTCCTGTAAACTCATTCACTATTGAGGGCTCAGTTACAATAGCACCACCATCCATTCACGTCCCTAAAACCATGAATGGTTAACAGGTGCTCAAAATCAAATAGCTAACCAGCCGATTACCCGCGCCTTGGAAACGTGACGGGGCGTTTTTTAAACCAAAATGCATCTCTTAGGAAGTTAAAAAACCATAAAAAACTATCCAGCATCACCCGTTGCCGGACCACGGAGAATCGTGGGCGATCGTGCGTGACTATTTTAGAATAACATAAGCGACCTGCTTCTAGGTTTCTTGTGGTAGTTTTTTGTGGTTGATAATGGCACGGGCGGTGTCAGGGACCTTTGGTTTGTAAGTTGTTTTGTTCGATCGGAATTGGTGGTAAAGCAAACAATTGTGATGGTACTTTGGTATCCATTTTAGGAAGCTGATTAGAAATTGTGTGTCTATGTATTTTTGATTTTTATTTTTTATAATAACTGTTCAAGTGGTTATAAAGTGTTTATGGTCATTGTAACATTGTAATGTTTTTGAAGACTGTGATGAATAAATTAAGCTCATAATTGACGTCAGCCAAGAGTGCACTAGGTTCTAAATGTTCTCAGTATCCTCAATAGTGCAATAATGCCCGCCAAAATTTTTTTCCGAAATCTTTATAAACAGTCACATCTGCAAGTGGTAAACCAGCGGGCTAATGGATGAGGTCATGGCGGCGGGAAGAAAAACTCGATAAAGAAAACCCTGCACCTTACGACGAGGTCAAATACTTTCTCAGTATATACGAAAATTTTGTGATATAACCAAGTTGAAGGTATTATAAGGCTTCAAAAATTTCTATATAAGCCACAGCCTAGACTGTTGACGATGACGATAGGATCGACAGTGCGAGTGTAGCACCTCTGGTATTTCAAACGTCCATAGATATTAGTTTAGGTCGTCCCATGTATAAAACAAACCAATGTTTTTTCGAGCTCTTTCGTTCATAAACGGTCCTCTCCAGTGTCTCATATATTCCAATGGTAGAATGACATTTACTTTTAAGCTGATCAAGTTAAAATATTTCGTAACTATTCGTCTTTTTTTGTCAGAAATTCAAGAACAGTTCCTTTCTCTATCATGGCCAAACCACGTAAAACAGAATAACCCAAAATTGCCCTTCATGCCCAATATCGTTTAATCGTTATATCAATGATACGAAAGTGATCCATCTATCCTCCCCGGGAACGATCGCAAAGTCCCGGTGACATCTCCGTGACGTCATTTATCAGAGCTAGTCACTGGGGAGGCGGCTCGTGTTCGTTAGAAATTGGTATCTGGCATTTTGTTAGTAGAATTAATTCGTGTGGTATTTGCTTGAACTATTTGTTAGGCTAATGAGATCATGATTATTTAGTCCTTAAATTATTTTATATCAAATATAAATATGTTTTAAGGCTGATTTATTTTAAATATAGTCATACTGAACTAGTCAATCAAAGCATAGATTTCCTTGGTTTCCTCGCATACCTTAAATAAGATACCATTTTTATTTGCATCTCAACTCTCAGGGATTTTTTAAAATCGTGGTGTAAAGCGCTCGCGGCCCCGCTAACTCACGTGTTCTGTAAACGATCACTGCGTTAATCAACATTCGCTATTGGTATCCGTCCTTGGATGGGTGACCACTTTGTGGCATTTACATTTGCGGGCGCTTCCGTGTTTCGAAAGGCCCGTTAGTCGTTGGTCCCGGTTGCCAGTAAAATGTCAGTCGTTAAGCCAGTATGAAGGCCTTATGGGCGGCTTGAACAACTTCAACAGCAGGTCGCCATAGCCTGCACCTGTCCATTTTAACACGGCAATGGACTCACCACCTGTTAGTTACGTGGGACATAAATACATACAGTGAAATGTGGGCGTATAGTATGCCTCTGTCTACCCATTCAGAGATAAAGGCGTAACAATTTTGTATGTATGGTGTAAAGTGTAGCCAGACGCTAATGGGTGAAATGTGGGCGTGTACGTCCACATCCACATTTAACCTATTGTAATTTGTTCCAAATAATAAAAAGAAAATTTCATTTATTTCTCGCTAAAATTTGCCTCGAATCTGCATTTTCCCCCTACCGTGCAGTGCTTGAAATTGCAACTACTAAAAAACACTGATAATGCATGAATGCAGAAGACATTTTTTTTAAATAGGTGGTGACCCTATCAGAAATGTCAGAAAGTCAATACTATTAAAATCTTTTTGGTGGGTAATTCATAAACACATCTAATACACCCAATTCCAATAAGATAACAGCAATTTCCAAGATACTGCATAATATTCATAATCGTTTTCTTTTACTTCATTACATATTTAATCAAAGTTACACTAATGGACTGCATAACTGCACTGGTACATAAATATTCAATAAAAATGATTGATGTCTAGAATTATATACGCACGCGAAAATGTGTGTATAGTGATGTGGTGACATTTATTATATGCTTTAAGTATACGCAGCAGTATGAATTGTGTGTGAACACTGCGAAAATTCTATATTATCAGATATCTTAACGAACATCGCAAACCATATTAAGCTGGAGAAGAGCGTGCTCCGTTGGTTTGGACACGTCCAACGTATGAATGAGGAATTATAGACGAAGATTATATATTGTGTGAAAGTAGAGGGTAGAAGGAGTCAAGGTAGGCCTTACATATGAAGAAGTCAAAAGTACTTGAATATCCAGACGTGCATGTATGAAGCGATTAATGAATCTGCAGGAAGCGACAAAGGTATTCATAGGTCGCGAAGCCTGGCGATATGACCTCTCTGACTACCCCGTCAGGGATACAGCGTGAAGATAGTTAGTTATTTATCTTATCGAACGATAACTTGACAAGTTATTAGCTGTCAAAGATTATCGAAACCCATAATTTGATACTAATATTATTAATCTAAAAGTGTATTTGTTTGTCCTTTAATGGCACTCTAATCATTGAATCGATTTAGCTTAATTGTATGCAGGTAGCTGACTTCTTGAGAGGTTATATAACTTTTTAGCCGTGAAACAGGTTCATGTGGAAAATTGGTATACGAGAATCTCACCGCGCGGGTGGAGACGCGAGTGTCCTCTAGTTACTGTCGAAGCCTAATTATATTTAAGTACTAATGTTTTGGAGAGCTTGACCAGTTGGCTCTAACGATGTTCTTAAAGTACGTAAGTCAATTATACCGAGGGTCGTGATCTCTCTACTGACGACAAATTGCCTTCAGTCTTCACGAAAGTCTTCCAATAAGTTCTGAAATAGTAAAGCTATCTCAAAATTTACACGTGAATACGTAATACTGAATAATAGCATTTGTAGTGTTTCAGTTGTAATTGAATGTTAGTGATAAACGGGAACTCGATAAAAGAAAAGCTTCAAAAGGTCACCCATCTCAGGAATCAACCGTAGTGCCAGCTTAACACAGTTCTAGTTTACAGAATCAGCATGCCATTATTGATTCAAATCAAAGTTTAGTTTGAAGCCTGTAAATGTTTTAACGTTTCTATAACATGTAATAATGCTACTAATACATGAGTGTTTGAACTTAATAACAGCTTATTTTCCTCAACTAGCTGTGCACCGCGGCTTCACCCGTGACATTCTTTAAACTCCTTTGCAGTACCATCAATTTAACACATATATTGCTGAAATGTTTGAACTGCTGGAACATTCCATACAGTATTCCGATTTGATGACATTTAAAACTTTCGCTGCGCTCTCCTGTGTAGCATTGTGATAATATATGACATATAACCTTCCTCGATAAATAGGGTCTCTGTTGATCTTAGCGTATTCCCAATCACTTCCAAGTCTACTTGGGTTTAGATCCTGAAGAGAAAATTTATCGGCTATACTAAACTATAGGGCTGCATACTATAAGTGTATTAGTTATTACCGGGACTAAACGACTACGGCCGGTGCAATCTGGTCGAAACGTCAGGCAACAAAAGTTTTGAAAATTTTATTACCGCGTTTGGTCCCGGTAGTTATAATACATTTCAGCTTCTAGGAGCAACTTGGTTTGACTTTTTATTTTCGACATTGTTAGGAGCGACTGCCGTCTGACCTCCCAACCCCGTGAGGGCATGGGGGTATCACTCCGCAGATTAGGTATATTCGGGCAGCGCACCGCTCCGAGCGGCTAATGGCAGTGGGCTGCCGCTGACGCTCGGCTCGCACGACGGTCGCGCTTTAAATAAATCGACTAGGTACAAAACTTGTCAAGTGACAACCCCCCGCGGACTTCGCAGCTCGGTCATAAAACTCTGGTGCGCAGAGAAAACTCACGTTGAAGTAATAAGGGTAAATTTTGCTTGTTTTGTTTTCATACCTTAAACCGACTTTTGCTAGGGAGTGAAACTTCTGTACGTAGTACTATTACTTATTCTGTGGTAAAGGGCACCTGCGTTGTTGCTTCGTCCATTGATCAGCAGATGCACCGCTAGGTCCTGAGGTCACTTTAAATTCTGAAATCTTAGTGGACTACTTACACCCAAACACAAAAATAATGCTTATAATTACACCAGCAGTTATAAGAGATTAGTGCATTCAAACAAACAAACATTCAAATTTTCCTGTTTACATTACCATATCTATCCTAATATTATAAAGCTGAAGAGTTTGTTTGTTTGTTTGGTTGAACGCGCTAATCTCAGGAACTACTGGTCGGATTTGAAAAATTATTTTTGTGTAGATAGCCCATTTATTGAGGAAGGCTATAGGCTATATATCATTACGCTACTACACTGGGGAGCAGAGCAGTAGTCATAAATGTCGAGAAATCCGGCAAATTTGTATGCATCATTGTAGAATTTATAAGCGACGGGATTAAATAGGTGCGACGGGAGGTCGAAATATTCCACGGGCGAAGCTGTGGGGGTCATCTAGTATACATATAATATTACAGTAGAGTTTACTAATAAAGATTGTAAAACTGTATGGAAATTAGTAACGCATTTATTACCTTACCTTACGTAATAACTTAATACCAGTTATTTAAACTGATGCGAAATATATGTAGGTACTTATTAATTTTCTGTAATCATACATACATACATACATTCTGTCATGCCTTTAACCCCGAAGGGGTAGGCAGAGGCATACTGTACTATAAATAGAGGCATAATATAACATTTTACCGTATGCATTTTTGTCCCACGTAACATGAGGTGAGAAACGGCCGTGTTGTGGCGACCTGCTGTTGAAATTTTTCAAGCCGCCCATAAAGCCTTCAGCCAGGCTTCTTCAACGACTGCCATTTTACTGGCAACCGGGACCAACGGCTTAACGTGCCTTCCGAAGCATGGCATAAAAAAGCATGAAAATAAACTAAGTGATCACCCATCCAAGGACCACCTATAGCGAATGTTGCTTAACGCAGTGATCGTTTACAGAACACCGAGTCAGCGGGACCACAAGCGCTTCCGGTAATCAATGAATTTTAAATGTAAAGTAGGTTTTATGCGAATTTAATTCCTGACTGTTGCACACGTGACATGACTGTTTTGGCAACATTTTTAGGGCCGTATTCCAGAACGTTTCTCAAAACGCAATCGTCGCTTGAGGCTAGTTTTTGCCTTATAAATACTACTCTCAAGTGTTTCTTGAGTATTGATAAACGTTCTGGAATACGGCCCTTAATGTGTTACTATTGATGACCGATTCACAAGTTCAGACTTACCTAGAATTTTAAGATTATCAGTAGATACTTTTACAGGTTCGATTAACTATATATTTAAATAAAAATAATAAATAAAATTGCTATTTTTGGAAAAGCCATCCCCTAAAGGGTACTTAAGCCCTAAATATCCTGAATATTTCACAGTATATCTACAAGTAACTTTTGAAACTCGCACAAAACGATACATACAGAGTTATAAGTTTCACATCATGACTCCGTTGAGCTATTTGAGATCTCTTTGTTTAAATATGAAAAGCATGAAGCGCTCGTGGCCCCGCGGACTCAGTGTTCTGTAAACGATCACTGCGTTAAGCAACTTTCGCTATGGGTGGTCACGAATGGGTGACCACTTTGTGGCATTTATATTTTAGGCATAACAAGGCACGTTAAGCCGTTGGTCCCGGTTGCCAGTAACATGGCAGTCGTTAAGTCAAGTTGAAGGCCTTATGGGCTTGAACAATTTCAACAGCAGGTTGTCACAACTTGCGTCTGTCTATTTCAACACGGCAATGTGCTCACGACCTATTACGCGGGACAGGAATTTGCATGGTGAAAAGTGGGTATACAATATCTATGCCTCTGTCACCCCTTCGGGGATATGGTGTGATAGATAAATATAAAATATATAAGTATTTTTATTACGGTAGTATTGTAAAGATCAATAGCGTTATTATGTCCTAATGATGAACATTTACATCATTATGACGGTATTAACATTAACATACGCGTAAACACTCATTACTAATTATTTAACTATGTATGAAGCGGTGAAGGAGTTGATGCACTTAGTATTATTGTATTTATTTTAACCAATGAAACTCATGAAATAGATGTAATTAAGGGTTCTTTAAGAATAAATATTATAACTCGTTAGGTATTGCATAGCAAAAATAAATAATGTTAAAAATGTATATTTAAAACTAGATGACCCCCACAGCTTCGCCCGTGACATACTTCGACCTCCCGTCGCACCTATTTAATCCCGTCGCTTATAAATTCTACAATGATGCATGAATAATTGCCCGATTTGTCGACATTTATGACTACTGCTCTGCTCCCCATTGTAGTAGCGTAATGATATATAGCCTATAGCCTTCCTCGATAAATGGGCTATCTAAAACAAAAAGAATTTTTCAAATCGACCAGTAGTTCCTGAGATTAGCGCGTTCAACCGAACAAACAAACAAACTCTTTAGCTTTATAATATTAGTATAGATAAACTTTAAAAACAAGAATGCTATTAAGTAGAGAGGATTTAACAGTAATACTAGTCTAAATCATTTTAGCATCTTTAAGGTCCTCAATTCAATTCAATTCAATCTTTATTTGCTAGAACATTGTAATAAAGTTGGTACAAAATAAGTCTTACGACTAAGTACATCATGTTCAGCCTAAAACATGGCATGCAAACAATAATTTTTAAGTCATATCAATATATACAGTCGGTTAAAATATAAATTTAAACGTGGTGTTTACTATATATTGTCAGAAAGTCTTTTATTGAGTAAAAACATTTTTCAATTAACCATTCTCTTAACATATTGAGAAACCTTCTGTTAGACATTGTTGGGAGCTTGGGGTGACATCGACCTCCCAAGACCATCAAGGCATCTTCACCAGAACTTCACCCATTGGGTAACAATTAACAAGTGCACCACTGCAGGTAATTGGCACCACAAGATATCTTTGGGCACCACCAAACATAGGTCTCCTTATTGGAGAATTAGCTACTATCTATCTACCTGTCTTTACGCTACACCCCTGACGGGATAGTCAGAGGCTTCACTTAAAGATCTATTTATATTTTGTCCGCTTCCTACATACATACTATGACTATCCTGACTATATACTATTCTATATCCTGATTATATATGACTATATACTATTCCTACATACATAATATGACTGCCTATGTGGCGCGGTGGGAGTGCATCCGACTGCTACGCAAGAGGACGTGGGTTCGATTCCCACCCAGGATAAAACTTTGTGTGATGAGCACGATGGTATATTCTGTGTCTGGGTGTTATTTATCTATGATATGTATGTATTTAGAAATATATAAGTATGTTTATCAGTTATTCTGGTTACCATAGTACAAGCTCTGCTTAGTGTGGAATCAGATGGCGTTGTGTGAGTTGTCCCAACAATATAAAAAAAAAAAAAACAAAACACAATGCTTCGTACATATATATGGTGATGTTGTTATCCCCGAGGGGCCTGCCTCTTAGTCTTAGTAGGAGTATGGCCCCTACCACTACTAAGAGGCATACAATACGCCCACATTTCATCGTATGCAATTTTGTCCCACGTAACAGGTGGTAGGCCAATTGCCGTGTTTGAAATGTACGGGCGCAGGTTGTGGCGACCTGCTGTAAAAATTTTTCAAACCGCCCGTAAGCCCTTCAACTTGGCTTAACGACTGCCATGTTATTGGCAACCGGGCGCAACATGCCTTCCGAAGCACGAAAACGCTTGCAAATATAAATGCCATAAAGTGGTCACCCAACCGAAGACGAAAAAATTATTTAAAATACTTCACAATTGTAACAGTCATTTACCACGTTATACTTGATATCAATACTAAATACAGTGAGACAAACGTTCCGCGTGATGTGGTTTCTCGGGACGTTTGTGTGCCAACGTCTTATTTCTACGGTTGAAGGAAGAATAATGAAATTCTATCTAACTATCTATTTTCACGTTGTATCCCTGACGGGGTAGTCAGAGAGGACAGATCGCCAGGCTTCGCGATCCATGCATACTTCTTTCGCTTCTTCAAGATTCATCAATCGCTTCATACACGCACGTCTGGGTATCCGAGTACTTTTGACCTTTCCGTTTTTAAGCAATCTGCTCAATGTGAAATAAATGTATTTTATACGTTTTATTTTACTCTTCATCATCACGCATCACGCATATTATGAGATGACACACGCTTTATCGATTTACATGTTTTTGCACTTTCAGAAGCAAAATTTAGAAGAATGGCAATTGAAAAATTCAAAAGTTTAGACAATATTTCTCTAATTTGTTTATTAATCACGCTTTATCCACTAAGGAATGGCAGAGGCATATTATACGCCCACTTTTCATCGTGTGTACTCCTGCCCTACATAATAGGTGGGGTGAGCCATTGGCGTGTTGAAATGTAGCGACCGGCTGTTAAAATTTTTCATCCGCCCAAAAGGCCTTTAACTGGGCTTAACGACTGCCATTTTACAGCAACCGGGACCAACGGTTTAACGTGCTTTCCGAAGCACGGAACGCTTGCAAATATAAATGCCACAACGTGGTCATTTATTCAAGATCCAGCCATAGCGAAAGTTGCTTAACACTTTATGATTACAGAACACTGAGTTGCCACTAGCACTTCTCAAAATTGAACACATATTAAATAACATTTAATTTTAAACATATAACATCAAAACTCGGAAGAAATTCACCATCACTCAGCACACGACAACCACAAGTCCCGGCCCCCTCCCTTAAGCCTCGTACACACCGTCGACAATTAATTTAAAAGACAAACGCTGTTCAAACACACGCCACCATCATTAGTGTGTGCGCCGCCTTAACGGTATTGTGAAAACTTTGTTGCGTTATTACCATAGACTAAGGAATGTTCATCGCTCACTCTCGCTTCCTCTAGTTTGACGGCCGGCGAAAATCGCATACGTGACCTATCAGTTGCCTACTATTAATCTGTATTATTTAGACTAATCGTATGAAAAAAGGGTAACGAGAAAGTGAAGTGAAACCACGCTTGGTTGTATGAAATATATAGAGTACTAGTTGACGTCCGCGGCTTTGCCTGCGTTGAGAAGTTTTCCGTTCCCATTTCCCACAGGAACTTGTTCCCGGGATAAAAGTAACCTATGTGTTATTCTGATGTGTAAGTTACATTATTGTAAAGTTTGATTAAAATCCATTCTCCGTTCTTCTTTCGTTTTACGTGAAAGAGTAACAAACATCCACTCTTACAAACTTTCGCGTTTATAATATTAGTAGGATGGCGTCTCTAGTGGATAGCATTGATTCCTTGTATTGTGATTTGTTGATATACGTACATACCTATGTTTATCAGTTGTCTCCCACAGAACAAACGTAGATGGCGCTGTGTAAAGTAAAATTTCTCACAATATTTTATTACTTATCTCAAAAATATTTAATCGTATTTTGATTTGTATTGCCCTATTACTTTAAGTTTAATGCTGTAGTATAGTGTTCTGGAATATCTGGAAATCCACAAGGAAAATCTACACTTATATAATAAATCCACGACAGCGCCCTCTAAGAGTTTCAGCAAAGTTTGTCTAAAACTCGTCTGAAAAAAGGGTTCGCATACCTACTGAAAAAATGGTTGTGTTTCAATAAATCTAGATGGCGCTAATCAGTAACAAAACTTTTTTCTTCAAAAACTATGTTTAACAGATGAATTGAAAAAGCAGTAGGTTATTATTACCATGTTTTAATTTAACTGACTATTTTCACGCTGTATCCCTGACGGGGTAGTCAGAGAGGACAGATCGCCAGGCTTCGCGATCCATACATACTTCTTTCGCTTCTTGCAGATTCATCAATCGCTTCATACATGCACGTCTGGGTATCCGAGTACTTTTGACTTTTCCGTTTTTGAGCAATCTGCTACAGTGGTCTTCATATGTAAGGCTCGGCCTACCCTAACTCCTATCTTTTTATTAAATTTAAAGAGGTAATAATAACCTACTGCTTAATTGAACTACTTAGGAAACTCGCTAACAATTCTGACCACTTAAACACGCACCAACCGTAGATACAAGATCCTGCAAACATCCACTTGTCAATCTTCTTTCGGATAAATGTTTTTGACCAGTAGTTTGTGAAATTAGCGCGTTCAACCATCAAACAAACAAACTCTTTAGCTTTATGTATTATAGATACTAGGTACTGAAACACAGGTCTGCCTTTGTTCTTCCTTTCAGTCTTCCAACCTAAGTCTAGCAATGAAAGTCACGCAAAAACCTACAAGAGTAAGTCTCTAGTTGCCTGCCTGCAGAGAGGTCATTGTCTTCTTAAAGAACCCATAATCTCACAGAAATAACAGTTGGGCTCATCAAAATGACGTCACTTCATGGCTATGGTGGCAAACCTACCTTCTATCATGGCACAGCTAGCAGCATAGACAGGGTGTTCACCCTCACACTTTGCGTCCGGAGCGCACGCATTCGGTTAGGTCCGATAAAGGTTTTATTCCGCGAACGCTTAGATTGTGGAATGAACTCCCTGCCTGGGTTTTTCCAAACGTCTACAGTATGAAGTTCTTCAAAAGGGGTCTTAGAAGGTTTATAAAGGGTTCGGCAGCGCGAGTGCTGCACCTCTGGTGTTGCAAACGTCCATAGGCTACGGTGACCACTTTCCATCGGGTGGTCCGTATGCTTGTCTGCCACCTCAGTGGTGTAAACTTGACGTACCTGAGAGCTGCTTAAAGAGTATCTCCATGACACACTGAACCTTTAATGCGTGAGCTGTCATTCTGATATGATCTTTATTCAAATGAGATACGGTTTGATTGTCTTATTTGCTGGCATCATTTTAAACAGGATAATAGCTATGTAACTTGTACCAAGGTGAAGAAAAGATTTGCGTAATCATATTACGCTAAGTAAAGATTAATTACGTTATAACGCTATCGTTTATTCAGTTCAAGTTGAAAGTATTAATGTACTATGATCCATTGGTACGCGTTTTAAGGTTAAAATAAGTAGACGAACTATTCTAAAAGCAATCGATATATTTTTCTTAACTATTCTGCAAGCAAGTCTCGTTTTTCGAATATGTACACAGTTACAATATTATCACATTTCAGCAGTTGTATTCAGCCCCAAGTAACAGGAGGTGATCCTTGGTGTAAGGGTCCTCATAAATATTAGGAGTTAAGAGGTCAGACGGCACTCACTCTGGGCACCTGCTGACAAATGGACGGGGCGACATAGGCCATTATGGGGTTGGAAGGTCAGATCACAGTCACTCCCTACAATGCCCTTATTCAAAACCCAAAAGATAGCTGATTCTAGGAGCTAAATAAAAGTAGGCCTCACGCTCCAAATCCAGGTCGAGATTAAAAGCAATTGGAAACACAATAAGATGAACAGAAGAACGGGAGGTAATCATATTTTTAAATGCTAAAGCTTAAGAGTGCCACCTCTACCAGTTTTTCCAGACGCTCGTGAACGCCTGAGAATGTCCTGATTGGAGTTGGATCATTGGCTTGCTCAATTTTTACGGGACATGGTAACTTTAGGAGCAAAATACCGTTCTGTCAGTGTTCAACAGCCGATGCCAAATGTGTTCAGACCGCTCATCACATACATTAGAATAAGATAAATAAATATATAATTTGGTGCAAACAGTTTGGAAAGACATCTCTGCCAAACGTCACTAAATATTCTTCTTTATCAAATACCATGAGCTTCCTACTCTAATAAAATATTATCTAGTATCGAGTGATATTGTAATACAGTCCTAGTAACATCAGCGCACAAGTCGAAGCGGAAAAACCAAGAACTAATTATGAATTATAATCCAACCAGTTTTAAAGCATATTCCAAAAGCCTTTATTTTTTTAAATGAAGCCTTCCTAATTCGGTCGGTTTATTCGTGTTTAACCCTTTACTGCGCATGTCTTCATACATAAGTAGGTTGAAGGAAAAAAACAAATTTATACCGGGTAAATTTTAAACCTATACTTTTTTTTCCTCTCGGACATTTTTATGTCGATTCTTTGTATGTGTGCGTTCTCGAGCTTTAATTACGTATCGACTTAATTTCCCTGCAACTCTCACCGTTTGTGGGAGAACTTTTGACAATATTGCGCGTAAAAATATTAAGATTTTGAACACTTTGGTGCTTGCTTGGGTTAGTTTTGGTGAAATAATTGTCGAGGTTATGTTGTGGTTGTGATAAGTTGATCAAATGGTATGTTTTGGGGGTAAAACTGTGTGGAGTTAAAGTGGAAATTTTTGTGATCGAATTTAGACCACCTATATGTAAATTTTCAGAAGTGATATGTAATTTTGGTGAGTATTTTTCTAAAAATTAATATTATTTAGCATATAATAACTATTTTCATAATCATATACTTAATTTTAATATAACAATTATTATCTTTCAAGAACTTAAGTAATATGTATTACGTAAATGATATTTTAATAATAAAAGATTATAATTAGTATTTAGAAAATACTTTTAAAATTTTTGAAATACCTAGGGGTTATCATGTCCATCTAATATATGTTTGTTTTATATCAAGATATGACATATTTTTACAAAGCATGCTAACCACCTGTTGACATAATATATACAAAACATGATATTTTGATTAATATCAAATTTCAATTCAGTATTTCTTTTTTACGACATAAAATAATTAGTATATGGTATTTGGATAATTTTAATGAAATAAATAAACTATAATTATGGATAAGCATTTATGTACGAATATATAATATTTCAAAAAATATCTTCTAGTCTTTATAAGTGATGTTATCTAGAACTATTCAAACAGGTTGGTAACTTACGTAGGTTAGACTGAAATTGGTTTAACTAGAAATTTAAGAGATGGCGCTGATGATCGTAGCTAAGTCAGTGTTCTGTAAACGTTCACTGCGTCAAGCAAGGTTTACTAGGACTGGTCATCGGGTGGGTTACCGTTTTGTAGCATTTTCATTTACGAGCGTTTTCGTGTTTTTGCAGGCATATTAAGCTGTTGGTCCCGGTTATCAGTAACATGGCAGTAGTTACGCCAAGTTGAATGCCTTATGGGCGGCTTGAAAAATGTTAACAACAAATTTTCAAAAACAATTGTAAAATTTGTTTACGACGTATTAAATATGTGCGACGAGAGTTCGAAGTATATCAAGGGTGAAGTCACAAGATTTAACTAGTTAAACATAAAACAAAGAATCGCCAATAAAACGTTATTTGTTTAAAAGTATCCCACGTTGTTTCAAAAATTATATTTATTGCGGAGTATAATGAGTTGAAACTTTACAGTGTAATAAACGGCACAATTTATACCCCGGTGGTTTATGGGTTACCGCCTTTGTGTTAAAAATGCCATCGGATGGATTGTGAAACCGCAGAGCGCGGAAGGGTTAGATAGATATGACAATTTTTATCCCCGCATTTCTCGAAAATCAATACTTTACCTAATACATCAGCTTTGGGGTTCCATACCTCAAAACGGACCAACAGAACCCTTATAGGATTTATTTGTTGACCGTTCGTCCGTCTGTCAAGAACCTATATCTCACGAACGCGTAAAAGTATCGAGTTGAAATTAGAACTATATGAAGCTGTAAAAAAATCAAACGCAAGAAATAAAAAAAAAGCGCTCGTGGTCCTGCAAACTCAGTGTTCTGTTAACGATCACTGCGTTAAGCAACTTTCGCTATGACTGGTCACGGATGGGTGACCACTTTGTGGCATTTACATTTGCGAGCGTTTCCGTGCTTCGGAAGGCACGTTAAGCTGTTGGTCCCGGTTGCCAGTAAAATCATCATCATCCGAGCGTCTGTCCCAGTTGCGTCTCGCGACGCCCGGGGTCCGCTTTCCTACATTTTCTCCTCCACTTCGCACGGTCTTCGGCATCCCCTGTAGTGAGACCATTGGCACGCATGTCATCCCTTATGACGTCAAGCCAGCACTTCTTGGGTCTTCCCCTCTTACCGGGACCCGGCGGGGCTGACATGGCCAGACATTTGTTACCTACGTAGCCCGGCGGTTGCCGCAAGACGTGACCATACCAACGAAGGCGACACTCTTGCAACTTGTCTGCAATGTCACGGACGTGAAGGCTGCCGCGGATGCGAGAGTTCCTCACGCGGTCCATCCGCGTGACCCCACACATCCACCGCAGCATCTTCATTTCCGTGACACGCAGCTACTGCTTGTGTCGCTCCAATATCAGCCACGTCTCACTGCCATGTAAAAGGACAGGTCTAATAATGGTTTTGTAGACCTGTCCCTTCAACCGGATCGGCATTTTAGGGTCACAAATGACACCGGTCATCTCCCGCCATTTGGCCCACGCGGCAGCAATGCGTGACTTGACATCGCAATCGATGTCACTGGACGTGTGAAAAACAGATCCCAAGTATTTAACCTGGTCCGTGCGCTCGACCAAATCACCGCCTGTGCGGACGGATGTGGGATCTGTCGAGTTTAGTGCCAAGTACTCGGTCTACGCCACATTTAGTTTCAGACCGCCGTTCTCAAGCGTCTCCTTCCACGCCTTCACACGTCGCACCAATCTGCCCCTGTCCGCGTCTGCCAGCGCAATATCGTCAGCATACATGAGCAACCTGTGGGCTTGTGGGCAAAGGCTGCTCATGTGGGTTTCTGATGCTGTCCGACAATTCGTCTAATATTACACTGAACAGAAGCGGACTAAGGACCGAACCCTGGTGTACCCCGACGGTGATGGGGAAGGGTTTCGTGTCGCCAACAGCAGTCCGAACCATTGAATCGGAGTCACAGTACATGTCCCGGATAGTGTCAATATAGACCTCTGGAACCCCTTTGGACCGCAGTGCCCACCAGATCATCGCACGAGGAACACAGTCGAAGGCCTTCTGCATGTCTAGAAACAAACAGTGCAGAGGCGTGTTCTTCGACCTGTATTTCTCTGCGACAACCCTCAGGGCAAAAACAGGGTCCGTGGTCCCATAACCAGGGCGAAACCCATATTGACACCCCGCGAGAGTACACTCCTGCCGGATCCGAGAGTCTATAATCCTCTCGAAGATCTGCATGGTGTGGGACATCACCGGTTGCCAGTAAAATGGTAGTCGTTAAGTCAAGTTGAAGGCCGTATGGGCGGCATGAAAAATTTCAACAGCAGGTAGCCAAAACCTGCGTCTGTCTATTTCAACACGGCAATGGGCTCACCACACGTAGGACAGGAATACACATGGTAAAAAGTGGGCATATAATATGCTTCGGCCACCCCTTCGGGGATAATGCGTGAAATGTAAATAAATGAAAAAAAAATCACGGCACTAAAATTATGATTTGAACTGTGACGGATTCTGTGCGCGATAATGACGAAGAGCAGTCGCTTGCTGTATTTTATTGTCTAAAACTAGTATCTACGTTTTTCTTGTTCTATACTAGAATAAGATTGACTTTATTACGATATTGAAGACGAAAATATTATAGGCTTTATGAAGACATTAATTGAAGAAATATGAAATAAATAAGACAAGGCTAAATGAAATGGCTAAAGGAAAAATGGTTCTTTCGTTGGTTAGCAGGCGTACCACTTGCATGTGAGGAAGGGCTGCAGTTCCGGAGAACTTGCAGGGGCAATACAACAGCTAAAATTTCTAATTACTGCAGAAATTGTATTTTCTGATAAACATCTGGCGTTCCTTTGACGTTCCTACTTCCTCACATTATCTTCTGATTAATTTCGTTGCGGGTTCCAAGACATGCTAACTTCTCCTGGGACATCACCGAGATCGAGCTCGGTGTAATTTTTCTGGTGTTTTAGTCATTGCTGTAGATCTTGGTTTACAGGAGTCACAGTAATGGGGATTAGCCCCAATTTAAACATCTGACTTGCTTGTTAACATTTGATTCTGATTACAGCATAGTTTTATATTTTCTACTGTATAAGTATAAATTCCCAGTGACGGCAATAGGCCTGTCTCCTATTATGGGGGACCACAGCGCCATCTTGTCCTAACTATGCTATAAGTATGTACTATGGGATCTGGACTCCGAAACCAACATTTGTGGATCACACAAATATTATTTCCGACCCGGGTATCGAACCAGGGACCTCAGTGTGGCAGTCACTTACTACCACTGCGCCACCGAGGCAGTCATAATGACAAAGTTTGGGTGTGTAATTCACCTCTGTCTACCCCTTCGTGGATATAAACGTTATTGTATGATAATGACATTTCTACCGTTTCCGAACTCTATGACAGCAAACTGCAAAACAAAAGTACCAAAATTTGTTTACACAATAAAATCAGCATGTCTATTCATTCGGAGCCCTATCTGTCAGTCCGTCTGTGCGTCGTAAACGCATCATCGCGCTCACAGCCTAGGGGAGGTGCTGCATACAAAATGTTTAACTCCTTCTACAATTTAAACAAACACAAACTAATTTTTTGATATTTTTATGAATGAGTAAGATTTACGTACATTGTGCTTATATTGGTATTAAAAAAATCTTTAATTATCATGTAGTTTAGGCTTGTGGAATTTGGTTTAACAAAAATGGTCATCTATGGTGTTTATAAAGGAGGGGAGGAAGATCCCACCACACACCCTCGATTCGTTAATCCTCACGTACAACAGTCAAGGATAACCTCTACTAATTGTAATGGAGGAATGACGAACCGAACTCCTTAAGGATAGGTATGTTGGAGAGGTAAAAGGAAACCTTACCCTCCAGGTTGTCAAAATCTTTGCAATACTCCGCTACTAGTGCCACCTTGTAAAACGTTAGTTAGGATTGACGAATCGAGGCTGCGTAGTAGGATCCTCCTCCCCTCCTTTATTATCGTTTTAGAACTCCAGATTTAATTAGTTATCTATGGTGTTGCCAAAGTCTTTTAGCTAAGTTGACCACTTAGACTTTATGGAGTTCCGTACCTCAAACAATAAAAAGCTCGGAACTGGAATTTCTAACGAGTTGAAATAAAAACCATATACCTACCTAAATCTTCTTTATTTCTTTCAAGTCTACAGTCTCTTAATGCTGTGAAAAAACTCAAGGGATCAAACTTTATAGGGCATTTCCTTCCATTATAGAGTATAGTAAAGAATCTAAAAAATATTCATAAAGTACCCTACAAATTTGATATGTCAGGTTTGAATGAAAGTGTCAGCGTTAAGCTGGAAAAGGGCGTGCTCCGTTGGTTTGGACACGTCCAACGAATGAGTGTACATCAGTCAATCAGTTCGACTCACACTCATCCATCATTTTTTATATGTGGAATGATTTACTCCTTGGAGGAGAGCTGGATTCATAAACCACCACAGTGTTCCACCTCAGCTCCACCGGATCCCGGAATAAGTCAGCGACGCATCAAAAGGGACGCCCTGAAATTGAACTTTTCTAGAAAGGATTCAGAAGATCGCGCCTTCAAGCTTCAGCAGGACTCCTTTGAAAATTTGAAAGTATTTAGGGGTTGAAAGATACCCCATCTTTCAGCCCCTTCGGAAAAAAGAACGTGACTATAATTGCCTGTCTTGACAAGACTCGAAGGATGATCTTTTTTTTTAAATATGAAAGTTTGTGAATATGATCCAGACGACTTTGTTACTCCATACAGAAAAACTTTACTATGCGGGCCGAGCCGCTGGCATTAACTAGTTGTCTTATAAATAACTTAATTAAACAATGCTTTATATCACACCATCAACTAATAAACTACATTAGAACAAATTCATTCATTAAAAAAAGAAAAGAAAATATCATTAAGTTACAAATATTCTAAGACACAAATAAACAAGTGTAATGTTACAGTATAAATAAACAAATAAGAATTGGCTCGGTATCGCAATTGATAGAGCTAGGGCTGTCAAAACTGATAGTGTTTTAAGGACTGTCCTTTTCAACTACTGATACATAAAGTAAGGACGTTATAAGTTAGATTTATGACGCTGTGTATCTGTCTGTCGCGTTATAGCAACTCAATGGGTGAACCAATCTTGATGCGCTTTTTGTTGTTTGAAAAGTTACACAATAACACGATGAAGTTACAGATGTTTTTAATACTTTAATACTAGCTCACACACGTAGAGTTAGAATATTAGTCTTCTTCTGAAATACTGTTAAATCACATGCCTAGTACAGTAAGCCACACAAACAAAATGCGAAATTTAGAAAACGAATCTCTTCTGCTTATTTTGACTGGTTTTTTGCATTATATCTAGGAGTGGCTGCCGTTTTTGATTGTACCATTTCAGGTGAAGCTGACTTGTACCTTTAAGATTCTTGTACAGAAATTCAGAAAGTGAGACCCTCAAAATTATGTTAAAAGATATAACGATGATGAACAAAAGCGCTCGTGGCCCCGCGGTCTCAGTGTTCTGTAAACGATCGCTGAGTTACGCAGCTTTCGCTATGGCTGGTCCTCGGATGGGTGACCACTTTGTGGCATTTACATTTGCAAGCGTTTCCGTGCTTCGGAAGGCACGTTAAGCCATTGGTCCCGGTTGCCGGTAAAATGGCAGTCGTTAAGCCTGGTTGAAGGCCTTATGGGCGGCTTAAAAATTTCAACAGCAGGTAGCCACAACCTGCGTCTGTCTATTTCAACACGGCAATGGGCTCACAACCTATTACGTGGGACAGGAATACACATGTTGAAAAGTGGGCGCATAATATGCCCTTCGGGGATAAGGCATGATTGATAAATATAAACATTAAACTAACTCGTTACAGGCAACCCTATATTCAAATAAGAGATAAGAAATTTAATGATACCCGAAATTCGTTACGCGCGCTCCGACTCAACAGCTTCCGCTCACTGATTCAAATTTAGAAGAAGTGTATTTTTTTTAACCACGTTTTAGGGTTCTTTAAGGTATTAATCAAATTTTTTCTATCATATTTTGCAAAGGTAGTTAAAAATAGCTTTATTAGATTCTAAGTATATTTTGACAGCTTCATGCGTAATTTGGATAGTATCAACAAGAATTTATCATCAGGGTAGGCCGAGACTACAAGGACTTTAATTGGTCGTGCTAATTAGTGTCTAGCACATAAGACCTTTTAGCCTTTTTGTTACCACCTCACTAAAAAGGCAACGGGCTTATAATTTCTTCAAAATTTAACATCTAAAATAGACACATTTTACTTTATTAAATTTATTCGACCCTTTAGACCCCAGTTCCGTGCTTCGGAAGGCACGTTAAACCATTGGTCCCGGTTGCCAGTAAAATGGCAGTCGTTAAGCCAAGTTGAAGGCCTTATGGGTGGCTTAAAAATTTCAACAGCGGGTCGCCACAGCCTGCGCCTGTCCTTTTTGATTTAATTTATCTGTTGAAAAATACAACTACGAGATTTGAATAATAACTAAATTTTTTGTCAAATTTTTGTCATGTTAATTTATTTCTACGGAACCAATTCTCGGACAATCAACAATGTGCACAATTTTGTTAATTTATTTTCTTTTCCACCGTATCGATCATTTTTAATCTTTTTTCACCGCGTTTTCTTTACAGTAATCTTTCTAAATCTTTTTTCTTTTGATATTTTTTACCTGTTTAAGTTGATATTGTTTTCGGTCCGTGTGATGTAAAGGTAATGATGATTATGGTGTAACTCGGCGGCTTTAATGAATTTGCGAAACAATTTATTTTAGTTTGGTGTATTTGATTTAAAATAATCTTCATGGTTCGTTTTGATTGACTTCTGTTTCGAAATTGTTTGAGATTCATTATTAAAGGTTTGCGAAGTTCATGGTTTATAATTCCGATTTGACCAAATATTTGTGCGATGCGCAAATGTTAGTTTCGGAGTTTATGTTTACAGCGCCATCTAGTCCACATTAAGCAAATATGAACTTGTGACAGAGATCTATACAACTGATAAATGTATACATATCATATATAGGAAAAACTTGAACTACGAAACAAGAATTTGTACTTATTACTAATGAATTCCTATTTACTCCATACGATTTTCTAAAAACCATCAAAATCGATCCATCGCATCTTACGTTTAAGATATAGACGAAAAACCACACATCCGATTGAGATCGTCTAAAAATCAATAAAACAATTAAAGTTTCAATACTGCCAACATTATGGTACTAATTTTTATTTTTCCTGCACCTACGTGTGGTCAGCATAAACGGAAGTGATTTCGATAAATATTTTAATAGCCTTATTACAACAGTAGCCTAAACCTTTAGCCATTATATTCCGTCGATTATTTTGTATAAAGGTCTGTTCATAACTCGAGTAGCGAGGCGGTACTTTATTCTTGCAATACTTTACATTGAGTTTTTTAAATGCACTACCACTGCGCCACCGAGGCAGTATAACACTAAAGATTACATTTTGTATTATCATAGTGAAGGAACGGGTAGAGATATTTCTCTAACACAAATGATCCTCCGACTAGGCGTGGTGTGGTGATCATCAATGGCTGAAGTAAGGCTGTTGTATATTATAATTATTCAGAGCAAGAACTCTCTTATTGACTATGTAAGTAGGAAGCGCTCGCAGCCCCGCGGACTCAGAGTTCTGTAAACGATCTCTGAGTTACGCAACTTTCAGTACGGCTGGTCCTCGGATGGGTGACCACTATGTGGCATTTATATTTGCAAGCGTCTTCGTGCTTCGGAAGGCACGTTAAGCTGTTGGTCCCGGTTGCCAGTAACATGGCAGTCATTAAGTCAAGTTGAAGGCCTTCTGGACGGCTTGAAAAAAATCTACAGCAAGTAGCCACAACCTGCGTCTGTCTATTTCAACACTGCAATGGGCTCACCACTTATTACGTGGGACAGTAATACTCATAGTGAAAAGTGGGCATACAATATGTATGCCTCTGCCACCCCTTTGGGGATAAGGCGTGACAGCTAAATAAAAAAGATGAAGGCTATGTAGTTCGACTGTTCTTAGCTGTGTGGCGCATAATTCGCCACATCATCATTATCATCCAAGCATTGCTCCAAGTTGAATTAATCAATCAAATAAGCTTCTTGCAGTTCATTTGTGCTCATCTAAGCGTCAAGTTTTGGTTACCACTGTAAAGCCTTGTAATTGGCTGCTTGGGAATGAGATGAAAGCACATACTGTGTATACTGGCATTAGGTATACACGAAGACATCCTTTTTGACACTTAGATAAAAAAAAAACTGAGAGAAAATTTTATTAATAGATAATTCAGTTAGTTACTCTTTTGTTTCATGTATTCTTAAAAAATACTCCAAAATCTTCCACCTGTTTATCCTGTCATCATATCATGTTTATGATGTTTGTTACTCTTTCACGCAAAATCTATCGGAATGGATTTTGATGAAATTTACAATAACATAGCTTACACATCAAAATAACACATAGGGGACTTTTTATCCCGGGAACAAGTACCTGTGAAAAACGGGAACGGGAAAACTTCACCACGCGTGTGGAGCCGCGGGCGTCAACTAGTTCTTTTATAGGCCAATATATTGCGTTTTATTGTATATATATTGCAGTTATTTATTTATTTTCAAGAACACAATTTTGCCGCGAAGTCAAATGTGAGCCGACCCTAAATGGTTATTTAGTATAACAAGTGCCCATCACCGCGTTCCATCTGCGGTTGCTTAACTATATTGGTTATCGTAATGAGCTTTGATTTCAATGGGATTTTTTGTGTGGAATCCAAGGAAGTCTGTTTTGTATACAGTAATGTCTATTTGTATTCGTTTACGATTGGTGTTAGCGTAGGTTAGTGACTGTTTATTGAACAAATAGCTGATGCTGAAGTTTTCCTATTCGAGATTTCGTTCGGAAACTTCAACTTTTTGAAAATCCAATATAGCCTATGTTGTAGCGAAGAATGTAGCTTTCTAATGGTGGTAATGTAGCTTTAAAATCGCCTATTCATTACAAACAAACTTACAAATTATAATACTCTTTATAATATTAGTATAGATACAACGTCTATTAGATTGGAAATTCCGTAGTTTAGTATTTTTGTATTTTCCCTTTTTTTTTCAAAAGCCTTATAGCAGTCATTAGTCTAAATGTGGTTCTTTAGAATGGAATACGGTTATAAGTTACTATAATATAAATAAATGAAATTTATATATCTGTTTGTGATTCCAAATTATTATTTTTTCACAAAACATAGAAAAATATATCCGGTATTACTTTTATGATGTTTCTGCAACTCTGAAACGGCGGGACTATATTTATTAAAAACATCACGTACCTATACTAATATTATAATGCTGGAGAGTATGTTTATGTGTTTGGTTGAACGCAATAATATTAGGAACTACTGGTTCGGGTTGAAATATTCATTTAGTGTTAGATATTCCATTTATCGAGGCAGGCTAAGTGCTATATATATCATCATGCTATTATACAGGATAGCTGAACAGTAAATCATAAACGTAAAGTAATCGTGCAAATTCCATACATTATTATAACATAATAAAAACATACTTATATATTTCTAAATACATACATATCATAGATAAATAACACCCAGACACAGAATAAACCATTGTGCTCATCACAAAAAGTTTTACTCTGGGTGCAGGGAATCGAACCCACGACCTCTTGCGTAGCAATCGGATACACTCCCACCGCGTCACAGAAGCTGTCAATGTATATCACGGGTGAAGTCACAGGGTCAATATAGTTACCAATTTGCCAAAAAAAGATTTCTTTCGGAATTACAATTTCTCAAAATGGCTTCCTGCACCCATCAGTATAACGATTTCCTCAAACTACAGTACATTACTTAAATCTCCAAATCGATCGGAAGTAATTACTTATTAAAGTTCAAGCGCACGGGCCGATATAATATGCACTTATTCAATATTTATGGATGTAATGTAATGCCGATCGTATTACAGGCGATATGTTGATCAAAATATGCGGTTATTTTTCATATTTATGTAAGGAATATGATTAGAATGGTTTTATGCGAGAAGTATTTTTTTATATGTGACACGTCAAAATGGCGTCGCCTGCCTGATGGTAAGCAAAGACGATGACCCGTGATTGGGACTGCCATCTCAACCCGCAGGGCTCCGATAGTGACCCCATATTCAGGATCTACGAAATCTTTCGATTCTAGGCACAATGGTGTCCACAGTGTTGTTCGGGAACGGAAGAGGGAGGGTGGGACCAATTGGAAGAGTTCTTCAAAACGTAATAAAGTCTTAAATTTAATTTTGAATACCTAAGTATACCTACCTGCCTGTGAAGGGGTTGGAAAGTCAGACTCAATCGAAGTGTGTAAAGATGTTTGTTAACCAATCACGCTTTAACCCCTAAACCATTTTGGCTAAATATTGGTAAACAAATAGCTGAAACACTAGATTGACACATAGGCTACCATTTATCCCACGAAAAAGTTCCCGTGGGAAATCGGTATGGGAAATCTTCAACGGGATTAGCAGGATGATAATTTCATAAAAATTAGCAACTACAGCGCTCTAAATAGTGGCCAGTTTTATAGTTTCTTTTATGTTCCTAATATATAGTTGGGATATATAGTATATATCACGTATACAGGAAATATTCCGTCCCATAAAGAAGTTCTCTAATGCATTATCCAAAACTATAAGTTATAGCGAAAAAGATAGTCTATACCGTCAGCAAAATAAATAAAATAAATAAATATCCATCACGCCTTATCCCCGAAGGGGTGGCAGAGGCATATTATATGCCCACTTTTCACCGTGTGGATTCCTGTCCCACGTAATAGGTGGTGAGCCCATTGCCGTGTTGAAATAGACAGACGCAAGTTGTGGCTACCTGCTGCTGAAGTTTTCAAGCCGCCCATAAGGCCTTCAACCAGGCTTAACGACTGCCATTTTACTGGCAACCGGGACCAACGGCTTAACGTGCCTTCCGAAGCACGGAAACGCTCGCAAATGTAAATGCCACAAAGTGGTCACCCATCCGAGGACCAGCCATAGTGAAAGTTGCGTAACTCAGTGATCGTTTACAGAACACTGAGACCGCTAGGCCACGAGCGCTTCCAAAATAAATGATCTATTTATAATATTTTAAAAAGTTTGCCTATGTATTTTTTTTTATTTATGGGTATTTTGCCTTATTGTAATCATTTGTATTTTGTTGTTTTAGCTATTCCAATATTAAGTTAGTGTACCCTTAATACTATATTGTAAGACGTGTATATATGTGTAGGTAAATGCACACACTAGCTGTGATTGTGCCGTACAATGTGAATCAGTCTGCGATTATACACCTAGATATCAGCTTTTGTATTATTTATTAATTATCTATCACGCCTTATCCCCGAACGGGTGGCAGAGGCATATTATATGCCCACTTTTCACCATGTGTATTCCTGTCCCACGTAATAGGTGGTGAGCCCATTGCCGTGTTGGCGACCTGCTGTTAAAATTTTATATGCCCACTTTTCACCATGTGTATTCCTGTCCCACGTAATAGGTGGTGAGCCCAATGCCGTGTTGGCGACCTGCTGTTAAAATTTTATATGCCTACTTTTCACCATGTGTATTCCTGTCCCACGTAATAGGTGGTGAGCCCATTGCCGTGTTGGCGACCTGCTGTTAAAATTTTTCAAACCGCCTAAAAGGCCTTCACCTGGGCTTAACGCCTGCCGTGTTACTGGCAACCGGGAATAACGGCTTAACTTGCCTTCCGAAGCACGGAAACACTCGCAAATGTAAATGCCACATAGTGGTCACCCAGCCGAGAACCAGCCATAGTGAAAGTTGCTTAACGCAGTGATCGTTTACAGAACACTGAGTCCGCGGGGCCATGAGCGCTTCAAGCAAGCTATTGTATCATTGTAATATACCGTTGTACCTCTGATATATACATACTATCTGGTTATACCTCTCCTCAACTTTCTGGAACTGCTGCCATAAAATGCTGGATACATATTCTCAGGGCCTTTCAGGTAGTTTGTATATTGGCAACTTTGTTAGAGATCTTTATGTCCGACGATGTCAAAAACTTTAGCGATTTCGTTACTAGATCATATCCTTTACTCTCGATAGCTATTGCTATATATATCGAGGCATACAAGATGGTCGCTAGTCGAGGTATCTAATCCTAAACCGTAGTTACGAGTACTACCAGTCACTCAGTAGATCGTGATCTTTCTTCTACCTCAAAAGCTATTTAAAAACCAAAAAATATGTCACTTTTGAAGTAAAGGTTTTCATAGCGAAAGACTTGGGACTAGATGGGCTTGCCCTGTCTCTCTACTTGGGCACAAGGTTTGCGTGTGCGGTCTTCTACGAAACTCAGTTTTCGGCTTTATTTGTTGTTGGTGCCCAGAGATCACTTTTATAGGTCGGTTGGAGCAGTTTAGCCTTCTATATCCGCAGACTATTGTCTTTTTTAATTAAATTTAGACATATATATACAAATACCTATAACACGACCGGGCTTATCCACAAAAACAAGTAATTTGTAAATTTCAAAAAGTAGATAAAATAATGTTTATTTAGTTATGCAACTTCACTGAAAACCTTTTTAAATAAATTCATAGAATATTTTATGTGTTTTCTGACCGTACGAGGCTTTCTTCTTACAATTGCGGACGTTTCATTCGGGCCCTATTGGTTTTTTGGTGGAAACACTTTTTGTTTGATAAGGACTCATATAAAGAAATTTTAAAAGCAATAATATATGAGGCCACACCAAGCACTCAATGGTCCTAGCCTACCTGCTGATTTGTGAATGAGGCATTAAAGAGGCTTAGAAACGATAAGACGCCAGTCGGCTCCCACAATAGACGAATCACAGATGTTCCAGCAGCCCCATCATAGCTTTAAGGTTTAGGTATAAAAAGCAATCAGAACGTGTTCACAGGAATCGTATCTGTAAATAGTATATCCCCAGGCTTCAATTCCAGCTCCATGCTGGAAATCTGGTGAATGAATGCTAGAATTCGTTTTTTCCAACCGGCTGATGCAGGTTCTCATCAGGCATATGTGTTTCGGTAGGTTCCAGTACATACACGGGTTGCACATACTCTAGTATCACTACTGCTGTTACTTGTTCATAAGCAATTGTCCTCCATTTACTTATGGTATAATGCCCAGCACAGAAGTTGTGGGCCTGGAAATTCTCATTCTGCTAACTATAATCTAAAACTATACCTGAACAGAGGCTTTAAATCTTTCTACGGCTATTTCTTTTCAGCATCAGGCTCTCAATGTTTAATAATTTCTCCAATATATCTCACTGAAATCTGAGGGCTTAGGCAAGTAGCTCCTTCAGTTCAGTTCTCCATATATCCATATCCCATAATTTTTTTTTTTGCTTACCCCTTTAAAATGGTCGAAACTGTAATCTCAGGTTTGTGCAGTATAAGGACGTAAGTACGATATGAGTTTGGTTCTTCTATAATATACACAAGTTCACGAGTGTGTGTGTGCACACAGATATATCATGCAGGTTATGACTTTGTCTAGATGTGACATGTGAAGTATTGATTTTAAAGTTCTATTTTTAATATAGAGCACCTAGTCACAGCTTTTCACCGAAGAGGTTGATGACTCCAATACAAACTAGAAGATATATTCACCTTTCAGTTTGACGTGTTTCTTATATAATAAAAAAATTTGTTTACTTATTTAGTCACGTCAGTATCTCATTATTAACTGACTAATATAATATAATAGTTAGTTAGAACTAACTATCTTCACGCAGTATCCCTGACGGGGTAATCAGAGATGACAGATCGCCAGGCTTCGCGATCCATGTATACTTCTTTCGCTTCTTGTAGATTCATCAATCGCTTCATACACGCACGTCTGATTATCCGAGTACTTTCGACTTTTCCGTCATCTCATTATTCATTCACTGAAGCCATTATTATTATCATCCCCGAAGGGGTGACATTTCACCGTAAGCATTTCTGTCCCATGTAACAGGTATTTATAGGATTGTTTTACCAACAATTATTAGAATGAAATACATTGTGAATTTAGCGATGGTGGACATTACGGGGTGCGATGCGGTCGTACTAAGATTTTTGGACCCCATAAGCCGTCATTAGTTGGAAGTGGTGCACCTACTGACCTACGGAACAGGTCACGGTGTAGATAAAAAATGTGCATCCTTTATTTTTAATTAATCGCTCAAAACACGTTACAAAATTTTAAATAGTGATTAATATCTGTTATCTCTGACAACCCCATCGGGTTATTCACCATCTCGACACGAGAGGCTGGACACACGTGTGATCAGTTCATGAAATTCCAAAAAAAAAAGTATTATTTCGTAATCTGGACACACGTTCATTTATAAAATAAAATAATGACAAAGTACAGTCACGTAGATTAATTTTGAGTCGTAATCTCTGTATTTATCACTTATAGATTTTTTTAATAAATCAAAAATATATTTTATTAAAGGAATATAGTGAAACTCCAAAAAAAAAATATTATTTCGTCATCTGGACACACGTTCATATATAAAATAAAATAATGACAAAGTACAGTCACGTAGATTAATTTTGAGTCGTAATCTCTGTATTTATCACTTATAGATTTTTTTTAATAAATCTAAAATATATTTTATTATAATATATACTATGATTTAATGTTTATTAATATTAGTGACATACCTTAAAAAAATATAACAATATATTTTGATGAGTTACTTTGTATTTCTGAAATGATTTTTCTATGACTGTATGTGTACTATATGTGATAATTTTTAGTTATTAGGTATTTTTCAAAAATCTAATATCAATATCAAAAATCTTTATTCATGTAGGTCACAAAGTAACACTTATGAACGTCAAGATTACTGCTTCTACATTTACATTTACTGCCAGATTCGCAAAGCAATAGGTAGAGCCAGAGGAAGAACCTGGCAATAAAAGTCATGGCCACTCTTTTCTAACCGCCATTTGACACAGTTTGATTACCATGATATTTGACCAATTATACAGTAATGAAATTATACAAAAAAAGAACAAAATAAATGTTGTGTTCATTAAAATTACACTTACATAGTTCCTTTGAATTTATGTAAGAACTGTCGACTAAACTTAGTTTGCCTTAAATTTAAACATTATTATTTGTAACAATTGCTATAACAGCTATGAGCTAACCAGTCCTAACAGACGGCACCCGTTCACGGGTATGACGCATAGCGCATCAGCCATACTCAACCGTATTGTAGGGAACAAGGCAACCAGATACAAACGCCACCACTGCCAGGACACTTAGGCGAGCATGACATACCCAAAAACTACACAGCAACTATCATGTCAATTTCAAAATTACAAATAAGTCTACATGGTGCTCACACAATAACAAAGTCATACATACATACATATTGTCACGCCTTTATCTCCGAAGGGGTAGGCAGAGGCATATTAAACGCCCAAGTTTTACCGTATGCACTTTCGTCCCACGCAATAGGTGGTGAGCCCATTGCCGTGTTGATATGGACAGGCGCAGACTGCATCGACCTGCGGTTGAATTTTTTTTAAGCCGCCCATAAAGCCTTCAACTTGGCTTAACGACTGCCATTTTATTAGCAACCGGGAACAACGGCTTAACGTGCCTTCCGAAGCACGGCAGTGGGGTGGGTCTAAAGCACCGAATAAATTTAATAAAATAAAATGTGTCTATTTTAGATGTAAAATTCGGAAGAAATTTTGAACCCGTTGCCTTTTTAGTGAGGTGGTAACAAAAAGGTTAAAAGGTCTTATGTGCTAGACACTAATTAACACGACCAATTAAAGTCCTGGTAGTCTCGGACTATATATATATAATAACAAAGTCAAATCTATATATATAAAAATGAAACCTGTTTTCCGTTGTCACGACATCATGAGTAAACGGCTAGACCGATTTGAAAAAATATTTTTGTATTGGATAGCCCATTTATCGAGGAAGGTTCTTAGCTATATATCATCACGCCACTACACAGGAAAGCGGAGTAGTAATCATAAATGTCAACAAATCGGGAAAACTTTAATACATTTTTGGAAATGTAATAAGCGACGGGATTAAATGGGTGCCACGGGGTTGGAAGTATGTCGCGGGCGAAGCCGCACGGGTCAGCTAGTTACATATAATTATGTATATTAGTTATAACCGGGACTTAACGCAGCCATGCCTTTAGTTGCCTGACGTTTCAAATTATTTATAATAGAGAATGTAAAAATAAAACAACATATATATATATATATATATGCAGATTCAAGACAAGTAGATAATATAACACAAGATTCATTCAAATCCTAAATAGCTTGAACGAAGAGCAAGCAATTCATTTCCATTTATTTTTATCATTCAAATAATCATTAATTGTGTAATAAGCCCTTTTCAAGAGGTGCGTCTTAATTTCCGCCTTTAATTTATGTAACGGCAGGGTCATAATGTCTAAAGGAATTTTACTATCTAAGCGTACGCCAATTCCTGCAAAAGAGTCGTAAACCTTTTGTAAACGATGATGCGTTCCAATTAATTTATGCTTATTTCTAGTAAAATGTATATCTTTACTCGTTATTTCTGTGGAACTTGAAGTGATAGTTTAAATTACACAATTACTAGGTGTAGAACCCGTTAAATTCTTCGAACACCTATTGCACCCGATATCTCTAACCCATGCCATTTATTGTTATCAAATACTTTAAACCACTAAACACGTTTACCTGTAATCAAATATAGGTATAAATACTTTCATGTTTCTAACTATGAAAATTACGAAGATTGATATGACTGTTTATCACTTATTAATACCTTTTTTAGTAAGTGCCTTCTTTTAAGGGCATATTTTTATAAAGTTTCTAGGTGGATTCATCTGGGCGACGAAAAATGAGCGATTCACCTTATAATTTTATCAATATATTAGTTTTACCTCCCGGCTCTGCCCGTGGCTTACTTTAAACTCCCTTTACATCCCTCTGACCTATCCTAGCCCCTTATTAGTTTTCAAATATTTTGTTTTTTTTTTTCAAATATTTTATATATTACAAATCCTGAAACATATGTTTGTTTGTTTTTAATCATAAGCAGGTATACAAAATATATGCTAGTTTTGAAAGTGTAGGATTTCCCATATTAACTTACAACTTTTATTTCATCCCCATCAAAACCTCGATACATCTGTACATTTATTTGTAACCTGAAATAAACACCTGTTGCATCCTCAAGACTTCTAATTTATGCTCCTAATAAGGTTTTACACATTTTCATACAAACTTTGTTCGCCTAATTTACAACTTCAAAAAATTTCAAGTTTTTACAAATTCTGAAATATATATTTCTTTTTGTTTATTAGAAGCAGGTATGCACATTTTGATATTAGTTTATTCGAAAATGAAGAATTTCTCATTAAAATAAGAAACTCTATTTTACCTTCTTATAGGTAAAATATTGCGAACCACGAAGCACGAATACATTTATTCGTAAACAGAAATACGAGCACATGGTCTGATATTTCTAACTTTGATAATCTCGAACTTCTATACAGCTGCTTATCCCTTATTTTACCCCCTTTGGTGAGTGCTTTATAAATATAGTATATATTTATACTCTATAAATTTTAACAAGGGCTTTGGCAGGGCGTTGCTTGTAAAAGAATGAGTTACCTAGTAATTTTTTTAATAAAGACGTCCTTTTTTTACCTTCTTATCTTATTATGTTTCCAAGTTGAAATTACGCAAAATGATGACGTTTGAAATATTTCTTATGAACTCACCTCATTTATGAAATCAATGAATGAAACTATTCTTAACATGACTGTACCTTTTTTCCCAAAAATCTTAGGTATGTCCAGTTGACGAAAACATTTAAGTATTTAATTTAAGTTTCACTACGTGGACACGCGTAATAATCCTGGCGTGTCGAGATGACGAAATAATAAATAATATTTTTTGGAGTTTCACCAACTGATCACACGTGTGTCCAGCCTCTCGTGTCGAGATGGTGAATAACCCCCTCATCAGGCATACAGCATTGAGATAGTTATATAGTATTTTATTAAATTTATTCACATCTATTCTGGATTGTAACGTAACTAGTTTGTGCACAGAAAAAACAGGAAACAATTACATTGGTTTATCAATCACGCTTTATCCCTGAAGGGGTGGCAGAGGCATATTAAACGCCCACTTTTCAATATGTGTATTCCTGTCCCCATGTATATAACAATAGGTGGTGAGCCAATGCCGTGTTGAAATAGACAGACACAGGTAGTAGCTACCTGCAGTTGAAATTTTTAAAGTCATTTTTATCAGGCCTATAACTTGGCTGACTGCCATGTTACTGTCAACCGGTACCAACGGCTTAACGTGGCTTCCGAAGTACGAAAACACTTGCAAATGTAATTGCTATAAAGTGGTCACCTATACGTGACCAGCCATAGCGACAGTTGCTTAACGCAGTGATCGTTGACAGAACACTGAGTCAGCGGGGCCACGAGCGCTTCTCTAAAATTAAATTTTAAAATTTAATTGGTAATAACTAAAAGCATAATAATGACAAGTTCAAAAAATCTGTTATACTTGGGAGCCAATATTATATCAGGGCTTAATTTCTTTTGGTGACTTACTTATATTGCCGGTTATTTTTTATAACGGCTTGTATTAGAAAGGTCTATTTATAAAATACTGTAGTTTCATATCACATCCAGTATTAGTACTCTTTTCAGACATCGATGGTTAGTGCTTATACGTAAAGGCGGCTGCACACATACACACGTTACCTATTTGGTCTAGGAATAACTACTACAGAAAGGAATAGAGACGTGATTGTAATATTGAATGCGTAAATTTAAAAAAAAATAAAATTTGTTAGTATTTTAAATAATCTCAGTTTGCCAATGGTCATGTGACTTAAATAAAAAGGCTGGTTCGTTGATAGAGTTTTCGATTTTTTATATACATATTGTGTTGTATAGATACCTAAGAGATACCTTATAAATACAATTATTGTCATGACAATGATTGTATTCATAAGGTATCTCTTAGGTACAGAGCAGTGAGTAACTGTGTTAATAATATTATTTCAATATTAATTCTTTATCTATATAAAAAAAAATTAACGCTGTATCTCTGACGGGGTAGTCAGAGAGGACAGATCACCAGGCTTCGCGATCCATGCATACTTCTTTCGCTTCTTCAAGTCTCATCAATCGTTTCATACACGCACGTTTGGGTATTCGATTACTTTTGAATTTTCCGGTTTTGAGCAATGTGCTCACGTGGTCTTCATATGTAAGTCTGGGCCTACCCTGACTTCTTGTACCCTCTACTTTCGCACAATATATATTCTTCGTCAATCGTTCCTCACTCATTTGTTGGACGTGTCCAAACCAACGGAGCAATATCATCCTTCATCATCTTGTTGAGCAATATCAGCTGAGCGTTAATACAGGTTGCCCCCAAAGGCCAAGATTCGCTTTCCTACTTATCTTTCTCCACTTGGCTCTTTCTTCAGCGTTTCTCTTACTGAGACCAACATAAACTTTTAAGTCAACCTCTCCTGCTGCGACTTGATGGAAGCGATTAAACATTTTTTTTTATAAAATTATTGGGCTAAAATTATAGGCTATATATTTTTAACTTTTAATGGAAATTTACTTAGATTAACATTTAAACAAACACGCGTTGAACTCATACTTTTGTATCGAACGAGATTTATATAATACTTTTGTTCCTCGACGTTTCGACAAGGTTGCAACTGTCATAGTCCCGAGGTGACTGATGCACGTAGGCTGGAGCGACTGTTAAACAACGAGAGTTGGGTTATTCCGATAATTTCTACAAAATAAATAGGTAAATAAATAAATAAATATCGTTGGGACAACTCACACAACGCCATCTGATTTCAAACTAAGCAGAGCTTGTATTATGGTAACCAGATAACTGAAAAAAATACTTATATATTTCAAAATACATACATATTATTGATAAATATCACCCAGACACAGAATAAACCATCGTGCAATCGTGCTCATCACACAAAGTTTTATCCTGGGTGGGAATCGAACCCACGACCTCTTGCGTAGCAGTCGGATATACTCCCACCGTGCCACAGAGGCAGTCTATTACATTTTCGAAATTAGTCCTATTAAACCCTATAGTTCCCTTCTAGTATACTATACTATGATATATAAAAGCTATGACTATGAAAATGGTATTCAATCTCTATGAGTGCTAGCCTAGGACAAAAAAACGTGGCAATACAAGGAACAATCGTTTTATTGAAACGATTTTGATTCGACGGTTACTTTTAATACTAATCTATTTATTGAGGGAGTATATTATGCTTAATTAAAAAAAATACATACTTACATATTGTCACGCCTTTATCCCCGAAGTGGTAGGTAGAGGCATATAAAACGCCCACATTTCACCGTATGCATTTTTGTCCCACGTAACAGGTGGTGAGCCCATTGCCGTTTAAAAAAAAATTTTGACATTAAAATCCTACTCCATATCATTCTATGTTACAAACTCACACCAAAATTTGACACACACAAACATACTTCACCTGTGTGTACAGAATAACATATTTTTGTAGCTTATATATCCATATATATATATATATATATATGTTTAGTATCCGTATTTTATATTTTCCCATATTACTATACACACACACACACATATATTTATGTATAGTGGAAGTAGGTTTGGAGCAGTTTTTTATGCCTGAACTGGATGTGATATTTTAAAACTATGAAATAACATTTTGGCTTCCGTACCTCAAAAAGAAAAAAACAGATTCGCCACTATGTCCTCTTTTTTGTATGTATGTATTTATGTATGTGTCTATGTATGTATGTACTTGTGTATATGAATATAATATAGTATGCTGTACAATTTCTCATATCCCTGAGCACCTACCTAATCTCATCTCTGCATCACCCTAAGGTTGACTGGGTGAAAATGCGTAAAGCATTATGTTCGCCTTGTACTTTCTCCTAAAGTTTGAAATAAATAAATTATTATAGGCTCACTTGTCCACTGTCTTGTCACTTGCCCATCCGTCTGTCAGTCAAGAGTCAAGACTCTTTATCTCAGGAACGCGTGGAAGTTATCGAGTTGAAATTAAAATTATATATAAGTATACTCAGTTCTACGGTCCTTTGAAACTATGAAAAAATCAATGGTTATGATGCAAAAAAAAAAATTACTGAACCCTAGAAAGGCAAGTCCGACACGCACTTGTTGGGTTATTTTATTAGGACTAATCCCACCCGCATTCCCATTACTGTGACTCCTGTAAACCAGGATCTACAGCAATGACCAAGACCACAAAAGTTACTTTGTCGAACTCGGCGAAGTCCCAGGAGAAGTTAGAATATCTTGGAACCTACATTTTTTTTTGTACTCGTATCACAAGCATGCGGCCCCGTTGGAAAATGGTCACCGTAGTCTATGGACGTTTACAATATAAATCAGAAGAAAGTTTAAAGGAGTTGGATAAAGAAAAGTAGCGTGTCTCTCCTTCTAGAAGGCAACTAGGTGTAAATTCTATAGAAAAAAAGTGTGTGTGTACCTTTGTACACGCGTTATAAGTTATACAGCTTTAGTCTAATAAGATTTCATCACATATACCACAACTCTTTGCTTGTAACAGTAATGATAAATTAGTAATAAAAAAAAGCCTCAAACGAATGAAAACTACTTTGAATGTAGTTATAACTTGTCATGGAAATACTTATCAGCTAACTTCAGGATGTTTGTAAGTTGTCATGGAAACACTTAGGTTTAGGTACCTATCAGCCAACTTCATGGTGTCGGTTTTTCAGAACGGACTGCGCGCGCATTGCAAAAATTTACTCTCATCACTTTTCCCTAACACGCCAAAAGAAGTACAACTTCAAAAAAAAACATACATACAAACAAACATACATACAGTCCAGTAATATATATGGTAGAAACGTCTAAGCACGAAAATGAAAACGATTATTGAAATAACTCCCACTAAACCCTATAGCACCCTTCTAGCATAGTGTAAATACTATACTACAGAGGAACTTCCCAATCAAACAGCTTATGGGGTTAAAAGGTCAGACAGCAATCGCTCCCTACAATACCAAAAATTATAAGCCAAACGATAGCGGCTTATTGCAGTCAAACAAAAGTAACTCTCTGTCTCCAAATTCAGATTGACAACAACTGGGAATACACTGGGATGAAGAACTTCTAAACTTCAAAACTCTTTGTCTACCCCTTAGGAGAAGAAAAATGTGTGTGTACCAGAGTACACAGCTAAGAAGTGAAACTTCTTTACGACAATTTTTTACAGCTTTAAAATTTTTCTTATACTTCAATATAGAAGTTTCACTTATGATAAAGAAGTTTCACTTCAAAACAACATGGCGCGTAATCGAAAAACGTAACGAATTTCTATTTTTTTACAGTAATAAAATTTCTCTCAACGTTAATACAGAAGTTTCACTTCAAAAAGCACGATTATAAGTAGGTATTTAAATTATTTATCTCAGCATCCCTGTCCCATCACTCTGATCTAGATTTTTACGCGGAAATTTTGTTTTTGTGATGAGGTGGATTAATTCGTCAGTTTAATTTAGAACAAGTTAGCATACTAATTGCCTTTCAAATTGTTTCTAATGTTTAGGCAGGTGTCATCACAAATCGAATGATTATAGATGCAATTCTATATATTCGTACCGTGCAACTTTGCGCCAGTTGATGGCGCCTTACGTCGCCTCAAGACGTAAAGAGGTGAATTAATTCGTCAGTTTCGGGCAGGTCACGGTGGTGTAGTTGGTAAACGCGTCTGGTGAGTTGAACCAGAGGAAGCTGGTTCGAGTCCAGTACGTCACTGAAAAATTTTTCCTCTTTAAAATTTAAATATGAACACAAGTATTTCAATGATCCACTATTTTTGTTTCAAAGTTTGGATGTATAATATGTATGTATTTAGAAATATATATATATATATATATATATATATATTTATAAGTATGTTTATCAGTTGTCTAAATACCGTAGCACAAGTCAATAATGGCACTGTTTAAAATGTCCCAAAACGAATATTTTGTTATTTATCTATCACGCCTTTTAACGTTTTTCACGCCGAAGGGGTGACATATATATGCCCACTTTTCACCATGTGTAATCCTGTCCCACGTAATAGGTGGTGAGCCCATTGTCGTGTTCATATAGACAAACGCAGGTTGTGGCTACCCGCAGTTAAAATTTTGCAAAACGCCCGCAGGCGTTTTACTAGACTTAACGACTGCCATGTTACTGGCTACCGGGACCAACGGCTTAACGTGCCTTCCGAAGCACGGAAACGTTCGCAAATGAAAAAATGCCACAAAGTGGTCACCCATCCGTGACCAGGCATACCGAAAGTTGCTTAACGCAGTGATCGTTTACATAACACTGAGTCCGCGGGACCACAAGCGCATCTGAAATAGCTTAGACGTATAGTATGCCTCTGCCTACCATTTGAGGAAAAAGGCGTCACAATATGTAGTAAAGCGTATTATTGTTTATCTCTCACCTTAACATAAAGTCACTTTCCCCGAAAGGGTGGGCAGAGTCATACTATGCTCCCACATTACCACATTTCTTTCTTTCTTTCTTTTAATTTGGTTTGACGACTACGATGTTACTATAACACGGATCTCAGCGTCCCTTCCAAAGCACGAAAACATTCATAAATTAATTTGCCATAAACGGTCACCCATCTCAGGACAAAACCTATTTTAAGATGCTTAACAAAGTGATCTTTATAAAAACAACGAGCAAGTGGGGTTATAAGCGCACCTTCGCTGTTTAAAATTATATAAAAAAAACAGTTATCAGGTACAATAATTGTATAAGCTTTATATTGGTTGGCTTGGACCCAAACAGAATCTTTAGGCCCCAAGCAAAAAAGAAATACTACTTTGTACAATTCAATAAGGGCCCTAAAGAATCTGTTAGGGTCTCTGAATAAAAGTCTAGTTACCCTAAGTTATTTAGCCATGTTTCAGTATGCTATTTCAAAACCTATAAAAAATATTTACCGTAGACTCTGTAGCTCAGAAACATTATTAAACTTAAATAAAACATAAATTTCAGATAGCCAACATGAAAAATATATATCGTCTACCTACTCGGCGCTTCAATAAAAAAAAACCATTAAAAAAATAAAGAAAAACCATAAAAGCAGCCGTCTTGCGATGCGTTATCATTTTTATATGTTCACCCCCCTCTCAACCCTTTATACACCCCTCCACCCCCTAGATGCAAGCACACACACATTCACACGACTTCCTATAAATGGGTTAAAGAAAAATGTGTCTACCTGAAACGTACGATGCACGAGCTTTTTTTTTATTTCTTTTACATTTTCTTTGCTATCCGCGATTCTCATATCGCCGATATAAAACTGAAAAATACATTTCTTATCAACATGCTAATATCACGGTTAATACTATAGAAATACGGACGAAAATCCTATGAACATGGCCACAAAAACAGAACACCCATACATGAGTAGTTCTCTCGCATACACACTGAACTGCGCCGTCGAGAAAAAAAAATGCACACATAAATTGCATGCAGCTCGAAAGGGATGCACTCAGAGTCATAAAATACTCACACTAAGGCACGATCTGACGCACACAGACTCACGCCGACTGAAGTTAAAAGCGCACACATCGACATGTATGTTCGTATACACTCACACATGACTTAACTTGAAGAAAACCGTTCATGTGTTGTGAAAATGCTTTTCCTTGCACCAACCTCACGGGAAGAGTTCCATAGCGAATACCTCGCGGTAAAGACTGCTCGTTCTCAAAAAAATCCCATTTTAAAACAAAAATATTTTATAACAAAATTGTTTCACTATCAATTTCAACGGATAATACTTTTCTTTTTAAAATTAATCGATCAGATTCGCCGGGAGTTATAAAGAAATTCTTCACCCGTTCACGACCAAAAACTCGTTCGAAATTCGAAAAATGTGACAAATAGAGCACGCGAAAAAAAAATAGATTGATTAACGTTCGCGCCAACCGTTTAGTGCTCACGGTTCAGTAATATCGGAGTAAATTCTTAATTCAAACTTGGATTGCTGTAGTTAACTTTTTAATGAGGCAAAGACACGTGGGACTTGCATTAGTGATGTAAATGTGTTTGTTAATGAGTGCGTGTATGTGTGCAGCAACTGTTCGTGTGTAAGGATGTCAGCTCGCGTGTTTAACAAATATTTCGCGGGTTATAAGTGTCGTTATTATTTAAAATATTGATATTTTGTAGTCCGTTTAATTGTAATGTTTTGTATGTTAATTACCGTTTCGTACGACGGTAAACGGTTTTGTGTTTTTATGTCGAAAAGAACAAAGAAAATTTAAGATTATTAAACTGATTATACGGTTACCGTTTATTGTTTCATACATTAAACGGTATATTTACCATTACTGTTTAAAGGCACTTTATTATTAAGATTAGCTGCACATTACACTACATTTCTTTTGTAATTTTTTTTCATCATATCTTTTCTTTTTATTATTTCTGAAAATAGGGGATAATTGTAGGATACTTGAAATATTTCCAAAAGGAATTGATATATTTTATTAGGTCCAATTTTACACCAGTGTCACAAAAATCGCTATCTTCCAGTTAATAATGAGAAATCTATGGGGTCCTTTGCTTTCAAAAGACGGAATTTTCAATGCAACTACGACTTAATACTAAAATGAGATCGAAGATCATTATATTAGAAGTGACTAGAGCAATCTTATTATAAAAAAAATAGTTTCGATGTCGCCTTTTTTCTTCATCTTAGCGTATTCCCAGTTGCTTGCAAAGCTTACCTGGATTTGGAGCTAGGGATCCACTTTTATTGGATGCTATGAGCAGCTATGATGTGCTTTTTTATTTTGGTCACCGTTGGAAACGACTGCCATCTGACCTCCCAGCGCGATGAACAGGTGCACAGCTAGGAGGTTGCTTGGACCCCGGAGATTTCGTTAGGGCCCCTTACACCTCTATTTTCGACGGTGCCTATCTGCAAATAGGACTATTTAATTTTGTCAATATATTGCTGACGGTAAAAGCTCTAATGATTTCTATTACAGTACAATTTTAAACGCTATGTATTGAAAATAAAGCTTAAAAAAAAGCTTAAAGTTTCGATTCGATTCTTATTAAAGTGATGTACTTTTCTTGTCCAATAAGATTCTTGTATGATTTTCAATGACAAACACATTTTGTTCGTAGTATTGGGAATTTACGCCAAAGTACCTTTTTGAATCTTTATACTGTTTCCAAGGTTTTGTCTCTGATCTGATCTACTGAGCAAAATCATCTTCTTTCTCATTGCCTACCATATAAGCAAGAAGTTATTACCTTCAGAACCCCATAACACGTGGCCCGAAACATACTTGGCCGCTTTTTTATTACAATCCAAATTGAGAGACATTTTATCTTATCAGAACTACAATTCTAATTGGAAAAATGATTTATTTATCTATATATCTTCACCCTGTATTCCTTACGGGGTAGTCAGAGAGAACTGATCACCAGGCTTCGCGATCCATGCATACATCTTTCGCTACAAAAATAATGATGCTAGAGGAAAAAATACGATCAAGATTCAATCTAATAAGAAGTATATTTATGTCGGTAAATTTATTTCTACTGTGTTTTGGAACTTAGGTTTGTGGAAACCCTAACCCCCTACTCTCGCCCACGAGGTTTTCCCACAGAAGCTAACGACATACGACATTTTGGATTCGAACTAACAATCACACGACTTATGTATCGTCAGGGTATAGGGACCCTTGAATGGAAAATGAGGCCTTGTTTTTAGCCCCTAATTGTTTCTTAGTATTATTACAATATCTAATATCTTTCGCCTGTGGTAATTTTTTTTTTTGTGGTTAATTTTTTTACAAGACGCTTCTAGAACAATTTAAGATAGCATATCATTATCATGTCATATATTCTAACCCAGGTTCCAAACAAAAAACAGGTCAAAAGTACTCGGATACCCAGACGCGTGTATGATACGATTAATGAATCTGCAGGAAGCGAAAGAAGTATGCATGGATCGTGAAGTATGGCGATCTGTACTCTCTGACTAACCCGTCAAGCAAACCCGTAAAGTTTACAAATGACTCCCTCCCGTCAGTTACGATAAAGCGTGAAGATAAATAGACAGAAAGTATCGTATAAATAATATATATAAAGTACAAATGATTTTCCTATTGACAGTTTTACTAAAAAGCTTCAAAGCTAAACTGTTAGGTAAAAGTACTAAGTATATACTAATTTATTAAATCGTCTCGTACATAAAAAATTTCATAGATATGTTACCTTTAAACTTTCAGGGCACACATCGGGGCTCTTAAAAATCTAGGTTTTTAGGTTACGTCATATGACCTAGGTTTTGTACTGTAGTACACCGTTTTAGGTTAGGGTAGGTAGACTGCTTTTAGATCTTTTTAGACAGCCTCTGTGGCGCGGTGGGAGTGTATACAACTGCTATGCAAGTGGTCGTAGGTTCGATTCCCACCCAGGATAAAACTTTGTGTGATGAGCACGATGGTTTATTCTGTGTCTGAGTGTTATTTATCTATAATATGTATGTGTTTAGAAATATATAATTATGTTTATCAATTATCTGATTACTAAAGTACAAACTCTGCTTAGTTTGGTATCAGATGGCGTTGTGTGAGTTGTCCCAACGATATTTATTTATTTTCTTTCACAAACGTCTTGAAACTTGTCTATAACCGGTACGGTGGTAGTATTGTATTGGCTAAGGTCTCGTGGTTGATTTTTTAGAATCTGTAATATTTTGGTGTTATATTGTAGTTTAACCAAAATCTATGCAGAAAAATAAAATTAAAGTGTCTGTTTGTATTTCCAAATCAACAGCTTTCCCTAAATATGGTACTTACGTACTCATATATAAAAAAAATCCGCAGTCTGTCTATTTATTCAGGCTAATCTCTAAAACGGCTTGACCGATTTTAACGAAACTTTCACTGATAGATAGATAATATTATCGCCGTATTCCCCCGGGAACGGGAACTATGCGCGTGAAACCAAGATTTTGTCATCCTTCAAATATTACATAATTCAAGTTTTGCTTAGTTTGAACCTTAATGGCGTTGTGTGTTTAATGCTGGCATATATATGTAGATTGTATTTATGTCGTTATGTAATTGTATGATACTTTCAAAAATCATATGCGTGATGTAGCTTTATCTTTTCTTCATCTAAAAGGAATGATTCTACTACAATCTTAAATTTGGAGCTTGTGGAAGAATTTGTAAGTCTTCTTCGTCTGAATGTAAAGTTCTTGTAACTTCCAATTGTGTTATGATTAACTTTATTAAGAAGCGACTGCTCTTTGACCTTCTTGACCCACTACGGGTGCTTTACCTGCTGACTCACCTATTGACTAACGGACTGGACTAGAGAATAAGGATCTCCGTCCTCCAATCTGTTTAGTTTCGTAACCCCTTGAAATCTTGATAAATATCTGGATCTATTTATTTTTCGAGTGTTTGTAGTTGCCAAATTTAAGTTTTGCTTAGTTCGAAACTAGATGGCGCTGTACCTAAAATGACTTGTCTTCGCCCAAGACTATCGGTCTCCATGACCGGGGGCCTCAGGACGGCGGGTTGACTGCTCGCCGTTTTTACAGAAGTAGTCCCTAGACGGTGGCGTGACTTGATAGCTATACGCACGCCCTTCAACCTCTCAACGAAGTGGGGCAACACCTGAACCCTCCCCAAAGAAGCTGGATAGCAGCCGAACCCTCCAAAGAACGGGATAAGAACCGACGCCCCGAAGATAAGGTCCTGGTGGCGCATAAAGTCTGTCAGGAGCCCTGTTGCTATACTTTCGAGGGCTCACCTGGGAATCCTAGCCATAGGCAGATGGAAGGGCACCGTGTGGTTTTAGTCGATAGGAGTCCGGCATTGCATCCATGAGGATTTCCAAATGTATAAAAGAAAAAACAAATATATATTTCAGCTTAAGTATGTTTATACAATTCAGATTTAATGTTCCTTAAACCTTCCAAAACAGTATTTGAATTCACAGTCAGTCTATTTTAAAATCTTATCAAATAGGTACCTGACCCAGTTTTTCTATTTAAAACCGACTCTAACCTGGATCTTGTTTCTATTTTGAAACAGGCCCAAAACAGTTTACCTAATAGGCAGAGATTCCTACTAACTGACAGTTCCAGAAAAAGTAACGCTTCGACCTGAATTTAAAATAGAAATTAGACATTTTCAACAAAATCGGTAGCCATTTTGAATACAGACTCTATATTTCGTTACATTCATTTTAGCAAGTATTTTTGTTCTTTGCTTACAGCTTTTTCCATTGTTTTCTTATTATAGTATCTAGGTATAAATAATAGAATTCATGAAAGTGAAAGTAATTATTAAAATTATTTAAATCTTAATTCTCAAGCATTCATGACCATTGATTTATTATGTATCAACCCCATCATTATATCCGGTTACATCGCGAAAGAACTGTGAAAATTTTCTTTCAAAAGTGAACGGATGAAGAATTTCAGAACTTGATTAAAAAAACCTAATTTAAAAGAAGTGTTTATTCTTCTAGTTTCGGTCCAGGCACCTCCCACCCAACGATAGTTCCTATAAATACCTACTTAATTACGAAGATATATTTATTTTTATTTGGAAAAAAGTATATTATAGACATTAGTGTTAAATAGTGCTATATTTATAAGTAAAATTAGTGCCAAGAATGTCAGTTGCGTTGACAAATCACAACTTATATATGAAAAGCCCAATGAATCTACAAATGAAGAGGGAATTCGACGAATTTACAACTGAAGAACACAAAATGGACCAGATTGATAGCAATAATTCAAGTGATGCTAATTCTGAAACTAGCGATTCGGAAAATAACGGTCTCAATGAAGATAACACTACTGCTTTAGATTATACAGAAAATGCACTCTCAGAACATCCTGTAACTGACTTTATTAAGAAGGAATTTGTTCCGGAATTCGATTTCACTAATCCGTTTCGAAATCAGAATTTGAGCTTTAAAGACGGACTTCAGAATACTCCGTTCTTGCTTCCAACGCAGATTTACAAGAGTTTCTTAGCAAGCCTCGGAAAGAGAAGAAGGAATTTGACTGATTGTTATTCTCTATATTCACGGAATATGCTGTTTTCTGCCGGATTTGGATTAGAAGCGTCTGATGATGAAAATAATGCTGATAGAGTTACTGATTCTCCTGATGAGGTAATATTTTGGTTCGGTAATACGCTCACCATCTATTACTTGGAACTGTTATGAAATACTGCTGGTGAATTAAGGGCGTACAGTAAGCACTTCGGGGAAAAGGGCGACTCTATGAATGAATGAGTTAAAGAGAAAAATAAACCTTTTTTACGTGTATTGCCCCCACTGGCTTCATTCTACTGAAGTTGACGATGAGATGCACTTATCAAACTTAAACTAACTTCATCTGCCTGAAGTAGGGATGATCAACCTGATTAGATCCCTGTAGGACTACTGATTGAAATTGAAAGTGGTTATCGTAGCTATAGGCGTATTCATCGTCAGAGATGATAAACGCTATACTTACGCTTCAGACCTTAGACTATATGTAAACTAGATATACGTAGATTACTTCGATGGCGTTGCTGAAGTTTCAGGTTTGACTCGACCCGAGTCGCAACAAATATTTCCGATATCTACAAGTATTTGATCGGCGTTTATGTGGTTTCTAGAATAACGTAAAGATAATACTCAAAAAAATGATCCAATATTTTTTATAATTAACATTATAACTATTAACATTATAACTAAACAGTCATTGTGTTTGTTTCAGAAGGCAGGTGCGTCATCAGCGTTTGTTTGGAGTGGAGGGGGGGTGACAGGCGGTGGGGGGCAGGACCAGACAACAGCGCAGCCCGCCGCCGTACCGACAGGTAATCTTTTACTTTTCATCAGTACTGATTTCAGATCAGAGGCGTATGGGGCCCCAAGTTCTTTGGGGCCTTACGAAGGAGGTCAGAGTGCAGTTGCTCCCAACAATACTGAAAATCAAAAACCCAACAATAACTGCTCCCAAAAGTGGGCCCCAGATTTAAAAATCAAGTTTGGGTTTTGAAGCAACTGCAGGGAATATAGTAATTAGAACAAGAGTATATACTGATTTCAGATATTTTAACTGCCTGTATTATTTTTGTCTGAATTGTGAATTTTTAATTATATTTATCTATCGCGCCTTATCCCCGAAGGGGTGGCAGAGGCATATTATATGCCCACTTTTCACCATTGTATATTCCTGTCCCACGTAATTCCCACAAGTAAATCCCTTCTAGTCTCTAAGTACATTTGTATCGAATGATATATATATAATGATATATTTGATTTTTGTCCAAATTGGGACTACTGCAACCGTAGCAGGTCTAGAATTAAATCTTATAAATGGAATTAGCTTTCGACATTCCTTCCAATCTCCACCTGGTTTCAGAGTCATAAAATAAGTTAGGGTAGAGGCATTGCTGTTCTGTAGTAGCGTAGCATCAGATTGTGATAAGACTACGTAGGTTTGATTCCCAGCAGTCATTTACTTGTACCTACTCTTAAGGCCAGCAGTTCTTCTATAATATTGCTCCGCCATTATCAAAGTGTGAACTTAGTAAATGCTTAACAAGGCGGTGGATCACAATTAGGTAGGTTCTAAGTTTCGGGACTTGCTTATCGGTTGACGGACAAGTTGAGAGCCATTATCAATTACCTTTTCCGCTGTGATAATAGGCATTAATCTTCCCTTTTCATTTCTTTCACTGTCTCTGTAGCGCGGTAGGAGTGCATCCGACTGCTACGCAAGAGGTCGTGGGTTCGCTTTCCACCCAGGATAAAACTTTGTGTGATGATCACGATGGTTTATTCTATGTCTGGGTGTTATTTATCTATAATATGTATGTATTTAGAAATATATAAGTATGTTTATCGGTTATCTGGTTACCATAGTACAAGCTCTGCTTAGTTTGGTATTAGATAGCGTTGTGTGAGTAGTCCCACCGGTATTTATTTATTTATTAGAGTTATTTAGATAAATATTAAATAGCTTTGTAACTGAGTATATTATTTCAGGTCCGTCAGGCGGTGGCGGGGCGCAAGGCTTAGTACACTGGATGTCGGTGATGGCAGAACACATGGGAGGGGGGCATCATGACCCCTCCCACTACGCCCTGCCCCCATGGAACAACGGTGGAGTTGATGTAAGTTTTAGACAAGTAATTGCTTATCTTTTGTCGAAGGCAACTATTGAAGGTTAAACTTTAACCCATGGTTATGTTGAGTATTGCCTGCAATCATATATGACGCCATAGACAAGGTGTTCACCCTCACACTTTGCGTCCGAAGTGTATGTATACGGTTAGGTCCGATAGAGGCCTTATTCCGCGTGCGCTTAGGTCGTGGAATGAGCTTCCTGCCTGGGTTTTCCCGAACGTCTACAGTATGGGGTTCTTCAAAAGGGGTCTTAGAAAGTTTATAAACCTCTGGTGTTGCAAACGTCCATAGGCTATAGTGATCACTTTCCGTCAGGTGGGCCGCACGCTTGTCTGCCACCTCAGTGGTATAAAAAAAATATATATAAAAATTAGAAAATTGAAGCGCTCGTGGCCCCGCGGTTCTCAGTGTTCTGTAAACGATCACTGAGTTACGCAACTTTCACTATGGCTGGTCCTCGGATGGGTGACCACTTTGTGGTATTTTTATTTGCGAGCGTTTCCGTGCTTCGGAAGGCACGTTAAGCCGTTGGTCCCGGTTGCCCGTAAAATGGCAGTCGTTAAGCCTGGTTGAATGACTTATGGGCGGCTTGAAAAAATACAACAGCAGGTAGCCACAACCTGCGTCTGTCTATTTCAACACGGCAATGGGCTCACCACCTATTACGTGGGCCAGGAATCCATACGGTGAAAAGTGGGCATATAATATGCCTCTGCCACCCCTTCGGGGATAAGGCGTAATGGATATTTATTTATTTATTTAAAAAAAAAATTAGGAGCTATTATTTTATTTATTTATGTACATAGGTACACACAAAGAACATTAGAGATAAATAACTAAAATTACGTACATGGGCATAGTCCTACTAATATTATAAACGCAAATGTTTGTAAGAATGGATGTTTGTTACTCTTTCACGCAAAATCTAGTAAATGGATATTGATGAAACTTTACAATAATATAGCTTACACATCAGAATAACATTTTGGCTACTTTTTACCCCAGGAACAAGTTTCTGTGGGAAACGGAAACGGGAAAACTTCACCACGCGTGCTGAGCCGCGGGCATCAACTAGCTAGTATATAATAATTATAGTTTCACAATGAATTTCCGCCATTTAACGCCTAATTTAAATAGTTATTAACTTTATTTAGGTACTCAAAACTCTCACAAATATTAAATTAAAACGAATGCTACAAGAACACGATCGTTGAAACAATTAGGTCCCCTGTTCTGCTGCTAATTGCTTCTGTTACTCGTAAGATGTTAATATTTGCATATCGGATTGTCGGGTGCACTTGTTTACTTGTTAAGTCAGCCATTTCTTACAGATGAGCATAATGATTATAGAATTTGTATTTTATGATTCAGTATTAATACTTATGATCACTGCTTTAAGCAACTTTTGCTGTAGCTGGTCCTTGGATGGGTGACAACTTTGTGGCATTTACATTTCCGAGCGTTTCCGTGCCTCGGAAAGCACGTTTAGTCGTTGGTCCCGGTTGGTAGTAAAATGGCTGTCGTTAAGCCCAGTTAAAGGTCTTATGGGCGGTTTTGATTACCTACGTAATTTATTTTTCATTTTTTTACCCGTGAAAATCACCTCGGGTGTCATGTTGGACTCGAATTAAAACCACACGGTCCCTATCTCTCTGTCACAAAGATGTCCCAACTTTTTTATTTATTTACTTGGTCATACTATTCACTACTAGGGTTGTCATTTGTTTTTTTTATACCACTGAGGTGGCAGACAAACATACGGCCCACCTGATGGAAAGTGGTCACCGTAGCCTGTGGACGTTTGCAACACCAGAGGTGCAGCTCTCGCGCTGCCGACCCACTACTTACGTGAATGATCTTAGACGTTATGGGATAGGCTGGGATAGGGTTCAATAATAATAAAAAAAAGCAATAACGGCATTTGTCGCTTTTAAAACAGCGAACGGTTATTTATCTGAACGGTATAACAAATATAACCGAGACATTTGGCGGGAAGAGTGACAAGTGCGGACGCTTGCTTTAGATTATTTTCTAAAACTAGTGCATTTATCTTGTTTTATGAGCGGGAGTGGTGGTTTCTTGGACATAAAAGTTGTGTAACGTGCTATAGTGAAAGACAATGATATATATGCAGTGAAATGCTATTTTCTCTCTTGCCGCGAAACGTCCACTGACAACCTTAGTGTAAGAATCACCATTATACTGAGGGCAAGGACCAGGACGGACAATGAGGACACGACATCGACTGGACAGGACTAATTAGAAGATAAGATTGAAGAAATATGATATAAAAAATAAGATTTGGCTAAAAGGTCTTAGAAACCAGGCCATTAAATAAATATTAAAAAAAAAACAAATATAACCTTCCTGTTTTTGAGCAATCTGCTCACGTGGTCTTCATATGTACGTCTAGGTCTACCCCTCAGAATATAATACTAGGTTATTATTATTTGTCCCGAGGTCTACCCTGACTCCTTCTACCCTCTACTTTCACACATGTATATACTCGTATTCTTCGTCAGTCGTCTTTCACACATTCGTTGGACCATAAAGACTTATAATTCAGCCAAGTTGCGAAGTCAGCGTGAAAATCCCGTTACACTGGTTTATAGGTACACTTCAGTAGTAGTCGTCTATACGTGTTACCATTTCCTCCTTTTTTGTAAGAATTTTGATAACGTTTGATACATTTACTAAGTTATTATAGTTCTAGATATACCAAAATTCACTTACATTTTTTTAACTATGCAATAGTCATGTATTACAGTAATCAATATATTCACTATGTAACAATCACTTATAAGTAGACCCAGTATGCATAAAGATCGTATCATATATCACACATATGTAGTTATACTGAGTTACAATAAATAATGTTAACTGAATATACGTAATATAACGGGTAGACCTAGAGGTACATATGAAGACCACGTGAGCAGATTGCTTAAAAACAGGAAGGTCAAAAGTACTCGGATACGCAGACGTGCGTGTATGAAGTGATTAATGACTGTGCAGAATGTGACAGAAGGAAGCATAGATTGCGAAGCTCTGCGATATGTCCTGTCTTACCACCCCCATCAGAAATACAGTGAGATACTAGTTAGTGAAATGAAGACTACATAGACACTTTAAAAAACTTTCTCGCCAACTACAAAAAATACGTTACCCATATTTTTTTCTCACGGAACTTTAAATTTGCATACATATCTCACACAAAGGTATATCATTTATTAAAAGATAATATAAAAAAAGAAATCGCACATCGTATACTAAATAGACAAAACCTGTTTAGCGATTCAGAACGCATCATTAGCAAATAAAATGCAACACTAAAAATTCAACTTCAAAAATATATTTTGATTCGTAGCCCTGTTACTTTAGTTTGAAATTTAGAATTTCGAACTACACTTGGTGTTGTCAACCCTTTGCTTAGTGTTTTCTGAAGAAAAAGTAGCCCACGGTGAGGTATTCCTATGCAAATTTTTGGACAACCCTATATTTATTACGACAAAGGACAATGTGCTAGATATTCAAATTTGGATCATTTTTGCTGAAGTGTTCTTTATTTTGTTTATTTTCAATTTTAAATCTTATTTCAAGGGTTTAAAGATGAAATTTGAGTTAAACACTTATTGTCTCCAGTTATAAGAGTGAAAATGAATACTAATTATGATAAGTATGGCAGATTAACTTGATATATTCCTAATACTCGAACGATATTCGTGATTAATTATATATTATATATCTTGAGGTCGAAATGGAAATACAATATTGTTCTCTCTGGTAATATTTTTGCATAAGGATCCTGAGAAAGCTGTTAAGAATGAACGTTATGAATATATATTTTTTTTTTTTTTACTATCAACAACAACGTAAGGAAGACGTTTATCTTAATTTTTCTCACTAAATATAAGTAAACCAGGTAAATACTATTATTATACATATACCTAGACATAGTTGTATGCATGTTTTCCATAAGAGGAGATAGACATATGGCGTGGCTGACTTTTTTTTTGACCTATGTTAGAACACATAGGTCAAAAAGCATACGCGCCGTTTTCGCGGAAAGGTCCCAGTCGGTTTTATTTTCTTAACTTAAATAAAATAAATAAATAAATATCCATCACACCTTATCCCCGAAGGGGTGGCAGAGGCATATTATATGCCCACTTTTCACCGTGTGGATTCCTGTCCCACGTAATAGGTGATGAGCCCATTGCCGTGTTGAAAATGGACAGACGCAGGTTGTGGCTACCTGCTGTTGAAATTTTTCAAGCCGCCCAAAAGGCCTTCAACCAGGCTTAACGACTGCTATTTTACTGGCAACCGGGACCAACGGCTTAACGTGCCTTCCGAAGCACGGAAACGCTCGCAAATGTAAATGCCACAAAGTGGTCACCCATCCGAGGACCAGCCATAGTCAAAGTTGCGTATCTCAGTGATCGTTTACAGAACACTCAGACCGCGGGGCCACGAGCGCTTCATACTTAATAATACTTACAACTTAATAAATTATATATAAAACCTTATGGATCACGCCATGTTTAATAAACCGCATCGAAATTTGTCGCGGAGTTTTAAAGATCTAAGCATACATAAGGAACAGACACCGAAAAGCGACTTTGTTTTATAATATGTAGTGATGAAAAATCAATAAAAATTCACCAACATATCTGTTATGTTAATCTGTTAAAGGTCAACGATTTGATTGACATACGTACACCGAGTAACCCTCACCAGTAAGGCCATTCACTCTCGACATTTTTGAAAAAAAGGCCAGTTCAAGAGTACCCTTAACTGGTGAACGTGTATGAAAACACTCATGAAAGAAGAAGCAGCGAAAATTATCAGGATCGTAGCAAGTGGAAACATACCTTCACCCAAACTGCGAAACACACCTTTGTGGATCACACAAATATTTGTTCCGACCTGGGAATCGAACCCGGGACCGAAATATAATCTGTCAAATAAATTTACAATTTCTTTTGATAGCCGTTGAACACAAATTCAACTTGTTACAACAACTAATTCTAGTAATTAAAATGTCAATTTATCAACGCGTTCGTGATGGAGCGACAATGCGCGTTCGCGCGTATCAATGTGAAAATGCGCGTGATTTGATATCAGAACGATTTACGTAAAAACTCGCGAGTTCTAGCAATCGAATTGACGTTGACGTGCTTGTATGGAGAAGCGTGGGTTTGTATGTGAAAGTGGTTGAATATTTAGAAACATAGATATTTATTACGAATTTTTGACTGCGGTTTTGTCCACGCGACCGTGACTTTGGCCAGGATTTATAAGTTTTTTAATAACTTATTATTAATAATGAATATCGTTGGGACAACTCACACAACGCCATCTGATTCCAAACTAAGCAGAGCTTGTACTATGGTAACCAGATAACTGATAAACATACTTATATATTTCTAAATACATGCATATTATAGATAAATAACACCCAGACACAGAATAAACCATCGTGCTCATCACACAAAGTTTTATCCTGAATGGAAATCGAGCCCACGACCTCTTGCGTAACAGTTGGATACACTCCCACCGCGCCACAGCGGCAGTCAATATTTAATATTTGTATGTTAATATTTTGTTTATATTTTTTTTTATATATCAGATTTACTAGAGATGGTCAAAGGCAGTTTCTTAAAGCCTTAGATACTATAGGAGCCGTAAATATATATGGAAGAAGAACCTAGCACGATGGACGTCATGGTATAAGGAGCGCGGGCTGCACAAGTAGCACGTATAGTACACGACAGGGATATGCCGTATTGCATAGCTATGGCTGACGTCAACGCATTTTATAGACAAGGACTAAGACCAAAGAAAGTAGGAACTGTTGGAGAACGTTTTGTGAGGGGGTCGAAAAGCAACCAGATGCTGCACGACTGATGAAAACGCTCTCCAAGGTCAACTCCTGCAAACTAGGCAGCATAAAGAACGGGGAAGAATTAGTGACTGATCCCGAAAAGATTCTGGAGATCATGCTCAAAACTCACTTCCCCGAATGCAAGAGACACACAGATAATACAACGCCAGTCGACTCAGTTAACATCGAGAGCGTAATGCTGGATAGTTGTATAACAGAGGAACATCTGAGATGGAGTGTCAAATCGTTTCAGCCTTATAAGGCTGCTGGACCAGATGGGATACTTCCGAAGATGCTGCAGACTCTGTACAACAGCAGCATTAAGTCAAGATACATCCCAAAGAAATGGAGAGAGGTCAGAGCAGTCTTCATACCGAAACCTGGTAAATCATCTTACCAGGAGGCAAAGGCCTTTAGGTGTATCAGCCTCTCCTCTTTCCTACTCAAGACACTGGAAAAAATACTAGACAGGATAATAAGAGAACAAATAGATAAAAGTGAATCACCTCTGCACCTAAACCAACATGCGTACATGGAGGGCAGATCAACGGATACAGCCCTCCACAACCTGGTGAACAGGGTGCAGAGATCGATAGAAAACAAGGAATATGCACTAGGATGCTTCTTTGACGTCGAGGGAGCCTTCGACATGGCCACTACCGAATCGATAGAAGCTACCCTCGACCGCGAAGGAATAGATAAAGACATATCAGAATGGGTGAAACTAATGCTGAGGCACCGACTGATACAGGCAGAGATGGCAGGCGTGACCCTAAAAGTAGAGGCAAGCAGAGGCTTCCCACAGGGAGGATGCTTATCGCCTTTACTATGGTGCCTTCTAATAGATGAACTTATCAAGAAAATTTTGCACATATACACACAGGCATATTTCGACGACGGCGTGCTCCTGGTCACCGGCAAGGTGCCAAGTGTTATGTGCGACATCATGAACAGAGGACTGAAGGTAGCTCTAACATGGTGCAAAAGCAAAGGGTTAAACTTGAATCCCGACAAGACAAAGGTAGTGACATTTACGAATAAAAGGAAGAAAGACAATTTTGGACCGGTGAGACTGAACAACCACACCCTGGAGGTGGTTGAGAATATCGGATACCTGGGAGTCACACTGGACAGCAAATTGACTTTTAAGACTCACATAAAGAACATATGCACAAAAGCCAAAATGGCGTTGCTGCAATGTAAAAGTGCAATAGGAATAACCTGGGGAACGAAACCAGCAACAGTCATATGGATATATAAATCAAGAGGATGATGATGATGTTAATATTTTGTAAATATTAACTGAACAAAAGTATATGTAGGTACGCACATAATAAATAAATACATACACAACACCTACACACCATATACTAAACTTGTAGCCCTAGGTTTACCTATATTAGTTGCAAGTACCCTAGTACGTAAAGCGGCTTAAAGTTTAACTCCTCATTCGTTATATCATAAAGACATTACAAAAACCCGGTTAACAAGACATTATTTTTCGTATAAACCCCACTTGTCACCAACAAATACATTAAAAAATCTTAAACCATTTTAATTGTTGAACAACAAAAGCGCACAGAGTTTCACACCATCAAAAACTAGCCAAAAAACATATTTGATTCATCATAACGAAATAAAAACGCACAGGGAGTCAATTTTTGAGTTACGAGAAAAAAATTGGCACTATTCACTTTGTATTGGGTGTTCCTAACGATATTTTGATGACTGCCGTGATCTTAATGAAATAATAAAGCAACAAAAAATATGATATGTTATAAGACTACTGTGGGGCAAAAGTTCTGCAAAAAAAATCGTGTTCATAAAATATGGCGTTATGCAGCAAAAAACTATCGGAAATATATCAAGGAGGTTATTTTATACGCTTTTAATGAAAATCAGCACCTGTTTCGTTCCGTAGTTGGGTGTTAGGCTTGGTTAGACTGTCATATTTATGAATCTTTGTAACTGGCTATTAGCATTGATATATTATATTTTATTTCCTTTATTTAAATCACGTCAAAAGAGCAAGTTTGTAATAACTGGCAAAGGCATTGATCCGCATAAGGTCACATTTTTAGTCAACTTTAAAATAAGTACTAATTGTAGAGTTTCATCAAAATCCATTCAGTATATTTTGCGTGAAAGAATAACAAAGTTTATGTAGGATACACAGCGTGAATTTAATTCGCGTTTTTTCGTATTTTGTAGCAAACTGCTATAAAGTCACTATTTAGAGAGATACACTACCTCTTTCTACAGTTTTGATTGGATGAGTACATTCGTACTACTCACAACTAGCAATACCAAAGTGCATGCGGATTCGAGAACTCCGGATGAAACTGGGACTAACAATCAAATAATGGAATACTTTTCAGCTCATTTTTTTAATAATTATTTAATGGCCTGGTTTCTAAGACCTATTAGCCAAATCTTATTTCTTATATCATATTTCTTCAATCATATCTTCTAATTAGTCCTGTCCAGTCGATGTCGTGTCCTCAGGCTACGTCCTGGTCCTTGCCCTCAGTATAATGGTGATTCTTATACTAAGGTTGTCAGTGGACGTTTCGCGGCAAGAGAGAAAATAGCATTTCACTGCATATATATTATTGTCTTTCACTATAGCACGTTAACACAACTTTTATGTCCAAGAAACCACCACTCCCGCACATAAAACAAGATTAATGCACTAGTTTTAGAAAATAATATAAAACAAGCGCCCGCACTTGTCACTCTTCTCGCCAAATGTCCCTTTTCAGCTCAAGTCAGTACTATCCACAGATAATTATATTTTCCCACGAATACAAGACAATGATTTAATCGTTTAATTCCAAACAATCGATTCTGCGCACATCTAATTATTATCATTTATCTTCTTCACTACAGAGTATTTATAAATAAATAGGTAGCTATTTTTTTTTTCTCATGGCAACCCACAATACAAATCAGTCACCCGTCAAAATTAGATTACTATTTAACAATGAACGTCAACTGACAGGCAAATTTTGATGTCTTAATTACGTACTGTCAAAATCGATTATGCACAAATATCTATTTTGAATAAGATGTATACGATAATCGTTTGTCAAAATCGCTTTAGGGTCGGACGACAATTGGTAGGTTAACCCTTCTTTGTTTCGTAGCAAAACGATTAATTGAGACGTTTAGAAATTATTTCATGGTTCCGTAATTGTATTGGATTTTTTTATCATTACCTTTTTACTATGTTCGTTGTAGCATCTTAATAAAACTTAACTTATAGTCATCATCATCCGAGCGTATGTCCCAGTTGCGTCTCGCGACGCCCGGGGTCCGCTTTCCTACATTTTCTCCTCCACTTCGCACGGTCATCGGCATCCACTGTAGTGAGACCATTGGCACGCATGTCATCCCATACGACGTCAAGCCAGCACTTCTTGGGTCTTCCCCTCTTACCGGGACCCGGCGGGGCTGACATGGCCAGACATTTGTTACCTACGTAGCCCGGCGGTTGCCGCAAGACGTGACCATACCAACGAAGGCGACACTCTTGCAACTTGTCTGCAATGTCACGGACGTGAAGGCTGCTGCGGATGCGAGAGTTCCTCCACACATCCACCGCAGCATCTTCATTTCCGTGACACGCAGCGTCTGCTTGTGTTGCTCCAATATCGACCACGTCTCACTGCCATGTAAAAGGACAGGTCTAATAATGGTTTTGTAGACCTGTCCCTTCAACCGGATCGGCATTTTAGGGTCACAAATGACACCGGTCATCTCCCGCCATTTGGCCCACGCGGCAGCAATGCGTGACTTGACATCGCAATCGATGTCAATGGCACGTCCATTGACATCGAAACTAAAAAAAATAAAACTTAACTTATAACTCACGCCTTAATCCCTAAAGTGGTGGTAGAGACATACTAAACGCCTACATTTCACCGTATGAATTTCTAAACTTTTTAAAAAAAAATCTAGAATTCTACTATTTTGTGTTTATAAATATGTTTGTTGTTACTCATACAGCTATAATCCCAGAACTGTTTTGATTGAAATTTGATCCTGGATTTTTGAAGATATAATTCTATTGGCGCGTTTGGGAAAAATTATGAGAGTAAATTATTACGATGCCCGCGCAGACCATCACGAAAAACTGACACCATGAAGTTAGTTGATAAGTGTTTCCTTGGCAACTTATAACTACTTTCAAAGTAGTTGTCAAACACCCTGAAGTTAGCTTTTGTCAACATTTTAGGTTTTTCTAGAACCGTAGGATAAGGCGAAAGATAAAATTTCTAAAAAGATTTTTAGATTGTTACGCGAAATGAGTATATCTTCTAACGCGTGTAGATAAGTACACACACACACACTTTTTTGGTTTTATCTCTACTCCGATTAGTAATATAAGTAAAAAATCTTTTGAAATTAATTTATAACATAATAATAATAATTAATATATATCTAGTTGTTTATAATCTATTTACTTGCAAATCCTACTAATATTATAAACGCGAAAGCTTGTAAGTATGGATGTTTGTTAATCTTTCACGCAAAAACTATTTTTTTAAACTTTACAATAAGGTTTTTATTAAACTTTACAATAATATAGCTTACACCTCGGAAAAATACATAGGCTACTCTTTCTTCCTGGAACAAGTTCCTGTCGGAAACGGGAAAACTTCACCACGCGAGCGGATTGCGGGCGTCAACCAGTATTTCATAAAGTCACTCTTAGTTATGGGCATAAATTGTCATTTTAAAATTCTTGGACACGTCCAACGAATGAGTGAGGAACGATTGACGTAAATATATATTGTGCGAAAGTAGAGGGTAGCAGGAGTCAGGGTAGGCCGAGACTTACATATAAAGACCACGTGAGCTGATTGCTCAAAAACGCAAAGGTCTAAAGTACTCGTATACCCAGACGTGCGTGTATGAAGCGATTGATGAATCTTGAAGAAGCGAAAGAAGTATGCATGGACCACGAAGCCTAGCGATCTGTCCTCTCTGACTAACCCGTCAGAGATTCAGCGTGAAGATGGTTAAAATGCTTGAATCCTGCAATTTCTAGAAATTTATACAGAACCCCACACATTCAAAATAACACTAACTACCGCATTCTATAACTCGCCTGATCATCACACGAGGGGAGCCATTACTCGTCCCTAAGATTTTATGCTTGATTTTGCACGAATTACACCTTTTGTTACTTAGATATTAATTATTGTCTCACACCAGGTGCGTTGCATGTAATTCTTTGAATATTCACGCCTATATGCACAAGGGATGCCCAGAGGCGATCTGTAAACTTACTTACTGAAGATTAATAACTTCATTCTTCTTCGTGTTCTAAACTGAAACTATATCTTAAATGATATGATGAGCTATGAAATTTTAAGACTGCGGACAGTCAGACATGCATACTTGCTTATTTAATAATAAACTAGCTAACCCGCCCGGCTTCGCCCGTGACATACTTCGAACTCCGTGACACCCATTTAATCCCGTCGTTTATTAATTTCACAATAATGTATGAATATTTTCCAAATTTGTTGATTTCTAGTAAGCCCGCCCGTATTGCTCTCTAGTAAGCCCGCACGGCCCGGTCGAATGATGGTTACACGAAAATAATTTCTTTGCGCATTATTTTGATTTTGCTATATCTACTAAGATATATTAATGTAATTTGCAAGGTGTAAAGGGACAATATAATCTTATGCGATGCTGAAGCCAAGTAACGTAATAAAAATGATAAGGATTAATAACGCATTTGTGTTAATAGCCTTCAAATTACCTGTTTATAATTGCTGATTTTTTAAAGTATTAAAATTGATATTGTATGTTATCTTCAAGAGATAGACATCGCGTTTTTTTGTAGATCTATATTAGATACACAATTGCACGATACATTGTTTTATTATATCTCAAAGGGATCGTTTTCGTTGAAAGCTCCCAGACGGCTTATTTTTTTCCAACACCTCCAACAAATATCGTTATATTTTAGCCAATGTATACAAAAACTTAACAAATTATATATTAAAACCTTCTTTTTGAATCTCTTTATATATTTCAAAAACTGCATCGAAAATCGTTGCGCTGTTTTCAAGATCTAAGCATACATAGGGACAGACAGCGGGAAGTGACTTGGTTTTATAATATGTAGTCATTTGAAAACGAGAGTGACAATCGTTGAGAGTTGAAGATGTTTAGATAATTCACACGTCTAAAGAGGATGAACTGACTAGAGCAACTAGAAAAAGCCAGTAAGGTCCAGGAAAGGAATTTGTGTCGCATTTTCGCATGAAAAAACACCATGTTTGCGAACGTACTTTACGTACCAACCAAAATTGAAAACAGGCGAGACTAAACAATGGATTAACTAAAAAAACCCATGAAAATGTTATACCCTTTTTTTTTAATACGAGATCCTCTTACAGACTACCTACTGCTGGCTAGCAATGGGCTTGTGTGGAGGTCGCCCAGCACCTGATCGCGGTGGTACTGGGAATACCTACTAAAACTCCTCGGCTACCTTTCTGCCCTAATATAGGTGTTTTGGGACCTGTTAAACTCTCCAAAACAGAATGATATATACATTTATAATAGCAACAGTTTTAAAATAAACTTACTTATCAGCTTTTATCCCCAAAGGGGTGGCAAAGGCATAGTATACGTCCAAATTTTACCGTAAGCATTTTGTATCGCGTAACAGAAGGTGAACCCATTGACATGTGGAAAGAGACAGTAGCAGATTGTGGCGACTTGCAGTTGAAGATTTTAAGCCACCTATAATGCCTTCAAATTTGTTTCACATATGCCATATTACTGGCAACCGGGACCGATCGCTTAACATAGCTTTTAAAGCAAGGAAACGCTCGTAAATGGAATACCACAGAGCGAACCTATCCGAAGACCAGCCATAGCGAAAGTTGCTTAACGCAGTGATCGTTTACAGAAAACTGAGTAAGTTACTAGAATATTTAAAACATAACTATCTTGACACTATATCCCTGAAAGGGTAGTCAGGGAGACAAATCGCAAGGCTTCGCGACCCATGCATACTTCTTTCGCTTCCTTCAGATTCATTAATCGCTTCATCCATGCACGTCTGGGTATATTTGTATAGCCTCTACAAAATCCCAACGCGCCTTCGTTTCAATAAACAAACACCTCAACATGCGGATCATAGACAATAGTAACATTTAAATCACGTATACACTAGAACAGTCAGAGACAAAGACGCACTAAGTGAGCTTCCACAGAGAACAGTGGCCACAATTTTGACAGCGAAAGGACCGGTCCTGGAAGATTAATGGTCGGTCTACTCATCGCCGTAATGACGCCCCCACCGCTTCGTCTAATGACATACAGTGTAGGAGGTACACTTATTGCCTTTTTATTTGAGGACACTCCTGATAAAAGTGGTGAGATATTTTTAATATTTAGTTTTTTGTTTTATGTCGCGTTTTCCTCTTTATTTCATCATTATATTGACTTTTTTCTGATACGAGTACATGTGTGGTTATATAAGCCAAGTCCTCGTATTGTTTTGTATCGGTCTAAACGCGATAAACTCCTAAATTAGCGAATAGATATTATTATAATTGAAGGTGAAGTTGAATATGTATGAATATAATTATATTGAATAACCAGCTGTTGAAATTTTTCCAGACGCCCAAAGGCCTTTAACGTGGCTCTACGATGCCATGTTACTGGTAATTAGAACCAAAATGGGGCAAATATTTATTTATTTATTTAACATAAATCTATAACTAATACAGCTTTATGCCAAAGTAATGCTATAGGATAAGACACATAAAAAATTAAAAATTCTGTCCTGGGGTCGAACCTGGGACCTCAGCGTGGCAGTCGTATATAGTGTTTACGACTGCCACGCTGAGGTCCACTTATGCCACTTACGCCACCGAGACAGCCTTATAAGAAATAAATTTCAGGACTGTCTCCTAAGCATCTATAGCGTGGTTACCGAGAAAACATCCTTGGTTAATGTCTCAACGGTAGAAAAAAGCTTGGCATGTTTATCTTGGATGGGCCGCGTCGTTGCGAATCGCCCCTGCTCCGAATTTCGTACGTTCGTTAATCGATTTTACTCCGGACGCGTCTAATTCGCCGAATTAATCGTGGACACCCTTGTGCGGCTAATTTCCTTGTTTATTGTTAATGATAATAGTTATATTGTTTTCATCTCGTGTGTATGTGGCTGTTGTAATAATTAATAATTTATATTTCTACATCTTCTTAATAAGGTTCTTTAAGGTCAGCCTGAAAAAAAATTATTCCCGTCTACTTGAAAACTATTGCCAACTAGTTGAAGACCGCGACTCTGCACGCCTGGTGAAGTTTTCCCGTTCCCGTTTCCCACAGAAAATTACTAAAGGGATAAAAAGTAGCCTATGTGGTATTCTAAAATGTACATCACATTATTGTAAAGTTTCATCAAAATCCATTGTGAGGATTTTGCTTGAAAGAGTAACAAACATATATCCATACTTACAAACTTTCGCTTTTATAATATTAGTAGGTTTCACCACAATGCTAATAAATTCAGCCTTGAACCAGAAAGTCTCTCTTTGTCAATATCCATCATGGAGTTTTTTGGACTTTATCTAACCTCGAATTATAAATATAGTACTAATACCGTTTACATACTGGTGAAGTTTTCTCGTATTCAAAGGATTTTGGTCCCAGGCTTAATATGTTATGTCTCAACTACCTGTACGTTTACAAAATTTCCGTCAAATCCTTTCAGGGGATCGAGCGTGAAGCGCTCGTGGCCCCTCTAACTCAATGCTCTGTTAAAGATCACTGCGTAAAGCAACTTTCGCTATTGCTGGTTCTTTCTTGGTGACCACTTTGTGGCATTTTTTTTTTTAAATAAAGTATTGTGGGACACTTTTCACACACCGCCATCTAGCCCAAAGTAAGCTAATATTAGCTTACTTTGGGCTAGATGCTTATTATATATTAGCTTGTGTTATGGGATCTAGATAACTGATAAACATACTTATATATTTCTAAATACATACATATTATAGATAAATAACACCCAGACACAGAATAAACCATCGTGCTCATCACACAAAGTTTCGAATAATAAGTAATTAATTAATCGAACCCACGACCTCTTGCGTAGCAGTCGGATGCACTCCCACCGCGCCACAGAGGCAGTCATTTACATTTGCGAGCGTTTCCGTGCTTTGGAAGGCACGTTAAGCCGTTGGTCCCGGTTGCCAGTAACATGGCAGTAGTTAAGTCTGGTGTTAGGTCTTATGGGTATCGTCTGTCTGTTTGGCTGTATCTAGAAAGAGCTGCTGATGATTATGCATTGAGTAATAAATAACTTCACATTTGTAATCTTATTAATATTACGAATTTTCCAACAAATCTTTGAAGAAAATACCCCTGGGTATTATAGACAAAAGTTAGTGATAAACAAACTGAATGGATGTATTGCCAGAACAGCAATAAACGGACAGACAAAGTTTTTATTAGTACACTTTACCAACAGAAGTTGGCGTGCGTCTGGCTATTGTGAACTATTATCGACTGAGACATACTTTATACATGTTTCTCAATGTCGAAGTAGCACCAAGCTCACCTGGTTTTAAGTGTCATTGTCTGTAACTAATTATCTTCACGCTGTATCCCTGACGGGGTAGTCAGATAGGACAGATCGCCAGGCTTCGCGATCCATGCATACTTCTTTCGCTTCTTTAAGATTCATCAATCGTTTCATACACGCACGTCTGGCTATCCGAGTACTTTTGACTTTTCCGTAAGTGTCATTGTATTTAGGGGTTATTTCTATGGGATTGCTGACAAGGGGGCCGAGCCTGCTATTTCAATCGTGTCGAAATCGTCGCTCAATAGAAAGCCACCGGTACAATTTTGACAGATTTTCGTAGTCTACTATTACAATTGTACTTCAATAGACTTCTATCGGTCGGCCGATAGAAATCTACTAACACGTACCGCGCCAGTGGCCGCTAGTCAATTGGATTTTGATAGTCTACTAACAAGCTAAAAACAGCAATTCTGGTTCTATTCTACGGCTTGTCAATGGTAGACCGGCTTTTTGAAAAGTGGATTCTTAAAAATCAAAATATTGACAATATGCACAAGTGTTGTGAAATTAAACAAAGCAGTGGAACGCGGCATTTTCAAAATTAGTCACTTAAAATCCTCATATAGCTGTAGTAAAGTCACCACTGCTTAACTGGAGTAAAAAAAAACCAACTATCTTCACGCTATATCTCTGACGGGGTAGTCAGAGAGGACAGATTGCCAGACTTCGCGATCCATGCATAGGTACTTCTTTCGCTTACTGGAGTAAAACTTTGAAGAAACTACTTATACATGAATACGCTGCTAGTATATACTAAAATGCACCTCTAAATGTAGATTCCTATTTTCGACTTGAAAACGTAATACAAATAATAAAAAAGATTCAAAATACTTCACTCTTGTATCTATTGCTCAAGCCGAGGATATTTAAGAAGAAGAGAGAAAAGATGTTCATGAACTATGGCTCTTAAGACTGAGGCCAAAGGCCGTGAAATATAAAAAAAAAGAATCAGTTAAATGAACGTCTGACTTTTGTATGTTGGGGAAAGACATAAATATATTTCAATTGAATAAAAAACCAAAATAATACTCTATCAAAATATAGACAACGTAATGTTTTATTGACAGTTAATAAATAACATCTAAATACAATATTATGAGTATAATTTCTAAAAGAACAGTTCATATAACTGCGTATTTTGGGCACATAAATTGTACACGAACAATCTTATAGAGTTATTTGTATAGGGGTGAGTGAACTGTCTTATGGGGATGTCTGTAATGTGTAGTTCGACAAAACAGTTTTGAAACTAGGTATTATTAGAATAACGTAGAATAGATTAAGCTATGTTGTTCTCTGATTTAGGATATTCCTTAACATGGAATATATTTTTATAATTGACTAGTTGACGCCGAAGTTTTCCCGTTCCTGTTTCCCACAGGAACTTGTTCTGGGCAAAAAGTAGCCTATGTGTTATTCTAATGTGTAAGCTATATCATTGTACAGTTTCATCAAAATCAATTCAGTAGATTTTGCGTGAAAGAGTAACAAACATCAATTCTTACAAACTTTCGCGTTAATAATATTTGTAGGACTTTATGAAAATTAATTTTGTTATTTCTCTCTTTCCCAAATATATTAAGGTCTATATTAAACTAAAATTTATATTAACTACCTATTGCGGGATATTGAAATATTTCATGTCACACAGATTACCAAGCTCAGGCAACAGACGGCCTTAAAGCTATAAAAACAATCTTACAAGTAAATAGTAAAGTTATTGTCCTGGCATTCATAAGTCCTAAATTATGGTTATCTAAAAAAGAGCATATTTGTATGGTTTACTACAAAAAAGGAGGAGCAGAAATCTATCAAGATTAATCTCGACTTAATACCTCACCAATTATTTCTTATGTAATTTTGATAAGGGTTAAAATTATGTATGTATGCATTATGTGTTATGTGTGTTTAGGGAGTATTCCTTTATGACTGAATCTAACATTATTTTTTATATTCACTGTTTATATTAAGTAAACGTTTATGTATCTATCTTCACGCTGTATTCCTGACGGGGTAATCAGAGAGGGCAGAAAGCCAAATTAAAAAAACATATTATATTAATCTTCTCTAAGGAAATACTTATAAAAGTAAAGTAATTTACAATAGAGATCTAATCTCCTGCTTTCAATACTCAATATCGTTCAATACTTATTTTTCACCAAAACCAAATGAATATCAAGATCGAACACAATCATCAGGACTTACGGCCGTTCTCAATAACCTATCTATATTTTATTATTGCTTAAAATAATGTCAAAATAGTTACCATCGGTACCTATCGACGAAAATTTCTTTTTCAATAACCAAAGATAGATAGAAATACCTATGACATTGAACTAAACACAAAGCTAAAAATTCAACTGTTTATCTGTGGTAGCAATCTATGTTTAACTGAAGAAATAATATTGAAACCGGTCATTTTTGTATACTGAATTCAAATTTATAGTGACACTCAAATGCCATGTAAAAAGTATCAAAACCCCACAATCCATACACCGCAGCATAAATTACCTGTTCTATCATTCGTTTCTCATACAAAAAACTTTATTTAATAAGAAAGGGTGCAACCGCTACATTGTCTTGTTTTTTGCAACTTTTTTTTTCACTACCCACTCTGTATTTGTCACCAAGCTTTTTAATAACATTTTACAGTTTAATCCATTGTTATATTTTTTAGTAGACGATGATTACGGTGCTCAAATAGTCAATAGGATTTAGTAAGAGATTTTAGCTTCGTTAGCTTGAGTAGTTATAAGTTAAGAGGGTGCTTAGTTAGGTAAGAAAGAAGAAAGAAAAACATTTTATTCTGCGTGTAAACATGCATAATACATAAAATGGCATTTTAGGAATTTACATAAAAAGAGGAAAAAAAATCATTATCTTATATGCCTATAAACGCCTCATCCACGCAGAACAGGGGACACTTTTCAGCACTCGCTGACGCGCGGGCGGCATGTTACTGCTGACACGTGACAGCGCTGATTTTAAAAAGTTACCCCGGAGAACAATTGAAATATAATTAGATTTTAACAATAATACAATCTAATGATAATGCCAAATGTGCAAAAAGTATTTTCTGAAATATTATATATCATATAATAGAAAAAAAAATCGTATAGTTTAGTCTATGCTGTCTATGTCAAATGTCAACCTCAACGTTTGTCTGTCATCCATTATTGTTTACAAAATAATGGCGTTCATCCGTCACAATGATATTAGGCTTTGAATAGTCTCCTTCGGAACTTGCAAATACTATGTATCTTACCATAGTATCTAAATTATTCATTGGTACCTACGTTCCTTTATGTATATTTTTCAGTGATATTTTAATTTAATAACACAATAAAGATACACAATTAGTCAATACAAAATTGTTAATGTTGCTTATCAATAGTATACACATGGAAAACTCCATTGCACGTTAGACAGTGGCGGAATTTCCGGTACCCGCTTCGGCATAGGGGCCATAAGAAAAAGAAAAAAAAAATCACATCCAATGCTTACATGAATGATGCGCATATGTTACTACAAATTGTCTTATGTTCTAAAATATTATACAACAATTAAAAAAAAACCGCATCGTAATTCGTTTCGTAGTTTTAAAGATCTAAGCATACACAAGAACAGACAGCAAAAACCGACTTTGTTTTATAATATGTAGTGATAACAAATGCAAGAAGTACAACATGAATTATTCATCCCGTTGTCACATTGTTTTCGGGTACACAAATTGGAGGTAAGTTACATATTTTAAATTCTACTATAATCAATCACTGATGATTATTATCACCCACACTCGACACTGCTTCTCTAGTAAAACCACTTACAAACCACTCATACTGATCCAGGATGCCACACTGAGCATCACTGCTGAAACACTGAACTCCACCACCCAAACAGTAAAACATCTTAAATTATAATATAAATACAAAAGCACAATATGTTAGGCTGAGCGCCCATGAATATACCTGTCATAATCAAATAGGTATATAGATTATATTAGAGAAACAATATATAAGAATATTTACAGGTAATGTTAGAGCTATCGTTGCGATGTGGAGTAGTCAACAATTGAATAAGCCTCGTGTATCGGTGAAACATGTGCGACATTATACGACATTTTATAAATGCAGAATATTGTAAAATAAAAGATGACGACAAAAAAAACTGAAAAGTCTGCCTACTTGTATTTTTGTGTTGTTCTTTGAATTTATTATTGAAAATGACTGTTATTTGATCTCCCATACGCTAAAATCTCGTGTTGGCTAGAGTTCCGAAAATTCAAGTAGGCTTCGCTATCATGCTTCCGCTGGAGTCCATGGTGAGAGCCATGATCCCCGGCGGGAGTAAGTGGGACGCCGCTGCGTCTTTTTGCGAGCAAGTCATGCTCGCGACAGAGGTACCGGAGAGAGAGCGAGAAAGAACTCTTCCCCTGAGTTCTGCATTCCGGCGAGGGCGCTGCAGACTTGTCTTCGCCCAAGACTACCGGCCTCCGTGACCGGGGGCTTGAGTACGGCGGGTGGGCTCCTCACCGTTCTTACAGAAGCAGGCCATGGAAAGTGGCGCAGCGTAAGGGTTACACCCACGCCTTTCACCCTCTTAAGGAAGCGGTATAACACCCCCCCCCCCCAAAGAAGCGAGATAACACTCCAACCCCCCAAATAGGCAGGATAACACCCGAACCTCCCTTGAACGAGCCTGCGGTAGCGGACAAAGTCTGTCAGAAGCCCTGGGGCTGTCCTTCCAAGGGTTCACCCGGGACTCTTGGCTATAGACAGATGAAGGGAAACGTGTGCTTTTATAGTCGGTAGGAGCCAGGCATAGCATCCATGAGGATTTCCACATGAAAATAAAAGGCTCCTCTATCATTATATATAAACTAATATTATAAAGCTGAAGAGTTTGATTGTTTGTTTGAACGCGCTAATCTCAGTAACTACTGGTCGGATTCAAAAAATCTTTTTATGTTGGATAGCCCAATTATCGACGAGCTCTATAAGCTATATAGCATCACGCTACTACCCTGAAGAGCAGAGCAGTAATCATAAAAGTTAACAAATCCGGCAATTTTTTATACATAAAATAAATAAATAAATATCCATCACGCCTTATCCCCGAAGGGGTGGCAGAGGCATAATATATGCCCACTTTTCACCGTGTGGATTCCTGTCCCACGTAATAGGTGGTGAACCCAATGCCGTGTTGAAATAGACAGACGCAGGTTGTGGCTACCTGCTGTTGAAATTTTCAAGCCGCCCATAAGGCCTTCAACCAGGCTTAACGACTGCCATTTTACTGGCAACCGGGACCAACGGCTTAACGTGCCTTCCGAAGCACGGAAACGCTCGTAAATGTAAATGCCACAAAGTGGTCACCCATCCGAGGACCAGCCATTGAAAGTTGCGTAACTCAGTGATAGTTTACAGAACACTGAGACCGCGGAGCCTCGAGCGCTTCTTTTATACATTATTGTAGAATTTGTAAACTACGGGAATTAATAGGTGCGACGAAAGTCCGATGTATGTCACGGACGAAGCCGTGGGAATCACTTAGTGTTTGAAATAAGACGGGGTGGAACATATATTTTAAATGGGTTAACTCTTAAAACAACCAATTCTAGTAAGAAATTGAGCAACACAATGAGACTACATGTTTTTATACATCGGAGTTCTTGAAACTCTTATATTAGAATAGATCTAACCCAAGAATCTTATGAAATAACGAATTTATTCATAGTCACGTCTTCCAACAATAATACAAAAGTACAAAGACAGACAAACGCATAACTAGATATATATAAACAGATCATTAGCCCATCCGTTGTACTAACACACGAGACAATGAGTAATCAATCGCTTAGAAACGCTACCTAATAATTAGAAGGGGCGGCTTACTTAAGACGAATCTATTTTCTCATGGTTACCTACATTTTATTGTTTTTTATTTGATATTGAATTCATTGCATTTATATATACTAATACTATAAATAATTAAAGGTTGTAGGGGGGTTATCTATGGTTCTACTGAACCAATTTTAAATATAATTTCTCTGTTAAAAAGTGTATTATGCCTGAGTGATTATGTTGTTTTTTTATCCCTAGTAATGACATTGCAAAGTCTTTTTTATATTTAGAAAGTATCCACACTAATATATTATGATGTATTTATTGTCTGACTGACAGAGGGCTTTTACGCAGCGCGAGTGCTGTACCTCTGTTATTGCGAACATCCATAGGCTACGATGACCACTTTCCACCAGGTGGGACGTATACTTGTCTACCAACTCAGTGTTATAAAAAAAGGGCTATGAGGAAGCATTGAAAAATGGAAATAGTGATAATTCTTCATTATCTCCTCTGCATTGTTGATACTGATTGCACCAATTTGCAATACCTAGCCACTTCCTTAAAGCTCACAATATGATTTTTAAACTATTTCATGGAAAATAATCGCCAAATCGCCCATTTACAAAACGTTAGTTCCAAAATTCGTCGTAGCGAGCCGTCTCGTAATCTCCTTGCCATCCATCTTAGGCTGTTGACAGACCGCCTCGTGGCGACTCATCTCGTTAATTTGTTGCTGTGTACAAACCCTTAAGTAGGCTTTTCGTTCCATTTTGTTTTCTACTTACATTGTGACTGTTTATCCCCGAAAGCTAAATTTGGGGTTATAAAATAGGCGCGACTTGTGCAGTGTCACTAATTAGGTCAATTTTTGATAAGATTTTTTGATCAACAACTCTATTGTGAATTACAGGTTTGCTACAGTAGAGGTCGTCAGTTCATCTTCAATTTGTGACAAATATTTGTACGCAGAGATGATTTTTTCCGGAAGCAATTTGTAGAAATTTAATTAATTATCATTTCATTTCAAAAGCTCTGTCAAAGGTCAGGGTAAAAAGGCCAATCCCTTGCTGTGTCATGTGTATGACGTAAAAAGCACGTCGTGTTGTTTCACATCCCGTCATTTCAGTTGGGTATGTGGCCAATAGATTTTTCATATCCAAACATTTAAATAAAACTTACATTAAAATCATTATAGAAGTCAGGGTAGTTCATACATCCGTACAGAAGCCGGCCCAAGACGTCGGCATGACGTGAAAATTTCACGCACGCCTCATGCTCCAAGAAGCGGGATAAAACTATTTCTTTTTTTATTTTGACAGCAAAAAATGTCCCTTCCGCACTGTCTCTGGAGCAGGGCCTCCCGGGGTGTGTGTGGGGCTCCCACCCCCTAAAATAACCTGCTGTGTGCCTGCTCTGCGCATAAAGACTGATTGTCGTCGGGGGCTGTGGCAAAACTTCAACGACCCACTCAACGCTAGCCCGCGGGTGGCATGCGGACTCCGTCTTCTAGGTCCTATTCTTCTAACTGGGCGTTGTCCTGCACACACGGTCATCACCCCTTCGCGGGAGGCTGTTTGGCGGGTGGAGGACTAACCCCGTTCCATCCACCCGCGGCCACATTCAGGGCGGCATAAGGCACGCGTAAGAGCGCCTTGCCTGCCCGGTTCGCCGTCGACGGCGCGGATCAGAGAGGGGATCTGCCTCCCTGGTCCGCTCCGCCGATTCCTTCTGTGAGATAACGTCCTCGCAAAAGGCAGCGACCGTGGTAAAGCAGCTGTCGCTACGAGCCATAGAACGTAGTATAGCTTGCAGCGAGAGATCGTCTCCTATGACTGCACGAAGGTCCCGACGCTGCAACTCCCAAGCTAGCAAGCCTCGAGAGTGTGCTGCGCCGAGTCCTCCCCGCAGTCGCAGTGGTGGCAGGCGGGACTCAGTTCGACCACCAATATACCTGTTTTTTGGAAGGTTGACGTGAGACATGAGGCATGGTTGCATCGCAGACTACCGTAAGTGAGTCGCGAAAACGACGTGCCCCGACATCAGCCCTCCCAGCAACTGATGGTGTAGAGAGCCATGCTTGAATAATGGCTTCCTCCGCCAGTAAATTCCGATCGAGACGTCTTACTGCCCACCACGGGAAGCGGGAGTTACTGTCAACTCTGTGATCTCTGCTGGCACCAAGAGTTCGGCGCAGCTGAAATCGGATTTAACGATGGTCCGAAAGAGTCTCGGCATCTTCCAGGACACGCCAGCTCCTTACACGTTCAGTGACTGCCGGGGTAGCGAAAGACAGGTCCACTATCGACCTCTCCAGCCGCCGAACGAATGTGTTGATAGCACCTCTATTAAGGAGACAGAGACCTAACGTGTCTGCCCACTCTACAACAGCTTCACCGCGGACGTCATTATTTGGGGATCCCCAGACCGAAGAATGGGCATTAAAATCTCCCAACACTAGCACGTGACCTGACACTAGACGCCGTATCGAGATCTCTATAGCATGTAGAGCGGACTCGAAATCAGCCAGAATCCAACTAGGAGGAAAGTAAACTCCATAGACTATGATATTCCCCCACTCGGCGGCAACATATCCTGGACCCTGATCTCTTAGTGACAAGGGAGGAGAATGAGGTGCCGTTGAACCCATAATTGCTACAGATCGTTCCCGGTCACCAGCCCAATTTGGCCGGGAGGGAATGAAGCAGGGATGGCTAAACTGATTGACCACTGTGCCATGCTTTGCAGAAGGAGGTCCTGCGCACCGCGGCAATGGTTCAGGTTCGTCTGAAGGATAGTCCATTTATGGAATCCTAACCACAACGTCCTCCTCCATCCGCGACGATGGCGGCACACTTACAGTACCAGGGGCTACCTGGGCCAATTGGCGGGACCCCCGTTTCCCCACAGCCGTGGAACGAGGCTGTTTGCAACCTTCGCAACCTATCATGTGTCTGCGGGCAAATTACCCGCTGCACACGCGGGACAGCGAGGGATAGCGGAGCAATTTACTGACTGATGCTCCGGACTGCCGCAACGAAAACAAAGTCCACTACAATCAAAGTATCCAGTGCTGGTTGGATGAGTGTGTCCCCGTGCCATACATTTGTAGCACCTCATGGGCCGACTCTCCAATAATGTGATCTTGACTAAAATCCAGTCCACGAGGAGACTTCCTGCTTCGGCCAGAGTTTTGGCCGAATCAGGAACGCATCAACGGGGCAGTTCACCCATACTGCACCAGCACCACCAGGTCTGGGGCGAACGATGCCAAACCTGATTGAGTCTGGAGCGCATTTTGTAGCTGAGACTATTGCACTGCGGATATCGTCAGTGGTGGTAAAATCGGCTAGGCCCGATAAACGCATTTCGGCGCATTTTGTGGGTCTGGTGATTTTCACACCTTCCTCCCTTGTAAACAGCCCCCGCAGCTTCTCAGCAAGAACGTCAGCCGTCTTCGCTCCATCTGCTCCCGGGAATTCAAACATACGAGCCCCCGTTTGGGTGAGGCGAGATTTGGCTGCTACGCCTCCGAGAACAGAAGGATCGATTCCTTTGCGAGCCATCGATAGGACGGCCTCGTATGAGAGACCGCGTTCCTGGGCCTCTGGCGCCACTGTGATTACTTTATTAGCAACTGTTTTTGGGGCCTTAAGTTTTCTAGGAATATTATTTTATTCTTTCCTGGAATGGAATTTACTGCTGTTGGAGCTGCAGTCACCTTCACCGTAGCGTTCCTTCTCTTGCCCTTTCAACTTCTATCCACAATCTGCCATACCTCTTCCAGCGGAATAAAACCTGAACCAACCCCCAAAGATGCGGGATAACACCCGAACCCTAGATGAGGCCGCGGTGGTAGCCAAAGTCTGCCGGGAGCACTGTGGCATCTTTTCGAGGAGTTACCCGGGGCGTCTGTCTATAGACAGTTAGGCAGGGACCGTGTGGTTTTAGCCGGTTCGAGTCCTCCACGACATCCGAGGGTATTTTCACACGTTAAAAAAGAGGGTAGTTCATGCAATTCGCAGCCTTATTAGCATAGTGTTTACTCACAAGCAAAGTATAACTGTGAAACAATTTTTTTTATATCTCAATTTTATCGCACACCCAATATCATGAACCAGCGTTGTCACATCAACGTCTCGCACTCAGATAATGATCGTGTGTGTGACATTGACGGATACGAGATTACCCGGTTGTCGCGTTGCGTCCGGATTATCCGGCCAAATCTAGGAGATGAAACAAGTATTTATTTTAAACTGATGTTTTGAAAATTCATTCAAAAATTATTTACAAAAAATGTGAATATAAAATAAATAAAAAATAAATTTATCTTTTCTTTTTCATATACCATTTTAACGGCGCTTACAAAATGTCATACACTATTTAAAGTGTCCAATAGTTTTTGTGTTTATTTGAACCAACAAAACTAGACGAATATCCTTTTAGACTTAGTTCTTATTGAACATCTGAACTTAGCGCTGATTGACCTCGAATATTCGAAAAGTGTACTGTATTTTTTTTTTATATTATGAAAACTAAAAATTTTTAACCAATTGGCGCCATAAACTTTTTAAGCTTTTTTACTTGTATTCTTAAACTTAACTATCTTCACGCTTTATCCCTGATGGGGCAGTCAGGTAGGTAATTTGCTAAGGTAGTAAAACACTTCTCCATAATTTAAACTGATTACCCTATATACTGATTTATTTAAAAATAGTAAATAGTTCTTGAACAAAATGTAGACTACCTATTGAAATGGATCTTCACAATTTTTTTGTAACAGCTGTTGCACTTGATCCAAGTCACTTCGTTTTTATATTATGGAGTGGTTTCATAACTTATTTACCTTAAGCCAAATTATAAAATGTCCATTACTGGCAGTAGAGATTTTGCCTCTAAGTGGGACATTTTTCACACAGCATCATCTACCCCAAACGAAGCTTTAAACTTGTGCTATGCGATCTAGACAACTGATAAACACACTTTTATATTTCTATTATTATTTATTTATCCATCACGCCTTATCTCCGAAGGGGTAGCAGAGGCATACATATTGTATGCCCACTTTTCACCATGAGTATTCCTGTCCCACGTAATAGGTGGTGAGCCCATTGCCATGTTGAAATAGACAGACGCAGGTTGTGGCTACCTGCTATTGAAAATTTTCAAGTCGCCCATGAGGCTTTCAACTTGACTTAACGACTGCCAAGTTACTGGCGAGCGGGACCAATGGCTTAACGTGCCTTCCGAAGCAATATATTTCTAAATACATACATATTATACATAGCAAACACCCAAACTTCGAAACAAACATTTGTGGATCACACAAATATTTGATCCGACTCGGGAATCAAATTCGGGACCTCAGCGCGGCAGTCGCTGAGGCACTTACACCACTCAGGCAGTCAGGCAGTTAAACAAAACTTATTATACTGAGAGAATGTAAAAAACATTCCATCTTCCTTACATACTTTTGTACAAAACTTATTCATTTACTTGGGTCGATAACAGAAGGCGTCACCCTGCGAGTGACGTAGACGGATGCGTTAGCCGGCTATGTTATGATGCACTGTTTTTGATAGATGCCTTAGTTGTTGAAACTTTTGGATATAATCTCTTAAATAATTTCTTTTTCACCAAATTTAAAAATCGAATTCAATGTAGGCACCTTAATCTGTGTACATATGTTCGAGAATGAATGTTTTTTTTTTAAATGTTTATGGCTCGGCTGCTAAGACCTTTAAGCCAAATCTCAGGTCTGCAAAAAACATTTTTTTAAAGTTGTTTGAAATTTGATTTTTTTCAAACGTTATAGAATTTTATTTTACATATAAATCATCTTCTAAACTATATTTCAAGAACACTTATATTTCTTTTTCAGCTTATAAGTCCTTATAATAACGTTTTTGCTTTCTGTCGAAGCTTCTTTTATTGCTTTTTCGGCTGTGGACTTGTTCAGGATCATCTCTCTTCAACATCCAGCAGTAGTCCGCTATCATGTTGACGTTCCATCTTCCCTGATATCTTCTTTTCATTTCCTTGATGTCTTGGTGAAATCTTTCGCCTTGCTCTTCACTTACATCACCAAGGTTTGCAGGGAAGTAATCAAGATGTGAATGGAGAAAATGAACTTTAATGCTCATGTTACAGCCCAGCTTCTTAAAGTTGTCGAGCATGTCTGTGACAATGGTCTTGTAGTTAGGATCTTTGTTGTTTCCTAGGAAACCTGTAACAACTAATTTAAAGGATGTCCATGCTGCTCTTTTGTTTCCATTTTGTCCACAAAATTAGGATCTCTCATAAGTTTTCTAATGTCTGGTCCGATAAAGATTCCTTCCTTTAGCTTTGCCTCGGATAAACCAGGAAACTGCCCACAAAGATATTTGAAAGTCTCCCCTTCTTTTGGCAATGCCTTAACAAATTGCTAAACTTAATGTGAAGTGGTGGAAGTAACACCTTTTTGGGATCCACAAGGCTTTTTCTGTAAACATTTTTAATCCCTACTTCTAAGGTTTTTCTCAAGGGCCAAACTTTTTTGATTTAGTGCTGCTTTCTGTCTCGACTGTCCCATTCACAGAGAAAGCAAGGGAACTTTGTATAGCCACTTTGTTGACCAAGCAGCATTGAAATAACTTTTAAATCCCCGCACAGTGTCCATTTGTTGTCTGAGTAGCTGAGTTTGTTTAACCAGTTAAAGATTTTCGTAACATTCTTTTAAGTGCACCGAGTGTCCAACTGGCATAGAAGCATACTTATTGCCATTGTGCAGAAGTACTGCTTTAAGGCTTCTTTTTGATGAATCGATAAAAAATCTCCACTCATCAGGAGCATATTCAATTTTAAAACATGCCTTAAGTTCAGGAACATCACTGCAAAATACCAGGTCATCTTCTTGAGAAAAGAAAGATACAAAATCCTTTTCCCTTGATCGATACCAAGAAAAGGATGTACCCAGGGCCAACATATTTTTATCTTTCAATCTAGATCCTAAAACTTCTGCCGAGTCTTTAGGAAGACCTAGGTCTCTAACTAAATCGTTCAGTTCAGGTTGTGAGAATGGAATGGGATCGGTTGTGCCAGGATCGTAGCAATCACTGTCTTCTTCACTATCACCTTGCTGAGCCAATGTCTCGTGATCATCTAAAATATCATCCAAAGAATCTGGAGAAGAGGGTGTTGGTATTGCAGGTCCATGAGGAATAGGGCGTATGGCTGATTGAATGTTAGGGTAAGAAATATCCTTTCTGTTTTTTAAATTGAAGCCTTGTAAGTTGCAAGAACAAAAATAACAGTCATCACTATGATTTTTGGGCTCCCTCCAAACCATTGGTATTCCATAACGTAAGAACTGCTTTTTACCTTGAAATCATTGCCTCAGTTCTTCAACACAAATTGAACAAACTTTGTGTGGAGCCCAAGACTTATCTTGATCGCCTAACTTTATACCAAAATAGGCAAAATATACCTTTTTAACAAAATCGGAGATGTTTGTTTGTCGCTTTTTAATGGTATAGTTACCACAAATGTAGCAGAAACAATCTGGTGAGTTTATACATCCTCTGGTAGCCATTGTCTTTAAAACAACTTGTACTTTAGGCTTAATAACAGTTTGTGGAGATCATAAGAAACAAAATTATGCTTACTACAACACTGAACTATTTATAAACAATAGCCAAAACTAAGCAAGCAGTTTGTGAAATAAATGTACGTGATAGATTTTTTTGACTATTTTTCCCGAAATCAGCGTTGAAAATACTATAAAAATCACTTATTAAATTTGAAACAATTTTATGTCGCAGACCTGTTATTAATGTGAAAATATTTTAACTTTAATATTCAAAGTTGAGGTTTTATTTCTTAGTCAAATATAGTCTTAAGTCAAAGTCTTGCTCCGATAATGTGATGGAAGCGTTCCTGAATTCTGGAGAGTGTGTGCAGTGACAAAAAAAAACAAATTTTACTGCGTTATAACCACTTTAATTCATTATTTCACGTTGTTGATCTTTGTCTGCCACACCCTCCATTTTATACATAAAATAAGAAAGACCCTAACTATCTTCACGCTATATCCCTGACGGGGTAGTCAGAGAGGTCAGATCGCCAGACTTCGAGATCCATGCATACTTCTTTCGTTTCGTTCAGTACCTAATAGACACTTACGTAGGGAGCAGGAGGTTTTAATAAAAAGTCTAAGGTAAAAGCACCTAAAGAGTTTGATTTTTTTTAATACCACTGAGTTAGCAGACAAGCATACGGCCCACCAGATGGAAAGTGGTCACCGTAACCTATGGACGTTTGCAACACCAGAGAAAACCTTCTAAGACCCCTTTTGAAGATTGTTAGACCATATAACGTACATTCTTTGTGCGGTTTATAACTATCTTCATGTTGCATCCTTGGCGGGGTAGTCAGAGTGGAGAGATCCCCAGACTTACGACTCATGCATACTTCTTTTGCTTTTTGCAGATTCTTTAATCGTTTCATACATGTACGTCTGGGTATACGAGTACTTTCAACCTTTCTGGTTTTGACCAATCTACTCACATGGTTTAGGTATGCACCTAAATTTTGATCTACCCTGAATCCTTCTAGTAGTTACCCTGACTCCCTCTACTGCTTGCTTCTAACATCATAATTTCTCACAATAGATATTTTTCGTCAATAATTTCTTACTTAATCGTTTTTTTTCGCCAAAAAAAGCACAGAATTAATATTGAAAGTTGCAGATTTTTACGACTAAATGCTGTAACAGAACGCCCAGCCTTTTTTTACAAATAAATACGTAGGCTTCCCAAAGATTAGATATACATATACATTTATATCACTCGACTTCTCTCGTAAAACGCGTAAATTCCGAAGGATATACCATCGGTGACGGTTTGTCCGAAAGCTCTAATCTGTGATAATCTAGTGGCTTGAAGATAAATAGCGCAGGGGTAGTAAGCAGGCCAGTAACGATGACGTCATGACGGGAACGATTGGGGCTATCAATCACATACACACCCACTGCGTGCTCGTACAGACATAACGACTAAAGAAATTGTGTGATGTTTTTTTACAGCGCAATTTTTTTTTAAGTTTTGATGTGTTTATTTTGATTGATTTTCTATGTTTATATTTAAAATAAAATTTTATCTTGAATGATTGGTCAAAAACGGAAAGGTCATAAATAATCGGATACCCAGACATGCATGTATGAAACAATGTTATGAATCTGCAGAAAGCGAAACAAGTACTTATTCATTGATCGCGAAGCCTGGCGATCTGTTCTGACTACGCCGTTAGGAATACAGCGTGAAGTTATATAGATATATGTTTTTTAATATTAATAACTAACTGTGCCCTGAGGTTTCGTCCGTGACTTAATTCGATCCCCAGTGTTACCTATTAATAAATTTTACATATTGTATAAAAATTTGTCCAATTTGTTGGCATTTATGATTACTACTCCGCTCTTCTGGGTAGTAGCGTGATAGCATATAGCCTTCCTCGATAAATTGGCTATCCAACACATAAAAAATATATTCAATTCGAACTACTAGTTCTAGAGATTAACTCGTTCAACCGAACAAACAAACTTCAGTTGAATATACTTGAAATAAAGTTTGTGTTAGTAGAACTCTGCTTACCTTTTCGATCATAAATTACTTACAACAAAATATAAAACAAAGTCACCATAACACGTACAGTCATGCAGATAATCGTCTTCTTCCGTTCCGTTCCCGAGACGCGAGTGACAAATGGACGTACACCGCAAATTGAGTTTGGATGCCTCCAGACGGTTTAACGTTTAATCATTCTACAATTCAGACGTTTACTTTACTTGCCACAAAAGAATTTTCGTGTGATTTTTGACCAACACTTTTTTTCACGATTGTATTTCACTAACTTTTGAGCGGGGCTTTACTCGTGTAAGTGTCATTTTGCAAAATATCTCCATCCATTATCATTATTTTTCTAAAGTTCCCAAATATCTCTGCATTACAAACTATCAAAACCGTAGCCTTGATTTAAGCTTGAAGGTTTTGCGATACGTCCTCTCTGACTACCCCGTCAAGGATACAGCGTGAAAATAGTAGTAGTAACATGTACTTAGGCTATTGCCGTGTTCAAAAGGAGATTTGTCTAGATATAGCCTAACCACACGTGGCGACCTGCTGTTGAAATTTTTCAAGCCTTCAGAGGCCTTCAACTTGGCTTAACGACTGCCATGTTAGTAGTAACCGGGACCTACGACTTCACGTGCCGTCTGAAGCACGGAAACGCTGGTAAACGGTTACCCTTCTTAGGACTAACGATCACTACGTGATCTGTTACAGAACAGTGAACTAAACAAAACAACAACCGGAGCCAAACCGACTACTACCACACAGTCCCTACTTTGTCTATGTATAATATGTATGTATTTAGAAATATATAAGTATGTATATCAGTTGTCTAGATCCCATAACACAAGCTTACTTTGGGCTAGAGGGCATAGTGTACAAAAAAATGTCCCACAATATTTATTAATATTTTTTGTCTAGGGCCGGATGCTCTGGGTAACTCCTCGGGGATGTACAGTATTCACAGAGCAACATAAAAAATGTCTTTATTTTGCATAGACCATTTTACAGGCGCCTACAAAATTTCATACACTAAATCTAAAGATAAATTTAAAATATTTAAAGTGACCACCGCGCGGTTCGGAACGCGGCCCACCTGAGAAGGACCGGCAAGAAACTTATGAAGGCTTTTTTGATGGCCTATTTACAATTTAATACTATTTCACTTTACCAGCAGATCATTTCCAGGCGTCCCTGTCTTGCAAATAGTCATTACCGGCGTAATAACCTTTTTTACAAAGCTTGTCTTTAATTTACGAAACCAACGAAACCATTAATACTCTTTATTTTAACTTCTACTAATCCTAGCCGAATTTCCATTACTGTGACACCTGTAATCCAGGATATAGATTCTTTATTGTATTGGCTATAGAGCCAATGATCAAGACCATTAAAGTTATACCGAGTCCCAGGAGAAGTTAGAATGTATTGGAACATCGAATTAACTGCCTCTGTGGCGCGGTGTGGTACGGAGTGTATTCGACTGCTACGCAAGAGGGGTTCGATTCCCACCCAGGATAAAACTTTGTGTGATAAGCACGATGGTTTATTCTGTGACTGGGTGTTATTTATTTATATGTATGTTTTTGAAATATTTAAATATGTTAATCAGTTATCTGGTTACCATAGTACAAGCTCTGCTTAGTTTGGAATCTGATGGCGTTGTGTAAGTTGTCCCAACGATATTTATTTATTGATTTATGCATCGAAATTAATCAGAAGATTATTTGAGGGACTTTTTTTAGGTATGGAAATCCTTATGGATGCTATGCCAGTCTCCTTCCGACTAAAACCACATTTTTCCTTCCATCTGTCTATAGCCGAGTATAGTATAGTATTTTCCTTCCATCTGCTATTTCAATCGTGTCGAAACAGAATCGAAATCGTCCTTCAATAGAAAGCTACCAGTACAATTTGCCAGTTTTTCGTAGTCTATTATTGCAATCGTAATCCAATAGACATCTATCGGTCCGCCGATAGAATTTTACTAACACGTACCGCGCCAGTGGCCGCTGGTCAGTTGCATTTTTGATAGTCTACTAACATTTTGATAGCTAAAAACAGCGATTCTGGTTCTATTCTACTGCTTGTCAATAGTAGACTCGGCCTCCTGGGAGTTGGAAAAAGAACGTAACTCTTGAACGCTGCGTCGTGGCTAAGTCCAAGCCGGACATCGCCAAAACAAAAAAAAAAAAAAAAAAAACTCTTGAACGTCTGACGTTTTCTTTTGCAAAGCGCATCGTCATCCTTTAGCTCGTCAAGCTATAACTTTAGGTCTATTTATCTAAAACCTCTAAAAAGTTCTAGTATTAACTGTAACGCCCTGAAAGTCTTAGGGATCTAAAATAAAAATTCTCCTGTTATTGATTATCTATACAATGTTATTTCAAGCCCGACAGCATAATATTTTACTACCCGCGCGCACACACACGAGTCCGACGTACACACATTCATAAAAACACACACACATGGAAATATGTAACTTAAGTGTGGGAACTACACATGTGAGGGTTAAGAAAAATACTCGTGTCGCGGGCTTTTCTCGGGAATAAAAGTGGTGTTGAGAAGTTTTGACACTTTATTTCTGTTTTTCTTTTTAAAACTTCTTAGGACTATCAATTTTATATTAATACTAGCTGACCCCCCGGCTTCGCTCGTGATATACTTTGAGTCTACGTCGCATCTCGTCGCTTGTAAAAATGTATGAAAATATGCCTGATTTGTTGGCATTTGTAACTACCGCGTCACTCTTTTGTGTAGTAGCATGATGTTATATAGCCTTTTGAACACAAAAACATTTGCGAGCGTACCATGCTTCGGAAGGTACGTTAAGCCGTTGGTCGGGATAGCCAGTAACATGGCAGTCGTTTGGCTAACGTTGAAGGCCTTAAGGTCGGCTTGAAAATTTTCAATAGCAGACAGTCACAACCTGCGTCTGTCTATTTCAACACGGCAACGGGCTCACCACATATTGCATGGGACAGGAATACACACGGTGAAAAGTGGGCGTATAATATGCTTCTGCCACCCCTTAGGGGATAAGGCGTGATTAATAAACAAACGTGATAATAAACCCACCAAAATGTTCTAGACCTAAGTCTGGACCTCATTTGCATGTGGTGCACCGGTTGAGAAGGAAATGAGGCTCTGAAGCAGGTACCTTACTGAAACGGTGAGAGGACACTTGTTCCAAATACGACACTAAATTCTAACTACACCCTGCATCCATTACAAAACGTATTTTCTCCTCCATTCATTCCATTACAAAACCTAGATTCCTAATCAAGGCAGGGTCTAGAAACTGGGTAAACGTTAGAAGGACGAAGCAGATTTTAAATTGTTTCCAATTAGATGAACGAACACAAGTGCGGTTTAAAAAGTTGAACTTTTTAGACAGCGCCATCTAGTCCAAACTAAGCTAATATCAACTTGTAAATACTTTTATTTTTTTAAATATATACCATATTACCTATATGTATATATAGGAAACATTAAAACTCCAAAACATACATCTATTTATTCCGACCCAAGATTCGAACCCACGATCTCAGAGCGGTAGTCGTATAAACAAAAAAATGTCAACTCAAGTCGTTTCCACGCCACTAACAATTTCTCTCGTACATACGTATAAGGCTTCAACGTCACACATGCGTTCGCTTTTCTCTTTACACCTACCTAGCAAGACAGAGAGGGTGAACTAGTTTAGGACTAACATTTTATATGTTGGCTGGGTCAGGGATATAAAATCGTTTTCTAGACATGTACATAGATATAAACACAAAGTTGGTATGTATGAACGTTACTGAAAGCATTACATATCCCGTATAAGCAGGAATTATGAGTCTTGAAATAATAAAACATTTTATTTTTCCCAAATATAACTATCTTCACGCTGTATTCTGTAGTCTGAGGGGACAGATCACCAAGCTACGTGATTCATACATACTTCTTTCACTTCCTGCAGATTCATTTATCGTATCATTCAACCCCGTCTGTTTTCCACTTTTTAGCTATCTGCTCACGTGGTCTTCATATTTAAATAATACCTGAATCAATTGCAGAGTAAAATGCTTACTTTACGGATGCTCAGAACATTATGTAAATGTAGAAGCCATAATCTTGACGTTCATTAGTGTTACTTTGTGACCTACGCGAATAAAGATATTTTCATTTTATCTTAGCCTATTTCCAGTTGGTTCCAATCTGACAGTTAATGTAAATGTAGAAGCAATAATCTTGACGTTCATAAGTGTTACTTTGTGACCTACATGAATAAAGATATTTTCATTTTATCTTAGCCTATTTCCAGTTGGTTCCAATCTGACAGTTAATGTAAATGTAGAAGCAATAATCTTGACGTTCATAAGTGTTACTTTGTGACCTACATGAATAAAGATATTTTCATTTTATCTTAGCCTATTTCCAGTTGGTTTCAATCTGACAGTTAAGGTAAATGTAGAAGCAATAATCTTGACGTTCATAAGTGTTACTTTGTGACCTACATGAATAAAGATATTTTCATTTTATCTTAGCCTATTTCCAGTTGGTTCCAATCTGACAGTTAATGTAAATGTAGAAGCAATAATCTTGACGTTCATAAGTGTTACTTTGTGACCTACATGAATAAAGATATTTTCATTTTATCTTAGCCTATTTCCAGTTGGTTTCAATCTGACAGTAAATGTAAATGTAGAAGCAATAATCTTGACGTTTATAAGTGTTACTTTGTGACCTACACGAATAAAGATATTTCATTCATTTTATTACTACGCGCAACGACTTGCTAGCTATTCTATGCTGGGAAAGTGAACCGCTTTTGATGCCATCTACTTTTCCCAGGTCAGCATTAAAATGCTAATTACTCCATTAGTGTCATGACAGTTCGTATAACAGATTTTACAGTGTACTGTAAACGGTCACTGTGTTGTAGATCTAATTCTTGTACTGACATAGGATGGCCCTTTCTGGTATTTACGTTTATAGGCGTTTTCGTGCTTTACCGGCACGTTAATTCATAGGTCTCGGTTGCCAGTAACATGGTAGTCTTTAAGCCAAATTGAAGGCCTTTTCGGCGACTTGTACTCTATGCCTCTGTACATTTTCAACATGTCAATAGGCTACCCACCTCTACCTTCAAGAAAAATGAAAAACGTTATGTGTCTCTATGTGGCACCATAATACGAGATGTATGTACTCGTATTTGTACAAAATAAAAATACTATTAAATGACTTTTTGTATCGAGTGTCGACCATTTCTATCTCTCATGTACAGATCAGCAATTATCTCTCAGATCTGAAGTTCTACGTAGGACTTAAGAAAATCGAAAACTGTAGGGTTTTAGGAATCCCATGAAAAAAATAAAATCTAAAACGAACATTAAACATCATTGAGCTCCACAATACTGGGTATAACGCTCAGATTCTGATGATTATTAAAGCCACTGAAATTGACATACATACATTTATACATATTGTCACGCCTTTATCCCCGAAGGAGTAGACAGAGGCATACTATACGCCCACATTTCACCGTATGCATTTTTGTCCCAAGTAACAGGTGGTGACCCCATTGCCGAAATTTAATTAAAATAAAATTATTTCTCCAACAGCACTGTCAACAGAAAGATGGCCTGGCATACGCCGCGTGGTCAAGACCACGGGGCACCATGGCTATCAAACAAGGCTATGAGGTGAGAGTTGTAGTCTAATTTTGTGTTGTGGTTTAAATCATAGATGTAGTATTCAACTTTGGTTTTAGTACTTATAATTTTGTGGCCTTAGAATATACATATAACTAGCTGTGCCCCTTCGGCTTTGTCTGTGTCATACTTCAAACAACCATTGCACTACACACCTATAACCTATGTGTCAACTTATCCCTTATTTTTCCGTAACATCAGTAGGATCTCATTCTTAAGGTTCGAAATCCAAAAATCATGAAACAGGTCTTGTAAAGATTATCTATACTGAAATTGAATGACATAGTTTTTATTTTTTATCTCCATTATTAACCTCGTTTCACCCATTAGAGAACGAAAAATACCTTATTAATAGATCTCTCTACATCACAAAAGAAAATTACTGTATCAATTTCATGTTTCTGTCTTCAATAGTTTCAGCTGGACTTCTGATGAGTCATTCAGTCAGTCATTCAGTCTTTATATATATAGCTAGATTATCTTTGTGTTTGAAACTGTTGAGTTTGTAATTTATAGTTATGGTTTTAGTGTACAACTATGTTTTTCTGTTCCGTGGTCTTAGTACCTATTATACAACTGTGGTTTGAGTCTACACTTATTATTGTACAATTATTGTAGAATTTTTAAATTTAAGTGTTTAGTTTTATAAGTTAACTAGGTGACCCCACGGCTTCGCCTGTAACATACTTTGAACTTCCGTCGCTCCTATTTATTCCCGTCGCTTATAAATTCTATCAAAATGTATTAACAATAGCCCGATTTGTCGACATTTATGATTACAAGCCAGTGTTTACTGACATAAGCGCGTTCGACCAAACAATGTTTTCAGCTTTATAAATTATCTATAGTAAAATATAAAGCTGAAGAGTTTGTTTGTTTGGTTGAACGCGCTAATCTCAGGAACTACTGGTCGGATTTGAAAAATCTTTTTGTATTGGATAGGCGATTTATCGATGAAGGGTATAGGCGGAGGTTATGAAGAGCGGGATAATCAATTAGTTTATAATAATAATAGTAATAAAGTTGACATCTTGAATTGAATTACTTTAAACCATATATAAATAAATAATAAAAGTTATAATACTAGCAGGTGTAGTCAGTATTGATAATAAAAATAACATAAACAGGTAATATTTTTATCCGTCTGAAAAAAAGCGCGGTCAATCCTTACCCACTCGCACAGATTAGAAAATCAACACAAGTATTCGTGAGGGCAAGAGTTCCCCACGCAACCTCGGGTAGTATGACAAAAGACGTTCATTTGCAACTGTCTGTCGCAGCGGCACGCCCATGTTCGTTATTTTGGTCTCGCGTTTCAGTGTAAAGCTGGCCAGATACAGACAGTATAACTTGGGACTAATTCCATCCGCATTCCCATTACTGTGACTCCAATAAACCAGGATCTACAGCAATGACCAAGACCACAAAGTTACACCGACCTCAATATCGGTGAAGTCCCAGGAGAAGTTAGCATGTCTTAGAACCCGCGACGAAATTAATATCAAGATATGAGTAAGTTTGCAAAATGAACGTAACGACTGACAGTATAACTGACATAATAATGATTCAAGTAGTTTGTTTTTTTTTACGTTTTTTTTAATTATTTGAATTCAAGTAATACCCAAGGAGGGTTGCTGTCAGGATGGCGGCCGACCATAAAATCCAAGCCAAAACATTTTGCAGTATGGAATTTAAACATACTGCGCCGACCCCCAGTAAATTGGAAACAAGGCAAGAGGATTATGATTTGAATTCAAGTAATATTCATACCATATAATGTAAATCCCATAGAATTCGTAAAACAGGAGAAATGGCATGCCGGAACATTTGTGTGTCGCCCCGACATTCTCAACAATAAAGTACGTATCAAATACGATTAAAACCTTCACTTGTCCTAGAATCGCGTACCATAGACATTATTCATGGCTTTCGAAGGTTTAAAATTCAGTTTTTACATAAAAACGCTGTACTTTAAACAAACTTTAATGGAGATCAAAAGAACAGTTTTTGTCCGACGCACCATTTGCAAATAATCTTGAGCACGTTAAGAATGTGGCAGCGACACACAAATGGCATTTTTCTTGTTTTTACGATTCCTATGCTTCTGGGGGCCAAGTCTACTATTTCAATCGCGTCAGAAAAGAATCGTAATCGTCGCACAATAGAAAGCCACCGGTACAATTTTGAATTTTGTCTGTAGTCTACTATCACAATCGTACTCCAATAGACTTCTATCGGTCTAAAGTAGCTAGTTTACATATCTAGTAGCTTTTTTGACAGCTAAAAACAGCGATTCTGGTTCTATTCTACGGCTTGTCAATAGTTGACTCGGCTCTCTGATTAACAGACAAGGTAACAACACAAAAGCCTTTACAGGGTTAATAGGATTGACAACGGTCACTCCCAATAATGCCATAAATGAAAATCCAAAAGATAGCTTAACTTAGCCAAATAAAAAATAAATACAGGTAGTAACTGGAATCACCATGAGATAAAAAAAGGTTAGTCCTTCGCAATCATGTCGCTTGCAACAGTGCCTAAATATTTGAAACATATAACCTGTAATCAAAAGATATTATTCAATGGAATGAGTGAGAAACAATTGACGAAGAATTATTATATTTTTAAGGAACTATTTCCGCAAAATATAATAATTCCTTAAAAATATAATAATTCCTTAAATCAAGGTAGAACTAGCTTACATATGATGACCACGTGAGCAGATTGCTCAAAAACGGAAAAGTCAGAATCAGAAGTACTCTGATACCCAGACGAACTCTGTATGAAACGATTAATGAATCTGCAGCAAGCAAAAAGTATGCCTGGATCGCCAACCTGGCTATTTATCCTCTCTGACTACGCCGTCAAGGATTATTTCACCGAGGACGACTTCTAAAAATCGACGGTATAAAAAAAAATCGTACCAAGACATTATTAACAAAAAAACAATCGAAAATCTCCTCGTTTTTGGAAGTCGGTTAATAAATAGTACATTATTGCAAAGGCCGGGAAATAATCAATTGCAGGTCGAGTATGAGTGTGAAGGCTAAGCCGTAGGCGAGGACTTCACTAATATGAGACAGGCAATTGCCATTCCGGCCGAGGCATATACGAGTATAGTGCTATTCTCAAAAGAATGCATGAAAAAAAAAACAAAAGTACTATACATTTAATTAAATTCATATTTAAAGTCACAGTAGCCATATTGGGCAATTACCTACTAGAAGAAGAAAATCTTTTAGATTTTTTTAGTGGATTATACGCAGCAAGAAAATCTAAAAAAAACTGCCGCGCTGAGCTCTAAGGTTTGATTCCCGGGTCAGAACAAATTTTTGTGTGATCCGTAAATGTTTGTTTCGGAGTTTGGGTGTTTCCTATGTAGGTATAATACATATTAGTATATATTTAGAACTATTTAAATTTCTTTATCAGTCTTCTAGATCTCATAGCACAAGCTTATAGCTTAGTTTGGGCTAGATTGTGCTGTGTGAAAATGTGTCCGAAAATATTTATTTATTATTTTTATAACACGTTACGTTTTTAACACGTTTATAACACAACTTTAATGTCCCAAACTCCAACACTCCCACCCATAAAACAAGATTAATGCACTTATTTTAGAACGTAGTAGATATATGTAATTACAGTAAGCGTCCGCTGAAGAAGAATGAGAAAAGAGATTCAATCAAAATGTATCTAATAGCCCCAGCACGCCGTTTCATACAACATTGCTTGTTGCGTGTTGTTATGTTCCAAATTCAAAAACGCTCCTGCAATGAATTTCATTTTCTCTGTCCGTAAATGCTGTGCTTCGCGTATTCTTTTTTCCAAATAATGACAGTATTTCCATGCAGGTCTGAGAAAAAACCATTAGTTGCTTCTTTTAACCCTAAAAAAGCGAATCGAAAAACACACTAGTTGTTTGTTACCCGAAGCAGTTTACGTCGAAACTCCCATTAAACGTCGATAGATGGCGCTGTACTTAAGAATTCTTCCTAACATAACTTAGTCTGTATCTTTCAGCATTGTACGGCGAAATATAAAACTTTTGAGCAAAATTTTGACCTATTTATTTAGAAAATTGCATTTGGTTATGTGATTTAGAAGCATGGCGGTACATGATATTACTTACTTTGTATTTTAAATTCAGTAAAGAGATGCATTGAGAAATTCAAATTATTTTTCATTGGACTTATACTTTGTAAAACTTAAACTCATCTCTCATCTCCACAGCATTCAACTTACTTTCATGCATCTTCTGACATACTCAAGTTTCACTACACTGCTTCTTTTAGGTTTTTTTCTATTCTTTTTGCTTATTTTTTTATTAAATATCTATACTTCTATAATTATTTATTGTTCAACCGCTTGTGACCCCGCTGACTCAGTGTTCTGTAAACGATCACTGAGTTACGCAACTTTCACTATGGCTGGTCCTCGGATGGGTGTGGTCACCCACTTTGTGGCACTTTGTGGCATTTACATTTGCGAGCGTTTCCGTGCTTCGGAGGGCACGTTTAGCCGTTGGTCCCGGTTGCCAGTAACATTAGCAGTCGCTTCCGAGCGCGAGTTTAAAAATTGACTCTCTGTCTTTCTGTTTGTTTTCGATAATCTCCGAAACAGCTGGACCGATTGTAATAAAACTTTAACAGACAGATTGCTGATGTTTTAAAAAATAACTTAAGCTACATTTTATCCCTGTATTGTTACTGAAACAAACACTTCGTAGGTAAAACCGAGGGGCATCCACTAGTTTACAATATAATTATGACTTAGAGATATCGGCAACTAATATTAATTATATCCCCACATAGTTACAGTGCAACAATTCAACCCTAAACTGCGTGTGTGTTTAATACTAAAATTTAATTTCACATCCCGCCACCAGAGGGCGTTATCTAAACTAAATTAATTCACGACGAATACCGACCTCCGGATAGTTGATGATTTATGCTCAATAGTTTTGGGATCACAGTTTTAGATTAGAAATACGAATATTTTGCTTTACGGTATTGCCGTAAAATAATAATTGAATGGAATTGAAGAGAGTCTCGGTGCCGTATGTGGTAGTGTATGCCTCGCTGAGCTGAGGTCCCGGGTTCTATTCCCGAGTCGGAAGAAATATTTGTGTAATCCGCAAATTGCAAAATCCGCAAGTAACATGGTAGTCGTTAAGCCAAGTGGAAGGCTTTATGGTTCGATAACTTCCAACAGCTGGTCGCCACAGTCTTAGCCTGTCCATTTCAACACGGCCTGTTTACGGACTTATTACTGTTACTACATATTTTGTAAATTGTATTGGTCTCAAATAGATGCTATCTGAAAAATAGAAGGATAAACAGCTAACACAACCAACGTGCCTCAAATGGTCACCATCTTCAGAATTGTAGCGTACACGCAAGCGGGGTTACGAGCTTTTCTACAAAACCCGAATATAATTACCATAAAAATAATAAGAAGCAAACTCCACAATAATTATATTACATTAACAAGATATAATTAATGAATTTAATTTGATGAATGAGTACCTATCCTACTAATATTATAAACGCAAAAGTTTGTAAGTATGGATGTTTGTTACTGTTTCACGCAAAATACTAAATGGATTTTGATGAAACTTTACAATTATATAGCTTACACATCAGAATAACACATAGGCTATTTTTTATCCCGGGAACAAGTTTGTGTGGGCAACGGGAACGGGAAAACTTCACCACGCGTGAGGAGCCGCAGGCGTCAGCTAGTATTATGTATATATTAGCTATTATATTAACTTGACGCCTACAACTACCAGTTAGTTACCACCATTATATTTTTTTTCCAAAGGTTGCCTGGCAGATATTGCATTAAGCCGCCCATTGTATTGCCATTTTGTATCAAATTTCTATTTTATAATACTGTCTTGGCGTACAATAAAGTGTTATACTGTCTTGGCGTAAATAAATATAAGATGATATCTTCTATGCATAAACTAAACAGCAATTATAATAACAAATCCGTATAAATCTAGGGTAAAATGAAACAAATTACTTAAACACGCTCCGGACAATGGGTTCATTAGTAACGAATGATTTGTCCCGACGGCCTCCCTGAATTATGACCGTTCGACCTCTTACTTAGTTAAAATATTAGTTTTAGTATGCCCCGTGACATTCGCAGGGTTAATTTTTGGAATGTTATAGAGCTGTTGCAAACTAAATTGCAGCTTTTTTATTTTTAATATGCTTTGATACTAGTACTATCGCCTCTGGCTTCACTTGCGTCGATAAAATATTACATACATACATATTGTCAAGCCTTTATTCCTGAAGGGGGTAGGCAGAATATATACTATTTAATTTCACCCACCTTTTATCGTATGCAGTTTTCTCCCACGTAACAGGAGGTGAACCCATTCCATATTGACGTGGACTTAAAAAAAATATTAAATATTATAAGACATTATTAACACAGCATCATTTAACACGAATTATGCTATTATACACTTGTATTATGAAATCTAGACAACTGATATATGATTAATATTACACATTGGAATTTTAAACAGAAATTTGTTTAATTTGGCTGAAGGGGTTTACAGGAATTTAGGAATTACGGGTGCAAGTATTCGTATAAAATTAAAAATAATAATTTACTCTACTTGAGAACTCCGTCTTAATGGACAACGACACTGATCGTATCGCATCCTAATGACAAGTCTCGATTGGATTTAAACCTCTAGTGCTCGCATTCTCCTTTATGCATTATGAAAGTAACTGTGAATCTCTTATATTAGCCGTTTATTTCAATGTCTTAGGTTATTTTAAAACTATATTCAGAGTAAAAAAAAAATATTTTACAGTATATAATTATTTTCAGAGCAACGCCAATAACCGAGTAATTAGCTGTGTAAAAATAAAATAATTATTGTGACTGACAAACGTGATAAGTATTTCTAAATTGTGTCTGCTCTATATCAATATTCAACCCGTTCAAGTGCTAGGGGTAGTTTTTGCATTCCTGGCGGAGTAAGTCAAATGCCCTCAGTCAAGATCTAAATAAGAGTAAAGTGACATACGGACTCTGAAAATATTCAACCGAACATTCCCTTACGAAATATTTTTTTTTTGCCGGAAAATAAACATTAATAGAATGGAATTATTTGCGTAACAATTCACCAGATTAGCCCTTTCACGTTTCTATAAATTCTATTAAAATTTTAAATGTTTATATTTATATAACATTTAATACAATAAATTCTATTGATACTTCATCATACATTTTATCAAGATTAGCCCATAGTTCCTATTTACAAGGTGGACCTGCTCACAAAATCAACGCTGCGTCGTTCAACGCAGTCATTACCCATCGCATTGTATGGACTAACATCACACACACCTAGCCGCATTATCTAATCTAGTGCTGCACGCAAATGCACGCAATATCGCTGCAAATTTTCATAAAAATAGTGTTTTCTTTCTATTCTTTTCTTTTCTTTCTTTCTTTCTTTTCTTTCTTTTCTTTCTTTTCTCTCTTTAGTTTCTTTTCTTTCTTTTTTTTTAAACGCGATGAGTTCGTTTCTCACGGTCCATGGAGCGCGCGCGCGAAAGCACAATTAAAATAGAAAATGGAAAAATATTAAAAAATACCATTAATAAGTTTGCCATCTTCTAAGTCCGTGTGTCACCTACAAGATGATTTATCCGACCACAGCCCCGACTCATTGTCGTCTCAAACTGACCACCGGCCCCTGCGTTATTTATTGTACAGACTTTACTTTTGATTTGTGCTACTCGTAAATTGTCTATTAAATATAATATAGTTTTGGTAATTTATTACAAGTACGGATATACTCACAAATTTTCACGGACATTCTAATCTATACTAATATTATGAAGAGGAATGATTTGTAAGTTTGTTTGTAATGAACAATAGGCTCTAAAATTACTGGGCCAATTGTAAAAAATATTTCACCATTAGAATGCAAAATTTTTAGTGAGTTCTGTACGAAATTTCGAAAAGGAAAACTTCACCACGCGAGAAAAGCTGCGGGCATCAGCTAGTTTATAATATTTATTATATTATAGGCTACAGTGACTACTTTCCATCCGGTGGACCGTATGCTTGTCTGCCACTTCAATGGTATAAAAAACTTAACTTAACTTACTTAACTATCTTCACGCTGTATCCCTGACGGGGTAGTCAGAGAGGACAGATCAGCAGGCATCGCGATCCATGCATACTTCTTTCGCTTCCTGTAGATTCATTTATCGCTTCATACATGCACGTCTGGGTATTCGTTACGTTCCTTCCGTTCTTGAGCAATCCGCTCACGTGGTCTTCATATGTAAGTCTCGGTCTACCTTGACTACGTCAATCGTTCCTCGCTCATTCGTTGAACGTGTCCAAACCTACGGAGCACGCCCTTTTCCAGCTTAACGCTGACACTTTAACTCAAACCTGCCATATTGCGTATCACTTCGTTGCGTTTTCGGTCGGCGAAGGTTACGCCGCACAATTTTCGAAGTGATCGCATCTTCACAGCATTCAGCTTACTTTTATGCATCTTCTGACATACCCAGGTTTCGCTGCCTAGCACTGCGTTATGAATCGCTAGTCGTGCTTCTTTTACGATGCTTTGTCGTTTTACTAATTGGGACAAAGCACCGTTAACTTTGTTTCCGGCAGTTACTCGCCGTTCCGAATCACATCTTCCATTCGCGCTAAACATACTCCCTAAATACAGATCTCTTTCAAATACCAGAACCTTAGTTTTACTTGCATTCAAGCGGAGACACTTACTTTCACACTTCTCTTTCATATTAGTGACTAATGCCTGTAGGTCGGCTTCTGATGAGGCCATGAGCACCGGTTCATCAGCGTACAACAGACAATTTACTGTTAAGTCACCCAAATTCACACCCATATCACAATCTTTCAACTTCTGCAGGCAACTGTCCAGATACACTATGAACAGCCAGGCAGACGTGACACAACCCTGTTTGACGCCTGTACAGACGTCGAAAAGAGGTGTCACATTTCCCCCTACTCGCACGCAAGCCTTACAGTCCCTGTATAGCGACTGTATTGCCCGCAGTAGCGAGCCGTCCACACCATATCCGGGCAGCAAGTCCCACAGAGTTTCTCTCACAACGTTATCAAATGCTCTAGATCCACAAAAGCGCAGAAAACCTTCTGGCTAACAGCCAAAAACTTCTCCGCGACCATGCGGAGAGAAAACACTTGATCCATGCAATCTCTTCCACGTCGGAATCCGCATTGAGCTTCCCACAAATACCTTTCAGACTTTTCCTACATTCTTGCCGTTATCACCTTTGTACACACCTTACTAGCTAAGCTGACCAAGCTGATCGCTCAGTAACTGGAGCAGTTTAGCCGAGAGCCTTTCCCTTTTGTAGATAGGTACTACAACTGCTATTCGCCAGTCATCTGGGACCTCACCCGTCCGCCAGCACAAGTTGCATAGCAGACAAAGAGTGTCCCAGACGCGCGACCCACCGTACTTGATCATCTCAGCAGTAACTCTGTCTTTTCCCGCAGCCTTACCACATTTCATACTTCTTATCGCTTGTTCAATCTCCTTCATACTAATGACTTCAATGACACCACGATTCGGAGCGTCACAGTGAGCTCCACTTCCCGATGCGGCATCTCTGTCCTTACTTGCATACATCCTTCCATAATATTCACTCTATCTCTGCAGGACGTCAGTTTGTTTTGTTAGGACATCGTTGTCAACACTAAGCACTTTATTCATACTGCAGATTGTCGAACAACTCCGAGTCTTGCCTACCTCTTTCAAGAAGAGCTTGGCATTATCTCGGAAATTGGACGACAACCTTCCGTCCGCTTTCATTCTGCACCTTTCACGAGCTTCCTCTATCAGTGCCTTAGTGTTAACCTTATGGTATAAAAAACAGTGTATAGATATAGTATTTTATATAAAAATAATTACATAACATAATTTTCTTTCTGTTTCAGGCTAAGATGAGCACAGGCGATGGCACAATCGGCCATCAAAAGGCAGATGACCGTCTTGGGCACCATCAGTCCATGAGTCAGATGCTGTATGGTGCTGGACTGGGACCTGGGCGATCAGGTATGGCCAATGGACATACATATGTAATAATAATAATTTTAATAATAAATATAATAAACCCCTCGAGGACAGTCGTTATCTTTTATAGGATTAACGCAACCCTATGAGGGCATAGTAGATTCGCTTTTTGAGTCATCCACTTTCTGATATCAACAAAAAATGTATCAGTAAGTTATTGAAAAGCTCACATCCGTAGGGCAGCTTGTGGCGAGCTGAATGTGCGTGGCTACACATCGGTCCCGATTCCTCAGAGTTTTGTTGCCCTTCTGCACCGGTTAGGATTTAATGGCCTAACGGGAGAGCAGTGAGAGTGCTACTCCCGGGAGTGCAGCAAATCTCAACTCTGGCTTGCCTTAATTGGCCGGTTAGAGGGAGGGAGCCAGAGCTATATGCTCGGGGGTGGAAGTGTCATTTTCAAGGGCATAACTACGGGGAAGCCCGCTCCGGGCCTGTCCCGCGAAGGTGAAACCGGCGCCGCACCGCTCGACACCCCAAGCCGCTCACACCGGTGTTGCCTCCTGTCGCCTTACAGGCTTTTCTTGCCTATGGCGATTGTATAGGGGGCCCATCTAATGAGTTGGCGAGTCACCGTCTGCCAATATTTTGATGATATTATATTAAAATGGCAGACGCAGTTTTCATCCATAGTTCAAGTCACCCAGTACATTTAACCTCCAACTCAATAGCCCAATAGTAGTTTGCATATTGTACAATAGTTTAACTCCCATTGGAGATGGTCCATTACCGTTCTTCTACATAAGGCGGACGTGGATTGCCTGCAGTGGGGGTCCCATTCCCTGTTACATTAAAATTCTCAAAGGGCCTCTGCGTGTTGGACCACTATGTCTCCACCTATGACCGGGTATCTTCGTAAGAAAAAAAAAAGGAGATACCCGAGAAGAAGAGACAAATATAATAATAAATATTGTTGGGACAACTCACACAACGCCACCTGATTCCACACTAAGCAGAGCTTGTACTATGGTAACCAGATAACTGATAAACTTACTTATATATTTCTAAATTCATACATATTATAGATAAATAACACCCAGACACAGAATGAACCATCGTGCTCATCACACAAAGTTTTATCCTGGGTGGGAATCGAACCCACGACCTCTTGCGTAGCAGTCGAATACATCCAACGTGCCACAGAGGTAGTCAATAATAATTTATTTGCATAGAATGTAGGTAATTACTATAAGGTGGCCTAGCAATTATTTAGTTCCCGGATACATTCTGCCCGTTTGGCATACAAATATTTAGTTAGGTCTTTACAGTTGGATATAATATGTCTATGCAGTTAGTACAAACAAACTATTGCATTTCTTTAAATTTTTCTCTTGAGATACACACATAATCTCAAGATAGGTATAAGATATGTCTCTTTTAGTGGCGAAATAATATCGTATGCGCCTACCGATGCCGGTTTGAATTTCGGGTCAAAATAAAAATATTTGTGTGATTCACAAATTATTCTCTCTTAGTTTACGAAAATATAAATGTATATAGTGCGAAAGTAAAGGATAGGAGGAGTCAGGATAGACTGAGATTTATATATGTGAGGACCACGTAAGCAGATTGCTCGAAAACGGAAAGGTGAAAAGTATTATACTACCCAAACGTGCATGAATGACGGGATTAATGAATTTGCAGGAAGCGACAGAAGTATGCATGGATCGTGAAACCTGGCGATCTGTCCTCTCTGGCTACATCATAAGGGGTACAGTGTGAAGATAGTTATGTTTATCAGTTGTCTAGATCCTATAACACCAGCATATATTTGCTTAATTTGGGTAAGATCTTGGAAGTCAGTCAAACTATCCTGGTGCATCTGCTGAATGACAGGTGAAGCTCTAACATAGGCACCTGTTGGATGTTTAAATGACAATTACTTATAAAGCACAACTACCTCTAAAATCCAATTAAAATGGAGGAGGTCGTTATAGGCTGGTTGAAAACGGGATCTGAAGCTGAGAGAGGTCTTATTACCCGAACCCCCTAAAGAAGCGGGTTGAAACCCGAACCCCCGAAGACAGCGTTGGCAGATAATGTCTGTCAGGAGCTCTGGGGCTATCCTTCCGATGGATCACCCGGAAGTCGTGGCCATATGCAGATAGAAGGGCACCATAAGGTTTTAGTAGGTAGGAGTTCGGCATAGCATCCATGAAGTATACCCCATGTAAAAAAATATATAGATAGATAATTATTTATTGCACACCATTACATACAGTACTTTCAGGACTTAAAACTACAAGTGAAATTACAATGGGCGGTCTTATCGCTAAATCTATGATTATGTATTATATTCTATGAGTATCGATAAATCAAATAGTATGAGTTCTTATGCAGGACTATTTGTAATTTTGTACTAATCCTGCTGACGACCAGAGTGGTACTGCAAAACTATTAAATCCCTCAAAATTATTGTTAAAGGCCTACGTACAGTATTGAACTGCGAGTACTAAGATAGATAGCTTTAATTGTACAACTACCAATAGCATATTCACACTCTTCTTTCAGGCTCATCATCATCATCTCCAGTGGGTGGTACAAATACTGGGAGTGGGCTACTGGTGGTTCCGCAACCACTAGGCAAAGGCCCCACTAAACTGCAGCCGCTACACGCCCACGCGAGAAAGTACCACTGCAAAATGTGTCCGCAGGTTAGTGGCTTAAAAAGTCCGCCATATGTATAATTGTATTTCCATAGCAGCAGACAGTACAACAAGAATCTTCTACTAGTAGCTTTTTCTACTAGATATAAAACATCAATGGAGAAATTATAAAAAAAATGCAATATGGTATACGAGTATAGTCGATAACATAAAAGATATAATAAAAGAATAGGAAATACGCTGTTGTGAACAAGCATTTTTCTGAGCAGGCAACCCGAGGGTCACTTTCGAATCCCTGCTGTCTATGATAGAAGCCGTCAAATACGGATGGTCGTCCATGTTTTATATCAGGTGGCGCCAATTTGACGAGACCATTATAAAAAAAATATGTGTAAAATAGTGGTAAGATTATTTTAAAACAAAATAAATCTTACTTTAAAACAATGTTACTCTTATAATATTGTTTAATATTGCTTTTTAATATTGTTTTTAAACTCTTAGTTTTAAAACAATATTACGCGTATATTTTGCCGATAACCCTAGGACGTCCTCCTTCCGCTGGACAAATAGTTAGGGATCGTGTGGAATGTGGAAATCTGTCCGAATTTGACGTGACATCCATTACAATTTCCTTACGTTAACAAAGCCTTTACAACCAAATTTATTTAATTTCAAATCCCTAACATTTCAACTTTCAGATAAAAAAAAACATACTACACATCATTTCATCCGTTTCCACTCCTTTAGAAGCTATGATCTTAAGATAGATACAGCATCATAAAGATATTAAACCTAAAATACCTCTCTTTTTATGTCAGGAATGAATCCAAAGTCAGTTATTTTTTATTTAATTTAAAAGGTACCTACATCACCGGCGTCAATAGTAGAATAAAAGTAAAGTAATTTGGTTTGTAATAAAACCTCTTTTTTTTTTTTTTTTTTCAGAATCAGGTATTTGTTTGTGAAACATAGGTAGTACAACAATAATAGATGTCGAATACTATAAAGTCCGCTATGTTTTGTCCCAAGGACGTACAAATATTTTATAAACAGATTTAAACTATATAATAATAATCACAAATTACAATAATAATCACAAATTACAACAAAAAGGTACATTACAACTCAAATAATTTACAATTAAGTCAAAAGAATTCCAATTAAGTCAGTTAAATTACTATAAAATAAATTAAATTTATTTACATAATCGACAATAAATTACATTATATTTTTATTATGCTATGTCATTATCATTAATAAAATCGTCTATTGAATAATAACATTTAGCGATGAGAATTTTAAGAAGCGTACTTTTAAATTTATTGAATGGCTGGTTTTTAATTATGTCAGGTATTTTGTTATATATGGTCTTACCACAAATATTAAAAAAAAAAACAGATAATTTAAAAGATAACGTTACCATAAACAAACAAGAAGTCTGCAGACGTTAAAGCAGTCTTTGTGATAGTGTCAACAAAGATGGTGGCGATATGAAACGATCTTCAATTCATACACGGCAAACCAAACGCGTTTTCTTTGCCACTGTTCAAGTAATACAGTAAAACCATTAATTAATATTTTATTGCGCTAAGTGTATTTAGGTTTATTTATAATATTTGTTTAAAAATATGCGTATTGGTGGTATTTGATGGGAATAAAACTGTTGTACTTGATTAATATTGATGTCAGCAGGTGAATCGCATACTTTTTTGCTACTTTACTCATATACAGGAATCTTAACATAAATCTGCTAAACTAACACATACCTAGCTATAAGCACTCGTAAAAGTGAGGATCCCAAAGTATTCCCCATTTAAAGAAAAATAACTGTTTTTTTTCCACGTCCATTAGGCGGTTTGTCTCGACACTTGCACTTTTTGACTACTGGGTTCCAAGTGGAGGAAAGCTTGTATCCTTCGCGGTTGAAATTGTGATGCTTCTTAATTTCAACCGCCTCACGAACAATCCGAGGGTAGTAACGGCGTTCAGTGGATAGAACTTCTGGTGCATGTAACTCCATCCAGTGATTTGATTTTTTAACCGCGAAGGTGGATACAAGCTTTCCTCCACTTGGAACCCAGTAGTCAAAAAGTGCAAGTGTCGAGACAAACCGCCTAATGGACGTTCGGACGTCGTGAGTGTGGTGTGTCGCGGCCCTAATGACTGATTGTGAATAAGATGTGGGTATCTGAAGAACGTACAAGATGATGACGCCCGCCGCTTTCCCCAGTCTACTCGTGACCACGGCTATTGCAATATAGCCGAAACGTCGAGTGGTGAGAAAAAGTTAAAATGTTACGCGAAAAAGACCCGAAAAACATAAAATGAATAGTATAAGTCGTGTGAGTTTAAAAATATTATGTTTTTTTTTTATTATCATATACATGTTAACAATTCACAAAAACATGATGGTACCACGTAAGCTACAAGTGCTTGTGGGTGGGACCTTTACAATTCAAGATCCATTGTAAATTGCTTCGATAGTGTTTCGTGCCGCAAATACATAAAAGTGTGCGTCTACTTGTGTCGCGTTACAAGTTACACTTCTTTGGCGAAACAATATAAAAATGTGTTTAAAATTTTTATCTTTCGCCTTATCCTACGTTAGTAGAAAAAACTAAAATGTTCACTATAGCTAACTTCAGGGCGTTTAAAAACTACTTTGAATGTAGTTATAAGTTGTCTTGAAAACACATCAACTTCAGGGTGTTAGTTTATAGTAACAGTCTGCGCGCGCATCGACAAAATTTACTCTCATAATTTTTCCCTAACGAGCCAAAAGAATTATAACTTAAAAAAAAGTATTACGCACGTACAACGTTGAACCATCTTATTCTTTTTACAAGTCTTGTTCTGATTTATATTTCTGTATACATCACATATATATTGACCATATTCTGCAGTGCTATGGTGAAATGATAATGAGATACCGACGCCGGCTGTAACTCATCAAAATTCAATTCGTCAACTGCCGTACCGTCAGCAAATATGTCTATTTAATTGTCATAAAGACTATTTTATTTTAAAGAATATTAGAAGCGCTCGTGGCCCCGCGGTCTCAGTGTTCTGTAAACGATCACTGAGTTACGCAACTTTCACTATGGCTGGTTCTCGGATGGGTGACCACTTTGTGGCATTTACATTTGCGAGCGTTTCCGTGCTTCGGAAGGCACGTTAAGCCGTCGGTCCCGGTTGCCAGTAAAATGGCAGTCGTTAAGCCTGGTTGAATGCCTTATGGGCGGCTTGAAAAATTTCAACAGCAGGTAGCCACAACCTGCGTCTGTCTATTTCAACACGGCAATGGGCTCACCACCCATTACGTAAGACAGGAATCCACACGGTGAAAAGTGGGCATATAATATGCCTCTGCCACCCCTTCGGGGATAAGGCGTGATGGATAAAGACTATTTTATTTTTTTTTACTACTTAATTTTTTGTGCTTGTAATCATAAGATAATTATTGTAAGGTATTTTATTTTACTAGGTGTTTTATTATATTAACTTGATTGTTATCCTATCGATGAATAATTTTATAATAAAACTAAGTTATGCAATGTGGATTCGCCCGCTGCAAGCTTTGAACCCACACGCTATATTTAATTGTCCAAAAAAATGAACAATTCTTTCATGGTGGATGTTAACGTCTTAAAGTTCAGGCCACAGCCAGCTAGTGAGTAGAACTGGGCGAACATCGTTCCACTTCTTTTCATACTCATAAAGATCTCCAGGTCCAAGCGACTTCACCTACTAGAGGTGCACCAGCCTTTACAGGGTTGGGAGATTAGGTGGCAGTCACTTCCTATAATGCTGAAAATTTAAAACCTCACCTAAATAAAATTAAACCCAGGCTCCAAATCCAGGTAGGTATTGAAAGTCATTGAGAATACAATAAGATAAAAAAGAAGACAAACAATGCGAAAGAAATATTCAGCTTCGGATGTTAAGGGAGGACGTTATGATTGCGAGGAATAGTTTAAAAGAAATAGTATTTATAATATTGCTTATTGTATATGACAGCGGAGGTACCGCCGAATAGTTCTCAGAAGGATTAACATCAGCCTCGCTGATGTAAATTCTCTCATTACCGGTGCTTATATTCATTTTAATTATTTTTAAAGTCGATCGCACGCTTAGTAATTTTAACGGCGTAAATAGTTCACTTGCCCAAGTTGTAGATTGGTTTACGACCAATAATTTGCTACTAAATGCTAAGAAGACAAAATGTATCAGATTCAGCATGCCTAATGTCAGGAATTGCGGTACAAATATAACATTGAACGGTGATAGGTGTAGAATCAACTGTATTTTTGGGGATCACTTTAGATAGCAAACTGCAGTGGAATGCCCAAATAATGTGTCTTGCAGGTAAACTCAGCTCGGCAGGCTTTGCCGTTAGTAAAGTCAGGCAGCTTACTGATGTGGCAACTGCCAGGCTGGTATACTTTAGTTATTTTCATAGTGTCATGTCTTACGGCATTATGCTGTGGGGCAAAGCAGCTGATCTACAAGTAATTTTTGTATTCCAGAAGAGAGCTATACGTGCAATATATAAATTAAGTGCTAGTGTCTTTTAGAGCAAAATTTAAAGAAATTGGCATTTTAACGGTTGCATCACAGTATATATTTGCAAATATTATGTTAGTTAAACAGAACATACATTTATACAATAGACACAGTGACATACATTCGATAAATACTAGAAATAAGCATAAATTAATTGGAACGCATCATCGTTTACAAAAGGTTCACGACTCTTTTGCAGGAATTGGCGTACGGCTATATAATAAAATTCCTTTAAACATTATGAACCTGCCGTTACATAAATTTAAGGCGGAAATTAAGACACACCTCTTGAAAAGGGCCTATTACACAACTAATGATTATTTGAATGATAAAAATAAATGGAAATGAGTTGCTTGCTCTTCGCTAGAGCTATTTAGGATTCGAATGAATCTTGTGATATGCCTTGAATCTGCATATATATGTTGTATTTTTAAATCTCTACATTATTAATAATTTGTAACGTCTGACAACTAAAGGTTTCTAAATTGGCTGCGTTTAGTCCCGGTATTAACTAATATACAATGTAATTTGAGTTTGTTATTGTGTGAGCACCATGTGGACTTATTTATTTCTTTGAAATTGACATGATAGTTGCTGTGCAGTTATTGAGTATGTCATGCTCGCCCCAGTGTCCTGGCAGTGGTGGCGTATGTATCGGGTTGCCTTATTCCCTATAATACGGTTGAGTCCCTACTCAACCGTGGCTGATATAATGCGTCATACCCGTGAACGGGTGCCGTCTGTTGGGACTGTTCAGCTCACAGCTGTTATAGCAATTTTTACAAATAATCTTATTTATATTTAAGGTAAACTTAAGTTTAGTCGACTGTTCTCACATAAATCCAAAGGAACAATGTAAGTGTAATTTTAATGTTGTAAGCAATTCCTACATTTTAAAATGGCATCCATTGACTTTCTTGCCAGATTCTTCTTCTTTAAGGGTAGGCTGCCCTTAGAACCGGCAACTATAATCGCTCTAATTTTGATATGATTTAAACACAACATTTATTTTGTTTTTTTTGTATGTATAAATTCATTACTATATAATTGGTCAAATATCATGTTAATCAAACTAATGTAATTACTGGCGTTTAGAAAAGAGTGGCCATGAGTTTTATTGCCAGATTCTTCCTCAGGCTCTACCTATTGCTTTGCGAATCTGGTAGTAAATGTAAATGTAGAAGCAATATTCTTGACGTTCATAAGTGTTGCTTTGTGACCTAAATGAATAAATATTTATTATTATTATTGAAACACAAAAATCACTATATAAACACTTTCATAGTTTTGCCACTATATCTGCAGTTCATTTAATAGAAACCAAATCATAATCTCACAAAATTCAGTAGAGAAACCAGGTACTTAACTTATTTGTTCCTCGACCATCATTAACAAATGCTCCAACAAAATAAATGGTCAATTTTTCAGTTCTCTAGCACCTACAATACCAACTGTCATATGTCAAAGCGACTATTGGATAAAACATAGGAAGTCGTTGGTTTTGATTTATGTGCTAGAATACATATGGATGTTCGATTAATATTAATTAAATTAATGACAATTATTGACTATAACTATGTATTTTTATACTTAAAAATAATTAAAATAAATATCCATCACGCCTTATCACCGAAGGGGTGGCAGAGGCATATTATATGCCCATTTTTCACCGTGTGGATTCCTGTCCCACGTATGTCCGTGTGGATGACTGCCTCTGTGGCGCGGTGGGAGTGCATCCGACTGCTACGCAAGAGGTCGTGGGTTCGATTCCCACCCAGGATAAAACTTTGTGTGATGAGCACGATGGTTTATTCTGTGTCTGGGTGTTATTTATCTATAATATGTATGCATTTAGAAATATACAAGTATGTTTATCAGTTATCTAGATCCCATAACACAAGCTAATATTAGCTTACTTTGGGCTAGATGGCACTGTGTGAAAAGTGTCCTACAATATTTATTTATTAATAGCTGGTGAGCCCATTGCCGTGTTGAAATAGACAGACGCAGGTTGTGGCTACCTGCTGTTGAAATTTTTCAAGGCGCCCATAAGGCCTTCAATCAGGCTTAACGACTGCCATTTTACTGGCAACCGGGACCAACGGCTTAACGTGCCTTCCGAAGCACGGAAACGCTCGCAAATGTAAATGCCACAAAGTGGTCACCGATCGTTTACAGAACACTGAGACCGCGGGGCCACGAGCGCTTCATTTTTATACTTAAATGAAAGTATCACTAAAGTAGAAGTTCATAAATTAGTATCACAACACAACGTATTTTTCCTACAATTCTAATTACTAGTTAGCTAGTACACCATAAACTACCATTTAAGATTATTCCTAAAATCTAAATTCTTCCAAAGTTCTCTGGAAGAGATCGCTATAAGCGATAAGACCGCCCATTGTACTTAGATTTCATTTAGTAGTAAATTTCTTATAAGAATTGATATGGAGTACAGTTAAAGTGTTTTCTATTCTACTAGTTATTAAAAACATTAGCTTACGAACTGTTTTATGTTTTAATATTAATTTTATTTTATTTATTATTAATTTTATTTTCTTCTATCGGTACTCGGTAGCAATGTCCTGTATAACTTGCAATTAATTCTCTATTTTAGTGTTTTTTGCCGATGGTCGCTTAGCGAGACCACTCATCTTTGATAATATATTTTGAACATATTGCTAGAGGGACTTGATGGAGATTTAATTAAATTCGACTTTAATTTATAAATTACTTTAGATTAATAATTTGCATTGACAAGATATCACTGAGAAAGTATGTCACGGATATTTTTGAGGCATTCCACTTTAAGGCATTTTGACTAAAATACTATTTGTATTTTTTTATCATTTACGCCTGTTCCCCGGTAATGGTAGCAGAGGCATATTATAAGCCCATTTTTCACCTTGTGAATTCCTGTCTCACGTAACAAGTGGTAAGCCCATTGCCGTGTTGAAATAGACAGACGTAGGTTATGGCAACATGCTGTTGAAAGTTTTCAAGCCTGAGGCCTTCAACTTGACTTAACGACTGCCATGTTACTGGCAACGGCTTAACGTATCTTCCAAAGCACGTAAATGCTCGCAAATTTTAATGCCGCAAAGTGAAATGTAATTAAATATCTTTATTCATGTAGGTCACAAAGTAACACTTATGAACGTCAAGAATATTGCCTCTACATTTACTGCCACATTCGCAAATCAATAGGTAGAGCCTGAGGAAGAACCTGACAGTAAAACTCAGGGCCACTATTTTCTAACCGCCAGTAAATACATTAGTTTTATTAACAAATTATACAGTAATGAGTTTATGCAAAAGAAACAAAATCAAATCAACCTGAGAGAGCGATTCTAGTTGTCAGTTCTAAGGGCGGCCGGCCGACCCTTATGACGAAGTTGTAACCCATCATTGACCAGCCATAGTTTAAGTAGCTTAACGCAGTGATCGTTTAGAGAATGGTTTAGGACGTCATCGTCATCACGCTACGCCACCGACTGACGTCAGCGTAATCAATAAGTTAGAAGTAAATTTTATTCTGTGCTTCTGATAAAGAAAACAGCCGCGGCGTGTGACGTCACGAAAATTTTGAAATACAGAATTCGTAAGATTTCGCAATACGAATGTCGTAATTTGACGATTTAACTAACTAACTATCTTCACGCTGTATCCCTGACGGTGACAGAGAGGACAGATCGCCAGGTTTCGTGATCCATACATACTTCTTTCGCTTCCTGCAGATTCATAAATCGCTTCATATCTGCATGTCTGGGTATCCAAAAACTTTTGACCTTTCCGGCTTTAAGCAATCTGCTCACTTGGTGTCCTCATATGTAAGCCTCGGCCTACCCTGACTCCTTATACGATTTAAGTTTCGTATGAAAATAAATGTAATCAACCTTGAAAAAATTGGGGAGCATATTATTAGGTTGTTCGGGTGTATGGGGCTCAACCTCCAGGGCCAATAGGCTATATATCATCACGCTACTACCCCGGAGAGTGTAGTAGTAATCGACAAATGTAGACGAATCGGGCAAATTTTTATGCATTATTGTAGAATTTATAAACAACGGGATTAAATAGGTGCTACGGGAGTTCGAAGTACGTCACGGGCTAAGCCGTGGGGGTCACCTAGTTCTTAATAAGTAGCCCCATTGCATCTCAATATTCGGAGTACAATTATCATAGTAGAAACATCATCAAGATTTTACTAGATTATGATGGTAAGCTGTCACCACCACAATGACCCACCTCCTCTGAACATACCGTTGACCAAAACCGAAACCTCAAAACAGAAAACATCCGATGCACTTTTAATACAACTCGTAAAGCAAAAACAGCGTAAAGATAAACGTCCTACATAATAATATAAAAGCTGACAAACGCGAATCAGACTCTTCCACTGAGGGTTCCGTATAAATTTGTAAATACTTTAACTGAAGACGAATTTTTTCATGGTTTAATGACAAATGTATAATTCTTAAATTTATAAATTGACGAAATAAAAGATACTACCGTATATGACGTAAAAAAAGTATATATTTCGACACTCTAAAGGGATTCAAAATTTATAGGGTATTTCCCGTTGACTATGAAATTTGGCAACTAATACCGTCTTATACTAAAAGTATTATAATAAATCTGAAAATAATACATTAAATGTTAATAAACTTTCGCGATTGTCACTCATATTTATGATATTTCGGGTCTTATTCGCGACGTATATTATTAGTAACAAAATAGTAACAAAACCTACCTTATACTTCCCGACGTTTTGACTGGATTACAACAGCCGTGGTCACGGGTTGACTGATAATATCCGTCGCGAATAAGACCCGAAATATCATAAATATGAGTGACAATTTTATAAACATTTAATGTATTATTTTCAGATTTATTATAATACTTTTAGTATCAGACGGTATTAGTTGCCAAATTTCATAGTCAACGGGAAATACCCCATAAATTTTGAATCCCTTGAGAGTGTCGATATATATAATTTTTTTTACGTCATATACGGTAGTATCTTTTTTTACGTCAATTTAAAAGTTTGTTTTTTCACAGTTTCAAATTACTGCAGATCTTAGTGTATGGTTTTAATTTCAACTAGATACCTTTACGCTTTCCGAGAGGACAGACAGACGGACGAACAATAAATTGATCCTATTAGTGTTCTGTTTTATACTTTTGATGTACGGAACCCTAAAAATCTTCAAAGGCGGGCACCAAACCGCATGCCTTTTGTGGAATCCGAAAATTTACACAAACTAAGTATTAACCCATGCGGGTTTTTGCACGTCCGTCCGTCTGTCCTCTTGGAATTTTACGATGACATTCTTGCGCGACCGATTTTGATTAGAACGACGGACTTTTGATTTTGTTTTTTTTTTATATAATGTATTTCGTCTTTAGCTCTTTGGATTTTTTGGTGAAATGAATATTGAAAGCATCCCTCGGGTTCTTTACAGAAAATACTTTTTTTTAGTTTATTTTCAGCAATTAGTTGATAGATACGTAGTGTCGGTGTAAATGACTGTAGTTGATAAGGTTTTGAGTTCAAATCACGGTCATCATCATCCGAGCGTATGTCCCAGTTGCGTCTCGCGACGCCCGGGGTCCGCTTTCCTACATTTTCTCCTCCACTTCGCACGGTCGTCGGCATCCCCTGTAGTGAGACCATTGGCACGCATGTCATCCCTTACGACGTCAAGCCAGCACCTCTTGGGTCTTCCCCTCTTACCGGGACCAGGCGGGGCTGACATGGCCAGACATTTGTTACCTACGTAGAAGTCAAATCACGGTAACAAACAATAATGATCTACATTATTGTTAGTTTCAGAATTTGAATATTCAATGTGCATTCTCAAGCTATGCCAAATAGCTTGAGAATGCCATGGTGCTATAGAAAATGTATAAGAAAAAAATTCTTTCAGAATTCTTCTTATTAGTAGCGTTTTCTGTTTTTTTTTTTAATTTTTACTGCTTTTTAAGGTGGACAGAAATCCATATCGTACATAATATACAATTACCCGGTGACTCACTCCAATCCAACGCCCTACGAACATAAAATCTTGAAATTTTTAGGGTAAGCTACCCTTACGCATCCACTAAGAAAGACTGCTTCTGTGGCGTAATTGATTATGTGTTCGACTTCTGCGATGAGATCTCGGGTTTTATTTTTAGTTCGGAACAATATTTGTGTGATCCGCAAATGTTTGTGTGCAGGTAACTCTCGCCCGCTTACCAATTTTCTAATTCGCTGGTCGCCACCTACGCTGTAGCAACAGCCCATCTATGTACCTTTCAACACGACAATAGAGTCGGCAGCACGAGTTTAACACCTCTGGGATTAAATTCGTCTAAATTACGGTAACCACTTTCGATCAGGTGGAGCCATTGTGCTTGACTGCCATCTCAGTAGTAAAGAAAAAATATAAGAAAGAAAAGGTCATCAACAAAATAGCCTTTTAATGGGACGTATAACAAATCCAATTTTCTTCAAAGTGACTTTGTTTCAATAAAAGTCTAAATTCTTACTAAGCGCCACATTGTGATATAATGTATTAAAGTACGTATTACTAGTTCAATATAAGCGCCACTCAATTCAATATGGGCACAAACGATCCTACAAAGAATCATTTTGTCAAATGTCTAATCTATTCTTATATGTTTTTCTTGTGCAAAGAAAATTCACCTTTATCACCATAAAATAGAGTTTATATTCAAAATTTGCTATATTCTACACACATAATTTGAAGTTAAAAGAGGCGTTTATCAATTTTGAACTGTGTTACGAAGTAATAATGTATAGTTCCGAGTGCAGACATTTTGGTACTGTTTTGCACTTAGAGGTGTCATTGACAATGGTCGCCAATTTTTCATACACCGTCATTTCCGTTTCCCGGTTGTTTCAGTGGACGCTACCACATTTTTTATAGTTTGTCATTTGCGATGGGAAGTGATAATGTTCTGACGTCTGTTGGGCGAAAATTGTGCAATGATTGTCGGTATGCTTATATCTTAAGGTATATTTTATGTCCCTACTAGGTGACCCCACCCCCCTGCCTTAGCCCGTGACATACTTAGAAGTCCCGTCGCACCTATTTAATAACGTCGCCTATAATTTCTGCAATAATGCATAAAAATTTGCCCGATTTGTTGACATTTATGACAAGCCGTTGGTCCCGGTTGCTAATAAAACGGCAGTCGTTAAACCAAGTTGAAAGCCTCATGAACGGCTTAAAAAATTTCAACAGCATGTCGCCACAGCATGCGCATGTCCATTTCAACGCGGCAATAGGCTCACCACCTGTTACGTGGGACAAAAATGCATACGGTGAAATGTGGGCATTTAATATGCCTCTGCCTACCCCTTCGGGGATAAAGGCGTGACAATATGCATGCATGCATTATTTATTATAAGGGCGCCTTATTATTATTATAAGTGGTCCAAGTGTCGTAGTATACTCTTATATTAGCTTAATTAAAGCTAGATGACACTGTGAAAAAAGTCCTAAAAACATTTAAAATGGTCCCCATTTTTGTTTACGTTTTTGTTTATTGCTCCGCTCTCTTGGGTAGTAGCGTAATAATATTATATCTTTTAGCCTTCCTCGAAGAATGATGAATCTGCAAGAAGCGAAAGAAGTATCGCGAATGAATCGCGAAGCCTGGCGATCTGTCCTTACTGACTACCCCTTCAGGGATATAGCGTGAAGACAGATAGTTAGTTAGCCTTCCTCGATAAATTTCAAGGCCCACACAAAAAGAAGTTTTCAATTCGAACCAGTAATTCCTGAGATTAGAACGTTTAACTGAAACAAACTCTTCAGGTTTATATTATTAGTAAGAATGAATTTATTTTAACTCGCTTCTGTATTCTGTATTTTTAATAAAAGAATTATGCAATGAATAATAACCCTTAGTTTTTGCCTCAGCTATATAACGTCATTAGGAGGGAACAGGGAGCTCCCTACTCGAAGGACTTTAAGATATTGATGATATTGATGACTGCCTCTGTGGCGCGGTGGGAGTGCATCCGACTGCTACGCAAGAGGTCGTGGGTTCGATTCCCACCCAGGATAAAACTTTGTGTGATGAGCACGATGGTTTATTCTGTGTCTGGGTGTTATTTATCTATAATATGTGTATGTATTTAGAAATATATGAGTATGTTTATCAGTTAACTAGATCCCATAACACAAGCTAATATTAGCTTACTTTGGGCTAGATGGCGCTGTGTAAAAAGTGTCCTACAATATTTGTTAAAAAAAAAAAGAAAAAAAAATATTACAACACAACCAATTGTGTTCAGAGAAAGTTGGTTTCATGAAATCAAATTTCTCGATTTTCGATTCTTTTTAAAACTGCAGTTCTAAAGAGATTCGAATATTATTGAATCAAAATTACATGAAATGACAGTCATTATATGATATATCACATTATATATTGACCCCCCCGGCTTCGCCCGTGACATACTTGGAACTCCCATCGCACCTATTTAATCCTGTTGCTTATAAATTCTAAAATAATGTATAAAAAATTTGCCCGATTTGTTGACATTTATGATTACTGCTTCGCTCCCCAGGATAGTAGCGCTATGATATACCTATAGCCTATAGCGTTCTAGTTCTAGCGTAGCTATCGAAAACAATAATATTTTTTCAAATCCGCCCAGTAGTTCCTGAGATTAGCGCGTTCGACCAAACAAACAAACCTTCAGCTTTATAATATTAGGATAGACTAGCTGAACCCCGCGGCCTCGATCGTCCGTATTAAATTTTTCATGGTGGTGTACCACCAATTAGCATCGCAGTAATCGGTGAATTCGTTGACGCTGTTAATTATTTATTTTATAAAACCGTTATATATTATCCTTAGTTCTAAAACTATTAATCAATAGAATGTCAATACCTACTGTGTGCGCACGCGTCGTTTACGCAGGTGTACTGCGCATGCGCTGCAATTAATACATGTCGCGATAACCGTTAAGGACAAGGATACCGTTGAGCCCTAAGACTAGAATATTGGTAAAAAAATAATTTGAATTGCAATAGGACTTTTGAAATTTGTTCCTTTGCAATTTTTATATAATTATCTTCACGCTGTATCCATAATGGGGTAGTTAAAGAGGACAGATCGTCAGTCTATTTTTCGTTTTCTGCATATTCATTAATCTATTCATACATGCATGTCTGGCTTTTCGAGTTTTTTTACTTTTCCATTTTTGAGCAATCTTATCACGTGGTCTGAGTATGGTGAGGATTGGTCTACCCTGGCACCTTCTTCCCTCTAGTTTCGCACAAAATTTTTTTTTTAATTCCACACTTATTTATTGTACGTGTAAAAACCAATGAAGAAAGCCTTTTTTCAGCTTATTGCTGACCTTTTCATTTAAACTTACAATACCATATTCGGTCGCCTAATGTTACGCCGTTTATTCGAAGTAATCGCATCTCCACAGCATTTTTTTTTATTTTTAAATGTTTTTTGTTTGTTTTTGTTGGTTCTAACTATTTAAACTACCTTATTATAGCTTATGTTCTATGAATACTACAACGGAAAAAAAATATCAAAGATAAAAGCAGAGTATCTATACATATAAAGTCCGCCGTCTATATATATAAAAATGAATCCCTATTTCCGTTGGTCACGCCATCACGCGTGAACGGCTGGACCGATTGGAAAAAATCTTTTAGTTTTGGATAGCCCATTTATTGAAGAAGGTTCTAAGCTATATATCATCACGCCACTACACAGGAGAGCGGAGCAGTAATTATAAATGTCAACAAATCGGGCAAACTTTCATACATTTTTGGAAAAGTAATAAGTGACGGGATTAAATGGGTGAAACAGGGTTGGATTTATGTCACGGATGAAGCCGGGCAGGTCATCGAGTTTGTTATAAAAAGAATAATGATTGTAAGTAAGTTAAGTGAGGAAAATATATTCACACTAAAGAAAACAAGCAGCCACATGTAAATAATTTATAATTTAGATAAGGAAACTCAAGAAATTAAAAAGATACAATCAAACCATTTCTCACATATTAAACTCGCTCACAATTTTAATGACCCAACCTCATATTAGAAAAACGTGTAATTTAACATTTTTATATTCAGTTAAAATGAGCAACAATTGCGCGATGGTCGGTTAACTCTTATCAACCATCCAACTTGTTAATACAAGTTGTTATTACGCCGACTGTTTATTTAACCAGGGCTATCAAATATACTTTTAAATAAAATATTCAATTTTTTAAATAAAATATTAAATTATTCAATGTACAAAAAATAAATAAGATATAATATATATTTATGTTTTAAACTATCCAAAAGTAATATACTTATTATTATGTTAAAGAAAATTTATGTCATTCTTGTACAAAGCCGTCTAAACCAAATTAGGCTAATTTAGGCGTGCGATCTAGACTACAGAGGGCCGAATCTGCCATTTCAATCGTGTCGAAACAGAATCGAAATCGTCGCTCAATAGATTTTTTTGTAGTCTACTATTACAATCGTACTCCAATAGGCTTCTATCGGTCGACCGATAGAACTCTACTAACACGTAACTAGTTAAATGCATTTTTAATAGTCTACTAACATTTTTACAGCTAAAAACAGCTATTCTGGTTCTATTCTACGGCTTGTCAATAGTAGACTCGGCCCCCTGACAAACTACAATCTGATGGTAAAAGACGAATCAACACTGTTACCACAAGTCACATGGATCGCTCAATCTTCTCAACTTTTTTAATTGGTATCTGGTATTTTGGACAGCCCTATCAAAAGTCAAACATTTTTCTTTGCTAAATCGTGCGCAAGCGACGGAAGCTCGCAATTTCACGTCTGTTTATTAACATTGTATTATGTGGCATTATTTTTAATAGATAGTGTTATGAATTATAATGTTTTAATGCCTTGTTTAAACGTAATTTGTCAGGTTAGAAGATAAAAGATTATATAATAATGTAAAATTTACCTAAGATTAATCTAAGAGCATTATATTTTTGTAGATTTAAAAAAAAATAAGCTGGAAAATGGCGTGTAAAGTGTTCCGTTCATTTGGTCACATCCAACGAATGAGTGAGAAACGATTGATAAAAAAGAGATTTATTGTGCAAAAGTAGAGAGTAGAAAGAGTCGGCACAGACCGCGACTTATTATAAAGACCACGTGAGCAAATTACTCTAAAACGGGAAGTCAAAAGTACTAGGATACCGAGACGTACATATGTTCATGCGTGTATGAAGTGATTAATGAATCTGCAGGAAGTTAAAGAAGAATACTCGTATGTTATGAATCGCGAAGCCTGGCCAAGTATTGTGTACTCTCTGACTACCCCTTCAGGGATACAGCGTGAGGCTCTATCTACCCTATAGTTTCGTAAAGTGTAGTCGTCAATCGTTCTCCACTTATTTATTATATTAGAATTAATCTTTTTTAGTTACTTAAACTTATTCCAAATTTATCGGCATTTTAAACTAGTCATATCCTTCTACCCCACTGTAAGTGACGTTTAGATTAATCATCGTAATAGTTCAACAGAAGGGTTGAAACTAACCCTTGTTATAAGGGGCATTAAAATTTTGTGGTTGGAACTGAATGAGTTAATACTTTCTTAACATTAAAAGATGACTATTGTAGAATCCAAATGTAGACTAATATTATAAGTAGAGAACTTAAGTTTAAGAGACTTTTACACAAGTGAGTTGTATGGACCCATCAAGATATCTTGGGCCTGAACGACCTCACCTGCTAGAGATGCACCAGCTAACTAACGGACGATTTTTTTATACATACATACATATTGTCACACCTTTATCCCCGAAGGGGAAGGTAGAGGAATACTATACGCCCACATTTCACCATATGCATTTTCGTCCCACGTTACTGTTTGAATTGGTTTTCAATTTTGGAATATGGAATTCACCATGTGCATTCCTATCCCATGTAATAGGTGGTGAGCCCATTGCCGTGTTGAAACAGACAGACGCAGGTTGGTGCTACCTGCAGTTGAAATTTTTAAGCCTTTCAACTTGGCTTAACGACTGCCATTTTATCGGCATTATTTTATTTTATTGGCAACCGGAACCAACGGCTTAACGTGCCTTCCGAAGCACGGAACTGGGGTGGGTCTAAATAAATGGCCGAATAAATTTAATAAAATGTGACTATTTTAGATGTTAAATTCGCAAGAAGTTTTTAGTGAGGTGGTAACAAAAAGGCTAAAATGTCTTATGTGCTAGAAACTCATTAGCACGACCAATTAAAGTCCTGGTAGTCTCGGACTGGATTTTGATGAAACTTTAAAATAATATAGCTTTTACATCAGAATAACACATAGGCTACTTTTTATCCCGGAAACAAGTTCCTGTGGGAAACAGGAACGGGAAGACCCCACCACGCGTGTATTATATATTATATATATATAATATATTTTGTGATTATTAAGCCGAGATGTCGTCTGGGTACGTTCTGTCTTCGGAACCCGGATCTTGGCGACCGCAAGTCGCTTGTGGTCACAAAAGTACCTTTGTTCTCAAAATATTCCCTCGTGTTTACATTGTGACCTATATTATTTTGTTTTGGTATAAGTTTAATGTTGAACAAACATATTATAACATCTTAAGACTCACTTCCTTGTTAAATTCCACTTGCATCGAAAAGGCTTAAGCCGAAGTTCAGATTTAACTTTGTGATATTAGCTTTTGGGCAATTTATTTTATTTAAATACATTTATAATTTCTCTCTCCACTTATTACATGGGACAGGAATACACATTCACACGGTGGTGTTTATGGTTTATCACACGGTGAAAAGTATGCTTATAATATGCCTCTACCACTCCTTCGGGGATAAGGCGTGTTGATAATCTTACTAATAAGTAAATAAACTTACTAATCAATACAGATTAGTAAAATTTAAGCGTCTGTTTGAAATTTCTAATTAAAAGTTTTTTACCAACTGAATATGAAAGTATATACTTACATTTTAAAAACCATTTTAAAGTTTTCGCTCAGTCGCTTTATTCTAGCAAATTTTTGAAACGGCTGGACCTATTTTATCTGGACTTTTACTGACACATACCTTATGCTATTAGAAGTATCTAGGCTTTATATTTTATCCCGGTATTTACGGCGGCGGGTGAAATTACGAGGCGTACGCCGGTATAATAAAAAAAAGATTAATTAGATATTTGTTACTCAATCACTTTCTTACCCCTGAACCAATTAGACTGATATTAATTTGATATTATATAGCTGGGGCTACGAGTCAGGGAAACTTCAAGTTGACGGTCCAGTTTCCTATCCCCCCGGGGACGCCCGGGCGGGAGTGGAAAATGGCCTTAGCTAGTGCACCCTGGAGCATCGGCTAATAGGCGCAGTCCTCAGCACTGTCCCTGTTAACCAATGTACCAATATCCCGACAGTCGACCTCATGTCGTGGGAGTTGCGGTATGGCAGGCCTTCAAGGCCTGCGCTGTGATGGAAGCTCCCGGTCTGGGCGGTAGTAGCGCTTCGTTGTCGTTGGTCCCGGCTTCGGCCGGTAGAAGCTAATCTTTGTCGTCGTATGGACGTGCAGCTGACCCCATTGCACGAGGGGTTCGTGGTATGGTAGGCTTGTAAGGTCCACGGTTTCGCGACAGCTCCCGGCTTGGCCAGTAGAAGCGTTGCGTCGATGGTGTCGCTCCCGGTCACGGCCGGTAGAAGCGAGCCAACAGTGCTTGGCCGCCATCGCCCCGTTCGCTATCGAGGTGATGGCGGCAAAACGCGAGGCTTTGCGGATGCGGGAGCGTACGGAACAGACGCGCCCGCCCCGCAGTCGTATCCGGGGGCGTCGTCGTGAGCAACTCATGCGCGCCCCCGAATAGTGTCTGGCCGTGGGTACACCCTCCGCGTAACGGCCGCTCACTACCTCCTCTGCTTACAGACGGGTGCTCGAGTGCTCCCCCCCCCCCCCCAGACGGACCCCTCCATCCTGGGGTGCCCCTTGCCGGCTCGTAGTGATTTAACCTCTGGCCTACCCTACGAGCCGGTGTAGGGTGAGGCGGAACACCGTGGGGTTTAGTGGGTAGGACGGCGCCCAAAGGGCCGGGAGTCCCACACACCATCCCTGCTGCTAGGTCAGTGCGTAAGAGCATTCCCCGCGATAACAAAAATAAAATATATAGCTAATTATCTGCATTAAAACATAACTTAATTAAATACCAATGTCCACAGAATCTTTGAAACGTGTTTTCAAATTTGTCGAATTAAGAATCAACTTTTCCATTTACATGATAAATTATGTTCGTCGTAAACTTTACGAATGATTATCAATATTTTCTAGTAGTCAGTAGAAGTAAATCACAGGCTTTAACTTCAGGTAGAGTTTAGAAGAAAATAATAAAATGACGCTGATATAATGGAAATCACGTTATGACTCAAAATAACTCAAAAACCATGGAATGATTAAATGTAGTCGGATTTCCAGACGTGCATGTAAGAAACGATTAATAAATCTGCAGGAAGCAAAAGAAATACGCATGGATCACGAAGCCTGACGATCTGTCCTCTCAGGCTACCCCGTCAGAAATACAGCGTAAAGATAAATAGATAGATAGATAGATAGATATGATGGAGAAACTCTTTGCGGTACTCAATAGATTGCTATAAGCAACAAAATCTTAAACGTCACATCCCGGAAACGACATGCAATAAATAAACTCCTAATCCTTCTAAGATCGTGGGTTCTATTCCGATCATGTCCGCGATATAAAGGAATATTGGGGTTAAACACAATATTTAAATGACAATGCATGTGTGTGCTAATAGGCGTTGCGGTGCGAAAACGCATTGTGCACTCGCCTTAAGGATGATAATCTAGTTGATAGGGTAGGAAAATCTGTATCGATAGATTATCGATAAAATATATTAACAGACTTAGTAACTACCAGGAGGCCAAGTCTACTATTTCAAACGTGTCAGAAAAGAATCGTAATCGTCGCTCAATAGAAAGCCAACGGTATAATTATTTAATCTAATATTACAATCGTACTACAATAGACTTCTATCGGTCGGCCGATAAGTTCCACTAACACGTATCGCGCCAGTGGCCGTTATTCAGTTGCATTTTTGATAGTCTACAAACATTTTGACAGCTAAAAACAGCGATTCTGATTCTATTCTACGGCTTGTCAATAGTAGTCTCGGCCCCCAGCTGATGAAACGAGTCTCGCCATGATTTCTCTAGAAAAAGGCTAAGACTTTACGTTGTAGAGGATGAAATCCTTACGAGGAGACGACTTCGTGTCATGATGTTTCCACGACTATAGAGATTTCATAACAGAACAACTGAAAGCATTATCTAGACTGCTAGTCTTCTACACACATTTAACCCTTCTTTGCTCTATGTTATTTTTTTTAGTTTAGTGTGTGTGATTATAATCTAGTTGATAGTTATTTTTTATTCAAGTGAAATAGCCACAAGGAGCATATTAGTAAACCTCTGCCGACTCCTTTTCTAAATTGTATTATTACACATATACTTAATGTGCTGTCTAGTTTTATAACAATGTAATTATTAAAAAAGTCAGTAAAATAATCGCTTGGTAAAATATTCAATACTCTGAAAGTACTAATGAGTGTTATACCGATACTTTTATCGACAACCAATTATAATACAGCGCATCTCTATGTATAAATCAAATAGTAGATTGATGGTATTATGTCAACATGCACCTTCACAATATGGGTATTTTGCATAATAACCAGAATGCTTGACAATTATTGAATAAAACATTATGCACTAATAGGACAGATGCATCGTTCATCTGTATGTGAGAACGCATCTTGGAAACTGCTTGAAGTTTGTTGTAATTTGTCATTGCCAAATCTGAACATGAAATTCAATGGAAATTTGGAATGGATTTGAAACTTGGAATATTTAATATTGTTTGTCTATTGTGGGAATACAGTTTACTAATGATGTCATTAGGAGCACCAGCTGTCGCTTAGGAAAGTAGTTCTATTCATCTTTACCATAATTTTATTATTGATTTTCAACAGCAGGTAGCCACAACCTGCGTCTGTCTATTTCAACACGGCAATGGGCTCACCACCTATTACGTGGGACAGGAATCCACACGGTGAAAAGTGGGTATATAATATGCCTCTGCCACGCCTTCGGGGAGAAAGCGTGATGGATATTTATTTATTTATTTTACCATGATTTTACACTATAATATAAATTACTATATAATAGTAATGACTATATTGTCGCTTGAAGCGCTCGTGGCCCCGCTGACTTAGTATTCTGTAAACTATCACTGCGTTAAGCAACTTTCCCTATGGCTGGTCACGGATGGGTGACCAATTTGTGACATTAACATTTGCAAGCGTTTCCGTGATTCCGAAGACACGTTAAGCTATTGGCCCCGGTTCCAGTAACATGGCAGTCGTTAAGTCAAGTTGGGCGGCTTGAAAATATTCAACAATAGGTAGCCACATCCTGCGTCTGTCTATTTCAACGCGGCAATGGGCTCACCATCACATATTACGTGGGACAGGAGTACACACGGTGAAAATTGGGCATATAATATGCCTCTGCCACTCCTTCGGGGCTAAGGCATGATTGATAAACCAGCTATATTGTCAGAAGCTCTGAATCTTGAGCTTCTTGACTTGTTGCCTGTAAGAGATTGCCTTGCGCGATTAGGCCGCCATTGATTTTTGTTGTTTTTTTGTGTTGCATTCATTGTTATACCATGAAGTCTAATAGTTATGTTTACATTATGTTTCCTGGTGTACTAGAGTTTTTTAACTAACTAACTAACTATCTTCACGCTGTATCCATGACATTCATTGTTATACCAGTATAAGTCAGAGAGAACAGACTGTAAGGGTAGAAGTAGTAAGGGTAGAAGGGTGTAAGGGGCCCCACCAAGATCTTCGGGGCCCAAGTCAACCTCCCGTGCCAGTGCGTGCACCTGCTGATTAACGGACGAGGCTCTGGCGCTGGCTTTCCCCTCTGGGGTTGGGAGGTCTGAGGGCGTCGCTCCCATAAAAGCCACCCGCCGAAACAAATAATGAAAAGAAGTAAAAGGAATGCTGCTAGGGATAGGGCGCCGCCGCAAAACGGCGCGCAGGAGCCCCGCCCGACTCCTGTGGCAAGTGGGCTAGGGCTGCCGTGTGTCGGGCCAGCACGGCTAAAGAAGTTAGCCCCAACCCGAATCCGCTTCGCATCTTGGAACATTGGCACGCTGACTGGGCGTGCGGTAGAGTTGGCCGAAGTACTCTCCAGGCGGAGGGTGGACGTGGCGTTCCTGCAGGAGACTCGGTGGAAGGGCAACAGAGCCCGGCCTTTGCAGAAAGGCTACAAGCTGTACTACACGGGTGCGCCTGGTGGGGAGAACGGGGTGGCCGTGGTGCTCTCCGAAGGGCTGCAGAGCGGCATCTTGGAGGTGAAACGCTGTAGCGACCGGCTTATGATCGTGAGGGTGCTTATCGATGGGATTATTACCCACCTGATAAGTGCCTACGCGCCACAGGCCGGTTGTAGCGACGCCGATAAGATGTCGTTTTGGGGCCAACTCGAGGGAGTGCTTCGGAGCATTCCGTTGTCACAGGGAATCGTTTTGGGCGGCGACCTAAACGGTCATGTGGGTGAGAGGTGTGAGGAGTTTGAACGTGTTCATGGTGGTTTTGGATACGGCACCCGCAACACTGAAGGAGAAACTATCCTCAGAACGTGTGCGGCTGCCGATCTGGCCATTGTGAACACGTATTTCAAAAAGAAATCCGAACATCTCATCACCTACAAGAGCGGGAGGCGTACAACTCAGATCGATTTCCTACTCACTAGGCGACACAGCATCGGCAAGGTGGCCAACTGCAAGGTCATACCCGGTGAGAGTCTTACTGCACAACACCGTCTCCTTGTCATGGACCTCTGCGTGAAGCCTAAAGGCAAACGCATCGAGCGGTGCCAGCGCCGCATCAGATGGTGGCTGCTTGATGAAACTAGGTCCCAGGAGTTCGTCTCAGCTGTCGGTGACAAGTGCACCGACACTGAAGGCGAACCAGTTCAAGATTACTGGGACAAAGTTCAGGCGGCCATCCTTGGAGCGGCGAAGGTGGTGCTCGGTGAGTCTAAGGGTGGACGCAAATGTGACAAGGAAACTTGGTGGTGGAACGACGCAGTCCTGAGGGAGACCAGGGAGAAGAAAGCCCTCTTTAAAAAGTGGCAAGCGACCGGATCTTCCGAAGACCGCGACGCGTACAGGGCTGCCAAGCGCGCCACAAAGAGAGCTGTAGCCAGAGCCAGACGAGACCACTTACAACCTTTGTATGATAAGCTGGAATCGTCTGAGGGGCAGAAGCTCATCTATAAGCTGGCGCGCTCCAGGGTCAAAGCGGCACAGGATATATCCAAGTGTCGCTGTGTAAAAGACCCTGAGGGCAACCTGTTAAGCGAAGACCTCGCGGTAAAGGAGAGATGGCGCTCGTACTTCCACGAGCTGCTTAATAAGCAGCATAAAGAGGTGCAGCCTCCGGACCTCCCTCCGAATCAAGGACTAGTGCCACCGGTAACGCCTGGAGAAGTCCTGACTGCGCTTCGCCGCATGAAGAATCGGAAAGCTGTCGGACCCGATGGAGTCCCCATCGAAGCCTGGAAGGCGATGGGTCCTCGCGGTGTGGGCATCTTAGTAAACCTTTTTAACCGCATACTCCTCAGCGGGCAGATCCCAAACCAATGGAGACTAAGTATTATTACTCCAGTCTTCAAAGGTAAGGGGTCAGTGCAGGAGTGCGGGAGCTACCGCGGTATTAAGGTGATGTCCCACACCATGAAGATCTTCGAGAGTATTATAGACTCTCGGATCCGGCAGGAGTGTACTCTCTCGGAGTGTCAATATGGGTTTCGCCCTGGTCATGGGACCACGGACCCTGTTTTTGCCCTGAGGGTTGTCGCAGAGAAATACAGGTCGAAGAACACGCCTCTGCACTGTTTGTTTCTAGATATGCAGAAGGCCTTCGACTGTGTTCCTCGTGCGATGATCTGGTGGGCACTGCGGTCCAAAGGGGTTCCAGAGGTCTATATTGACACTATCCGGGACATGTACTGTGACTCCGACTCAATGGTTCGGACTGCTGTTGGCGACACGAAACCCTTCCCCATCACCGTCGGGGTACACCAGGGTTCTGTCCTTAGTCCGCTTCTGTTCAGTGTAATATTAGACGAATTGTCGGACAGCATCAGAAACCCGCATGAGCAGCCTCCATGGTTGCTCATGTATGCTGACGATATTGCGCTGGCAGACGCGGACAGGGGCAGATTGGTGCGACGTGTAAAGGCGTGGAAGGAGACGCTTGAGAACGGCGGTCTGAAACTAAATGTGGCGAAGACCGAGTACTTGGCACTAAACTCGACAGATCCCACATCCGTCCGCATAGGCGGTGATTTGGTCGAGCGCACGGACCAGGTTAAATACTTGGGATCTGTTTTTCACACGTCCAGTGACATCGATTGCGATGTCAAGTCACGCATTGCTGCCGCGTGGGCCAAATGGCGGGAGATGACCGGTGTCATTTGTGACCCTAAAATGCCGATCCGGTTGAAGGGACAGGTCTACAAAACCATTATTAGACCTGTCCTTTTACATGGTAGTGAGACGTGGCCGATATTGGAGCGACACAAGCAGGAGCTGCGTGTCACGGAAATGAAGATGCTGCGGTGGATGTGTGGAGTCACGCGGATGGACCGCGTGAGGAACTCTCGCATCCGCGGCAGCCTTCACGTCCGTGACATTGCAGACAAGTTGCAAGAGTGTCGCCTTCGTTGGTATGGTCACGTCTTGCGGCAACCGCCGGGCTACGTAGGTAACAAATGTCTGGCCATGTCAGCCCCGCCGGGTCCCGGTAAGAGGGGAAGACCCAAGAAGTGCTGGCTTGACGTCGTAAGGGATGACATGCGTGCCAATGGTCTCACCACAGGGGATGCCGACGACCGTGCGAAGTGGAGGAGAAAATGTAGGAAAGCGGACCCCGGGCGTCGCGAGACGCAACTGGGACAGACGCTCGGATGATGATGATGAAGTCAGAGAGAACAGACCGCAGGCTTCGCGATTTCGCTTCTTCAAGATTCATCAATCGCTTCATACACGCACGTCTGGGTATCCGAGTACTTTTGAATTTTTTCTTTTTTGAGCAATCTTATCACGTGGCCTTCATATATCCTGTAAGTCTCGGCCTACCCTGACTCCTTCTACCCTCTACTTTCGCACAATATATATTCTTCATCAATCGTTCCTCACTCACCTCACAAACCAACGGAGCACGTCCTTTTCCAGCTTAGCGCAGACACTTTCATTCAAACCTTCCATATTGCGTATCACTTCGTTACGTATTCGGTCGGCCAAAGTTACGCCGCACAATTTTCAAGAGTTTTTTACTTTTAGTTTAAATGAGAGGATATTTGTAATCTAACCATTTAGTTAGTTTATTTATTTATTTATCTATCACGCCACATAATTATATGCCCACTTTTCACCATGTGCCCCCCCCCCCCCCAGGTACGGGGGCCCTTCCTTCCGGCGGATCGGCTTCCGCCTAATCACACTTCCAGGACAAAACTAGCACCTACGATTTGTCACTCACTGCTAAGTCAACTACCGCTCCGTTTCACGCCTCCTTCTTTTTCAATCAACACAGCAGGGCGAAATAGAAGGCGAATTTCTACAGCGGCCGACATAAATCCCACAGATACGCTATTTGAGGTGGAGTTCACGAACATCCGTGGACTCCATACAAACCTCAACGCCGTCCACCACCATCTTGAGACGGCGCGGCCCGGCTTGTTGTTCCTTACGTCGACGCAAATATGCCGCCCTGACGATACGTCGTATTTGTGCTAACCCGGCTATATTAAAATAAGGAATTTTGCTAAATTCATTGTGTTCACAGAACAAGGAATTTTGCAGGCTCCCTCTAGCTCCCGCCTTAAAAGACACGAAACTGATAATAATATAATATCTTTGTGACAACTCACACAACGCCATCTGATTCCAAACTAAGCAGAACTAGGGCAACCAGATAACCGATAAACATACTTATATATTTTTAAATACACACACATTCTAGATAAATATCACCCAGACACAGAATAAACCATCGTGCTCATCACACAAAGTTTTATTTTAGATAAATAACACCCAGACACAGAATAAACCATCGTGCTCATCACACAAAGTTTTATTATAGAAAAATAACACCCAGACACAGAATAAACCATCGTGCTCATCACGCAAAGTTTTATTATAGATATATAACACCCAGACACAGAATAAACCATCGTGCTCATCACACAAAGTTTTATCCTGGGTGGGAAGCGTAGCGTAGCGTAGTCGGATACACTTTCACTGCGCCACAGAGGCAGTCGAATAATACTAGTGCTAAGTTTACTTCAGGTTGTAAGCGAGTTGCCTACAATTTGTCTATAGTAATAGTCTAATCGTATGAAAAAAGGGATGCCCACTGAAACGCTTGGTTGTATGAAATATAAAAAGTAAAGCGTCTCTAGTAGAGAAAGAATAAAATATGAAAGAAATTTAGAAAAATTTAAGGCAAACTAAATTTAGTCGACTGTTCTCACATAACTCCAAAGAACAATGTTAATTAATTATTGTAAGCCATACCTACATTTAAAATGAGTTTTTTTGCCAGATTCTTCTCCATGAAGGATAAGCTGCCCTTGGAACTGGCAACAAGAATCACTCTCATTTTAATTATTGTCATGACTATTCATAAGTGCCTAAAATGGTCTACATGAATAAATATATTTTAGATTTTTATTTGATTTTGGGACTATGAGTGACTTTTATTCCTTTTTCTATGTTCAAAATAGATACAGCAATACACCAATGATCAAAACATTTAATTCAGCTTGTCACCGTAACTTAAGCTTACTAAGGGTGCGGCAGTAAGTTAACTACAACAACTTAACCCTTCGCGCCCCCCACAATGCATCAATACTCAATAATCGTATAATAGATAGTATTGAAGGGTTACTTTTTAAGAAATACAAAGGTCTTTTATATTGTAAAGCCGATTTTGTTTGACTAACGAGTAACAATACAAAATATTACGTATGAAAGTCTTTATAGGTACCAACTCTTTGTTGTATCATCGGTTTAAACAAAACTTATTTGAAAGTTCTATTTCACTATAATCTCTTCATTTGATGGGTATTAACGTGTATTTCGTTGGTATTAGGCGGTACAGAGATCTTCGGTGAACAAGTCAGCATCACTTGCTGACATATTGACTCGAAGAGATGAAAACCTCAAAGTAATGCCGTCTGGTCAGCATATTGCGATGACCGGGGTCCTGTGGATGGTCAGTAGGCTTCCTTACAGGAACAGGCCCATGACGGTTGGCGACGTCAGCATGACGATGATGAAGGAATTTTACGTACGCTTCACGCCTGATAACGAGATAACACACGAACCAACCCTCAAAAAATGGATCGTGGGTTTTACAGTATTAAATTCGTGGGGATATTGCAAAAGACTGACTTATTGGATTGATTGCTTTCGTGCTTCAAAAGGCACCTTAAGCCGTTGGGTCCTGTAGTCATTAATCCAAGATTGACTGCCTCTGTGGCGCGGTGGGAGTGTATCCGACTGCTACGCAAGAGGTTGTGGGTTCGATTCCAACCTAGGATAAAACGTTGTGTGATGAGCACGATGGTTTTTTCTGTGTCTGGGTGTTATTTATCTATAATATTTATGTATTTAGAAATATATAAGTGTATTTATTAGTTATCTGGTTACCATAGTACAAGCTCTGCTTAGTTTGGAATCAGGTGGCGTTGTGTGAGTTGTCCTAACGATATTTACATGGACCGCTTGAAAATACAGCAGGCAGCAAAGGCCTGTTTCTACCCGTTTCAATAAATTAATAAGTTATGCAGCGTGAGTGAAACACCTATAAGGTAACTACTATCGATCCAGTGGGCCATATACTTGTCTACCACATCATTAGAATAAAAAAAAGGAAAAAGAAAATAGTTGAAACTGCAGTTACCACAAAAACCTCCTCATGGATGCTTCCAGTTGCTTCTAAAGCCTGTGGACTACTTCTAATTTGACTTCTAGAAATCCGTTATCGGGCCCCGCAGATCTTGGCGGAGACCCTTACACACCACAAAAGCCTATAGAGTTACAAACCAAATCATTGATCTAAATCCATTGATGATTATCGAGCACGCGACGCAATTGTTACAACAATAAAATGTATCAACTTATAATATTTGTATCAACCCTACTTTTGGTATTGATGAAATATAATATTTTAAGGGTTGGCCCTCGGCTTGATTGAAACAACGTTATTGTGTTATTGTTACATCACAACGGTATACATTGATAGGTGATAGTGTGATTGAAATTGAATTGAATAATGAAATGTAAAATTGAACTGTGGTTTTGTCTGGTCACACTTTTGAATAATTGTAAAGTAATAATTGTAAAATTGTAAAGGTATATCACTTATTTTGATTGAAGAAACAGTGGGTTAAAATTGTAAGAATATTAAATTGAATTTTAAAAATGAAATCTTTAAAATTCGTATTTAAGTATAAACCTATTTAAATAGTTTTTAATAAATGGTTTCTAAATAAAAATGGTTGCCAAATTAATTGTTAAATTATCTTCAAATTCAGTGCATTCAATCTGGTCAACGTATATATTAAATTATTTTGAGATTGAAATAAATATTAAATTATAAACTATTCAAACATATTTATGCTGAACATATAATTACTTAATTTTGAATTACAATTTAGATCTAACGAACATAATATTTTATAGCTTGATCCGTACTTTTTCATAAAAACACTTGCACAACAACTCTACAATTGCAATTCAATACAAGTTTACAAAAGACGACTTAAAATATTCCAAAACCGTTAACTGTTTCAAAAAAAAACTATCTATGAAACAGTAACGACTATTGAAACTCAAGGAACAATATTTTTAATTAATTCGCAGTCTTTTTTCTCACGACGTCTAATTGCAAAAAAGCAGATGGTATACACACCCGGAATTAAACTATAAAAAATAAAATAAAATATAAAGATGACGCGGCATCAAAACCGGATTTCAATTAGACATACAAAAGAAAGTGGGGACATAACTTCTTGTTCCTATCTTTAATTATTCACCTTCCCAACAATACAAGCAAAATTACCAAATGAAAAAAAAAATCCTGACCCCTAAGAAAGGAAAAAAAGATTTAAAATAAAGCGTGAGTAAACACTCATGGACTTTAAAATGCAAAGTAGCTGAACTAGAAATGCAAATCGTCGTGCGAAGATAAAAACAAATAAAGAAAAAAAACCGCTAGTATGGGAGACTGACAAAGTTTGCATAATTTAACCCGGACCAAGGACCGTCCCTTGAAGTACACCGTTCGATATAAGTTCTCATACTTCCGTATGCAAATGGAATTGGTGCTCAATCTTTTATTTTAATAGCATCTTATTGTATTAAATCTTTTTAAGCTTTGTGGGGTGAGTATTTTGTTAAAAATGCTAGTAAAGAATTATTAATCATTAGATACGTATGCAAATTGAAAGCAGTGTTTAAAATTGAGACTGTGGGAATGTTATCTAGTTTTTTTGTAAATATCAGGGTGAGAAGCCGTTGGGAGACACGTTTTGTTTAAAGAAGTTGCATTAATTGTAACGGCCACTGGTATTGGTATAAATATAGGTAGGCATAAGTTATTAACTATAAGGCTTGCTGCGATTGCCCAGACTTTGTTTAAAACTCAATAATGGATTTTAAATTAGTTTAATTCTCGTTTTTTATTCTCATTAAAATATTTACACCACACAGCGATTGCTGGAAGATATTGTTTTTTAACGTTTTGAAATCCCGGCGGATGTCATGCCAGACTCGAACCTACTAAAACCACACGTATCTATCCGTCTGGCGTCGGTTGTCCTATATAACTCTTCGGAAGCATGTCCTAGACTGGTGGAAGACCAAACAACACAATATTTATAACAGGCAGGTGTAACCAATTTCCTCTAAGTGGATCGTATTAATAGGAGCAGGCCTTGAGTACCTATGGTTAGATTTGGTCACGAATTACCCCTTCAGTATTGGTGGGCTAATAATATTGATTCTAGAAATGAAAATGAGGAGTAAAAACACTCGTATCTGACTCATGGTTCTTAAAATGGGATGTCCTTTAATAAATACTCTTTAAAGGACATCCTTTTTTTTTCGAAGCTCTCGTGGCTACGCGGTCTCAGTGTTCTGTAAACGATCACTGAGTTAAGGAACTATCACTATGGCTGGTCCTCGGATGGGTGACCACTTTGTAGCATTTACATTTGCGAGCGTTTCCGTGCTTCCGAAGGCACGTTAAGCCGTTGGTCCCGGTTGCCAGTAAAATGGCAATCGTTAAGCCTGGTTGAATGCCTTATGAACGGCATGAAAAATTTCAATAGCAGGTAGCCACAACCTGCGTCTATTTCAACACTGCAATGGGCTCACCACCTATTACGTGGGACAGGAATCCCCACGGTGAAAAGTGGGCATATAATATGCCTCTGCCACCCCTTCGGGGATAAGGCGTGATGGATATTTATCCTTTTTTTTATTTGGCACGTCAAAATGGCGCAATTCAAATGACGAAGTAAGTTAAGTTTCCAACAAGGATTTTGATTATAACTATGCCAGCAATCTTGAATTGAAATCCCAGGTCGATACGGTTATATTTGAATGATCTGTAAGAATTTGTAATAGAGTTTCTGTGTTTATTAAGTGGTATACTTTACCACTGAGAGTGGTAAAGTGTTCCACTTTGTACCACTAGTATAAAGGGCCACCTGATCGAAAGTGGATACGGTATATTTGATTTAGAAATTTAGAACTGTGTTTTTAGTTTTCTAGATCCAACAACAGAAGCTTATATTAGCTTAATTTGAGTTAGTAAACGCTAGATAAAAATGTCTGATAATACGAGTACTTACTCGTAAAGGTTTATTACAGACTAAAACATAATTCAAGTGTCAATCTGTGAAACGGCCGGATCGATTTTATCGGGACTTTGACTGACAAGTAGCTTATATTATATGGAGTAACTTAAGTTGCATTTTATCTATAATAAATTATATAATAAAATATATATAATATCTATAACAAATATTATTTCTACGGGAATATGCACTGTGCAGGTGAAAACACAGGGCGTCCACTAATAATTAAAAAAAGTTAAGATTAAACAGACAAAATTATCTTGTAAAATGACCTGTGTCATTTTACAAGACAATTTTGTTCATAGCCCTATAGTCTAATAACCCTAAAAGATCTGCCTACCCCAGATAACAGTGGTGGCACAAGTAGACAAGTTGCTACATCTGTATAAAACCCAGGATTTAATTTAACGCTGCATTCGGTGCTATGGCCGTAGACAGTCGTATAGGAGCACTGTGAGCTTGGCCGGTTCGATTCCGGCATTCTCACGTTATTGTTAAACGCAGTAGGATAGAGTACAAGATACGAGTATGTATATTCTATTAGGTATTAAAAAATACTTACCTAAAATTATGAACGCTCGCGGGCCCGCTGACTCAGTGTTCTGTAAACGATCACTGCGTTAAGCAAGTTTCGCTATAGCTGGTCACGTAAGGGTGACCACTTTGTGGCATTTACAACTCCGAACGTTTCCGTGCTTCTGATGGCATGTTAAGCCGTTAGTCCCGGTTTCCAGTAACATGGCAGTCGTTAAGCATGGTTAAAGGCTTGAAAAATTTCAACAGCAGGTCGCCATGGGCTTGCCACCTGTTACGTGGGATAAAAATGCGAAATGAGGGCGTATAGTATGCCTCTGCCTACCCCTTCGGGGATAAGGCGAGTTCGCAGTGACACAAATGTACCCGCATGGCATTTCTACTATTTTTACGATTTCTTTGTTAATTAATATACCTAACGTATAGACGTTTCTGATATAGCTCACATAAGACTCTTAATATACTTTTACCTTGTTAGTTCCATTTTCTATAGGGGTACTGTGACGCCCTTCCCGAGCCAACAGTAACAGGAGTACGAGGTGTGGGCTTGCAACTGTCTGGTACTGGAAACACTGCTAGTCCAGGCCCACTCCTGAGCTAGGGACGTGGGATACACAGGTATTTTAAATATGAAAAAATAGCACTGAACTGAACGAAAGTGTTTATTTGGGTTTATCGCGAGATATTATGTTACATGGAACTTTATTATACGGTTCACAAACGTGACTGGCACCTTCAATGCAGTATCTAACCCGGATTTTCACTGATGGCAATCGGCAGCGAAGTCGTCGCCACGGAGCTCAGCCATCCAATTTTCCGAAGTGACATCAGCCTATCCTCTTTTATTTTTCCTTCTTAATTTAAAAACAGTAATTATTTATTTGCCTAATGGCTATCGCTGCGACCAGCCCACACTTGGCCCCATACCGTGATATGCGTCCTCTATACATAATATGGGGACGAATACCACAGAACATAGTTTCCTACCCGGTCTCCCACTTTGCAAAGGAGGGAAGAAACGTTTCTTTGTTTTTCAAACTCCTTAAAATTATCTTCTCATTAATTTCGATATACGTTAAAAAAAGTTCTAACTTCTGGAACTTTTTTTTTTTTTTTTTTTTTATTTGTTTGTTAGAGGGTTGTGGGAAATATTATCTGAGATAAGTCGGGCTAATGGATGCTCTCGGACTTTTCTCAAGCGGTGGTGGTGCCAGAGGTACATATATGTGGTAGGGGTTAGGTGTAATACGAGTGGGGTGGTGGAGATTAGGAAGAGTGTAGGGGCCGTAAGGTGTGTGGCATGAGAGTGTGTGTGATTGTATTATGTTGTTACTATTTACAGTCTAGGTTACATTATACATTGGCAAAAAGTAGGAAAATAGAGCCTGGTTTTGTCTCTTTTTTCGTATTGTATTGCAGGCTTACTTGCTAACATTTTACAATCTTACTTACTATATATATTTTACAAATAGTTATATTACTTAATATTTTTTAAACACTTACGTGCTAAAACAACAAGTACAATATACAATCTTAATTGCTAAAATAATACTGTTTTCCATCTTCATTGTAATTTACATTATCTGATATATCCAGCTGTACAGTTATGAACTATGATGGTGTAGTCGTGTGATTTGGTTGTGTAGTGTTGTTGAATTCTTTTAGATGGTTTATGATGTTGTGTATATGAGCTCGGTATGTGTCAGTGGTGCTTTGTCTTTTGATTATTTCTGATAGGTTGTAGGGTTGTTTGCTGTTGTGTGCTGTCATGATGTGATTGAATCGTGTGATGTGAAATTTTGGGCATTTTTCGATGAGGTGTGTGATGGATTGTGGTGTGTCATTGTCACATGGGCATTTATTATCGGTGGTGATTTTGAATCTGTGTAAGTATTCTTTGTGGTACCCATGGCCGGTTAGAATTTGAGTGGTTTGGAAATCGGTTCCGAATGTGCAAGTTCGTGTAACTTTTTTATTCTTGGTTATTGCTGTAGACTCTGATTGACTGGAGTCTTAGTAAAGGGAGGGGGGGGGGAAGGATTAGATCCCTAACGTATGGCTATTTTAATAGATATTATGACAGAAGATATGTTGGCATATAAATACTTATACCTACACCCGCCTGATGGAAAGTGGTCACCGTTTTTATAGACGGTGGAACACTTAAGGATTTGAAACTTGCTTTGTATAATACAAAATGTCCATCCTTAATTTTATTGTTACAGATTTGAAAGAATAATTATCATAATTGTTATTAAAATTATAAATTTATGTTTCAGGTACGTACAATCATACAATCAATCATAAGGGAACATGTGAGTCTTTATTTATTAAGTTCTATTCATAATTACACTGTTTGTAAAAAAGCACATTTCTCTAACAATTAAAATAATTTATTAAAATATTCACCCTATTAAGATCTATCAATGACCTAGTAGCGACATCTATTGCTGTAGAAAGAAACTTACAGATTAGTTTCGCTAGGTACAACTAGATGACGCTACGTGTTGCGGTCTCTTAATACTATCAAATCTTTTATAGAATAATATTTCGTATAATATTTATTAGATATTTATAGCCATCTGCAGATATAATCGAAATCATTTATCATTATATCAAATCATTGAGTCGTTAAAATGATTGTGGAACAGGTTATCTAAATATAATTATGTACCTACTTTCGGCGCTATAACCACATAACCTCGACCAACCTCGAACCTATGGTTATGCTGTTCAGTCAATCAAATGTCAATTATAAAATTTCCGGGTTGATTTATTACTTCTTATATGTAGGAACATAGTATGAATATTTAAACATACATTATACACCTCAGAACTTAATGGTTGTACTTATAATAGTTATATATGTAGCTAACTATCGTGCTTAGATACTAGAGCAATTTATGGCACCGTTTCTTGCCTCTCAAAAGATTTAATGGAGGTGTAAACCAGTGCGGTCTTTTTCGCAGCAGATAAACGAAACATACATGTAAATAAAACCAATGTAATTACTGGCGGTGAGAAAAGAGTAACCATGGGTTTTATTGCCAGGTTCTTCCTCAGGCTCTACCTATTGCTTTGCGTATCTGGCAGTAAATTTAAGTATAGAAGCAATAATCTTGACATTCATAATTTATAATCTATGTAAATAAAGATAATACTTTCAAACTTTGTAACCTACCTGAATAAAGATTTTCAAAAATACAAATGACAGACAACGAGAACTTCCACCCGCAAGTAAGGATTAGGGAGTACTCTTTGCGAAATATTAGCTAAAGATACTCCAACACCAACCAAACTAAACTAAACAAAAAAAAAACGAAAAAAATAAAACTTCAAGATTGGTCCAACATGATCTAAGGGCCGTATTCCAGAACGTTTATCAATACTCGCATTTATATGCAGTAAATGCATATAAATGCGAGTATTGATATAGATATGGATCGCGAAGACTGGCGACCTGTCCTCTCTGAATACCCCGTAAGGGATACAGCGTGAAGATAGATAGATATAATAGTAAAAGCTGTTGTTGAACTTGATCGTCAGTTGATAGGAAATTAGGTTTAAGAGATTATTATTGTGACGTAAGAGTTATTTTGAGAGCTATTGTGTTGTTGAAGATGTTTATTACCTTTGGGAGGGGTAATTAAAGATGGTGAGAAAATAAAGTTGTATTTTAGCGTCAAGGTCATCGTAGGTGTTTGTTGTTCTACTTTGTTTAACGTATCTACTAACTGACCCGTAATGTATAGATAATAAATATATTAAGACAAAAATTTTTAGGTTTTAGACACCTCCCTAGTCCAAACTAAGCTATAAACTTGTATTGTACTATGTGATCTAGACAACTCGTATACTTCCCGGGACTCCTGGCCAAAGACAAATGGAAGGGCACCGTGTGGTTTTAGTCCGTAAGAGTCCGGCATAGCGTCCATGAGGATTTCCATACGTTAAAAAAAATCTAATATTATAAATGCGAAAGTTTGTAATAATGGATGTTTGTTACTGTTTCACGGAAAAAACTACTAAATGGATTTAAATGAAATTTTACAATAATATAGCTTACACATCACAACATATACAATATATAGGCTACTTTTTATCCCGGAAAAAAGTTTCTGTGGGAAACGCGAACGGGAAAACTTCTTTCCTTTCCCGTTCCTTTCCTTTCGGTACAACTAGTACTTATTTATTTCTAAATACATACATATGAAAACACATATGCAAACAACCAAATTCCGAAACTAACCTTTGTGGATCACACAAACATGTGTTCCATTCCCACATTGGATTCGACCCCGGGACCTTACCACAGCAGTCACATACACTACCACTGCGCCACTGAGGTAGAATATATATTTGGACTATAGAGATTGTAGAATAGAATAGTATAGAAATATACTATATTGTTTACCAATTCATAATTACACGTATATTATGGAACTAGTTTGACCCTGCGGCTTTGCCTGTTACATACTTCGAAACCCCATCGCACCTACTTAACCCCGTCGTTTATTACTTTTACAATAATGTATAAAATTTTCCTCGACTTCTTGACATTTATTATAACTGCTTCGCTGTCCTTTGTAGTAGCGTGATGATATAATAGTCTGCCTCTCTCGATGCGCTATCTAACACAAAAATATTTTTTCCATTTCAAGTTGTAGTTCCTGAGATAAGCGCGTTCGACCAACCAAACTAACAAACATACAAACAAACTCTTCAGCTTTATATATTAGTATAGATGAACCAATTTCTTTGGTACCGTGTACAATGTAAAGTGTGTCTTCAATCCCGAAAAATATATAAATTTATAAACCAGTTCTAATCCTTGAATTGTAGGGTAAAAACGGCAATTGGTGCCAAAACGCAAAACTTACACAAGGACCCCAATTTTATCATGAAATAGTACTACCCCCGAAATGAAAGTTGGTGCGGAATATTTCAGGTTGGTTGGCCAACCGCAATCATCTTTCGATTTCCTAAGCCCTTTATGCTCTCCCGCCAGTATTAAGTGTTACTTGAGTATTGATAAACGTTCTGGAATACGGCCCTTAGGACTCAAGTCATGCTCACGTCGCTTAAAACTCTAGCGCGGGAGAGCATAAAGGGCTTAGGAAATCGAAAGATGATTGCGGTTGGCCACCCAACCTGAAATATTCCGCACCAACTTTCATTTCGGCGGTAGTACTATTTCATGATAAAATTGGGGTCCTTGTGTAAGTTTTGCGTTTTGGCACCAATTGCCGTTTTTACCCTACAATTCAAGGATTAGAACTGGTTTATAAATTTATGTATTTTTCGGGATTGAAGACACACTTTACATTGTACACGGTACCAAAGAAATTGGTTCATCTATACTAATATATAAAGCTGAAGAGTTTGTTTGTATGTTTGTTAGTTTGGTTGGTCGAACGCGCTTATCTCAGGAACTACAACTTGAAATGGAAAAAATATTTTTGTGTTAGATAGCGCATCGAGAGAGGCAGACTATTATATCATCACGCTACTACAAAGGACAGCGAAGCAGTTATAATAAATGTCAAGAAGTCGAGGAAAATTTTATAAATTATTGTAAAAGTAATAAACGGCGGGGTTAAGTAGGTGCGATGGGGGTTCGAAGTATGTAACAGGCAAAGCCGCAGGGTCAAACTAGTTCCATAATATACGTGTAATTATGAATTGGTATACAATATAGTATATTTCTATACTATTCTATTCTACAATCTCTATAGTCCAAATATATATTCTACCTCAGTGGCGCAGTGGTAGTGTATGTGACTGCTGTGGTAAGGTCCCGGGGTCGAATCCAATGTGGGAATGGAACACATGTTTGTGTGATCCACAAAGGTTAGTTTCGGAATTTGGTTGTTTGCATATGTGTTTTCATATGTATGTATTTAGAAATAAATAAGTACTAGTTGTACCGCGGCTTCGCCCGCGGAAAGCAGTTTTCCCGTTCCCGTTTCCCACAGAAACTTTTTTCCGGGATAAAAAGTAGCCTATATATTGTATATGTTGTGATGTGTAAGCTATATTATTGTAAAATTTCATTAAAATCCATTTAGTAGTTTTTACGTGAAACAGTAACAAACATCCATTATTACAAACTTTCGCGTTTATTATATTAGATTTTTTTTAACGTATGGAAATCCTCATGGATGCTATGCCGGACTCTTACCGACTAAAACCACACGGTGCCCTTCCATTTGTCTTTGGCCAGGAGTCCCGGGAAGTATACTAGTTGTCTAGATCACATAGTACAATACAAGTTTATAGCTTAGTTTGGACTAGGGAGGTGTCTAAAAACTAAAAATTTTTGTCTTAATATATTTATTATCTATACATTACGGGTCAGTTAGTAGGTAGGTACGTTAAACAAAGTAGAACAACAAACACCTACGATGACCTTGACGCTAAAATACAACTTTATTTTCTCACCATCTTTAATTACCCCTCCCAAAGGTAATAAACATCTTCAACAACACAATAGCTCTCAAAATAACTCTTACGTCACAATAATAATCTCTTAAACCTAATTTCCTATCAACTGAAGATCAAGTTCAACAACAGCTTTTACTATTATATCTATCTATCTTCACGCTGTATCCCTTACGGGGTAGTCAGAGGGGACAGGTCGCCAGTCTTCGCGATCCATGCATATTTCATTCGCTTCTTGCAGATTCAGTAATCGCGTCATACATTCACGTCTGAGTATCCGAGTACTTTGACTTTTCCGTTTTTGAGCAATCTGCTCACGTGATCTTTATATGGACCTAAGTCTCGGCCTACCCTGACTTCTTGTACCCTCTACTTTCGAACAATATATATTTTTCGTCAATCGTTCCTCACTAATTCGTTGGACGTGTCAAAACCAACAGAGCACACCCTTTTCCAGCTTAACGCTAACTAAATATTATACAGCCTACTTATTTATTTTTTATACCACTGAGGGGCAGACAAGCATACGGCCCATTTGTTGGAAAGTGGTCACTGTAGTCTATGAACGTTTGCAACTCCAGAGGTGTGCCACTCGCGTTACCGACCCTATAAAAACTTTCTTAGAACCCCTTTTGAAGAACCCTATACTGTAGACGTTCGGAAAAAACCCAGGCGGGAAGCTCATTCTACAATCTAAGCGTACCCGTCGCCGTCGTTTTAAAACTCTAGAAAAATGTATTAAAATTTGCCCGATTTGTTGACATTTGTGATTACTTCTCCGCTCTCCAGCCAATATGGCCTATCCAATGCAAAAAGAATTTTTCAATTTGGGCCAGTAGTTCATGAGAATGTTTAACCAACCAAACAAACAAACTCTTCAATAAACAAACAAATTCCTAAATATTTATACAAGTATCGCTACTTTTATATCAATATATAAAGCTGAAGAGTTTGTTTGTTCGGTAGAACGCGCAAATATCAAGAACAACTGGTCCGAATTGAGCCCATTATCGAGGAAGTCTATATATATCATCACGCTACAAACCAGGAGAGCGGAGTAGTAATTTTAAATTTCAACAAATCGGGCAAACAGTAGGTATTGTAAAATTTAGAAACGACGGGATTAAATTGGTGTACGAAGTAAGTCTTGAGCGAAGCCAGGGTGTCAGCTAGTTTTATTATACAATGCTAAATCTCAATTTTACTATCGCTATCAAAAGACATAAAAAGGGTTCATTCGCCGTCGGCGCATGCATGCGCACACACACGAACAGTGCACGTACACACGTACGCACACATAAGCACGCTGATGAAAAATGACTTGCGAGCCATGTGGTAGTCGGTTGTCGAGTATTTTGACGAATTCCGAATAGATGATGTGTGCGTCGGCTGAGAGTGACCACTTAATTTAACAAATATTAATAAAGTGAATGTTTTGTAGAGTTAAACTGAAACGACTATGAAACTGTAATTTACCAAAATTCAAAGTTCTTTGCAAAGATTTGCATAGAGGCAAGATTTATATTTCCAAATTATAAGACAGTAATAGTTCTCATCTTGGCAATATAAAACGACGACTGACTTAAAATACCTTAAATGATATAAATTTGTGAAGATACGCTGGTTAGGTTTACAAAGTAAATGATCTAGAACAGTACAAGTTTGTTGCCTGCCTCTGTGGCGCGGTGGGAGTGCATCCGACTGCTACGCAAGAGGTCGTGGGTTCGATTCACACCCAGGATAAAACTTTGTGTGATGAGCACGATGGTTTATTCTGTGTCTGGGTGTTATTTATCTATAATGTGTATGTATTTAGAAATATATAAGTATGTTTATCAGTTATCTAGATCCCATAACACAAACTAATATTAGCTTATTTTGGGCTAGATGGCGGTGTGTGAAAAGTGTCCCACAATATTTAATTTATTTATTTACATGTAATATGTGTAGTTTCGCCAAGTGCAAATGAATCAACAGTATAAATAATGTTTGACAATGTATTTATGATATATATACAAAGAAAAGTTGTGCTATATTACCAAATTCAAATAATAATTATTACTCATTTGAAGATGATGTTACTCAGGACCGTATTTTAAAACGTTCCTCAATACTCAAGAAAAGCTTAAGGCTAGTTTTCGCCTTAAAATACTACTCTCAAGTGTTTCTTGAGTATTGTGGAACGTTCTAAAATACGGTCCTCAGTCTTGCATATGACTTTATGAACATGAAGATTAGGTCGGTAAATACAGATATTCTTATTTTGACAAATATCACGAAAACAAAATTAAAACTTAATTTTGCCATAATTTAAATTGACATTAATTTGACAAACAAACAAAACAAATAAAGAACCAATATAAATTAAGATTATTTTGTGAATCAATAATAAAATAATCGCCCAACGTGGGGCTCGAACCCACGACCCTGAGATTAAGAGTCTCATGCTCTACCGACTGAGCTAGCCAGGCTTGTGAGAGGCATCTTAAAATACACAATCAATTGAACACTATTTCTAACAAAAACATTTCAACAACAATGCTGTTGACAAAAGCACCCCACTCAAGTTTTAAAAATATTTCCTACACGCGTTTTTATTAGATTCACCTGTATGTATGTTTGTAACCGACTCCTTTTTTGCGTTTTGATGTTTCCTATTAATAATACGTAGGTATATAAAAATATATAAGTATGATTATTAGTTGTCTAGATGCCTACAAGCACGGTAAAATCAATAGAGATAAAGTTTTATTTCAGTTGGTTGGTCTCCCGAAATTCTGAGAAGAGCCTCATTTGGGGGTCCCTAAGGCAATTTGCAGTAATTTAGTCTATAGTTTGAGCTCTTCTTAGGGCTGAGAGTCCCCTACAAAGTACGCAAAAATACACATAATAAAAAAACTTACTCTTCAGTCAGTCATTCCTGGGACGGGGTTGTTTGTGGCATTACCATTTATTAGCGATTCCATGCCTCACGTTAAGTTTTTGGTTCCGGCATGGTAGTCTTAAAGCCATTTTAAGGGCTTTGGACCGCATCAAAATTATCCACACCATCTAGCCACAAGTTCATTTACGTTTCAATTGAGATGATTAAATGAGAAGATTAGAAGACCAATAGCAAGGGACTAGGTGTTTTCTTTTTATGCAGGACCGTTCATAGAGACTTCAATATACATAAAAAAATCTATTTACCACTTGAAATTAAACAAAATGTGAATTAATATGACTTATTATGTGTTATTGCAAATTTTTTTCGAGTATGGTTAGTTATTAATTATATATTGATTTTTATTTTATGACTTTATTTATTTATTTTATACTAATAATTATCATAAAATCTATTCTAGACTAAGTGTTCCCTCTCTAATGTCGCACATTGTTGTCTCTATGACGCTGCTCACGCGCATGCCCGCGACGCTCACTGCGCGGGCGCAAGGGGGAGCCAAAACCTGATTTTCGGTTCAAACTGACCTTGTACCGACGCGTATTACATCATAAATTTATAATGCCTTATTTTTACTGTCGCGTTTTATAATTTAAACTCTAAACTGATACAATAAAGTTGATATTTGACAATATTTTTGTAAAAATACTTACGACTTTTTGTAAATAATTTAACGCTCTAACGCATAAGTACCTACTCGTCTGAGATTGCTACCTACTAGTCAGGTTTTTCCGCATACTGCTTTCCGTGTTTTTATTTAAACATTATTGTTACTTTTATTTATGATAGCAACATATTTTGATCTATTACATTCGTGGATACTTTTGAATGACCTTGTAGGTAGGATAATGGAATTTAATTTCATTTTCAAGACTAGTAGCGAAATTATTATCTAACCTATGCCCAAGCCTTGCAGAATCGGTTTTCAGACATATTTTTATTCTACACTACCCAAATACCTGATGACAATACTTACATTAAAACTGAAATTAATCCAATACATCTATACTAATATTATAAAGAGGAAAGATTTATAAGTTCGTTTATAATGAATAAATAGGCTGAGAAACTAATGAGGGGATTTTAAAAAACATCTTTCACTATTAGAAAGCTACATTCTTTGTAAGTAACATAGGCTATATTGGGTTTTGAAAAAGTTTAGGGTTCCGTACGAAATCTCAAATAGGAAAACTTCACCACGCTGAAGAAGCTGCGGGCATCACTAGCATTAATAGACGAAAGTTTACAACCAGTACGTTCGACCAATTATGAACTACGGTACCGAGACGTTGATTCTTACGGTGGGGCAAGTCCATGCCCTCAAAGTTGCACAACGAGCTATGGAGCGGCTATTATTGGAGTGTTTTTAAGGGATAAGCTCCGAAACAAGGATATTCGTTAGAGAATGAGGGGGCCGAGTCTGCTATTTCAATCGTGTCGAAATAGAATCGAAATCGTCGCTCAATTGAAGCCATCGGTACAATTTTGACAGTTTTTCCTAGTCTACTATTAGAATCGTACTCCAATAGACTTCTATCGGTCAGTCGATAGAATTCTACTAACACGTACCGCGCCAGTAGCCGCTAGTCAGTTTCATTTTTGATAGTCTACTAACATTTTGACAGCTAAAATCAGCGATTCTGGTTCTATTCTGCGGCTTGTAAATAGTAGACTCGGCCCCAGAGTTATTGACATAGCTCATAGAGTAAGCACGTTAAAGTGTCAATAAGCTCCACATCTGTAGAAGAACCGATGGCCGACAGAGCAAATGTGTTCTGGAGTGGAGATCGCGACTCGAGAAACGTACGGTAGGAAGACCTCCCTTCAGACGGACCGACGACCTGGAAAAGGTCGCAGGGAGGGACTGGATGCGGTAGGCGCAGGACCGTGTGTTGTAGCGTAAATTGGAAGAGGCCTACGCCGAGCAGTACATATCATAGAAGACATCGAACTACAAAATGGTTTTGAAAGTATCAGAGATATATAACGAGTATATAATAAATAATGCTGTGGAGATGCGATCACTTCGAAAATTGTGCGGCGTTACCTTGGCCGACCGAATACGTAACGAAGTGATACGCAATATGGCAGGTTTGAATGAAAGTGTCAGCGTTAAGCTGGAAAAGGGCGTGCTCCGTTGGTTTGGACACGTCCAACGAATGAGTGAGGAACGATTGACGAAGAATATATATTGTTCAAAAGTAGAGGGTAGAAGGAGTCAGGGAAGGCCGAGACTTACATATGAGGACCACGTGAGCAGATTGCTCAAAAATGGAAAGGTCAAAAGTACTCGGATACCCAGACGCGCGTGTATGAAGCGATTGATGAATCTCGAAGAAGCGAAAGAAGTATGCATGGATCGCGAAGCCTGGCGATCTGTCCTCTCTGACTACCCCGTCAGGGATACAGCGTGAAGATAGTTAGTTTTTTTTTTATATATATATAATAAAGACGAGAAGCGCTCGTGGCCCCGCGGACTTAGTGTTCTGTAAACGATCACCGCGTTAAGCAACTTTCCCTATAGCTGGTCACAGATGTCAACTATGCGGCATTTATATTTGCAAGCGTTTCCGTGCTTCGGAAGGCACGTTAAGCAGTTGGTCCCCGTTGCCAGGAACATGGCACTTGGCAGTCGCTAAGCTGACTTGAAAAATTTCAACAGCAGGTCGCCACAACTTGCGTCTGTCTATTTCAACATGGTAATGGGCTCACCACCTATTACTTGGGACAGGAGTCCACAAGGTGAAAAGTGGGCATATAATATGCCTCTGCCACCCCTTCGGGGATAAGGCGTGATAGATATATAATAAAGACGATATTTATATCACTAATGACTGTTCATCTAATTGCATTACCATAGTTAAGGATATGGGGCCTCAAGATACAATCCGGTCAAGGTCAAAGGAACCACTTATTTTGTAAAGAGGCTCTTTAGGGCTGCATCAAAATTAAACCTCCGTTCCGAGACTTGATACTCGTAGCTAATATGCACGGTACGCTTGCACCCTACTACAAACAAAAGTAATAAAAATGACGCGTGCCAATATTACATCAGGGAGCCGAGTCTGCTATTTCAATCGTGTCGAAGTAGAATCGAAATGGTCGCTCAATAGAATGCCACCGGTAAAATTCTGACAGTTTTCGTAGTCTACTATTACAATTATCGTACTCCAATAGACTTCTATCGGTCAGCCGATAGAATTCGACTAGCACGTACTGCGCCAGTGACACATTTTTAACGGATAAATACAGCGATTCTGGTCCTTTTCTACGGCTTGTCAATAGTAGACTCGGCCCCAGGTTGTAGGCGATATTTGCATTCATGGCCTGTTGGTTGCCTGCCATTAGTTTGAGTAATGCGATATGAAGGCGTCTCTACCAGAGTACGAGTGTGACTTGTTCCCTGCCTCATCATTCCTTCCCTATTGCTATAGGATTTAAACCTAGTTGGTTTCCATGTCTCCCGCTTCTCAAAGAAGAGAAGAGGCATTACGTTCCTTTCCTACTTCCTCACATTATCTTCTGATTAATTTCGTTGCGGGTTCCAAGACATGCTAACTTCTCCTGGGACATCAGCGATATCGAGCTCGGTGTAACTTTTCTGGTGTTTTGGTCATTGCTGTAGATCCTGGTTTACAGGAGTCACAGTAATGGGAATGAGGGTGGGATTAGTCCTAATCTGCCTCATCATTCTTTGCCTTATCATCCGAAACATAGAAACGTTCGAAAATGGAAATAAGTACCACAAACGGTCTTTGATGCATTGATCTTTTTGATGAATTGATCGTTTACAGACCCCTGTCTTAGCGGGGTTAAGAGCACATCATGTTTGTCCCACGTAACAGGTGGTGAGCCCATTGCCGTGTCTGCCTTTTTACAGTCGGTTATTATACATAAGACCAACTATAATTGCACATAAGACCAACTATAATTCCATGATATTTTCAAGCTAGGAAGTATAGCAAATTATTATTTTGAAACCTGTAAAAATGTTTTCAAATAAATATGATAATTAGTAGAAACAAGTTTTGTTTGTTTCCTATGCAAATTACTAGTTCTAATGCAATTAAAATACGTTTTATAATTCAAAACTTGATTTATTTGTTGTATGAATGAATATTCATTAGTTAAATTTGATAAATAATGACTTAATCACAGTTTTTGAATGATATTAGTTATTTTATGTCATGACTAGCGGACGACCTGCCCGTGGGAATAGGGGGATAAAATGTAGCCAAAGTTACTCCTTATAACATCAGCTATCTGCAAGTGAAAGTCCAGTTAATATAGGTCAAGCTATTTGAAGATACAGGAAAGAACAGAGCGTAAAAAAAAGATTTTTTATATACCTACCTTTTTTACAAGCATAAAAAAAAGATGTTAATTGGAAATTACAGACCGACACCTCTATTTTATTTATCTGTACAGATACAGATAGGACTTTAAGGGATATAGGATGTTCGTCGATTCCCGCAGATATTGGTAGATATTGAAATTACTGGTTCACACGTAACGCTATGGAGAATAATAAAGCATTCAGAACTATCTCAGTCATAGTGACACGCCATTTTGAAATGATTTTGTACTCTCATAATTAAAATCTAGACCAGGAGACCACGTGACCAGATTGCTCATAAAAAAAAGGTCAAAAGTACTTGGAAACCCTGACGTGCATGTTAGTAATATTCTTCAATTCTTTCAATACAGACAAGGGACTTAGTTTACTGTGAGAAATTTACAATACCTAATTTACTTACAAATGACGTTAAAACGTGTATGAATGATAATTAGCTACAATGTGTTTTGTTAAAAATAATATAATAATAATAAATAAAATAAATACCGTGGTCCAAATAAATCCAACCTAAGGTTGTCTGGAAGAGATTAGACTGCCCATCGTACTTCAAATTTATTTTGTGGTTAATGTCTTGTAAGACTTCTTATGGTGTACAATAAAGTGTTTTTCTATTCATTTCTTAAACTAAGACTAGAAAGTGGAACACTTTCAAGACTTAGTTTTAAAAAGATTCATGACGTCATGAGGTAAAACTTTTAAAGAAAAACTATATTATTTCACGACTGTCAATAAGTAGCTCGTAATCTTGTCTAGACTACGACGTTTAATAAAAAAAATGCGCTTCCATGTTACGCGATACCAATCTTTTTGCTCACTATAAACAAAAAAAAAGAAAACTTTCGTTATCACACGCGTGTAGCATTATAAAAACTATAAAACACAATAAAAACTCATTCATTGTTCGAGCTTGTAGTACAGCCATATTGTTTCTTAGTCAAAAACCCGCCAAAAAACGTTGTTTTACAACAAAAAACTGTTAGATAATAGTTTTTATTAGTTTTTTATTGTAAAATTACTGGGTCACTGGTATTTAAGATGTCCTTACGTGTTCTGTGACTGTATTTTTATTTAAATTAAGCCTCTGTGACTCATATAACGGGGAGTTGTATTATTTATTGGGTTATAACGAAACTTATGTTTACGAAGTGTCTTTTTTGGATTAATTTGCGCGTTTTTGTAAAAGATTCTTAGATTTTTTGTGGACGTATTTATAGTATAATGTTATAAATATAAACACGAAAGGAATGCTGTATAATTTTTTTGACACGATGGTTACATTTCGTCTTTGCCGTTCGTTCTAGTTTACAGGAGTTACAATAAAAGGAGTAGGATGGAAAATAGTAATTTCCGTGGGATGGAAAATAGTCACAATATTTCAAATTTGGTACTTGAAATATTTGGACTATTTTCCATCCGTCGGCAATGACAAAAGTATTCCATTGTGTCAATAAATATGTGCCCCGTCCCAGCATGATCTAAGCTGTTGACTAACGGATGTGGCAATGATGCAGGTACCCTTACAGGGTGGGGAAGATAGGCGGAAGTTGCTCCCAACAATGGCGAAAATCGAAATAGCTGCTTCTAGCAATCAAACAGAAGTGAAACCTAGGCCCCAAATCTAAATAAGGTTTTAAAGTAACTGGTAATACAGCATAACTGAAAAGTAATTAGCAGTAGCTTTCAAGTAAACGGTCTAGCGATTGGTAGTGGATGGTCTAGCGATGCGTAAAGAAACACATTGTCTCTTTACGCATCAAAGAAAAAGCCAATCTTTCGAGAGTAGGCAATACGTGCTCTGCAAGTAAAGAGTTCCAAATTTTTCTGGTACGGCACAGCAGACTCTTATCGCGTTGATGCTTGGTTGAAGTCATGATTGTGACTGTGTGAGTGACAATTCTGACCCGTACTTGCACTTGCGAAAAGGAGTGTGTAGGAATGAAGACCTCTTCGGTCGCCAATTTTTGAACATGACGCTCGGTTGCCGTATATTATTTCCAAAACTAGTGTATAGTTCGTGATTTTGTGTTTAATAATGGTGGATTAAGATGAGTTAAGTGTTTAATAATGTGCATTATTGAAAGAAAGTAATATGTTGCGGTGAACAGCGGTGTACTTTATGTTAGTGCTAAATCTCCATAGAAAGTCCTAGTAAATGGTGCACTGCTTTACTAGGGCAAGGATACAGGACCTAGGACTGACAACTTGCCATCGACAAAGGACTAGACATGAATAAAACTAAATAAAATACTAAAGACGAGGCTGTTTGTACCCCCTTTCGTTATAAATGCGTGAATTTATTCAGTTCTAGTTATTACACATATTTATGTATTCCAACTTGAACTCTATAACTTACCAGATGCCGGCGGCACGACATAAATAGGCAGTTATCACTATCCAGTAGCGATTAAATGTCAAAATGTCACATAAACGACACATTTGGCATATCGATAGCATTATAATGTCATGAATTTTTATGTTATTTTTAATGCTTCCATAAAACCTACGATATTACATTAATAAAGAAAAAAATATTGCCTAATAGTATTTCATTATGTATAATAAGTCTTCAAGAATAGCTGGGCAAATGTGTTATAATAATATGTGCCAATAATGTTAATTGTTATATTTAGAGAGCCAGTTATCCAGTTACCGTCTACCAGGAACAATAACCCTTAGCGTTTGCGTAAACTTCAACGTCTTGGGTATTTTTTGATTTATTCTGGTATGTGTTTGGAGAATCCAGTCCGAGACTACCAGGACTTTAATTGGTCGTGCTCATTAGAGTCTGTCACATGAGACCTTTTAGCATTTTTGTTACCACCTCACTAAAAAGGCAACAGATTCAAAATTTCTTTCAAATTTAACATCTTAAATAGACACATTATATTTTATTAAATTTCTTCCGCCCTTTAGACCTACCCACAAACTACCTTATAAGCGAAGAATCGCTCGAGGCCCCTGCGTTAAGCAACTTTCACTATGGCTGGTCCTCGGTCCGCTTTGTGGCATTTACATTTGTGAGCGTTTCCGCGTTTCGGAACTCACGTTAAGCCGTTGGTCCCGGTTGCCAGTAACATGGCATTCGTTAAGCCCAGTTGAAGGCCTTATGGGCGGCTTGAAAATTTTCAACAGCAGGTCGCTACAACCTGCGCCTGTCCATTTCAACACGACAATGGACTCACCACCTGTTACGTGGGACAACAGTGCAAACGGTGAAATGTGGGCTTATAGTATGCCTCTCTCTTCGGGGATAAAGGCGTGACAATATGTATGTATGTATGTATGTGTTTTGAGAAAGTGCATAAAATTATCCCTCTTGACGGTTTTGGATCTACCTTCGACGTACGCTTAGACCCTACCACAATATTTCCAAACACCTACTGTATAGGATTATTCAAAAAAGGCGTTAAACGATTTTTCAGGCGATTCATACTACAAAAGCACGATAGAACGATGATAAAGGAGGAGAGGAGGATCCCACCACAAACCTTCGATTCGTCAATTCTGACGCAGAACGGTCAAGGATAACCTCTGCTAATTGTAACGGAGGAATAAAGAACCGAACTCCTCGAGGAAAGGGATGTAGGACATAAGGGATGTATCTATAGGTAACATTACCCTTCAGGTTGTCAAAAATGTGCAATACTCCGCTTTACACTGGGCTTTTAAATGGGGTCCTCCTCCTGTCTTTTATTATCGTTCTACGATGGATTTCTGCTAAGTAACACCCGATTCAATTAGTTATATTAAATGTACGATTTTTCTTTTATACCACTGAGGTGAGAAGCATACGGCCCACGTCAAGTGGTCACCGTAGCCTATGGACGTTTGCAACACCGGAGGTGCAGCACTCGCGCTGCCGACTGTTTAAAAACCTTCTAAGACCCCTTTTGAAGAACCCCATACTGTAGACGTTCGGGAAAACCCAGCAAGTACGATACTTTATACTAAAAGAATTATATTATAATATCTGTGTCAATACTACTGAGTCCGAGACTACCAGGACTTTAATTGGTCGTGCTAATTAGTGTCTAGCACATAAGACTTTTTAGCCTATTTGTTACCACCTCACTAAAAAGGCAACGGGTTCAAAATTTATTCCAAATTTAACATTCAAAATAGACACATTTTATTTTATTAAATTTATTTGGCCCTTTGGACCCGCCCCAGTTCCGTGCTTCGGAAGGCACGTTAAGCCGTTGGTCCCGGTTGCCAATAAAATGGCAGTCGTTAAGCCAAGTTGAATGCCTTATAGGCGGCTTAAAAAATTTCAACAGCAGGTCACCACAGCCTGCGCCTGTCCATTTCAACACGGCAATGGGCTTACCACCTGTTACGTGGGCCAAAAATGCATACGGTGAAATCTGGGCGTTCAATATGCCTCTGCCTACCCCTTCGGGGATAAAGGCGTGACAATATGTATGTATGTATGTATGTGTCAATACTGATCATTTTTTTAATCGGCTTCGTTCTAATCTTTGGAAGGCAAAGAACCTCAGTCCAAATATCGTTGTCCTTAAATTTACTTAGTTATCGTTAATTCCAGTCCTAACTCTTTTTGGTACCACAGTAGTACATACAACTTGTAGGTACAACAAGTCGTACTTTTTGTCGGTCCAATCAATGTGATTGACGTGTAGGCATTAGTTGATATACAACGTGCTTCTATAACTTTGTAGGTGTACCATGTTTATAGCGCGATGTAGGATATTTTTTACGACTACGTATTTTTAGACTTCTAAACCTAAGTTTAGAAAATTCTAATAAAACGGCTCAGTCAATCCATCGACATTGTTTAAAGAAAGCTTTGTTATAAAAGAAAGAGATACTAACATACATACATTACGTATCCCATAATGCCTGCTATTCTGTCATGTTTTTAAACGTTTAGGGTTGCCAGTGCGAGACTCTATATCATCACGCTACTATCTGGGAGAGTGGAGCAGTAATCATAAATGTCAACAAATCGGCGAAATTATTGTATAATTTATAAACGACAGGATTACCTTTAGTGTTGCAGATTTCCAAAGGTTACGGTGCCCTCTATCAGGTGTTCCTTCTGCTTGTCTGCCAACTCAATAGTAAATAAAAAAATATAGTAACTACTAAAAAAATTGTAACTTTGATCTTATACTGCTTTCTTGCAATTTAATTGTTTGATATAACTCTCACTAAACAATTAGACTGGTCGACATAGCAATCTGAAGCGTAGCAGGGAGGACGCCCCCGCATCTTTAAATTCAATATCAATAATTAGTAAGTTTTGTGGAATATTTGGTCACCCTATAAACACGTTTTAGACTAAGCCAGAGTCGGAATTGACCTCTGAATCCGCCGAAAATAATGCTAAATATTACTCTTGAACATCAAGTATCTGTCTTCATCACCGCAGCTACCAGTTACACCGAAGCGTAACACAAAATATGAGAATTAACATTTTACTATTTCGGTCTACTCTGCAATAGCATCTTTTTCTAAAACGTTAGACTTTGGACAATATTACCAACATAATGGGGGGCCTGCTAGTAATATTATTTTATTCTATAAATTTATTTTTTTAGCTCCTTTGTCTATACTGAAAGGTAAAAAACATCCTTAGGGTTCAGTATACCTACCTACATATTTTAAAAGGTTTTTCAAATAAATGCGGTAAGAATGCGACCAGTAAGAATAACATTGTTTGAAATGAAAATTGAATGAATTTGAAATATCCTTTTACTATTACACTACGATTTATTCCTTTATTGTTTAAATCTTTTTTTATTAATAAAATTACGCGTGACTCACTCATCTATCAACACCCAGCTAAAACCCTTATCCTAGAAACTTGAAATTTTTAAGATAAACTATCCTTTTAATGTAGTATGTACCAATTAATAAAGTATGTACCAATTAATAAGTTTTTTTAAAAATTCAACCCCTAAGTAGGTAAAATAAGGGGTAAACAATTGTATGAATGTTTGTCAATTTCAAATTTAGAGACATGAAATTACTTAAATGGTTATTCGTAGTTCCAACCCTAAGGGGGTAAAATGAGGGATAAACGGTTGTATGGAATTTCGTCATTTTCATTAAATGTTTTTGGTTACAAATAAATGGATACATGTTTTGCAGTTGTGCCTTAATTTACCTATAAGAGGGTAAAATAGTTATTCTAAATTTATCTGGGAGATTCTTCATTTACAAACATAGCAACACCAATTTTTGCATACCTACCTACTTTTGATTAAAAATAAATATCCAAAAAGAAAGTCATGAAATATGTGTTGTGATCTTCTTAAAAAAATTTAATTTTCAGAGTGTAAAATAGGGAATCAAATCTGTATGAAAGTATTTTAAATGCAATAATGGGCATGAGTTTAATGTGTGAGGTGCAACGGGTCTTCGAAGAATCTTATGAGCGAAGCCGGGAGTTTCAGCTAGTTATTAAATATGAGTCTAGTATTCATGAATATATGAGTCTTCCTGCTATTAAACTTACCCTTACTGTCTTTAACATCTTTGATACTAATAGCACCAATGTTTTGGGTTCTGACCGTGAACCGGCGAAAAAGGTATGGTTAGACATGTTTCCGTGGACGTAAAATGATTCAATATAATATAGAACGTCATAATAATTACGATACGGTGATACGGTGTAACAGGCGGCTTTGTCTACTAATATACCTATACAAAGCTGCTATTGCTTAAGCAGTAGTATTTAAATCATAAGAGTCATAATTCAGAATTCTACGAATGACATCATCGTATGAAATATACATCAATTATATAACACATGGTATGTTCAACGCTTTGTAAATACATCCGTAATATATAAAAGGCATACATAAGTACTTAACTGTAGCTCCTGTACTTACCATAAGCTTCAGAAAACTTTATAGCCGATACCAGAAAATGTTCTATAGGCAGTTACTTTTTTATATTCGTTCGATTCGACGATACGTTAACAACAAACATATACTCTTTTTTTTTATAAATTTCTTTTTTTTTAATTTTTTATTCACATCTTTCTATGCCAATTTTTGAGTCATATTCTTATTAGTGGTATAAAACAATTACTATTGCCTTAAGCGTGTGCATATATTAAGAGCAAGTTTAGCTCGGGCTACTGAAATCTTGCAGGGGTAGTTTTAAAACCAAAAAGCACTATACCTGTTTATACTACCCATTAAATTATTGTATAGCGCGTAATCCTTCATTCATCTTTATACTTCCACTAGTTAATAAAAATTGTTGTTTTATCAGTTAGCAACAAATTTATCCGTTTTTGACCAGTAATACATATAACCTTGATTTTTTATACATTAACATCGAGACTTTAAATTAACGTGTCAGTCTATCCGAATCTATTCATTGAAATTATTATAAATTGATTTTATCTAAGGTGGTTATTAAGATAAAATGTAATGCTTGAACTTTATCTAAGCAATATAAGTTCCGTGTACAAGATGAGTATAAGATATATTTCATTGACACTCTCAGATCAGACCCTTGGGGTTAATGCCCGATCCCTACTAAATCGACACCTAAGGAACACTATGGAACACTGTCATATTTACGGGCCTGTTTCTGATAATTATAGCGTATATTTGATTGATTTTTATTCACTCATTTGCTAGTGGTGCACCTCGTGACTAACAGACGCGGTCATGACAATGAGGAGGAAAACTCGAAGACAAGCCCCTGTACTAGCCCGTGTCTTTAGTGTGTACATTAAGACCAAACCAATCACTGTCCAAAAGTGATATTGAGAGAGGGATTCCTTGCCTTTAATAATTACATACAAACATACATATTGTCACGCCTTTATACCCGAAGGGGTAGGCAGGGGCATACTATAAGCCCACATTACACCATACTCATTATTGTCCCACGTAACAGGTGATGAACCCATTGCCATGTTGAAATGGACGGGCGCAGGCTGTGGCGACCTGCTGAAATTTTTCTACTGCTGCTACATGCTAGCAACCGGGACCAACAACTTAACGTGTCTTTCGAAGCACAGAAGTGATTTCAAATGTAAATTCCACAAAGAGGTCTCCCACCCAAGGGTCACCTATAGCGAATGTTATGTTATGTTTATAAATTTGCCCGTTTTTGTACGAATATTCATGAAGTCATACAGATTAAAAGGCGACTTGAAAAATTTCAACAGTAGGATCTACAGTCAGTCATATCGTGGAATCCATACAATAGGGTCGGCAGCGTGAGTATATCTGGTGATGCAAACCTCCATAGGCTACGTTTACCACTGTTTATCAGGTGGGCTGTCTGCCACATCAATAGTATAGAAAATAGTCACCGTAACATACAGATGTTCACAAAACCAGAGATGCTGAGTGTCAGAGTGTAAGAATTTTGGTAACGCTTTTGGAACCCAAATGAGCCTCACCAGGAAATTAATACCTATTTACTAGATACCATTATAACTATGTAAATGCTGGACACCGGTCGAGTCGAGTCGCAACCATCAATGCTTTTATACAGTATTATTACTAAAAGCAATCTTTTCCTAACAAGCAATAAAACCCGGCTCTAATACAGAAATAAAGCGCTCATGGCCCCGCGGACTCAGAGTTCTGTAAACGATCACTGCGTTAAGCAACTTTCGCTATAGCTGGTCACGGATGGATGACCACTTTGTGGCATTTACATTTGCGAGCGTTTCCGTGCTTCGGAAGGCACGTTAAGCCGTTGGTCCCGGTTGCCAGTAAAATAGCAGTCGTTGAGTCAAGTTGAAAGCCTTATGGGCGGCTTGAAATTTTTTTACTGCAGGTAGCCACAACCTGCGGCTGTCTTTTTCAACACGGCAATGGGCTCACCACCTATTACATGGGACAGGAATACACATGGTGAAAAGTGGGCATATAATATGCCTCTGCCAACCCTTCGGGGATAAAGCGTGATCGATAAATATAATACAAAAAATTTGGGAGAACTGCGACTTTTTCGGTGCTGACTTTGGGTTTACCAGCTTTATATTTTTTGCCAGCGTTTGGAAATTTCTTGGTACGCTGGGTATAGGAAAACAGCAGCGTGTGGATCATCGAATTACGGTTGGTTTGGATGAATTGAACCAACATTTCTCCTCTACTACCTCTTTTGATCACCAAACCAAACTTTGTACTTTGAGTTACATAGCTGGCCTTGATATACCTAGTATAGACGCTTTTAAATTTTCTCTGGTTGCTACTGAAGACGTTAAAAAGGTAATTTTATCTATTAAGTCGAATGCAGTTGGTTGTGATATGATAAGTCGACGTATGATTGTCACAATTATCGACCATCTGCTTCCCGCTATTACCCACATTATTAACTTTTCCATCTTTTCTAGAACATTTCCATCTAAATGGCGTAAGGCATACATTATCCCCCTACCTAAAATATCCAATCCTTCACTACCTAATCACTTTCGTCCCATTTCTATTCTTCCTTTCTTATCCAAGGTGCTTGAGTCATGTGTGCACAAACAACTCACACTTTTCATTTATAAAAACCACCTATTAAGCCCATTGCAATCAGGTTTCAGACCCGGTCACAGTACTTCATCCGCACTTTTAAAAGTAACTGGTGACATCAGGGCTGGTATGGAGGACACTAAGGCTACAGTGCTAGTCTTGGTGGATTTTTCAAATGCATTTAACAATGTTAATCATGAAATCCTACTAGCTATACTTTCTCACCTTAATATGTCTTCAGAAGCAGTGGATTTTTTCTCAACTTATCTTCAGGGACGCCAGCAATCGGTTCGCATTGATGACTCTTTATCGAGTTGGTGCGATATTGGTTCTGGGGTTCCTCAAGGCGGTATTCTCTCTCCCTTATTATTTTCTATTTTTATTAATCTCGTCACCTATAATTTTCAATGTTCGTATCATCTCTACGCTGATGACTTGCAGCTTTACACTCATGCTCCAGCAGGTGATATAACCACAGCAATTCGTCGTGTAAATGCAGATTTGGACTATCTGAGTGATTGGTCGTATAGGTTCGGTTTGACGGTAAACCCATCCAAGTGTCAGGCCATTATTGTGGGGAGTAGATGGGTGTCAAGCAAGTTGGATACTGCCACCTTACCACCTGTAATATACAACGGTACAAACATACCATTCAGCACTTCAGTTAAAGACCTTGGTCTTATAATTGATTCTAGCCTCGACTGGCAAGCACAGGCTGCACACGTCAGCCAGAAAGTTACTGGAACACTTCGTGCCCTGTATCGATTTAAGAACTTCTTTCCTATTAATACAAAGGTCACCTTGGCCCAAACCTTAATCTTTCCTCTGATCGACTATGGTGATGTGTGTTACTACGACCTGAATGCAGACCTTCTCAATAAATATGACCGCCTCCTTAATAACTGCATTCGATTCGTTTTTAATCTTCGAAAATATGATCATGTCTCTTCATTCCGTTCCAAACTTAAGTGGTTGCAAATCCGTCATCGCCGTAAGTTACGCTCACTTACTACTCTTTATAACATTCTTAATTCTCCAACTTCTCCTACTTACTTGACTTCTTCTTTCCAATTCTTGTCGTCGAACCATGAAAGAAGTCTTCGTTCTTCAAATAATCAGCTCCTCCTATGTCCTTCACATACTACTACTTTCTTGGGTTCGTCTTTTTATGTCCAATCTGTTCTCCTTTGGAACGCGCTTCCCGCCGAGGTCAGACTGTTAAATAGTCGCAATATATTTAAGGCTAGAGTGCGGCAATTACTCTTTTCGGAGGAAGATAGGTAAGATAAACAAAAAACTGTTCTAAATTCTACCTGACTTATGTATATATAGGTATGTATGTATTTCTATGTAAGTGTGTAAATATTAATAAGTAATTGTATGTATTTATAATAATATATAATATATATGAATTTATATTATGTATTATAAGTATATATACTTAGGTCATAATATTTTGTGTATATTTTGTACTTTGTTAATGCTAATTAATAAACTTCAAATTGTATTGTTTATACATAAATGCGCCTACCTCGTATTTAGCTCTGCACCACCCAATGGTTGACTGGTAGAGAATGCCTTAGGCATTAAGTCCGCCAATGTACTTTCTTTGTGCATAAAGTTTAAATAAATAAATAAATAAATAAATATATCCAACGATCTCTAATCTCAGCAATAAATATTGTTTGCTCGAGTAACCGGTCTCACACATTGAAACATTTAATTATCTATAATTAATATATCATTTGCGCGAACTTGGACATACAATAAGGTGAACTTAACACTTAAATAACGATTTTATACTATTTTTCGTTTTTTTTTAAATAATTTTCATTAACACTATTTGAAAGCTTAATCCGATCAGTCCAGACATGACCTTTTTGTGACCAGCGCCACATCAACCAATCAAGCAAACCAGCCTATCGTAGTACCTCCTGCGACCTTTTGTAGGTCATCGGTTCATCTGGCTAGGGGAGGTCCAACCTTACTTTTGCCGAGTCGTGGTCTCCACTCCAGAAGTCTTCTCCTCTATCAGCCGTTCTAGCTTAGATATGAGATATGTTAAGAAGGCTTACTCAGCCCTAAAAGCAATAGAGAAACTTCGGATACTGAGAATCTTGAAATATACTTCTGAGAATATTGAAATATATCTAATACGTTTCAAATTCTGCACCGCACTATGGGAACTCAATTGCCAAACAATATATTAATCATCCTCACGTCAATATTTCAACTGTACATACATACATACATACATATCGTCACGCCTGTCTTCCATCGGGGTAGGCAGAGACTATGGCTTTCTACTAGCTACGATCCTTGCATACAACTTTCGCTTCTTCCACTTTCATAAGTGTTTTCATACACACACGCCGGCTAAGGGTACTTGACCTGACCTTTTTCCAAAATGTCTTCTGATTGATTGACACATGTACGTCGAGGTTGCCCCTTATCAGTTTGCCCAAAGATCCTCCTTTTGGGCCTGAGAAACTAATTCCTTCACAGCCACAGGCAGCAACAGCTTCAGGCCTCCACTTTTTCATACTACTCTTTACCTGCAATCTTCTTTGAAGGTTTAACAAAAATATATTACAATCATCTGTTCCCAGTGGTGCACAGAAGTCCCACCGAACTAAACTTGAAAGTTAACGCTGGTCAGGAAATTAGGCTCTGGTGGCGTTGGCGCTCAGAAAAGAGTTTGTAGGAGATCAGGGGTCCCTGAGTTATAACTTTACATTGTACCTGGTACTGAATCTAAAAAATCGCTCAACATTTTTGTATATTTCTTAATTGAAAGCACCATTACAAATGTGAATTTATTTGAGATACTCGTTTATATATATTTTATTTTTGTAAATAAAAAAAAATAAATAAATATCCATCACGCCTTATCCCCGAAGGGGTGGCAGAGGCATATTATATGCCCACTTTTCACCGTGTGGATTCCTATCCCACGTAATAGGTGGTGAGCCCATTGCCGTGTTGAAATAGACAGACGCAGGTTGTGGCTACCTGCTGTTGAAATTTTTCATGACGCCCATAAGGCATTCAACCAGGCTTAACGACTGCCATTTTACTGGCAACCGGGACCAACGGCTTAACGTGCCTTCCGAAGCACGGAAACGCTCGCAAATGTAAATGCCACAAAGTGGTCACCCATCTGAGGACCAGCCATAGTGAAAGTTGCGTAACTCAGTGATCGTTTACAGAACACTGAGACCGCGCGGCCACGAGCGCTTCTTATTTTTGTAAACTTTTTGAAATTGGTGTGCAAATAAAGTTATATTCTATTCTATTCTATCTATGTATACCGCAAGGGTCCTCTGGCTCTGTAGTGAGGTGTTGCAAATCCATAGGTTACGGTGACTACTTTCAATCAGGTGGGTCGTATATTTATCTGCCGCCTTAGTGGTATAAAATAGAGATTTAGATTTTTTTTTATCGTTTGTTTACTTTATGTCAATTTAAAGAAGCGCTCGTGGCCTCGCGGTCTCAGAGTTCGACAAACGATCACTGAGGTACGCAACTTTCACTATGGCTGGTCGTCGGATGGGTGACCACTTTGTGGCATTTACATTTGCGAGCGTTTCCGTGCTTCGGAAGGCACGTTAAGCCGTTGGTCCCGGTTGCCAGTAAAATGGCAGTCGTTAAGCCTGGTTGAAGGCCTTATAGGCGGCTTGAAAAATTTCAACAGCAGGTAGCCACGGCCTGCGTCTGTCTATTTCAACACGGCAATGAGCTCACCACCTATTACGTGGGACAGGAATCCACACGGTGAAAAGTGGGCATATAATATGCCTCTGCCACCCCTTCGGGGATAAGGCGTGATGGATATTTATTTATTCATATTTATTATTAAAAAAAAAATTTTAAATATGCGCACGAGTTAATTATTTTTGTTTAGGAGCTGTGACATTTTGATTATGTTAGTTTTATATGGATATGCCCAAATGTTATTTTTTAAATTAGTAAAATATTATTTTGAAAAATCTATAAAGAAAAAATACAGTTTAGCTTGTCTTCCAAAATACCTACTCATTTTTTTCTAGATACATAAGTACATATGATTTGATATGAGTACGCAGATTGTTTCTAGCTGAAAATACGCTATACCACAGATAATATAATATAATTCTTGCTATACTAAGTAGACAGAGTAGGGTATTCATTTAGCATAGTCCTATGGCCGATAAAATCTGGCATTAATGACCTTTAACACAAAATATCTTCAAAATGGTCAGTTCTATTATTTTTCTGTCTGAATATATTAAATGTGTAATATAAAGAAAAAGGAGAAGTGATAAGTCGCAGGTTTGATTTTTTTTTAAGCAATATTTCATTGCTGAAAAAAAATTAAACTTGCAACTTTTTATTTGCCATGTGAGCTGCTTAATCAACGAAGCTACCGAGGACACTCAAAATAGACGAATTTTTACAACGTCTTAAGACGAAAAAAATACACTTTAAATTTATGATATGAGGTTTTATCTCTTTAGGGGTTTTATTCTTTATTAGGGGTTTGTAGGAATTCCGATATATTTATAAATAAATAAAAATGTTACATAAACTAGTCAACGGCGCTTGCAAAATTTCATTCATCTTTAAAAATCTTTACATAATCTTAAAGGTTTCAACTTCTTTATTCGACTCCACTGACAAAATATTATATATTTACATCGATTTCCGATTTGAAAAACTGCACCATTTTTTGTTGGTACCCACAAACGTTTCACATAATAGGCAACCTTCAGCGTCATGGATCGTAGTGCTCATTATCTAGAACAGTTCTGTCAAGGCGAAATGTTTCTTTTCCTATAGATTTTGTAACGGCATCCATGTTAAATGACCTTTAGTTGAGTACAGTCATCATCAAATACTTGATGCCTCAAAAATATATGCAGTTCATCTGTCAAAATTAATGGCATTAAAGTCATAATTTTCGTCGAACCAGTCTCATTTAAACACAATATTTTCCTCATACGAATTCAAACTGTTTTGATTGTTCATCTATACTTCTATACTATAAGGATGTAGAGTATGTTTGTTTTGTTGAACGAGCTGATATCAAGAACTACTGGTTCGAATGGAATAATATTTTTCTGTAGAGTAGCACATTTATCGAGGAAAACTTGGCTATATATCTTGGAAAAAAAAGGACTTTATAACAATGACACTATTAATTAAATTGAAAACACTTTGACTGCCACCAGTTTTAGACGCTGACTGTACTTGTAAAAAAAGTAGGAAGGTAATATTGGACTACTGTTACGGGTCGAATGTGCATGGTACACCACTTTCATCATTGGATGATAAATCATTGTGATGATTGTGATTAATTTCTAAATCGTTAGAAATATTACAAGTTTAATTTGTCTTTTAAATTTATTGTCCGTATCATGATATTCGAATTGTTACACTAGCGGCACCCTATGATGCGGCCATCGTCATTTTGACGTTGTGTTTTGTGATGAAAAATGGTTTAATGCTAACCATACTGTAAGCCGTTCTTTGACAGGTGACACTGCAGCATCTACGTCCAAAGTTCTTGTTTGAAAAGGACACACAAAAGGATTTTCAAAAGGATTTCACATCACTAATGTAATATGTAAAAACGGCTATCATAAGGTGCCGCTAGTATAGTTAACGATTTTAAAATAAGTTATTAGTTTAATTTAGAGTCCACAGCTGAATATACCTATCTAGCAGTAAGTTTATAAGCTTAATAGTCCATAGACTTACTCCGAATCTGTGATCACACCAATAATAAAGGGATATTTCCAAATATGCTTTCTTAGTCATTGTCTACTACGTCTGAAGCTAAGTTGAAGGCCTAATGAGCGGCTTGAAACTTTTCAACAGCAGGTAGCCACAACCTGCCACTATTCTGATTTCAACACGGCAATGAAATCGCTACCTATTACGTGGGACAGGAATGCACACGGTGAAATGTGGGCGTCTGATAAGCATCTACCACCCCTTCGGGGATAAGGCGTGATTGATAATACGTCTTAATATATAAATATGTCGGGATTAAAAAAACCGCAAGTCACGTATTAAGTTTGTTTAGTCGACTAATCGATTAATCTTAGTCGATTGGTGAGGACTCTCTGTTCGCAACACTATGGGTCAGTTGTGTCTCTTCATGTGTTCATTGAGAGAGGGGTGTTGGTAGCCTTTCGTTTTTCCACGCTCATGAATGTGTGGTGGATGTCTCAATTACATACCCTCACTTTGCTAAAATATATTTTTTGTATCCAACAAGGAGCAAGCCCATTGCACGTTCTTCATACCAAATTCATACCAAAATCACAACTGAATTCCACAAAAAATCCTCAGTAATCCAACCATCTAGTTAGATTAATCGTTTATAAAAAAGAAATTTATGTTCTGCCTAAATATATATCACATTTTTGCCCAAGCCAGTAATAGAACCAGTACTATGATACTACCGCTACATACAGATATAGTTAAAATATATTTTATGCAGAGCGTTAAATATTGAGGGATGATATGCACAAAATTCTGTAATCAAACTAATGATGCCATATAAATTATGTTATCCGTAATCGATAACTTTAAAAAAAAAACGATAATCGACTAATGATAGGTTGCAATTTTAAAACGGTAGTATAAAATTAGAAATACTTTAGTATTTCACATTTTTTATACTTCTGAAGTAGCAAAAAGTTCTGGCCTAATGAAGAACACTTATAACACCTGGGTATTTTAACTAATCTAACTTTATGCCATATCCCTGACGGAGTGGTCAGAGAGGACAGAACACCAGGCTTCGCAATCCATGCATACTTCTTTCGCTTCCTGCAGTTTCATTAATCGTTAGCTAGTAATATTCCGGGTTATTCACTATCGAGATACGAGAGACTAGGCACACGTGTGTTCAGTTGGTGAAACTTCAAATATTATGATTTATTGTTTCGTCATCTGGATACGCCAGATTTTTATACGTGTCCACATAGTGAAACCTAAATTAACAAAGTTTATGTTTACGTCAACTAGACACAAGTTCACATTTTACCAAAACTAATGACAAAGTATAGTCACGTAGATGAATGTTCTTCATCTTAGCCACAAAACATTACTGGATGTGTAAAATTTTATTGCTGTATATATAAAACATTAAGTGATTTAATTTAGGTTTTTTTATAACAAGTTAAAATCCTGGCGTGTCCAGATGAGGAAATATTCCAGATGTGATTACAAGACCTCACCTAATGAATTTACAGGCAAGGCAACGACATATTTGCCCTTACAGGGTTGGAAAGTCAAACAGCAGTGGCTCCCAACAATGTTGAAAATGACAATGCAAACGATAGCTAATCTGAGCAACCAAATAAAAGCGGACCTCAGGGCTTCAAATCCAGGTAGTCAGAAGTCATCATCATCACCCGAGCGTCTGCTTCAGTTGTAGTCTCGCGACGCCCGGAGACCGCTTTCCTACAATTTCTCCTCCACTTCGCACGGTCGTCGGCATCCCCTGTAATGAGACCATTGGCACGCATGTCATCCTTTACGACCAAACCCAGCGCTTCTTGGATCTTTCCCTCTTACCGGGACCCGGCGGGGCCGACATGGCCAGACATTTGTTTTCCATTTAACCTGGCGGCTGCCGCAAGACGTGACCATACCAGCTAAGGCGACACTCTTGCAGCTTATATGCAATGTCACAGACGCGAAGACTGCTGAACACTTTGGAAGTAACTGCAAATAAACTAAGATGAAAAGAAGACAGAGAGACTATGATGCCAAACACTAAAAATGTACTACGTTCGTATTAATGGGAGTAGTGGGATTGAAGAGAGTGTGTGTGTGTGTGTGTGTGTGTGTTTAGAAATATATACATATACTTACAAATACAGAGGCATGCTATATTCCCTCATTTTTCCATTTACAGGTAGTGAGCCCATTGCCGTGTTGAAATAAACAGGCACAGGTTGTGGCTTACTGCTGTTTAAAATTTTCAAGCCCCTCTTAACGCCTTAACATGGTTCAAGGACTACTATAGCCCTTGGACTCGGGATTTAACGACTTAACGTGCCTTCCGAAGCACAGAAACACATCTCAAGATTTAGCATAGCGTAGAATGCTTACTGCAGTGAGCGTTTACAGAAAACTGAACTCTAATAGTTCATTTATAGTTACCCCGTTATCGGTGCAACCGGGATTAATGCTACGATAATTATGACTTTGATTCCGAACACAAGTTCAATTAATTATAGATATCACGATACACTAAATTACGCATAGCAATTTTTAATTAATTATTGAAAATTTTGAATCCAGTTTTTTTTTTCATAATTAATCTAGAACGTATGTGAAGAGATGGTAGCTAATCTGTCATAATTTTTTGAATTAAGCGTCTATGTGCTGTTTGAACCTGATAGAAGATTGCTTTAGATATGGTAAAGATATTTGAGCATATCTTAACAGAAATGCCGTTTTTTTACACAGAGTCCATTAATATATACATTTATAATTAATATTTCATCTTAACTCAGCGTTCATTTGACTTAAATATTAATAACGGGAACATTTTTACTAATATTTGACAGGTGATATTTATAGAAAAATACCTAGGTATCTGACCCAGTAAACTTTGTTCCGCCTGCCATGTAAAATAGTAGCGGACGCCCCGCGGATTTACCACGTAGTGCTAGTTTCCGTGAGAACACTGGAATAATATGTAACTGAATTTACTCATTAAATCATTAGTTATCTGCCAATGAAGTGTCGTTAAATCGGTCTAGACGTCTAGAAAAATATAAATAGTTGATTCTTTGTATGTATGTACCGCCAAAACTTTTATTTACATTTAATGAAAGGCTTTTATTTGGAACTAAAAACAGACTCACAGACACATTTTTTTTATTTAACTGTATAGAAAATCCTGATTAAGAATAAAAACTATTCAATCTCTTAGAACAAAATACATATGTTATTATTGAAATACAATGTTCGTTTTCAATAAAATAACAAATGATCAGAGCAATTAGTATTTCATTTAAAATTTTGTACTACCTTTGTTATATTACAATTTAATTATTTTATATTTAAGATTTTTCTATTAAATCGAATTTCACAGCAACCACCTTTTTTATTATTTTTTCTTCGCTTGCTTTATAATAAAAACTTGTATTTTAAAAATAAATTTCACCAGGTATATCCATGAATATACGAGTATGTGACAATGTCAGCTAGACAAGTGTTGTGCACATGTCGCGATCGGTAGAATTCAAATAATTTTAAATGTATTTAATAATTATGCTTTTGTCGGTTATATAATCAGTCTACGCTTGTGGTTCTTCAGTATACCACTACTGGAACCTTATCCAGTAGTGGTATACGAAAAATATATTGAAAAATAAAGAATGACCAAGAGTTCAAAATTTGATTCGTTTTCACTCTCATTCATTTCGGTAATTTTTCGTTAAAATATAACTTACTAGCAGTACCGGCCGGCTTCGTCTGTCACATACTTTGATAAACTATAACCTTCTATTTTACCCCTTTAGGGGTGGAATTTTGTATAAAGTCCTTTCTTAGTGGGTGCCTACATTAGGGCACTCGGTTATTATACTAATAAAGAATAATAATAAATAAATATCGTTGGGACAACTCACACAACGCCATCTGATTCCAAACTAAGCAGAGCTTGTACTATGGTAACCAGATAACTGATAAGCATATTTATATATGTCTAAATACATACATTATTATAGATAAATAACACCCAGATACAGAATAAACCATCATGCTCATCACACAAAGTTTTTTCTGGGTGGGAATCGAACCCACGACCTCTTGCGTAGCAGTCGGATACACTCCCACCGCGCCACCGAGGATTCTCTGTAATACAACGCCTACTATAAACACAGAACAATATTTCACATCGTAACTGCCGAAGATTGTTTAAGTAGACCAAGAAAATGAGAAAAAAAAATGAATATCAATACTAACAAGACCGAATCGACTAATCGACTAATAAAATTAATCTATTTATGTTTACACGGCAATGGACTTACCACATCTTACGTGGGACAAAAATGAATTCGGTGAAATGTGGGCGTATAGTATGCCTCTGCTTACCCCATCGGGGATAAAGGTGTGGCCATATGTGATGTAGTGAGGCGTTATATTTACGCTGTACCCCTGACAATGTAGTCAGAGAGGACAGATTGCTAGGTTTCATCATCCATGCGTACTTCATTCGCTTCTTCCAGATTCATTAATTGTTTCATAGATGCACGTCTGTACTTTTGACCTTTGATTTGCTACGTGTTCTCCGTATGTAAATCTTGATCTACTCTGACTCTTTCTACCCCTTCTCGCACAATAAATTATCTTGGTCTATCGCTGATCACTCATTCTATTAAAATCAACTAAATAAAATCGATAATCGACTAAACTGCGTTTTTAAAAAAAATTGCTTGTCCTAAAATATCACGCAGTATCATACTATATTTAGACATCAGATCTCTAAATCATATTCAAGTTTAAACCGCCAATATATAATAAATAGGTAGTAATTGATCATAGCTACATGACCTTTCAAGTACCTCTCCTACGCTGCCGGAACCATTGACACAAGCGTGAATATATTATTTAATATGCCTGGGCACACACTTGAGCTAGACTGGTTTTAAAAAATTGATGATGTCAGTTTTGTCAGTTATAATATACTAGTTGACGCCCGCGGCTCTGCACACATGGTGAAATTTTCCCGTTACTGTTTCCGACAGGAACTTGTTCCGGACATCAAAAGTAGCCTTTGTGTTATTCTGATGTGTAAGCTATATTATTGTAAAGTTTCATCAAAATCCATTCAGCAGATTTTGCGTGAAGGAGTAACAAACATCCATCCATACTTACAAACTTTCGTGTTTTAAATATTAGAAGGATATTCTGCTCTAGATACATACATTATATACATAATCAAATCTCCTTTCTATCGGGTTAGACAGAGACTATAGGGTTCCACTTGCTACAACCCTGGTTTACAACTTTTGATACTTCTACTCTCGTAAATATTTTCAAGTACGCCCGCCGGTTTACTCTTGACTTGGACTATTCTCAAATTTTCTATAAATTGATTGACATGGGTCCGTTGAGTTGTGGTGTTTTCTATGTATAATATGTGTGTATTCAGAAATAGATAAATAAGTTTTTCAGTCGACTAGATCCCTTAACACAAGCTTATATTAGCTTACATTGGGCAAGATGGCAGTTTGTAAAAAAAATGTCCCACAATATTTATGTTTTTTATTCCTCCTTCCTGTTTTTAAACGCATCACCGGCTCCTGATTCGCCTGTCTATTTTCATTCGTCCTCTCCACGTGATCAATTGCCGGTGATTCGTGATCAAACATGAGTCACACATTTTTCCATGTTAAAAAAATTGCACAAACTCCCTCCATCTTGGCAACAACAGTGCTCCTATCAAGCTGCTGATCGCTCCGTACTAAGCCGTACTCCGTACAAACCATCGTGACCACAGCTCATTCCTCACCACTCCATCATAAGTTTTCTCTAAGTCTACAAACATACAAGAGATATTTTGACTCTTTTTATAACAACAGACAAGTATAACTGGTCACAGTTTAATGATGTTTCCAACATCAGAGTCACTCGCGTCGCTGATGCTGCAAAATCTTTCTAAGGCCCCTTTTGAAAAGTCACATACTGTAGACGTTTGGAAAAGCCGAGGCAGCAAATATATATAAAAGTACTTCTGAAAGTAGAAGTGAATTTGGCTAAGAACTTCTATATTGGCTAGAAATGTATGCTAACAGTTTTGAACCCGTGACAACCACCTCAATAAAAGTTATAAAGAACTATCCATCAAATTTAATAACAAACACAAGTAGGAGAGCAAAAAATACCTTCAAAAAATCTTTCTCACCGGATCCCAAAAGCCGTATCGCCGCAGCCAACCCTCGATTTAAAAAAAAATCTCAGCACCTGTTGTGAAATTGTGATCTTGTGAGTTGCGCCCACGCATCCGTTGCTAAGCGACTTCGCCATATTGGATGTGGCTGCCTGCCATCTGTCAAAATTTACATTTGGAATTAATTAACGACAAGTTGCTATTAAGAATGTGTAGTGTATAAAAGGACATACAGTTTAGGCCTCTGATTCTGATTTCAAATATTAAAAAAAAATAAAAGAATATATATTGTGTGAGAAGCGCTCGTGGCCCCGCGGTCTCAGTGTTCGGTAAACGATCACTGAGGTAAGCAACTTTCACTATGGCTGGTCGTCGGATGGGTGACCACTTTGTGGCATTTACATTTGCGAGCGTTTCCGTGCTTCGGAAGGCACGTTAAGCCGTTGGTCCCGGTTGCCAGTAAAATGGCAGTCGTTAAGCCTGGTTGAAGGCCTTATAGGCGGCTTAATAAATTTCAACAGCAGGTAGCCACAACCTGCGTCTGTCTATTTCAACACGGCAATGGGCTCACCACCTATTACGTGGGACAGGAATCCACACGGTGAAAAGTGGGCATATAATATGCCTCTGCCACCCCTTCGGGGATAAGGCGTGATGGATATTTATTTTTTATTTTATTTTATATTGTGCGAAAGTAAAGGGTAGAAGGAGTCAGGGTAGGCCAAGACTTACATATGACGACCACGTGAGCAGATTGCTGAAAAACGGAATAGTCAAAAGTACTCGGATACCCAGACGTGCGTGCATGAAGCGATTGATGAATCTTCAAGAAGCGAAAGAAATATGCATGGATCGCGAAGCCTGGCGATCTGTCCTCTCTGACTACCCCGTCAGGGATACAACGTGAAGAGTTAGTCAGTTTGTACAAAAATACATCACGACCTTCACAGCCCTATTTACTTGGCCGTAGAAACAAAAAAGAAAATGCATAACTAAGAATGCCATTAAGATGTGTCAAATAATTTAAAAAAATACCTTTAGTAGCCGATTAAAACGGTTCCCACCAAATTGCTAAAAAATAAAAGGGTTATAAACCCATCTGTACAAATATACTTGACTTGACTGCGGGCATAGGTGCTTTAAAAATTATGCCAGTCGGTCAATATGAAGCCATAGATATCGCATGGTCAAACCATAGCCATCTGGGTCGAGATTAGGTTTCATATCAAGGGTGTTTTCTCACGGTGTTGGATTGAGAAAGTTTACTAGTTAATTCCTGCAACTTTACTTGCGTATAAATAGATTTTTGAGAGTAATCGAGAGTTTCCATATTGCTGTGTTGTACTTACTGTTGTAATATTTATTGTCGCAGTCTTGTACTTACTGGACAATACTTTTATATATTTCTAAATATATATGTACATATTATACATAGGAAACACCCAAAACTCCAAAATAAACATTTTGGGAAAACTTAAATATTTGTTCAGACCCGGGAATCGAACCCGGGACCTCATCGCGGCAGTAGCATACACTATCACTTACGCCACCGAGGCAGTAACGTACGTTTATAACTCAAACACGCAAAAACGGCCGCGTACATAGATATCAAACACAAACACCATTAAAATATTTAGCATTTTAATCGTCGTCACGTCACTAACCTAACCCAACGATTCGTACAAAAAAATTTAAAACAAAAAGTGCTTTAAAATTCAAAAGCGTGCCAAGAAAAAGTACAGTTCATCGTTTGCAAAAACCTTTTTATTCATTGTGTTGGAACATTTTTTCCGATATCTTTTTGCTCTTGTTCCGAAAAAAAAGCCTGGAGAATCTCCACTGCCCTGTGGAACCCCGTTAAAACGTTTTTGTGAATCGTCTTTTTATAATGCATTCGATTGGGATTGCATAACTTGAGGTCAGAGTTTTTACTCATACGTAGTATACGGTATTCTAATTCAACCTGTCTGGTGATTGCGTACGATTTATGGGATTTAGGGTATACCTTGAGTTGGATTCTTTTTTAGCGTAGTTACGGTATTTGCTTTTTGTTAATGTTATTTATACGTTTTCACTGTCTACACACATACTTTATTTACTACTTGAGAAGTGTGAATTTACCTGCATACACCGACACCGACGTTTCGAACTTGTTTTTTGATATAACGCTGAAACTTGGTAGATAACCCGGTAGCTATTGTATTTTTCAAACAATAAGGCCTTCAACTTGGCTTAACGACTACCTTGTTACTGTTAACCGGTGCCAACGGCTTAACGTGCATTCCGAAGCACGGAAACGTAATGTAAGCATACCACAAAGCGATCACCTAGCCATAGCGTAAGTTGCTTTAGTTGTTGCATAGTGATCGTTTAAGACACTGAGTTTAGCGAAGCCACGAGCTCTTCAAGGGCTAGAAGGGAAATTTCAGGGAAGCTTTATGTGGAATATTATTCTGCTTTGTGTGACAGTAGTTACAGCGTCACCTCCGTTCGGAATTTCATAAATTTATAGACATCTTATATCTTTAGGTCGATGCAAAGCTGAAAATCTGCATTAAGCATCTTACGCTATGGACCCCAGATGGGTGACTGCTTTGTATTTTTTTTCCATTTACATGCGTTTCCGTACTTTGGATGGCACGTTTAGCGGTTGGTCCCGGTTACCAGTAACATAGCATTCGTTATCCACAATACGACAATTTAGAAATGGTGAGGTATGGGTGTATAAGTATCATACTAAGCCGCTTCAAGCCGCCCATAAAGCCTTAAACTTGACTTATTGACTACCATGTTACTAACAGCCGGGCCAACGGCTTATCGTGCTTTCTGAAGCACAGAAATTTGATTGTACCTTAGCAAAATTTTATGTTAATAGCAATCTTTAATGGTTCTATACCCATCCCTTTTCAAATCACACCACTTCACATATTGTCGTTTCTTTTTCTCTCAACTAATCTTCCTTAGCATGTGCTTAATTGTATTTCTCCTAGATTCTTTATAATTTACAACATGTGTGGCGTAGAGCGTCATATGAATTTTAAAAAATTTCGCTGCATCCCAAAAACTGGTCGCCACACTGCGCTGGAGTGATAAATCTGTCCCTTTATTTATGTGTGTGCGTTACGTTCAATTCTCTTTGTATAATTGTGTGCTATCCGTGTTAATGCGTGCACGTTGCAGCGTTGTATTGCATTGTTGCCTATTCTCAACCCCTCTGCATCGAAGTGTTTTGATACTATTTTCATTAAAACACGTTTAATTTCGAATATTCTAACCACCTTTTTGAATAGAACTTTTGCACCCATCTGCAATGGTCAGGTCTTTTATTATCCCGAGCTACAGAAACATGCTCAAAAAATAATGATAAAAGAGGAATAGGAAAGCAAAATCTCTGAATGCAAGAAGATCTTTTAAGAACAGTTGACAATCGACTTTGTCGACATGTAGAAAAATGCAGCAGCTTTATGGGACTCATGAGGTTTTTTTATTGGGTATTTCTCCAGCCACACGCCCATTATAGTGAAAGCAAAGACCAGAAAATTAACACTTAGCTTACTCTTGAGACCTGTCACGGTCACCAAGTGCTACCGACAAGGAATGAGAGAGTAATTCTTACCTGATTACATTGATTTTTTTTACTGCTACTGATAACGGGCGCCCACAACGGTACACCTGTGTAATGTGAGCAGAATCGATTACGAAATAACTACCACATAGTATTAAAGTTATGACTTTAAAAAAAAGAGAGAATGTTAATTTAAATATTTATTGGATTTTGAAAAAAAAAACTAGAAAGTAAATTAATTAAATTGAATGTGAAAACGACAAAAACATAAAATGCAAAAGTAAATCAAATTACAGTTCAAAACAAGTATCGATTTAGCACATTATACAACCCAATTTCGTTTTTCTATATTATGTAGAGCAGTTCTCGACTTTTCGTTTAATATTCATTACATGCCTTTAATTTCTATTTATAAAAAAAAATCTTCTACTAGTTTAAAAAAAAAACTAAATTCATATCAATAAATCAAATCCACCACGCACAAAAAGTCGGTAGTATTAGAAATGAACCTCTTTGAATTGCCTTAATTTTTCATTGAAAATGAGTACTACCAGCCGTTGGATCACCAGTGCCCTAAATCTAAACTACTTTTTTAACTTAAATATAATGCGTTTTAGAATTCCATGGACTTAGTGTCTAGACACAGATACCCTCATACTTCATTCAAATACTCTAGCATCAGTCCACGATGTCCCGAAACTACCAAAAACCACAAGAATAATGATTTAGTGATGTTTTATAGACGCAATACTACGAGTATGAAATAAGAAATGTGTGTATACCAGAGTGCACAGGTAAGAAGTGAAACTTCTTTACGACATTTTTAAATAGCTATAAAATTTCTTTTATACGTCGATAAAGAAGTTTCACTTCAAAACAACATGGCGCGTAACCGAAAAACGTGACAATTTTTTACAGCTATAAAATTTCTCTCACGTCGATAAAGAAGTTTCATTTTAAAAATTATTACAAGAAAAATTCGATCTACTTTAAAAATATTTTATTAGAATGCGGGGAAGGGAATCTTTAAAACACACGTGTGCCAAGTATCAAATCTGGTTAATACTCCTACAGGGTGAGAAATTGTAGGCGGATAGCTATAGAGGGTGGCTCGCATAATGCAACCTTTTTTTTTAAACAACGAAATCTTTTTTCTACCTGCAAACCCGAGATCTCTACCTGACATGCGCCCGCGCACAATTCGAAGCCACGTTGTTGAGTTATATGAAAAAATTCGTATTACGATTGTGAAGGGGGTTTTTGCTCTAGTTTTTACTGAAATTCACTTGCTTAAAGAGTAAGGTGATAGTTTTTATAATGTTTATATTTTTTCTCATCATTCCAAAGCTTTTTATGATACGTTTAACATACATTATGTTAGGTACAAAAAATCTTATAAAAACCTATTAAACATTCATATTTCGTCTAATGTCTTATTTTAGCGATGTAAATGTCGAATTTAAATAAACGAGAGTTTATCATTATTTGTCTTAATACATAATACAAAGTCGGGTTTGTTGTAACACTTACTCAAGAGGAGTCTGCCGATGCTCTTGATTCTTGATTTATTGTATTTGTTTCTACCCCGAATAGCTGAATGGGTAAAAAATAGGAAAAATTATTAAAAAATAAGTATGACATAATGTTACATTTACTATGCAATCAAATTTTAAGGCGATACATAGCTCGCCGGGGTACTATGCATATTTGACTACAGTGTAGATTTTTTTTTAAATCTAATGTTTATTTATAAAATCATATATCAGCTATTCCTTCTATGCTTAGAGTATAGGCCTTGTTCCAAATATATTGAAATAGATTGATAAAGGTATAATGTAAATTTGTTAATCTTGAAGCGCTAGTTATTGCGTTAAAACAATCATTGCTTTAACCATTTCACACTATGATCAGTCATGAGGTGTTTCCAGGTCAAACAAACCCAGGCCCCCACAGACTTCGACTAACCCTCGGCTAAAACATATTTTCCACTATACACACACATAGTACATCCATATCTTAAACTTCAACCGCAGCTTTCAGCTCTAAAGCTCAGATACACTCAGTCCAGTACACCCAAACCCCAATGAAACCAAGACCTATATTCAGATTCTAAACACCCAGATCCCAAAAAAAGTCTTTTTAACGGCGTTTACAAAATGTCATACACTAGAACTAAGGAAATTTTTAAATATTTTTAAAGTGACCACCAGTTTAGAATGCGGTTTAGTCTGTGAAGAACCGGCTAGAAACTTAGGAAGGCTTTCTTTTTTAAGGGCTTTTTACAATTTAATATTATTTTACAATGCCAGCAGATCATTTTCAGGCATCATTCCAATACATCCAGACCCCGATTCATCCAAACCCCATGTAAAAGTGGTAAAAAAATTGGGACTTACCTTAGATGGAATATCGATGAATAAGACATTTAGAGCTAATATTGTTTACTAGCGCGGCTGCGCCCGTGACATTATTCAAACTCCCGTCGCACCCATTAAATCTTGTCGTTAAAACAATTTACAGCAATATATGAAAATTTTGCCGATTTGTTGATATTTTTGATTACTACTCGTTAGTACTACTACTAGTTAGTAGCTTTGTTAGTAGCTTGATGATATGTAGCTTATAGCTTTCCCCAATTAATGGATAATCCAACACAAAAACATTTTTGCAATTCGATTTAGTAGTTCATGAGATTAGCGCGTGCAACCAAGTAAACAAAGAAACTTTTCAGCTTTATATATTAGGGAAAGAGAGTATAGATTATATCTTTATATAAACAAAGAATATATATATTGTGTGAAAGTAGAGGGTAGAAGGAGTGAGCAGATTGTTCAAATACGAAAGGGTCAAAAGTACTCGGATCTCGATACGTGCATGTATGAAGTGATTAATAAATATGCAGGAAACCAAAGAAGTATGCATGGATCGTGAAACCTGGCGACGCGAAATCTGTTCTCTCTGTAATCAGGTAATCCTCATTAGGGAAACAGAGTGAATATAGTTAGAATATAGATACGTGTCTAGGGGCAACCGCCACGGTGCTAGCCATCGCCTGCTGGGAGCTCAGGGACATCTTTCCAAGGAGTTACACAGGTCGTCCGGCAATAGACAGTTGGGCAGGGGCCGTGTGGTTTCAGCCGGTTCAAGTCCGGCTTGGCATCCGAGGGGAATTCCACACATAAAAAAACCTTACATAGATTGAACTTATTATTCGCTAACTAGATGTTATAATCTAAGAACAGATTATTTCGGTTGTAAAACAACTCGAATTAGTTGTATAATACGAGTTTTCATTGTCAAGTGCTCTAACCTACACGTATAATAGTGTGATACGGTACACAAATTGAAGAACTTATACACGATGACTTTCGCATTATATAATGCGTTTCCCTAAAGAATAAAGGAATGAAAATTGAATGGTAGATTTCGTGACCTAAGCAGAATCTTGAGTATATTATGTACTTTTGTCGTTTGCTATAATTTCCTGTCTTAAAACCAGTTTCATATGATGATGGTTTAATCTTTTCCAGCTTCTAGCCACCGTGCCTATCAGGAATGAACACACATTTTATTGTTCTTATGCCTAATATAGCGCTTGTAATAAAAAAAAAAACAGTTAAGACTCCAACTACCTCCTCCATTCTTTTCTATAAATATTTCCTCTTTATAATATTAATATAAATAAATGTTATTTCTTGGTGTCTATTTTTCAACCTACATTTGTAATAGCAGCTAAATGTATTAAATACCCTCCTTAGTTTTATTTAGTTTTGACTCTCTTAAAATTTCATCCTAATAAAATTAGCTATGCGATATCGAATTTTATTAATTTATAATAATATAACGTGCTTTGTTGTATGTCCACCCGAAATTTGAAGGCTTCTAAAGACTCATCAACACGCGTACCCCGTCATACCAATCAACACACTCACACATACATAGACAAATTAGTTTTCGTGGTTCATACAAAAGTCACGGTCATCGCTCAATGGTTTGTACATGTAACTAGGTTTTTATATCTGTACTTAGTTTGATGCGCAGGAGTTTCATATAAGTAAGCGAATTTTAAAAGCAACATATATTTAGTCAAATTTAATTAACTATGTATCGTTATAAGGAAGCTAAATGAATTCTAAAGTATAAAATTCTTTGAAAAATGTTGCATTTTTGATTTTATTACTTTGCATTAGGTACCTATCTATTTAGTCCCAAATTAAATCAGCTATATATCCAGCTCCCCAGCCTTTCCCAGTTGCGACTCGCGACGCCCGGAGTTCGCTTTCCTACTTTTTCTCCTCCACTTCGCACGGTCGTCAGCATCCCCTGTAGTGAAACCATTGGCACGTATATCATCCTTTACGACGTCAAGCTTTTAACCAGGACTCGGCGGGCCAACATGGTCACATTCTTTTCTGACGTAGCCCTCATTTGGGGCTCCGGTGAAATATATTTGATAACTAAACACACTTTACCTCCCACTTGGTACAGATACTGACTGACAAGGCTCTGGGTTAGACTTCCGTGGAGGCATAAGAGATCAGCTATGCAATTCACAAATCTCGGATCCAAATCCGCTACGGCGCAAATGTCCTTGATATTCGAGTTCTGTGAATATCGATGGCATTTGCGCTGTAGCGGATTTGGATCCGAGATTTGTGAATTGCATAGCTGATATCATGATCATGTATAGTCACTTCCAATAACACCCCAACAGATCTCAGGCTTCTAAGGAGGCTTCTCTTCTTCTGGAGGATTTCGATGGAATTGAAACATCAAGTAAAGAGTGAAGAACGATTGACGAAGACTATAAATTTTGCGAAAGTAGAGGGTGGAAGAAGTCAGGGTAGACTGAGACTTACATATGAAGACCAGTTGAGCAGATTGTTCAAAAACGGAAAAGTCAAAGTACTCGTATAGGTACCCAGACTGTCAGATAAAATCTGTAGGAAACGAAAAAAGTATGCAGGATTGCGAAGCTTGGTGATCATTGTCCGCTCTGACTACCCCGTAATGGGTAGAGCGTTATGAAATAGAGGCGACCGTAACAGGACTCTATTCAAAATGATCCTTCATTGACTTTCCTTTTAAATCACATTACTTACAGTATTTTGAATAGAAAATTGTCTATGTACAAATATTATATTTTATGGCAAAATTATACTTAAGATAAAGCTACAATGCTTTGTAACTTCATATCCTTGACTTGAATGACCCGAGAATCGAATTCACGGCTGTCATTAACGTGCGGTCCATTAGACCGACAAGGACTCTTTAATTGTATGCGACGGTTTTTCTTTTTAAGGTCTAATATAATGTCAGATATTGAACAAAGTATTAAATATTAAGATTGTGTTTAAACGTGGAGATAATAATTATATTATTGACTTCACTAAATTCTTTTACGTGATTGCGATGTCGAGACAATCATTACTGCTACGTGGTTCAAGTGGCGGGATATGACTAGTGTCATTAGTGACTTAAAAATGTTGACAGACTCAAAAAACGGTCAGGTGAAAGGGACCTGTCTATAAAACCATCATTAGGCCTGTCGTTTTACATGACAATGAGTCGTGTCCACTACTGGAGCGACAGAAGCAGGAACTGCGTGTCGTGGAAATGAAAATGCTATGGTGGATGTGTGGAGTCGCAAGGATGGACCGCGTGAGAACACTGACAGCCGTGGCAGAACATGCACATGCCTACCAATGGTCTACTAGAGATGTCGATGACTATGCGAAGTAGAGGAGAAGAACTGGTAAAGAGGACACCGGGCGCCGTAAGACGCAACTGGGACAGACGTTCGGATGATAATGAATAATCGTAAATTATTGGTTTTCATTTTCAATACTAGCTGAGTACCGCGACTTTGCCCGTGACATGCTTTCGAACCTCCGTGGCACCCAATAATGGCTAGTGTGAGGCATAATATTAATTAAAATTTGGGGTATGTACATACTCGTATTAGCGCATCTTTTCTTCATAATAGTTAATTCCAGTTGGCTTTCAAACTCTTCCAAGAGCAGCTATTGTTTGACTTTTAATTTTCGGCATTGCTGGGAGTGACTGCCGATTAACCCCCCAACCTCATAAGGGCGCTTGCGTCGTTGCCTCGTCAGTTGGTCATGAGTTCGATTAGGCCCCAAGATATTTTTTTTATATTGGTCACGTCAAAATGGCGTCGTCCACCGGATGGTAAGCAAAGACGTCGACCCATTGTGGCCCACAGGGCTCCAATGGCGACTCTCAACTTGACGTCCCAGAAATATGCCTATTTACGCTTCTCTTAAAGGATCCAGGATTGTAAGAGGAGAGAAACAATGCCACTTACAAACAATGTACAATAAACGCACAGTAACAGATAACTGACTTCGACCTTTTGACTCGGTAGAAGGGCGTGCAATGAGGATTCGATGAAAACGATCCTTTACTAGCTGGCGGTGTTGAGCTATTTCGTGATAGGAGTGACTTCGCCTCCTTATGTGTTTTCTATCGCCAGTACAACGGTCTGTGCTCTTAGGAATTGTTTGATATGAAGCCCACGGCTACCTTCTATCATAGCACCGCTCACCATAGACAGGGTGTTCACCCTCACACTTTGTGTCCGGAGCGCTCACATATGGTTAGGTCCGATAGAGGTTTTATTCCGCGCACGCTTAGATTGTGGAATGAACTACTTGGTTGGGTTTTCCCGAACGTCTACAAAAGGGATCTTAGAAGGTTTTATAGGGTTGGCAGCGCGAGTTCTGCTCCTCTGGTGTTGCAAACGTCCATAGGCCACGGTAACCATATGCTTGTCTGCCACCTCACTGGTATTATGGGCGGTTTGAAAAATTTCAACAGCAGATCGCCGCAACCTACGCCTTTCCATTTCAACACATCAATGGCCTCACCACCTGCTACGTGGGACATAAATGCATACGGTGATATGTGGGCGTATCGTATGTACTTCTATACTAGATGAAGGCGTGACAATACCTATATGTATTATGTTATTTTTAAATAGCCAAGAAATTTAATAAGAAATCGGAGAAATAATTTAAATACAATACAAAAGTAAAATTGAGGTTACATACTCGTAAATTCATAATGCATATATTGACATATTGACTCTCCCAATTTCCGCCGTTGTGGTAAGGTGATTGACCTTATTGTACCACGCTGACCAGACGAGTTGGTATTTCAAGTGTTCTTTCTCTTCTCCAGGACCGTTTGTTCTGCAGAAGGTGTACCATTTGCAGTACTGTTACAGTACATCTAACTCACACTTTGACAGCGAACAGCGCGTAGTCAATTTTTCCACTACAACTAAGCTGCAAACTTGTAATGACAACCGCGCCGTTGTCATCTTTAAATCAAAGATTTATATGTCGAAGTGAAAATCTTAATAATTGAGCGAAGCGAAGCGAAGCTCCCATGGAGCGACTTCAATGGCGTTTGTAACACCGGGCAGAACTTCGCCATTTATTATCCGTTTTCGGATTTTTTTTCTGCTACGGTAATCTATTTAAATTATACAGGTCGTGACGAAGCTTAATTTCAAAATTCGATCTAATAAAAAAGTTATCCTCAAAAATCATGTTGTCTATGGGAAAATACTTAGTATGAATTAACGCTTCGCTCAAATTTATGCTGCTAGCATAGATTACACCTTTGCGACTGCGGCTACCTAGTATTATAAATGCAAAAGTTTGTATGGATGTTTGTTACTCTTTCATGTAAAAAAATACTGAATGGATTTTAATGAAACCTTACAATAATATAGCTTATACATCAGAATAACACATAGGCTACTTTTTTTCCCGGGTGCAAGTTCCTGTGGGAAACGGGAACGGGAAAACTTCTTTACGCGGGCGAATCCGCGGGCGTCAACAAGTATTACATAAAATTATTAAAAAATAGACAAAAAATGTACAAAAAGGTGTGGTGCATAGAGTGATGAAGTTTCATTTTCAGAAAATCACCAGAAATAACTAAGCTAAGCTACCTGTCTATGTGTGTGTCTACCTGTATATATGTCTGTGGTTTTAGATGTAAATACTAATTTAAAACCTTTGTAAGCCATGGATAATAACTATGGTACGCGATTCCAGGACTAGTGAAGCTTTTAATCGTCTTGATACGTACCTAAGTACTTGATTATTGAACATGTCCGTGGGACAAACAAGTGTTCCCGCATGCAGTTTCTCTTGTTTTTACCATTTCTATGGTAAGGACTAATCCCACCGTAAAATGATGATAAATAATGAAGCCTCCTTTGTAAACTGTTTATGTAATACGTCCGTAAGCATCACCCCAGGTAGCATTACAAATTACAAGTAAGCTCACTAAATCCGGTTGACCTTGAAGCGTTCGTCTTATTGTACCACCATCTTTTTTTTCTAAGTTACGTACGTAAGTACAAAATGATTTTCATGTTCATTACATTTTAAGTGTGTAACCAATTTATTTGGCTTAAATCGTATAGCGTAGACATGAACACCAGTTTTTTTTGTCTTTGAAGTTTTAAACAAATGATAATAACTATTTAAGATTTGTTCTGAGATAAATAAATATCGTTGGGACAACTCACACAACGCCATCTGATTCCAAACTAAGCAGAGCTTGAACTATGCTAACCAGATAACTGATAAACATACTATATATTTCTAAATACATACATATTATAGATAAATAACACCCAGACACAGAATAAATCATCTTGTTCATCACAAAAAGTTTTTATCCTGAGGATCGAGATGAGAGGGAATCGAACCCACGACCTCTTGCGTAGCAGTCGGATACACTTCCATCGCGCCACAGAAGCAGTCAACCTAATACGCCAGCTAGCCCAATTTAAGTTTATATTTGTTTGTGATATGGGTTCTAGGCGACTGATACCACCAACAGTTATACTTTTTGACGACAACTGATATTATTTACAGAAAACAACCAAACTCTGTAACAAAGATCACACAAATATTTGTACCGAGCCGGGATTTGGACCCAAGACGAGACACGACGACAGTCGTATACATTACCACTGCGCCATCGTGGCTAAAAAAATAAAACTTCTTCAGAGAGCAGTCTTCATTTGATGAAGTCCGTCGTAATATTCTAACATTTTATAGCAACCTTTGTGTAGAAAAAACCTAGCCTAGTGACCACCTAAAACATCAATTAAAAGCTTTGCTATCTCTCTGAAAAGATTTAGAGCCATTTTACTCTACGACCCCAGAGTTTTGACTAACCATACTGAGGTGGCATACAAGCATACGACCCACCTGGAGGCCAAGTCTACTATTTAAATCGCGTCAGAAAATAGTCGTAATTGTCGCTCAATAGAAAGCCACCGGTACAATTTTGACTTTTGTTCGTAGTCTACTATCACAATCGTACTCCAATAGACTTCTATCAATAGAGTTCTACTAACACGTACTGTGCCAGTGGCCGCTTGTCAATTGCATTTTTCATAGTCTACTAATATTTTGACAGCTAAAAACAGCGATTCTGGTTCTATTCTACGGCTTGTCATTAGTAGGTTCGGCCCCCTGATCGAAGGTGGTTAACATAGCCTATGGAAGATTGCAATACTGCAAGTGTTACACTCACGCTACCCAAACTATCGTCCGTGTTAAAACGAAAAGGACCAGGCTGTACAAATTTCAGCACCACAGTCTCTTGAATTTTTATATAAGTCCATAAGGACATCTGTGTCATAAACAATGAACCATCTCAGGACCAATCGTAGCCATCTTAACTAGGAAGAAACCCATCTGTGTAAAGAAGTACTGCCTATAGACAGCTTTGTTTGAAACTGAGTTTCGTTTTAACCTACTGTTTTATAGGGACACCTGCACAAGCACAATTTTACTGTTCTTTATCAAACTCCAAAGCAAACAAAATGCAACCTTATCTTTTAAACAGAAAAGTAACATTTAGAAAACTATAAATTATACAGACAGAATTAAACGTATACCAAATAAATTGCATAAATTCTGTATAATGTATGCTAAGATTATACTTAAACTTATATAATATAATAAGGATGCTAGAAAAATTGCATATAGTAATAATATTAAAAATAAATAATAAAATAATATTAAAAATATCATTTCATATACAAAAGAATTCGCTATATAGAAAATTGAACAACATGCTATTCGCTCCAAATTTTAATATACATCGCTGTCTGATATGTTCTGTGGTCGTCAGGATTCCGAGAGACTCTACGGTCTGTATTCCAGAACGTTTATCAATACTCAAGAAACACTTGAGAGTAGATTTAATAAGGCAAAATCTAGTCTCAAGCGTTGATTGAGTATTGAGTAACGTTCTGGAATACGGACCTACGTCTTGAGGATTCGCAGTTGTCACTAGAGAACGAAAGTATTACTTACCATAGAAACTCCCTATTATCATGCCTCCGTTATTAATAGGTACATTGGATTGTATCATCGTTGTATCTGTCGAAACCATAGCACAAAATTCTACACAATTGTCATAACGTATTTATGAATGTCCACAAAAGCTAGAATTAATATTAATTGTCGCAGGGTAGGCCGAGACTTACATATGAGGACCACGTGAGCTGATTGCTCAAAAACGGAAAATTCAAAAGTACTCGGATACCCAGACGTGCATGTATGAAGCGATTGATGAATCTGCAAGAAGTGAAATATGTATACATGGGTCGCGAAGTCTGGCGATCTGTCCTCTCTTACTACCTCATCAGGGATATACCATGAAGATCGTTACAACAAAAGCTGATATTGAATTGTGGTTATGGGGAGAAGATACTTAAACAAAGTATTTGGACTACAACTCTAATGGTCGTATGACCGTCCATACAAGCAACGACTCTGTAGAGGCGTGGAGTCGCTTATATGGTTGATTTTAATGTCGCTTTGACGAAAATTGCAGGAGATATCACGTGTAACACTAAAATGTCGTCAAGATTGAGATCTATAGAACCATCATTAAGTTCTTATGTGTATAGTTTTGAGAAATAGCCGGTGCTTGAGCGAAACAAAAAGAGATGGAAGATTCTGCTGTCGATAAGCAAAAGTAAGTGGTACATCCACATAAAGATCTCTCACATCTTGCTAGACTTAATGTTCGTGATGATGAAGATCTAGAAGAGTGAACTGCGTTGGTATAATTATGTCTAAAGGAAGACTCAACTATGTAGAAAATAGGTATCAGGATTAAATTGATATAGGTAGTTGATTAGACATAGATTGTTATAGATATAGGAAGATATAGGTACTTGCCAAAGGTCTCACAATTGAGGATACTGCCTCCTTAGCTATGGCACGGCTAATATAATCGCGTCTGTGTATTATCACTTTGCGTACGTACCTGCCACTGTTTCTTAGTTATATGTTACCCAGTCGATTGTACTCTGCGGCTGTAAATACGATGAAGTTTTCTCTGTTGCTTATTCAATATTATGATAAATAATTTATGTCAAAACCAAAGACATCTAACAATTTTATGCTCAAATACATCTATTGAATGCATGCCACCTGAATTTCTACAAAGAACTACTTCTTTTGTGTAAAAAATAAGACTTTTTTATAAAAAACTGTCCCACGATAATGTAATGCAGTTTTTTTTCTATTACGGCATCTTTGGCGTTTGATTGAGTATTGTTCACTTAAAAAATATATAGTTCTGGCACACTTTATATTTTTATCATTGTTTTCGGGTCTTATTCCGTTTCACACTGCAATAGTTGCACACAATTTTTATATGAATACGAGTACAGTCTGCACAAAAACTTCAATAGAAATTCATTCATTAACCAAATTCAGAAGGGAAGAGGTTTTCAATTTGATAGGTATCAATTTTTTCATTGAAGTTTTAGAAACGACTTCAGAGTTTTTACCCTAAATGGAAAAAATCAACGTGAAAAGTAAACACTGTTAGATAGGTTTTTTTACCTTACAATCAATCTATGACAGTTCAATACTGGACATCAGTCTCTCTCAATTTACGCCATAATACCTTACAATTATATTTGTGTATAATTTCGCAACGTATGTGTCAACCTGCCGCAACCTGCAAACATTATTATCAACCTCGTCCCAATTTATTTGCTCAGTATGTCTGTTTCTTCCAAACATCCCTGTTATTCGTCATCTGATCTGTCAGTCTTTTCATATTCATATCACTTCTTACACCGTCCATCCATTTTTTCTTAGGGGAAACCCTTCCTTTAACCTGCAAACATGATAAATTATATTATTATATTAACAGGACTAAACTTCTAAAAAGGTTGTTGCCAAAATATAACCAATATATTCTATAACACTGGAATAAATGGGGCAATTTTCAAATCTCCAAATAATATCTAGTAAACTTTTTATTAGAGTCTGAGATAAGTCACTCTTATATTTTTTAGGCCATTGTTAGTAACTGCTGTCGTTTACCATATCAATCGTTCTAAAGTTGTTGTCACCACACACTCAATTGCCAGTTAGGAGGGATATCATCTTTTAATGAAATACCTACAGTTGGAACTCTTTACTTTCTATTCCAATTGAAGCTACATAATATTCCACAATATTACCAATCACCCATGCCCCTCATTTCTCTGTTCCTATTCTCTTATTTTCTCTCTATCCGTAGCAAGCGTCTTATATCTGAATGTAAATTATTATGAAACTGTAATATTTATTTAATACTAGTTGATGCCCGCGTAATGAAGCTTTCTCGTTCCCGTTTCCCATTTCATGAATTTTTTCCAATTTTTCTATCAATAAAAACCTTCCTTAGACTTTAAGGAAAATTTGAAAAAAAAAACTCGAATTCGTCCTTTCGTCTTTGAGTTTTACGCTTAGCAACATAATATTTTGCGATTCATTTTTATTTATTAAATATAGATTCTTGTCGGTCCATCGTTGTAAAACCTTCTTGTCTAAAAAAACTACTCTCTAAAATTTTATTATAATAGGTATGTTTCATGATTTTCACAATGCGATAAAATATTAATCTCCTATATATATCTGACTTATAAGTGGACTTCCATGTAAATTACGCCACACACACAAACATGAATTCCAAAAACTAAAGAATATTGCAGATGCTACAATTTAATGTCCACTTAAAGTCACCAATATCGGTGAGTGTGCATAAATCCTAAAAAGACATCTGTTGTCCATGCGTCCCTTTGGTAAAGTTACAAAATCCTTAAAACTATTCTTCACTACGAAACGCGTTATTACCAATAAATTCCAAAGTAAAGGAAACACAAATTTCTATACCGCGCCATAGCGAAATTCCACTAAACTCCTGATTACAAATATACAAATTGTAATCTAAACACAACCTTAGCAAAAAGTAATAGGAACGATAGTAGCATATCTAATTATGATGCACTAAGTCATTAAGTGCTAGGGGATGCTATTCAAGATGTTGCAGATGAGATTACAAATACAAAAGATATATATCATAATCTTGATAGTCACAATTTAATTCTATTACATTTGAATACAGTTGAAATTGCAATACAGGAATAAGTGGATGTAGGATGAAGTTTATAAGAATAATAATAGCAGGTAAAGAAATTTGAACGTTCTAAGGGATGAAGGAAAAAAAATAAGGGTCGTATTTAAGATACAAAAGATGGTGTGTGTTGGCGTCAAGCGGCGCAATAGATGGTCTGCGGATGCAGATACAATCATGCTAAGATTTCGAAAATATTATGTAGAATACAGTTAATTGAATATAACAGTATGGTTAGATCACGGATAACGAAGTAGACAATAGAATTTAAACTAACTTCTAGCAATAATGTATCTAAAATATGTTCTGACGTATTTTGGTAACATTTTGTTGATTCCTTAGAAATTGGATAATCTATCAGTGAGTGTAGTTCGTTCAGATGATGATGCTGGTTATCTTCGTAAGGCAAAAATACATCAAATTAATATTATTAACCCCAGAGGTGAAATGAGGGAAGTTAAAATTTATCTTGTGTATCTATGCTTTGTGTGACATAATAGCTCTCGAATCGTGAACAATTTTGACGTAAATTTTTCATTCGAAATCAGATGTGTTCGAGATGTTTTTAGTTATAAATTTTTAAGGTTATCAGATCCCTTCATTACCCAGGTTATGAAGGGATCCCTCAAGTTCGATCGATCAGAAATTTGGTAGACTTTGATGGTACTTTCATGACATAGTAACTTGGAACTTGATTGCTGCATCAATAGAAATAGTCCTCATCAATAATTCCTCAGAAAATAACTGCGTTATACTATGTTTGGATTTATAAGAACGGTCTCAACGAGTAGTCGGTTCTTGGTTCGGGAATAATTAAATTTTTAAATTACTTATCAGACACGCCTTTATCCCCGAATGGTTGGCAGAAGTATACTATAAACTCACATTTCACTGTATGCATTTTTTACCCACGTAACAGGTGGTAAGCCCTTTGCCGTGTTGAAAAGGCACAGGTTGTGACGGTGTACTATTGAAAATTTTCATGAAGCCCATAAGGCCTTCAACTTGGCTTAACGACTGCCACGTTGCTGGCAACCGGGACCAACGGCTTAACGTGCGTTCCGAAGATTTCTTTTTTATGAAACTATTTTGTTTTGTCGTAAAATGCTACTAAAGGAACACTTGATCTAAATTATCCATTATGTAAAGAGAGAAAACTCAAAAAGGAACCTTAATTTACAAACTCGTCTCACCAGCATAGTATAGTATGATCAAAAATACCCTCCAAAAATAGTTTTTTTGAAGTGAAACTTCTTTATCGTAGTTGAGAGAAATTTTATAGGTGTAAAAAAAAGTCACCTTTTTCGGTTACGCGCCATGTCTTTTTGTAGTGAAACTTCTTTATCATAAGTGAAACTTCTTTATCGATGCATGAGGAAAAAAATAAAGCTGAAAAAAAATGTCGTAAAGAAGTTTCACTTCTTACCTGTGTACTCTGGTGCACACATTTTTATGTTAGTCTGTGGGCGACAATCATCTGAGATTGAGTCGCGTCGTGCTCTTTGCTCGTCATCTTATAGCGGGGGTGACTTGACTGCACCCACGACCTCCCAGGAAGTCGTCGCCAGTTAAAGCTGGCGGCTTAGCCTTTTAAAATCCCTGTGGACATTGGACATCTTGTCTAGAACAAGTTTCCCTGACATAAGCGAACGCTTAGATTGTGGAATGAATTCCCTGCCTGGGTTTTCTCGAGCGTTTACATTGTGGGATTCTTCAAAAGGGGTCTTAGAAGGTTTATAAAGGGTCGGCAGCGCGAGTACTGCACCTCTGGTGTTGCAAACGTCCGTAGGCTACGGTGACCACTTTCCATCAGGTGGGCCGTACGCTTGTCTGCCACCACAGTGGTATAAAAAAAAGGCATAACATTGGCGTATGATTTTAATACGGGTTATAGTAATAAAATATAACGGGTTGAAGTTTGTCAGGGTTGTAAACCAGCTTATCAAAAGAAAGGATAGGTACTAAAGATCTGTGACGTCTTTTTTGTATCTGCAGATAATATAAAGGTAGTCTTTATATTTCATTCTTTGTTTAAAAATTTCACCTTTCAAAATATTGTCTTATTGTTGCGAAATTCTCCGTTAGAGAAAAGATCATTTCTCTCAAGTTTATGGAACCAGTAATTCGAACGGGACAAAGTTCTAAAAAGGGCTTTTATTTTGCCAAAAACTCTCGCCACACACAAACTTAGACGGAATTTTGAAAATCAAAACTATGAATGATATTATCATAAAACTTTGACAATGTACTTTTTTACTATACATAAATTAAATATAAAATAAAATCAGTCACGCCTTTATCATCGAAGGGGTGGCAGAGGCATATTATACACCCACTCTTCACCGTGTGTATTCCTGTCCACATAATAGGTGGTGAGCCTATTAAAGTGTTGAAATAGACAGACGCGGGTTGTGGCTTCATCCTGTTGAAATTTTTCTAGCCGCTTCAATTTGACTTAACGACTGCCATGTTACTGGCAACCAGGACCAACGGCTTAACGTGCCTCGTGCACGGAAACGCTCGCAAATGTAAATGCACAAAGTGGTCACCTTAGCCATAGCGAAAGTTGCATAACGCAGTGATCATTTACAGAACACTGAGTCCGCGGGACCACGAGCGATTGTAGAAATATGTAAGTACTAGCTGACCCGCGTAACTTCGTTAGCGCAACATAAGACAAACAGACAAAAAAAGAGACATTAGTTAAATAGGGTGGCGCGTAGGCTATTCTGATGAAACAACTTCTGTTTAACAACAAAAATTAGCCATATAATTGAAGCGCTCGTGGCCCCGCGGTCTCAGTGTTCTGTAAACGATCACTGAGTTACGCAACTTTGACTATGGCTGGTACTCGGATGGGTGACCACTTTGTGGCATTTACATTTGCGAGCGTTTCCGTGCTTCGGAAGGCACGTTAGGCCGTTGGTCCCGGTTGCCAGTAAAATGGCAGTCGTTAAGCCTGGTTGAAGGCCTTATGGGCTGCTTAAAAATGTCAACAGCAGGTAGCCACAACCTGCGTCTGTCTATTTAAACACGGCAATGGGCTCACCATCTATTACGTGGGACAGAAATCCACACGGTGAAAATTGGGCATATAATATGCCTCTGCCACCCCTTCGGGGATAAGGCGTGATGGATATATATATATAACAAAAATCAAATGAAATCAGAATACTTGTTGATGAGTTACTTAAAACTGAATATTATACACGCAAGAAAACCTTTGGTAAACTAACGACTTTACGTGAGCGGAGCCGCAGGCATCAACTTTCGGAAATGTTCTACCTGTATTCCTTAACGTGTAATTTTTTATTTTTATACAGAAGCAGGTATAAGAAATTCGGTGTTGTATGTTTGAAAATGAAGAATTTTCCATATAAACTTTCAACCCTTGTTTACCCCCTTATAAGTAAAATTTTGCAAAACCACGTGCCCATTTATTTGTAAGTAAAAACAGGTGTACATAAATTCAAGTTTCTAACTTTGAAAATGACCAACTTCCATACAACCGTTTATCGCTTATTTACTTCCCTTGGGGTAGAATTTCGCAAAATCCCTTCATAGCGGAAACCTACGTATTAAAAAGAATCTCCATACGAAGTTTAAGCTTCATAGCTTTGGTAGTTTCAGAGAATTCGTGGTCAATGAGTCAGTCAGTGATTTTGCCTTTTATATATCTAGATAGACTGGATGTATATCAGTTGTCTAGATCAAATAATACAAGTTTATAGCTTAGTTTGGGCTACATGGCGCTGTGTAAAAAGTGTCCTACTATATCGATTGTCGATATGGTTATCTAACCTATATATATATATTAAATCATTTAATATCTATCCTAAGCCTGGGATACAAATCTTATACATTCAATTTAAATGTTATACATTTTTATACCAAACTCAATTTTAATTTGTAAACAATGCCAAACCAAAGGTTCGTTTGCACTTTAATAAGTGTTTAAAAATATAATCATCTTTATAGAACTATGCAAAAAGTTTGTGCTTTTTGCATAAACTGAGTATGTAATTATTACTAGTAATTTTATTAGCGGCCGATGATAATTGCTAGTCGGCGCGTTGTTTAATTTGAATTATTGACTAGCTACGCCCTGCGGCTGCGCCCGTGATATACTTGGAACCTGGGTTGCACCTATTTAACCTCGTCATTTATAAAATTTACAAAAATAAATGTATAAATATTTCCCGATTTGTTAATATTCATCATGCCCCACTCTCCTAAAAAGAAGCGTGACAATGTATACATTATAGCCTTCCTCGATAAATGGACTACCCAACACAAAAATACCCTTTTCAATTGGTATTACTAGTTTATGAGATTAGCGTGTTAAACAAACAAAGAAACTCTTTAGTTTTATAATATTAGTAAAGATTTCCTAAAATCACCATTTTAAGTTCTGATTTACCCCTACTTTGAATAAATATCACAAAAAAATATAACTAAGAACACATTGCCACAATAAAACCCCAATCGCGTATCAAAACTATGACAATCTTATTGTGGACTTTATTGTTAAATGATCTAAGCTTTATAATGAAGACTATAAAAACGAAATGAAGGATCGTATTTTTTGTTCCTAATTTGAAAAAACCGCGGCGCCCATCTTCCGACAGGAAGAGGAACTTATTTGATTATAAAATACATTTAGAATCGAAACAATAAAAAATAAACCAGGTGCACATTGAAAATATTGTTTTTTATTTAATACATGAACTAGGTCTATTGTTGATTTTATAATGTTAGTTGCCAGAGTGCCACCATATCGCTTCCTTTTTTCAGTCTTTGACTACCTCTTTTTGTATAATGTTTTTTAGACAAAAAGGGGTACTCAAGGAGTTCTTTTTTTAAATTATTATAAAAAAAATATAAAATAGAAAGTGAAGGTTTCACTTTTTAAAAATAGCACGACGGCGTCCTTTTTAACTTTACTCATTGATTTCTTTGTTTGTTATTTTTGTGTAATAAAAAAGAAACTGCAGTGTTGAAAGTTTTGTTTTATAATCTAACAAAATATCCCATTGTCGGCATTTTCAAACAAATTTTCAATGGAAGGTATTCATTAAAGTATAGGTATTTAATATTTGGGCGTTGTAAAATATTTTTTTGTGTCAATGAGCCGACGCTTTTATTTTTTTTTTAATTCTTGTATTTTTTTATATAAGACTAGTTGACGCCTGCGGCTCAGCACGCGTGGTGAAGTTTTTCTATTCCCGATTCCCACAGGAACTTGTCCTCGGGATAAAAGTAGCTTGTGTTATTGTAATGTGTAAGCTATAATATTGTAAAGTTTCATCAAAATCCATTCTGTAGATTTTGCGTGAAAGAGTAACAAACATCCTTTCTTACAAACATTCGTGTTTATAATATTAGTAGGATGTGTACATACCTACATAGGGTAAAAAGTAATCATTAATTGTTAAAATTAATTTTAACTTTAGTTAATTACTTCGTCATATTTTGTATTGTCCTGTCATTTATCAAGACATTTTTTTTTAAAGTAAGTAATATTTTGATATTTCGGTCTTATAATAATTATTTTTATCACTGAGGTTGCAGACAATACTACGGTTGATGGCTGACAAATAAAAATTTCTTTTTTTTATCACGGCAATCAAATGTCATTGATCTATAATCTCATTACCTATTATGTCAGATTAAATACAGCTCGTCAAAATATGAATACACATACAGTGTGGCCCTGTTCATCTTTTGGGGAAAAAGGTGTGATATATTTTTTATGCCATAGTTTATAAATTGGTCAAAAAATTAAGGCATATTGTATGTCTCTGTCAAACCCACATGTATTAGTTTATGACATGGTCATGACAATTTTGTTTGACTTATTAAGTACCTATTGAAATCAACAGTAGCTTCACGTTAAAACAATTTTTTATTCTAATACCGCATATGTAATTACAATTCCTTTAAAACTATTTTATTAATAGTACTGACTTCACATCTAACGAAGTAATGAAGATATACATTTAAAAAATCGATATTAGTCTTGGAACCCGTCTCGAATCCGGTTCCAAACATTCGCGTGATGAATGACAGGCCAGTTGCACGAAGAACCCCCCTACTCCGTCACTTTTTAGAGAACTTCGTACTACAATAATATCCAATGCTGCTTTTATTAAAGAAAAATTAAAATCTTCTGTACAAAACAAGCATTGGAAAGTGATATCATATTTGAATTGATGCAGTGTTAATATTTTGAGTGATGAGCTATTGAATGAGTAGACTAAAATGTCGGCTCCCAAAAATACAAGTTTAGTGATATAGGGAATCTGTGTAGATAAATAAAATTGAAATGTTTGTTTGTAAATCCAAATTATCAGCTTGTTACTTAATGCATGCAAAAGTATATTTCTACGGTACCTACATAAAAATCTATTTTCATTTTTTTTTCTATCTGTCAGGTTATTGCGGCTATATCCAAAACGGCTGAACCGATTTTAACGGAACTTTCACTGAGCGATAGCTGATGTTATAAGGAAAAACTAAGTTACATTTTATTCCCTTATTACCGTGGGACATACACGACGCGGGTAAAATAGCGGCGCATCGCTAGTAGTCATATAACACTATTAATATCTTATAGTACCTTTCTAAATCACTCCATATTTCAAAAGCAAAGAGGGTTACTAGATTAGCAGATGTTAATCATCTCCGTTGCCGGAAATCATATTCCGAGATAAAGTGAACTGCACAAAAAGTAATACATTATAATTATCATGTCAAATTGCAATTTACATACCTCTTTACTTATATATATATATGAAAAAGAACTATAATGTTCCAATCAAAATTGATATCAAGACCAGTAAGAAAAAAAAAGGTTTTTTGTTGATTAAAGAAAATGCAATTCGTCTTATGTGTTGTTGAAAGTTGAATTGAAAATGATGTTTAATAAAAAAACAATCTTGCCCCAAAAAATTTTGACACATTTTTGTAAAATAAATAAATATCCATCACGCCTTCTGCCACCCCAAAGGGGTGGCAGAGTGGCACCGTGTGGATTCCTGTCCCACGTAATAGGTGGTGAGCCCATTACCGTGTTGAAATAGACAGACTCAGGTTGTGGCTACCTGCTGTAGAAATTTTCAAGCCGCCCATAATGCCTTCAACCAGGCTTAACGACTGCCATTTTACTGGCAACCGGGACCAACGGCTTAACGTGCCTTCCGAAGCACGGAAACGCTCGCAAATGTAAATGCCACAAAGTGGTCACCCATCCGAGGACCAGCCATAGTGAAAGTTGCGTAACTCAGTTATCGTTTACAGAACACTGAGACCGCGGGGCCACGAGCGCTTCATTTTTGTCTCTAGGTATTATATTTTTATTATAACTTTCATTAATATATTAGGACAATTATTTACTACAACCAAAAAAAAACAGATTTTAATCAAACAAGGGACAAAGTTCTGCAGTTATAGGCGTTAAAGAAAAGCGCTGAATCTGAGAACGGCCTACTGCCATTCACAAGACTGTTTTCATAGATGTCTTAACAAATTTAGGTTTCTATATGACCGTATTGGTTGACAAGAAAAATATTAATAAATTCTAAGGACTGACCTGGTTACTCTGTGCCATAATCCTAAGCCTATGAACACGCTTTCGAGATATTATGAGGGAACATTACAAGGAATTCCGGTTGCCAATAAAATGGCAGTCGTTAAGCCAAGTTGATGGGTGGCTAAAATAATTTCAACAGCGGGTCGCCACAGCCTGCAACTGCCCATTTCAACACGGCAATGGGCTCACCACCTTTTACGTAGGACAGGAATACACATGGTGAAAAGTGGGCATATAATATGCCTCTAACACCCCTTCGGGGATAAGGCGTGATAGATAAATAATAACATTACAAGGACAGAAACTTATACATATTCGGCTAACCTTCTACAATAGACCATACAACAAAATATTACTAGTTAAAACAAATTCCAAAATCGACTCATAATTAAAGAAATTCTGCAGTAAAATACGTATAAATATACTCCTATAACCTGAAGACCTCCGCCTTTTTCGAATGCGATCAAAATATATTTTAATTACAATATGAATACACTTGTCATACATACACCTGAAATCGTTTCAATAAAGATGGTGAGAAAAAAAGATGTCAAAAGATTCTATCAACTTCCTTCCTCACCCTAGAACAGGTGATTTAAGAACAAAGTAAAAAAAAAATATTCTTCAACCCTTGCTTGCTTTTGATTTAAGAAAAAAAGCTTATGCATATCAATAATGTGCATCACTTGCCGTCCCCGGTAAGTCTAAATGGAGTGAAGCTTTTTGCCATTTTTCGAGTTCTTTTGTCGATGTCTACTCTCTTTTCGGTGATGTCCGATTTTCTATTTTATTTTTTCTAAAGCATCTATGGCTAGATGTCATATTATGGGTCAAATTTGATCAAAACGTGTTGAGTGGTTTGGGAGGAATTTGAGGACAAAGCTAAAATCTGAATCGGGGAAGAATGGAGCTACGCTCACTTCGTTCGCTTCTCTCCAATTATTCGTATAAATTTAAAATCAACTAAAGTATTTTGTAATGGAGATAGTAACAGATAAATTAAAAGCAAACAGGTTATATGGGGCTCCCACTCACCAAGAACTCCGGGGCCCAAGCCACCTCCCTGCAAGTGGTGCATTAACTGACTAACGGATGAGACAACATCACAGGCGCTCTTACAAAGTTGGGAGGTCTGACGGCAGTCGCTCCTATCTATGCCGAATATTAAAAGTCAAACAATAGTTTCTCCGAGCAGGGGGCCGAGTCTACTATTGACATGCCGTAGAATGCGATTTTGGTATCGCTGGTTTTACTGTCAAAATGTTAGTAGACTATGAAAAATGCAACTGACTAGCGACCACTAGCGCGGTACGTGTTAGTAGAATTCTATCGGCCGACCGATAGAAGTCTATTGGAGTACGATTGTAATAATAGACTACAAGAAAGTGTCAAAATTGCAGCAGTGGCTTTCGGCGACGATTTCGGTTCTATTCTGACGCAATTGAAGTAGCTTGGCCCCCTGGTGTGAGTATAACTTTATTAACTAATTGAATCAGGCGTTACATGGCGGAAATCCATTTTAAAAAAATCTATAATTATTTTTTGGCAGCAAAAGCTTTTGCTGCCAAACAGTCTTGATAATGCCTCATGTGTAGGCGAAACACGTGTCGACATCGTACGACATTCTAAAAAAGCGGAATATTGCAAAAATAACATTTAAAAACAAATATAATTATAGATTTTTTATAACTTTATTGTACACTAACATAAATTACATAACAACAAATCATAATGCATGAAAAGTACAAATGGCGGCCTTATCGCTAAGAGCAGTATCTTACAGGCATTCTTTGAATGGACAAATATGATAGCAAAATTGTGAGAAATTGGGTAGTTTACAGAGTGAGAAAGAAAACATTTGACTTAAAAGTTAGAAAGAAGGAAAGTTTTACTGTCTCAGGTTAGATAAGTACATACATATTAAATGTTGAAGCGCTCGTGGGTGACCACTTTGTGGCATTTACATTTGCGAGCGTTTCCGTGCTTCGGAAGGCACGTTAAGCCGTTGGTCCCGGTTGCCAGTAAAATGGCAGTCGTTAAGCCTGGTTGAAGGCCTTATAGGCGGCTTAAGCAATTTCAACAGCAGGTAGCCACAATCTGCGTCTGTCTATTTCAACACGGCAATGGGCTCACCACCTATTACGTGGGACAGGAATCCACACGGTGAAAAGTGGGCATATAATATGCCTCTGCCACCCCTTCGGGGATAAGGCGTGATGGATATTTATTTATTTATTTATTTACATATTAAATCTAACATACACATATTAATATAGAGACATACACATTACACTTATTGATGGTACTTATTGTTCAGGTGGGCCGCATACTTGTCAACCAACAGTGGTATAATAAAAGATTGTTGGATTCAATAATCGGTAATACAAAGTTACACCATGAAAAGGATCTACAGAGAAAGTAACCCACTTTATAATAAACGCGTAAAGTTGGCGCCAATCACTGTTACCTGCTCCTGACACCGTACCCCGGGTTTTGGAGGATTGGGACTGTCTCTAAGATGACGCAGGTAGTCTTAAAAAAGTACTACTAAACCGTTATACGCTATCCAAACAACAAACAAACAAAACCACATATTAGGTAACAAATTGCAAAACAATTATATTCTTTTTATTTAAGTAGACGCGGGTCTTAATTATTTTAAGTATATGTTGGAAAAACATTATTTGATATCTAATAAAATAAAACGCTAACAACGCTACGTAACCGCTACGTTTACGCTACGCCGACGCGCTACAATCAAATCAGATTTTTTATTATTTTCAATATAGCCCCGTATTTCATGAGTCTAACAAAACCACTGGTCATGTGTAATTTCGTCAAAAATCAATGCGTTATATCATTAAAAATATAATTTCTGCCTATCCCCCTAATTTATTACATAAATTTTAATTAAACGCTATCATGAAATTAGTAAATTTGTTAATTTCTGTATTTTTGTCTAGTGGCATTTTAAGTAGTTAAATTATAAATATAAATGTCAACAATAAAATTATAAATAACATGTCAACTATTAAATTATAAATAACATGTCAACAATAAAATTATAAATAACATGTCAACAATAAAATTAACTACTTAAAATGCCAGCTGTTGAAATTTTTGAAGCCGCCCATTAGGCTTTCAACCAGGCTTAACGACTGCCATTTTACTGGCAACCGGCTCCAACGGCTTAACGTGCCTTCCGAAGCACGTAAACGCTCGCAAATGTAAATGCCACAAAGTGGTCACCCATTCGAGTACCAGCCATAGTGTAAGTTGCGTAACTCAGTGATCGTTTACAGAACACTGAGACCGCGGGGCCACAAGCGCTTCTAAAGATATTAAATACTTTAAAATTAAATCAATAATCAAAATGTCAATGTCAATGCATATTTACTTGTCAAATTAAAATAACCCGCCAATGACCGCTCGCGGTCCAAAGGAAATAAAGGTGCCAAAAGAAACTGAATTTAAAAAGTATTAAGGGTGCATTCTTTAATTAAATAAAATTACATTATGCATGCACGTGATTTTTATCATATATTCGTTGTGATTTCTTTGCATTTTCATTTTATAACTAACATTAAAATGAAACATGAAGCTTTATTGGAAATCAAAATTAAGTAACGCGAGTAATTATGAAGATTTTAATCCTGCATAATTTTTATTTAATGGGGTTTTAAACTACATTTACAGATATTTAAATACGTTATAATCTGTAGAATCTGTTGTGAGATTTTTGAATATCTCTATTCGGCACGGTGTTTTCTTCTGTCTGTGTGCCAGAAATTCCAATATTATTTTTTTATTATTTTATATTAAATTAGTCATAAACTACTTTTCCTTAATTAACATTTTTTTAATCACAGATATTTAATCTATTGTAAAAAAGCTTAAATTTCATAGCAAATGTATGTAGAATATGTTGTGATCAATCGTGGCAAACATAAAATATAAATTATGTATTAAAAATTTAAGTAACTGTTTCAATTCTCAAACTAATAAGGCTCAAAAAACATGTTTAAAGTAAGTCTTAAGATGTAGAAACAGTAAGGGTTGCATTTGTAATCACATCTGACACTCTCCATGTCACAATTTTATTAATTTATGGAAACTAACTAATCTCGTTTTATAATTTCTTAAGCCAAATTTATAGCTGCATATTGCAATTTTGGCAATTTTTTCAGGGTATAATTTTTTTTTTTTATTGGGATTGTCTATTCTGCACGGTGTTTTTTTTCTGTCTGTGTGCCCGAAGATTCCAATATTATTATTTATTTAAATAAATGTAGTCGCTATAAAAATATGAAATTGCCTTTTAGAAAAAAAATTACCATTAATTCATTAACAAAAAATAAATTTAACAAAAATTTAAAAGTTTTAATATACTACTGATTGTAAATATTACTATGAAATGTTGCTTTAAAAAACCTTTTTGCGAAAAGTTCACAAAACCGTTTGTTTTTGTAAATAATATTTTCTTCTAATTACTTTCGCTACTGCTAAGTCTCGAATCTTCAAAATGACTAAGACAGTGTTTACACGTTGACTCCTTACAATTTAAACTTCTTTTATCTCAAAGTTGAGAAATCGATTCCTGCCGGATCCAGTGCTGCATACAATTAACCACCCTCATTTATGTCTGGTCAATGACAGCCTGTTTTAATCAATAACTTCTTTTTCGCTCGCGGCGTCCTTGGTTTTTTTCCCCGGCGCGACTTTTTCTGCGCGTATTTCGCTTATTATGTGTCAATCGGCCCCTGTTTTTTCATAACTAACCACGAGTCTAACACTCCTTACCCCGTTTCCATCAATTCCGCAAAAAGCTCAGCAAAAAAGGCAAATGCTCGCCCAAAAAATTGTCTACTGAACAGTTTCTCGTATCGCCGGTCTTGTAGCCATTTTAATTATTATTTAATACCAACGAACGAGCACGTGGCGACGCGCTCTATCACTGTCCCGCCATTTAAGTTTTACGGCACCCACCGCATGCCGTCCTTCTCGCACTGTGCCCACTTACACACATAAAAATCGTGATAATAAAAAAATGTATACACATTTTTTTCGCTTAACTACATGTTTATGTGTGCGTGTTGCTCACGCCGTTAGAGCGAGACACAATTATTCAACAGAAGAGTGTAGATTAATCCCCACTCCGATTTTTTAAGCTCCGCTGTCGATGTAGCTGCGACCGTGTGATTTTTTTCATTTTTATGTGTTAGTGTAGCCCTCGCGCGGTGTAGTTCACTTTTTCTACTATAGATCTGAAATTCAGTCTTGTTTCTTATGCCGCGCCGGTCTAAAGGCGAACGAGCGTACTGTGCATTTTTGTGATGCGAGTCGCCTACAGCGTGTCGTAGTACTTCTTTGAGAAACATAGCAATATAAAAGCCGGCATTTCGTACACACCACATGTCGTCTTGAAAAAATCTTCCCATTCGTGCTACTGCAGGCCGGTGCATGCGCGAATCTCCTAGTGTGAGAGGGACGGAAAGCTCCATCACGTGTGGATCAAACACAACTATAATATTTGTATACCGAACTAAAATATTGAGTACAAAAAAATCTGGTAATTTGGATCCTAGTAACGACGCCGGGCATTCATAATTTTACCGCAGGGTCAAGAGCACGACTCGACTTTTTCTATCGTCGATATTTTTTGAATGTTTATTTACCAGGAGTACATGCGAACACAATATTTTAGCAGAAAAGCCTTGGATTGTTGCCTTTTGGACGTGTTGTGACATTTAGTGTTGTTACCTGTACATTGTGATAATAATTTTAGTGACATTTAATATAAGAACAAAACTGTGATTTTTTATAGTGATATAGTTGGTGATTTTTTTTTTGGAAAACAAGTGGTGAGTATTTTTTTTTTGTTAAAGTAGGTAGAATAAATAGACTTGGTGATCAGCGGAGGAGGTTTTACGTAAGATCCCTCCCGGCAGTGGTGTATGTTGTAATTATTATGAGTCGGACGGTCGCTGTCTGTCAAACTTGACCTTGAATAATGCCCGGACTATAAATACGGAAATATTTTTGGACTCACTACCGCGATGTTTCTTCAAATTAAAATGATTTGTGTTATTGTATCTTACTGTTTCTATGTTTATTATAAGTTAACCTACACATATTTATATCTTTTTGAAGTTCAAAATGTTAAATATTGCAAATATTAAAAAATAAGTCATTTTGCTGAAAGTTATAAATATTCCTAACTAGGTACATATTTAAATATTTAATGGTTAATACATTTTAGAATTTTAATATATTTTCTAGAGACTTTAAGACTATAGTTTAGGTAACAAAACTGTATTTTTTTAGAAGTCAACAGGTAGAGTACTTAAGAACTTAAATAACTTTTTTTACAAAAAAATGGCTTGTTGTTCACAATTCTGCAATATCCACAAAGGGTCTCTAACCCAACAATGATTTTTTTACACAATACATTTATTAGAAACGGTTTAAGTTAGAAAATACTTTTTTTGTCAAGCAACCTTGTATCTTACGCTTCAGTGGCTGCAAAATCGCGCCAAACGGCTATTATCTTATAAACAAAATATTTTCTGACGAATGCTTTACGAGATAATAATAATAATATAGTAGGACATTACAAACGATACCTTCAAAATCTATGCTATCAAAATACCTAAACACGAACTCGAAATGAAAAAGAAAACAATATTGAAAAAGGTTAAATTCTAGGTTCAATAGACAAAAATAAAAATAAAGACAACTATTTGCCGAAATAAGTGAATCTCTGTGTATCGTCTGATTGATATTTAAACAAATTCAAGGCACTTAAACAGAATGCGATCAACACGACGAAATAGATGTTAACAAAAACCTAATTACTCGCTTCGAACCGCTTCCCGGGCCCAAACTAGTAATACAAATCTCGGGACCGATCAGGCGTGAGGCCTTCTTTATACATCATCAAGTGTTTCAGAATGTATAAAAAACAAAAAATAAAAGTAAACCTTAAGATGCCGGAATAGAAGCTACATTGGTATAATTTCTGTTGAACATAACTGCAAACTTAGGTTGTTTTATTTGCTATACCTGCAATTACTGCTTTGACAGCCGTGTATATACTACGGGTACAGACGATGTAGGTATCTACGAGTACAGACGATGCAATAACACAATAAAGTTTAGCCAAATTAATTTTATAAAATATCATAAGACAATGTGCAAAATCCTAGAAACAAACTGAAAAAGAGTCATAAAGCAAAAAGAAATAAGCTACACTGAACTATTTTAACATACATTCAATGACTATTTGTCGAAAGATAAAATCATGATGATATGAACGCACATGTTATAAGCACGTCTGTACAATGTGATTATCGAAGCCTTATTCGATGAGGCATGTGGGCTAGGGGCTAGATCATTGACACAGCCTACGCGCCAACTCGTCACCTGCTAGCAAAAAAAAACTGTCAACTTTTTTACGCGTCAAATGTACTTGTCGCTAAAATAAATTTAAAAAAAAATACTTCTCATTAATGGAACAGTTGACACAGTTTGCTATAAACAAAAATAGAATTTATTGTTTGCACTTCTTGAATTTGTTCGAGCGTACAATAAATAAATACAATATATATATAAAAATAATATAAAAAAATATAAATAAAAAGCATTGTACCTAGGACCAAGTATCATAATTGGTCCTAGGTACAATGCTTAGAGTAATTAAAAAGTAAATTGACATTTATGTCAAATTCAATATTGAAACATTTTGAACTTTATTTTATTGTTCTTTTTATTTCTAGAATTATTGGTCGATATCGAATATATATAAAGTAAAAAAATATTGATTAAGTTTTTGTTTTATAATTAATTCCGAAATATATCCGTACGAAAAAACTAATCCGTAATTATTTTTGCAGACCAACGAAACCGAAAGATCTCGGCAAAATTCCATAGCCCAACGAAACCAGTTTTCGGCGAAATTCCATGACACTAAGAAACGCACACGCAATAAGACAGTGCCAAAATACGGTTTTATACAATTTAGATAGCATACAATTATAGCAGCAAAATGATGGAAGGCAGGACAATTGATTACAGGCCCGATGGTGGGGGCTTAGATTACCACAATTCACCTTTAATGGCCGAGATACCAGTAGATAATTATTCTCATATACATCGAAGTATAGAGCATTTAAGGTCTATAGGGGTACCTCCTCCATTAGATCATCACCGACATTTAGCCACAAATCTAGCTGATTTAAGAAGGTATGAGCATCCGGATGAAATGCCAGAGATAAAACCATCTGTTTTACGCCTTTCGGAATTTAAAAGTGGTTTGCAAGATATGAGAATACATAACGACCAAGAGAATGACGTCCAGCGACAACTAACCCCTCAAGACGATGGACCCAAAGGATACAGTGCACCAACTACGCCGCTTTCTGAAAACGGAGGACATGCCATACATGAGGAAAAGGTCAGGATACCTTTTAATCTTTTCAATAAAATGATTTATTAATTTAATGGTTTTTAGCACTAAGCAGTGTGCATGGATCATCTGCCTGGCGATCTGTCCTCTCTGACTACCCCGTCAGGGATACAGCGTGATGATAGAATGTCTGTTTTAGTTCAAATACTTACACTGTTATAGATGCAAAAAAAACTATTTTAAAGCCCTGTTTAAATATCTCGGACTCTGCAACAAAATCTTTAAACGTCTATAGTAAGCATAAAAATATCGCCAAAACCAGTGTTGGCTTCGTCTACAAAATAAACATTATGTTACAAGGCGGAAACCGATTTGACGATGTAAAGAACCCTTTTACACAGCTAGCAATCTACTAATAATGTGAACGACAGTTGCCAAACAGCACGATAAGTCAAATAGGGATCGCCGCGATGACTTAAAGTTACTATTTGAACCAATTTGAACTAATAAAACCTGCAGTTTGAACTGAACACAAAAGCACCTTGAAAATTTCGGAAGTTTTCAACAGCTTGACGTCAGTTGATTCGAGGCATTGTTCGTTTATTATTTCATCACGATGGAATAGTTCCGCGTCTGAAACCATTAATACTACGATGATACCGATTATAAACTTTTTTTATGTATAGAATAGAATAGAATACTCTTTATTGTACACCATAAACTTAAAAGTAAAGTACAATATTACAATGATATTATATTAAGTACTACAAATTACAGGGTACAATCGGCGGTCTTATCGCAAAGCGCGATTTCTTCCAGACAACCTAATATGGATAAGGGTCAATGAATTTGTGTCCCCTTATACTGTACAATACACGATCCTGCAATAGTATTTTACTTAATAGCGGACAAAATAGCAACCAACATTTGTGCACATATACTAACCAAAAAAGACACGTGTCGCATAGGCGCACAGTGATACAAATCAATACACACCATAAAAAATATTTTTAAATTATTTATTTTTTTAATCACAATATGACGTAAATGATTCAGAAGGTAGAACCTTCCTTACCTTCAATCGACGTTTCAATAAAAGTTTAATCTCTCATATCGAAAAAGTTAGAAAATGTTTGGATTTTTAGCAAAACACATTTGTAAATTTAGCATTATTTTATGTACAAAAGCGCTTTATTTGAGATTTATTATCAATAAACGCCTTTTGCTTATAATGAGCTATTTTACTATTTCTTATGACAAGAAAAATCAGAGTTCTTGACAGCAAAAAGAATACAACTCCTCAAGAACAGACAGAAGAAAATAATTATAATGCATCTAAATACATAGCATTCCAATTTCAAATCTTTTAAATTTTGTATTCATACGTTCAAATTTTTTTTAAGTATATAAAAAAAAATAACGAATTTTAAAGTACCTACTTCTATCGTTATGAATTTATAAGTGAACATTTGAAAATCGTAACGTTATGACCAAATACGAGTATAGTTGATTTGTTGTCGATATACATAAAATAAAATACAAAAGACGAAATTACGTACTTTTAGTAATTTTTATCATTTCCTTATTTAATGTTTCATCAACACTTAAACTGACCTCTGACTATGAATGATAAACTTATATTACAAATAACTTATATTTTTGAACCGAACATCATTTTTATTTCCTAAATAAGTAAATTTGAGGACACTTCATATGAAGAGGATCTAACGATATTGACACGTAAGATATTATGATAAATCACTCAAACACTATAGGCATAAATAAATAAATGACTTGTGGAAAAATTATCAATGCAAATTTCAATAAGTATCTATTTTATAAGAAACAAATCATCATCATTACTATAACTTCATCTTTTATGAACATACCTACTCGATGTTAAAATAGGTGGAAGACTCCTAGCTAGAACCTCCGTCCTATTCATTTTACAGGTTAAGATGACTTGGGTTCTACACAACGTTATTCACCTTAAAACACCTACCAACATCATAGATATCTTCTTCATTTATTCATGCACAAATAATATAATAATCGATTTTTTAACGTATATTTTGTAATGAGCGTGAAAAAAAGTAACACTGCCTATTAAATTATCGATTATTCTTAAATTCTAAACATCATTATATTTAATGAACCTGACGGAAAAATCATAACTTTAATAATGTACCTAATGGAACTTTTTGCGATTTCTATTAAATTTTTAAATTTACTTACTTCCTATTGGCGTTAAAGTTAAATATCGCGAAATGAAACCGTGCATCACTAGCGCGGATGTACCTTGTCTATTGCCAAGGTTATAATAAAGGCTGTTACACACGTTATGTACACATTATACATTATTTAATAATGCAATTATTACTTAAATACTGAACAACGCTTGGTTTAATGAATTCGTATTACGTTTTCCTGAACGATATTAATCTTTAATATTGTTTTTTTGTGACGTATGATGAGTGTGTTTTTAGTCTTGTATGAATTTTTGCGTGATAACAATAACACATCCTAATTCTTATAAGACTCGAGCTGTTTTTATAAGTTTTGAAACCTATTCCATATCTTGTATAGGAATGAGATATAGGTACTTATATAATATTGTTATTTGTTATGATAATATATGATTATATCACCATCGCCTACTTACGCATTCTCAGATTAACTACTGACCAATATAGTAAACAACTACTTTGAAATCGTAAAATCAATTACTTCCACCAATTTCAAGTTTATCGTTCTGATAAGACATGACCCGGTAGATATGTGGACAAGGACATTGGCAAAAGCCCCTTTAGTCTCGATTATATATAGAATAAAAAGTTTAAACATTTCTTTAATTTCAAATTATTTTTTTTTTTAAATATCGCTAAACATCGATAAAACAACAAGGTATATTTTCTAAAAGATTCACTTATTTCTATATTGATTTCATTGTTTTTAAAAAGTAAAGCTAAATGTTTTTATAAACTCATTACCTCTATAAATCAATTAGTATTATATAATATTATATATAATACTAATTGTATATAATATTATATTATATAGTATATAATAGTTATTGAGTAAGCCGAAATGTTGTACCGGTTTTTGCGGACAAATTGTTAACCAATTGATATTATATGGTAACTGGTAGCAAACCGTAGGAAACCAGCAAACTTTATAGCACTTTTCCTGTCAAGTTTGCTCACGTGATCTATCCGATATCATGCTGCTCTTATCAGATTAAGATAGATTTTTTCAAGGTTAAATTTATTCCGTATTTTATGTATATTTTATGATATTTAAAATAAATAAATAAATATCCATCACGCCTTATCCCCGAAGGGGTGGCAGAGGCATATTATATGCCCACTTTTCACCGTGTGGATTCCTGTCCCACGTAATAGGTGGTGAGCCCATTGGCGTGTTGAAATAGACAGACGCAGGTTGTGGCCACCTGCTGTTGAAATTTTTAAGCCGCCCATAAGGCCTTCAACCAGGCTTAACGACTGCCATTTTCTGGCAACCGGGACCAACGGCTTAACGTGCTCCGAAGCACGGAAACGCTCGCAAATGTAAATGCCACAAAGTGGTCACCCATCCGAATACCAGCCATAGTGAAAGTTGCGTAAGTCAGTGATCGTTTACAGAACACTGAGACCGCGGGGCCACGAGCGCTTCATCCTTTATAATAACGTAATATTAAGATATTTAATCCTTTATAATAACGTAATGATCTACTGGTATGAAATTTTAAAACATATTCAGCTTAAAAAGTAATAAATTTAAAACGTATTTCATTCATATTGGTCCACATGGTTACTAAATATTGTACAAGATAGGTATTGGTGTCACAATTGTCTTTGCAAATTTATGCTCAATGTCAACAAAATATGCGAGATTTTTATTTATATATTCTTCTGGATCACGCTGTTTACTGCCAATGTCTGACCCCGAAACCGTGTTATTTTGTAAAAAAATTGACTTACAATTTTTGAGTTAACCTTCGAAGATGATATATTATCACAAAGATTCAACACATTATAAAAATATACTTTCCTTCCCATTATAATAATTTTTAGCTTTATTATTACTTTAAATGTGTAAATAGTTTTTTTTTTACTTTATGCAATTTATTTTTTAATATCATGTAAGCTCAAATTTTATTAGAAATGTCAACGTATGACCGTGACTTTATTCTAAGCAAACCACTATTTCGAACCACATTGTTATTGCACATACTCACTGCTGTTCAAGTTATTATTAAACAACTTCATTTAAAAAAATTTCAACAGCAGGTAGCCACAACCTGCGTCTGTCTCTATTGAGCCGATATGTCTCTGTTGCGTCTGTCTATTTCAACACGGCAATGGGCTCGTCACCTATTACGTGGGACAGGAATCCACACTGTGAAAAGTGGGCATTTAATATGCCTCTGCCACCCCTTCGGGGATAAGGCGTGATGGATATTTATTTTTTTATTTATTTTATTTACGCTTTTTATTTTATTTCTAATTGAATTAATAACCACTATTATAGTTACAGAAATGCTAAATTCGATTTTAACGTGGTATTATTGAAACCGTTAAATATTATTTTTAATAAAATTATAGTATGATACAGAAAATACCCATTGTCCAAATTAAAAGTATTTATTTCCTAACTATCAAAAAAATATTTTGCTAGTAGTTTATTTGTTATTTGTCCTTAATAAATTGTGTCGAAACGATTCATCAAGCTACCACAACTTCTCGAATTAAAAAAATATTTTGCACGTCGAATTGTATAATCTATTCTGCACGTCTAATATCGATTACAAAAACCCGATCTCGTTTTCCCGCGCGGTCCGAGCACCGAATCCACTTCAAGGCCGCATACCAAATTCAAACTGTTCGTACTCCATTGTCAATGTCGATCGCTAGCGCATGAATGACGGATGTGTACAGCTGATGTCGGACAAGAAATAAATCTAATATTTACATAACTACTCTCTATGATAATTATATTTAATTCAACGCTTTTGTAAAATTGATGTGGGAATGTAAATGAGATCGATATATCTTAATAATATATAGTATAATATATTCACTGCCTCTGTGGCGCGGTGGGAGTGCATCCGACTGCTACGCAAGAGGTCGTGGGTTCGATTCCCACCCAGGATAAAACTTTGTGTGATGAGCACGATGGTTTATTCTGTGTCTGGGTGTTATTTATCTATAATATGTATGTATTTAGAAATATATAAGTATGTTTATCAGTAATCTAGATCCCATAACACAAGCTAATATTAGCTACTTTGGGCTAGATGGCGCTGTGTGAAAAGTGTCCCACAATATTTATTATTATTATTATTAATTTCAACATAACTGTCACATCACTAACTGTCACAAATTTAAATTTAGAATAATGTTGACTGTATCTAATAGATTGTATTACGTTTTACTTTTTTAAAGTTTTCTTTATTCTTTAAATCTTTATTACATAATGTAGGTACAGATATACACAAAATGGTTAGTATAAAAATTACTATGCCTTTTTTTTATGTAAAGGATATAAGTATTTAGTTACGAAGTTTGTGATTTCCTTGCAGAATAATAAGTTATTTATTACGACTGCTTGATCGCTGAACAATAACTATGTATCTAACTATCTATTATCAATCTCACCCGGCAGGGGGTTGCTTGGTTTATGCAAAACATGCTAATGGTAACTTTTAAAATGAATTTTAAAATTGTATATACCTACATAAATCTATAAAAGATTTGTACATAGCAATTATATATACTTAAACATCTTTTCACTGTGGTCATTGACTTTGTAAAGGCTGATAGATAATTATAATTTATTAACCTGTCACGAACAATGACAGATTTGATTTTATTTATAAAGATAGTGAAATAATTTATATAACTTTAATCATAATAGTTTGAATTTTAGTCATAGTAGTGATTAAAAACAAAACTCCCCTTAATGCGCAGTTTTCAAGTTTTTAGTAATATCTGTACTGTGACATACTTTGAACCCTAGTGACACCAAATCCTATCGGTTATCGTTTTTTCAATGATGTAATGATTTGCGCGATTTGTTTACATTTATAATTACTGCTCCGCTCTCCTGGGTAGTAGCGTGAAGATATATAGCCTATAGCCTTCTTCGATAAATGGGTTATCCAACACAAAAATAAATTTTAATTGGCACCAGTAGTTCCTGAGATTTTTAGTGTTCAACGAAACACAAGTTCTTCAGCTTTATAATATTTGAGATTATAATCTGAGTAATACATAATCGTGAGTATATTTTTTTGTATCAACGCAATTATGTATATAACATAGAGTTCGAATATATTTTACAAGTAAATTAATTACACAGTTCAATCTTAAACAGAATTCAAGTCAGAAGTAAAGTCCTAAAACTTGAATTCAAGTTAGACTCACACGTGACCGTGAGCATTGAAATATGATTAATTACTTTGAAACTTTAAAATTGTTATTTCCAAGTTCAAAACGTATTAGCAAGAATTATGTTATAAATCTATTTATATAAACGACAATAATATCACCAGAGACAGAACATAAGGAGTCTTCTCATAGTTCTATAAAATAGTTCTACAATGGAATTCATAGAACTAGAGAGGTATCTAGTTCTATGAATTCCATTGTAGAACTAACACTAACCATATCAAGTCGATTGTCACTTAATCGTGGAGTTTATAGTACCCATCATTTTTTAAAGTAGATTAGTCATTTACCTATCTATGTATATTAATATCATAAAGATGAAGAGTTTGTAAAATTGTTTGGTTGAACAAGTTAATCTCAGGAACTACTCACTCGAATTGAAAATTTATTTATGTTGGATACTCCATTTATCGAGGAAGGATAAATTTGGGCTATTTATCACTATGCCTAGGACAGCGGAGTCTTAAATAATAAGTATATTTACTAAAAATGTACAAATTGTCTCAACTTCATGGTTTTCTACCCGTCTTGTCTTGATCTAATCCGATTCTCGGAAGTTATTACCAAAATATTTTTGTTTTAATAGTTCTAATTTAGCCTTTTTGTTTATTCTTCATGTTAATGTTGTAGAGTCTATATTTGTATAAAAACCGTTTTTATAAATGCATTTTATAACTTTGTTGGTTTATAATTTTGATTGACACTAGCCATTATGGTTGAGTAGGTATTGCGTCATACATAACGATGTATGAGATAAATTATACTTATTTCAATCCATTGGAGTCTTTGTTTTCATGAATTTAAAGTCACCTTTTCCATGAGCGGGTTAATTCGTTATTTATAAAGAAACTTAAACAAGAAACGTCACATAATTCGACAAAATTATCGATTTTTTGTTAATAAATCGAACACGTTTCATTGTGTCCTTAGATCACAATAATGTCGTACAGGGTAACTAATATTACATAAAGCCGTTCCCTGCAACTTGTACCATTTAACTTAAAAAGTAAATAAAAAGTAGTTATCACCCATGTGGGTCTAGTATACTTTCGTACTTTTTTTAGATCAGTTGCGGTGATTATATTGACGAACATTTTTTTAAGAAAACGAATTCAAATTGACATATTTGTCAATGACAGCTATCAGAGCTGTCATTACTTATGCATATAAAAACTAATGTCTCCAAGAGCAATAGTATCGCTACAAGTACAAAAAAATGTCTCCTACTGATACGGAACCAGGTACGGAAGAAAATAAGAAATAGTGTCCCAGGTGACTTGTGTCTCTTATACACGTCAATGGCATTGTCAATTTAGATAGATGTTTATGCGTGTAAATATGTAGACCCCATACAATTATTTAATAAATAATAATAAATATTGTGGGACACTTTTCACACAGCGCCATCTAGCCGAAACTAAGCTATAAGCTTGTACTATGGAATTTAGACAACTGATATACATACTTATATATTTCTTAATACATACATATTATACATAGTAAACACCCAAATTCCGATGCGATTACGATCAACTTTGGTGGAAATCACAAATATTTGTTCCAACCCGGGAATTGAACCCGGGACCTCATGCGCTGCAGTCGCACACATACAATCACCGCGCCACCGAGGCAGAATGTGAATATGATGTTCGTTAAAACATTAATACATTTATGTTACATGCATATTAAAGAAGTAATCATAAAAAGAACAAACATTATTTAATAACAAAATCTACTTCAAAAACAACTACTTATTCGTCTTATGAATCAGTTTCTCATTTTGACGTTTCAAAAGTTAAAACTTTATTACATTTAAATTAATTCGGTACCTACTTTTTGAAAATGGAATATTTTTACTATTATCTATTTTTCATAATCATTATCTTTGTTACATAGTTACTGGCCTTTGAAGTACTCATTCCCAACTAGTGTTGTAAAACGTTCAACTGGTGTAGGTATATCGATATTTTACCCGGATTAATGTGAACGAGCGAGTCCAAATATTCGTTGTCTAACCAAATTACACTAATCTTGGTTCGTACAGTCACGCAATTCGTCTATCTTTATCTCGCTTTATAATTTGGCCCGGAGGCTACGTCCAGCATTCTTCACCGTTTGTGTTTATAATTTTGGTTTTCCTTTGGATATTTTTTATTTTATTTTATTTTTAATATACAGATTTATTATATCAATATGATATAAACCGCCCCTTTGTTGACGACTAAAAGAATCTTGTCCACGTGTTTGAGATGCAATCTTTTAATTTTATTTACTATATATTTCAGTAACGTTGATCTGAGATTTATGTATTGGATTTTTTTCTTGAAATCATCTGTATCTATTAATTTTTACCTTCTAAAAACTAAAATTGTACTACATTTTTATTATCTGTGCATTATTCCTAACTGTTTTCAAAGACCTTTAATATTCGGAGCTCGGGGCTACATTTATTTAGTAACATTCTATTCCTATTTAATATAAAACTAGGTCGATGCAGTCGCTAAGCATAAAGCTTCGCTAGCGCCATATAAATTTAAGTGAAGCATCAAAGTAAGGACTACTTGATGAATTAACAGAGATGATACTTAATAATTCCATAAGAATATTTTTTTTTAAATGCGTGGTTTTTGTTTCGATGGAAAATCCTACTGATCCCATGTTTTTTGGTAATAAATAGCTTTGTTATTTTGCGAATTTAAAAATTCAGGCTCTGTCACGATTAAGATTTTAACTTGTGAATTCGATTTAGTGCAAAAAGCACGAAATTCGGTTAAGAACTCAAAGAGTTGTAGCATCACATACATTTCGCCTTTTCAATAATACATCTCCGCTCCAATAAAATAAATAAATAAAATTACTCCATAAAATTTTCAAATCATTGTCACCCTTCTTCTTGTTCTTGACTTCACTCGTTAAGTTACTTATAATAAGCACATGCTTAAATACATTACTTCCTTCTTACGTGTAATTGTAATGCAATAATGATTTTGAATCTACAAGTATAAGGTTCATTTTTCTACTCATATCCTTTGTCTGAAACTCACCATATTCGGCATTAGATTGACTGACACACGGACGATTATGCTGTATGTTTTGTTCGTCAAACAAATTGTAAGACTATAATTTAAACAAATCAAGGTTCTTTTAAAGCGATCCATAAATTGTTAATGCATTTTCATTTATATCAAGTGCGAAAAATCTGTTTATCCATTACGAATCGGAAAATTATGTTTTAAATCGTTGTACAGCACACTAATTTATCATGATAATTATTTTTTTTATAGTTAATAAATCAAAACTATCTTTAATCGAATTAAATAGTTAATTGTAAGATCGTCGTAACGATACATTCAAAAATTATAAATTTATAGCTGGTATAATCTTATTAAAACAATAATCATCTGGTTTAAAAAATAATACTCTTTTTGCTTGTAAACAGTCATTAGTCTCACCCGTAAATAAAGCATTGGGATTAAGATAAGAGATAATGTTGACCGCAAACTCGTAGTAGTTGTACGTCATCGTCTAGTTCGTGGCTAAAGTATGAACTAAACGTGGCTAAATTTCAAATAAAATCTACATTAAGCATAAGACATAGGCCTTGTCACCGACGGTAGCTATTTACACTTTTAGTTCAAAGTAGATAGGTTATATAATAATAATATTTATTTCAGATATTGCTTTAAATAGAGAGGTTGCTAAGTGTCGGTCGGTGGCGCCTTACGTCGCCTTCAGACGTAAAGAGGTGGATTAATTAGTCAGTTTCGAGTAGGTCTCGGTGGTGTAGTTGGTAATGCCGTCTGGTGCGTTAAACCAGAAGACGCTGGTTCAAGTCATCAATAAAATAGAAAAAGTTAGCTTACTACTTGCTTTTCAAAATTGTTTCTAAGGGTTAGTAACAAATCGAAAACTTATAGCTAGGGTTAGTTTAATCTATAATCAGTATAAAACTACATCTATTTAACATTAACCAGAGCGGGTCTCGAGCCTGGACTGGACGATGAAAATATTCAAAATTATACCACTACCTTAGGTGGTATGGTTTACTCATAATATTGTGATGATGCTAATTATGAATAAAATCGAGACCGTTAGCTTTGGAAAGATTTCAAAATAAGATGTAATAATTGATATTTTAATTTAGGACTAATCCCACCCGCATTCCCATTACTGTGACTCCTGTAAACAAGGATCTACAGCAATGACCAAAACACCAGAAAAGTTACACCGAGTTCGATATCGGTGAAGTCCCAGGAGAAGTTAGTATGTCTTCGAACCCACAACGAAATTAATCAGAAGATAATTTGTGGAACTAGGAAAAGAACGTAACGCCTCTGGATAGCAAATAGGTGTAAATCCTATAGAAATAGGGAAGCACCACGGAAATAGTAGATATAGAATGGGTCATAGGTGAGATATGTTTGATTCCAGTAATATGTATGGCAGAAACGTTTTAAAGCACGAAAATTCATCCTCGATGCCACGAGATCCGCATAGTAAGCTACTCCCGATGTTACTTGTAAACAATTAAGCATATTATATCGCTCGTTTTGCCAAATGCTACACTCCCAAAGTATATGATGGGCGGTTTGATCATATTTGGCATCAGCAGTTGAACACTGACAAAACGGTGACTCCACCAGCTTAAACGAATGTAATTTGCTCCTAAAGTTAACATGCCCCGTAAGAAATTGTGCAACACAGTGATCAACCTCCAGCCAGGACATTCTCAGGCGTTTACGAACGTCTGGGAAAAACTGGTAGAGGTGGCGCCCTTTGATGGAAGTGTTCCAACGCAGCTGCCATTCGTCCAAAAGTTCTTCACGTACATTATGACGATACAGTCTGGTAATTCTACAAAAACCTATCATCCATGCCATCCTTAGCCGAATAGTATTTATATAAGTAATAATTGATATGTCTACTCTTCTAAGTTACTAGAAATATAGGCAAGAGACAAAACCTGTAATTTTATGACAGTATAATAAATATAATAAACGACAACCAATTTCCTTTAGAAACATGAATATAATCTCATTTACACACAGAATTCCGGCAAGACCAAGTTCAAGTACCTATTTAATATTATGTAATACATTTGGGTGAATAGATACTCCAACAAATATTACTCTTCACATAAAATGTTCGCGATTTGTTGATTTCTTCTTCGCAAGAAAATGAACAACTGCATTTTTCGGTATCCAATAGATAGTGAGCTGATCAGATACTCTAAATAGAAATGACATTACGTTCAAGGTATATTACTGCTGAAATGATGACATTACAAAATGACAAAAATATTAATGTCAGTATTATTGAACCGTTCGCTTAAGGCTCAAAACTTGACTGCAAACTGTAATTCATTGGTCTGGTCGCCTGATTTTATATATGTTTCCCTTTTTTTATCTTTCCTGCGGTGGAGCTTTACAAAATCTATATCCTTTCTCCATTTGCTAGTGTCATGATTTACTGATTTTTTTACTAAACTGATAATACGTTATCGGCAATACATCAAAGTCTTACTTTTAACAAGTACGTTAGAAAAATGACTATTTCAAAATCAATGCTATGTATCATCTCATTGAGATTCATTCAGTCGATAAAAAAGAGTCGGTAGGATAATTTACGACGAACATCATTTTTCACGTGTTAAAAAGATCACGTCACATAAGAATCGATCGAGAAGAAAGGATCGATCACGATACATAAGAATCAATGTCATACATTCGTACTCCAAGTTGATTAAAATATTTGTAAAAATTAATAGCAAAAAATATAATGTCCAAATATTTTTAAAAGCCAAGTATATTCATCATCAAAAGCATGGTCTGTCGATCAGCATAATTTATCAAGTGAGGAAAGTTAGACATTTTGTTTAGATATAATTTGTATACAAAAATAAAGGCTACACTCAACAACAGTGGATCAAGTTCAAGATGAGCAGTATTTTTTAACATTTCATTCATTTCACGATTCATTTCACCGAATCAATTAAAAAAAGCTCAGCAAACTTGTATTAGTCAATTTTTTAACATTGTTTTATTTTTCTATTGAATATGTAATATTTTAGTCATATCACCCTCGTAGATGTGGTTTGAGCACATTTTCACAATTACAAAAAGTCGTCATAGTCGGAAGCCCTTTTATCTAAGGAGAAACATACTTTATGTTTTAGGTTTAGGTTAAATTTAGTCGTATAATAACATTGCGTTTTTATACCACTCTCAGCATTTGTATAAAGTAGATATTTATGTCAAATCAGTGTCTTACACAACAAAATTCCGAATAAATCATCTTTCACCGAAATAAATAAATACTAATTTGAACATTTTATACAAGTTCAATCATTAATTTTACACCATTGACGTCAAATGACTGTCGTATTTGAAACATCATTGCCGCGCCTTTTGTCCGCCCGCGTGTTTTCATCAACACTAATTGGCAACACTTGTATTTTTTTTTCATAACCCCTAAAATTACTAATTTGTGATATTGTACTTATATATATTTTAGACATAATTTGTTAGTTTAGGTAACATTAGATTGTACTTCAATCTTTTTAAATTTCGTACCTTTTGTAAAGATTTGCGCATGTCCAATTCTCACGCTGACCTTCATATTTATATTAAAAAAAAAAAAAAAAAAAAATTTGAAGCGCTCGTGGCCCCGCGGTCTCAGTGTTCGGTAAACGATCACTGAGGTACGCAACTTCCACTATGGCTGGTCGTCGGATGGGTGACCACTTTGTGGCATTTACATTTGCGAGCGTTTCCGTGCTTCGGAAGGTACGTTAAGCCGTTGGTCCCGGTTGCCAGTAAAATGGCAGTCGTTAAGCCTGGTTGAAGGCCTTATAGGCGGCTTAATAAATTTCAACAGCAGGTAGCCACAACCTGCGTCTGTCTATTTAAACACGGCAATGGGCTCACCACCTATTACGTGGGACAGAAATCCACACGGTGAAAAGTGGGCATATAATATGCCTCTGCCTCCCCTTCGGGGATTAGGCGTGATGGATATTTTTCATATTTATATTGATAAGTAATAAATATATTGCGACATTTTTTAATAAAAGCTAGTGTTATGCTAGAACTGATAAACATCCTACTAATATTATAAACGCGAAAGTTTGTAAGTATGGATGTTTGTTACTCTTCAACGCAAAATCTGCTTAATAGATTTTGATGAAACTTTATAATAATATAGCTTACAAATCAGAATAACATATAGGCTACTTTTTATTATCCCGGAAACAAGTTCCGGTGAGCAACGGGAATGGGAAAACTTCACAACATCCAAACTTTGAAACAAACATTATGATAAATCTGGATTAGATCCCGATACCTCAATAACAGCAGGGTGTATAGGGCCCCACCATCATTTCCGGGGCCCAAACGACCTCAACTACTAGCGGTGCAACTGCTGACTAATGAACGAGGCAAAGCTGCAGGTACCCTTACGTGGTTGGGAGGTCAGACAGCCTGGGATCCACTTTTAGTCGGCTGCTAGGACCAGCTATCTTTTGATTTCTGTATTTTGGGTAATTGGGCATTGTTGGGCGCAACTGCCGTCAGACCTCCCTACCTCGTGAAGGCTCTTGTGTCGTTACCTCGTTTTAGTCAGCAGGTACACCACTATCAGTTGAGATCGCTGCTCCCCGGAAATCGAGTTAGGGCCTCTCACACCTCCAATTTTATCACCTTATCGTAATCCTAATAATTTTTTTCGCAATTCCTTGACAATATAATATTATATATATGTTTAATTGTTATCCAATAAAATGTATTCACACGTAACTGATAGCTAAAGCCGCTCCGTAGAACAGATTTCTAAGCCAACAGTAAGCATTTATCATGAGCACAGCAGTTACTCAGTCACATTACACGTATATTAAAACGCGGATATGCGTCTTGCTTGACATATCCCCAAGTTGCCGAAAGCGTTGCTATGACGTCACCGTGACCTTGTCGCTGCTCAATGCCAGCAGAAATTAGGCGCGCGCGCAGGTGGCGCATCCACGCTATTCTCGTAGTGTTGCCATGTGTTTATGTTTCGTTTATTTGTGGGTAATTTTGAGATGGAATGGTATTTTGTTTATTTTTTTTTCAATTAGTAAAAGTATATGAATTACATAGTAATTTTATTTACTTTTTCATGTAATTAGTTAATTTTATAATGTAAATTTAGAACATAATCACATCTTTTAGGCGTTTTGATCCCACTGAAAGCACTCGTGGCCCTGCGTGTTCTGTAAACGATATCTGCGTTAAGCGTTTTACGATTTGGTCTTTTCTAAGTTGGGTGACCTGTTGAGTCATTTGCGCTTATTTTGGAAGCGTCATATTCAATTTTCCTTTGTACTCATGTACACTCTTTAAAATATGATATACTCAGCATACTAATTGCATTTTAAATTATTTCAAAATTTAGGTAGTTTAGTTAAGCACCATATTTATACAACCCAAAGATTAAACAGGTATGTCGGCTATGTATGGCAGCTACCTCGGACAAAGAATTAGTCTAGCCATTCAAAGGAGGAACGCTGCCAGTATCTTCGGAACCTTGCCTAAAGGGACTCCTTTTAATAATATATTTTAGTTATGTATTTTATTTTTAAGGCTATATGTATTGAATCTACACTTATTAGTTATTTCTTTCATACTTTGATAAACAGATATGTTATTAACGACATTTTTGTTTAAACAAAACATGGGTGGAGCATGTTTTGTTCCACGCATGTGTGCCAATTATATACTTAAACGTCATATAAGAGCTGGCAACACCCACCTTATACGTCAATGTGTGTAGTTAATTCTACACTGACCCGACTGGTTGCGCAATTGTTATATTTTATTTTCAATACATAACGTTGGTCTTCTTCCTCATCTTAGCATCTTCCCAGTTGCTTTCTAATTCCGGGATTTAAAGCTGCGAGTATTAAAATACGATTTGACTTTTAAAAAATTAACGAGTTTCAATACGGCATCCACTACCTGCGGTTCCGAAGAGATAGGCCCAGTACTCAGTAATATTGGTACTTATTTGTTATAAAATCTTTAAACCGGCTTCAAGTAAAGTAAGAGATTATTGTTAGAGTTGAATGACATGTGTCATGTAAATATTAGCCAAATACGGCCCTGAACTTAACCACTAAAGCATAAATGACCTTCTTAAAGATTAAAATCTACTTACAGTATTGCTACAACACTATCTATTTAGGCACAGCAATTATTTATGTAACCATTTCTCAACGCTGATATTTTTTCTTAAAATAACCTAAACGAGTCTTTAAAAACCAACCGTAGATTCTATTTTCAGCCCAGGACAAATTCATATAATAATTACAACATTGCTAAATTTTGATTCTATAAGTTTTAATCACAAAATTATCAATCTAGCCCCCAATTAAGTTAAAATTTTGTATTTTATTACATGACACAGAAACACGCAACTCAGAAATAAAAATTTTGTACATCACACAAACAAGTATTTATTTTAATCCGTGCTTCAACCTTAGATTTTACCAACGGCTATGCGCCATAAAGCAGTTGCACAAGTACCCGTTAATAAATCAAAATAGTTTTCGTTAACCCTAAAATGATTAATTTACGGTCCTTAAAATGGTAACCACAGGCAAAATTTGGAGAGGTCTTTAAAGCGCCAGTCATCGTTGAAGGGTTGAATTTGACCACAAACGTGTGAAATAAAAAAATTTGGAATTTTCAGTTTTGTGAATTTGACTTATAGTAATTACTTAGCGACTATTTATTTATTCTGTGACGCAGGCAACAAATTATGACGGTAAATAAATATTATTTTGTAACCCCCATGGTTAAAAATCTTTTTTTATCAAACAGCTTACATATAAGTTTTAATATACTTTCAAAAAGTTTTCGATTTCGAGGTATGATTTTGTTTTTTGTGTTTACCGATATCCTCAACCGACTTTTTTTTATATTTTTAACCCCTGACGGAAATCGAATATGTTATAAGTTTAACCTGTCTGTGGCTATATGTATGAATAACTTTCGAGCGATACAGCAATTTTGAATATTGTATAGATTTTTTTTTAAAAGAATCGAGCAGTTTGCGTGATACCAAAGTAAGTCCTCAGAAAATTACTTTATTAGGTATGTGTAACTCATCGGTATTAATCCTAGGGTTTCTGAGCTTACAAGATCGATCTCAACGAATCGTATTTGTATTTTTAAGTGAATCTTATTTATTCAATAAAAATCAAGTTGGTTGTAATTTTGTTTCCAAAGCGTTATAGAAAACACTCTATTGACATTTAGTGTTATAAATATCCAACTACCTACATAATTTTTTTCTTTAAATAAATAAAATAAATAAATATCCATCACGCCTTTTCCCCGAAGGGGTGGCAGAGGCATATTATATGCCCACTTTTCACCGTGTGGATTCCTGTCCCACGTAATAGGTGGTGGGCCCATTGCCGTGTTTAAATAGACAGACGCAGGTTGTGGCGACCTGCTGTTGAAAGTTTTCAAGCCGCCCATAAGGCCTTCAACCAGGCTTAACGAATGCCATTTTACTGGCAACCGGGACCAACGATTTAACGTGCCTTCCGAAGCACGGAAACGCTCGCAAATATAAATGCCACAAAGTGGTCACCCATCCATGGACCAGCCATAGTGAAAGTTGCGTAACTCAGTGATCGTTTACAGAACACTGAGACAGCGGGGCCGCGCGCTCTTCAATTTTTTTCTTTTGTTTTCAAAACTTAACTTGCCTAACTATATATTAAAGTGTTACACTAATATTAAAATAACTTGTGGGTTCCAAATGCCCATTGGCCACCGTTCAGCCAGAGGTCATTAGTAGTTATAATAAATCTATCGTGCACCAGAGATAAGCAGAACACTAGCGCCCTCTAATCTATGGGTACGTATTATCTATGCTAATTACTTGGGGTCTATATTTTATCCGTTTGTGCGACCTCTTGAGCTTCCTCGGGATTTATGATAGGGTTTTCTTGGCTTGAATCTTAAGAGGTTTTATTCCTTAATGCCCAAAGGTTAACAGCTGTATAGCAGTCGTATATTAGAGGTATTTTACTCTAGCGATAGTTGCATTATTTTTTTCTCACAAAAATATAATACCGACTTTCATACTTGAACTGTCAACAAATGGAATTAAAATTACCTAATAGTAATAACTCGTAAACTCCTAATGTAGTTCTTAATTTGAAACAACCGTGTTAAAAATAGTCTCTGGTTATTGAAGTCGGTTAAAATGTATCTATTAATTAATGTTATTGTATGTTTTTGAAGTTATATTTAGTTTGGCGCGGAAGCGAAAAATGATGAGAGTAAATTTTTACGATGCGCGGGCAGACCGTCACGAAAAACCGGCACCACGAATTTAGCTGATAAGTGTTTCCATGACAACTTATAAACAACCGGAAGTTAGCTGATAACTGTTTTTATTACAACTTATAACTACATTCTAAGTAGTTTTCATTCTTTTGATGTTTTTTTCTTCTTACAAATTTATAATTCCTGTTACAAACAAAGAGTTGTGGTATATGTGATGAAATCTTATAAGACTCAAGCAGTATAACTTCTAACGCGTGTACATAAGTACACACACATTTTTTTTTATCTATAGATACTTTAACGCCTTATTTACTTGGGTGTAAGGGGCCCCAGCAAGATCTCCGGGGTCCAAGTGACCTCACCTGTTAGCGTTACACCTACACGTGCTTGGGAGGTCAGACGGCAATGCTTGGGAGGTCAGAATCCAGACAATAGATGCTTCTAGCAGCCAAATATAAGTAAAACGCACCTCCAAAGTGAAACCCAATACCTTTTCAAAATTTTCGAAATATACGTTAAAAATAACATTGTTGAACGACGCTTAGTAGGAAAGCGTCTTCATATACATACATATCATTTTCTTATTCAATATAAATCATCTCATTTCTAGATGAACAATCCTTAAGCATTAATTATACTTCGATGACGTCAGCAAATCAAGAGGCTGGTCACGCCATAAAACGTGTACGAGACGACGGTACCCTAGACGAAGTTAGCCTGTTTATGCGAATTTAAACGTTATTTCTATTTCTTTAGGATTCAATTTGCTTTTAACTTAAGTAACGATTATGGTTACACTAGCGGCCACAGATATGGAATTCGCTGTTCTTACATTACTTTATTTTTATTTTTGGTGTAAAACTTCTTTATCGACGCAAGACAAATTTTATAGCTGTAAAAAAAATCGCCACGTTTTTCGGTTACGCGCCATGTTGTTTCGAAGTGAAACTTCTTTATCGACATTGTTACTTTTTGGCACTGCATTATTGCCAGTGACTGTTATGGCCTTAGGTACATCCCCTACACTAGACGCTAATAAACCTCCAGTTTACATTAAATTTAAGGCATTACTTATTAGGTCTTATTCGTGTCCGTCTTTTTTTGCACTCCATTACACAATCATGCACCTTTTGTTATCAACTCTGATGGAGACGTTTCATCAATTTATTGGTTTAGGTTTAACACATTTAAAATTTACCGTACTGTAATCGTTATAATGCCCATTTTCGATTGGATGAATCAACCCACATGTTATGCTAGACATGTGTCGTCTTTGTTTACATTTCCAAGGACCGGTTATACCTACTCATACAGTTTTCGCGACATTTAGCATAGATAGTTCAAATTTAAATATCTAAATGTATTTTTTTGTATTTTGATCGCAGACAGAAGGAATGAAATTCAACGATATTCATCATAATAATTTTTTGAATATAATGCCGCAAATATTATTTCAAATAATTTAAAAAAAATTCAAAGAAATAGAAAATTTATTTTCAATAAGTTTATTAAGTATCTATATAATTGCTATCGATATTGTTTAAATTAAGAACATCTAAAAATACAGGCCGCCAATAAATCACGTCACCTTGGCTACAGCTGGCAAAAAAGTTGTAATTATTAGTCTTTTCATTTACTTTTAAGACCTAAACAAAACATTTATATTTTAATAGACGATTTTAAATTTTTATGGATAACATTTGTTAGTTAACCTAGTTGTTTACTTTAGTACCTATATAGGAAATTAATATTTTATTACTGTTTAAACAGCATCAAAATCTATTAGTGCTGTTTTATTTTAGCATCAAATCTATTGGTGCTATAATTGTACGCATTCACATTATTTGGCTATCATTTCCATGTTTCCGTACTGTCTTAGATTCAGCAAAGTGTGTTGCAATATACTGTATAGACCTCAGGAAACTAACATCCCAATGAATCCCATCTGCCTTGTTCACCCCAATAAACAAAACTTTATATTCCTGAGCCAACTTACTTACTGATAAAATCCGATACAGGATGTGCAATTCGGTGCTATAAGAGGGATGTATATGACCTGTCCCACGACCCGACAGGTGGTGTTCTAACACCCCCGTAATATAAAGTAAAATCAACCATATGTTCATATGGTTATAATCTATTTTAGATTTTAGAATTATTAAAATCTTGGTTCAAAAGTTCATTGAATTTTAGATTTTATTTTGACGAGATAACGTTGAAATTATGTATGAAGTTTTGTTTCTTTGACACCCCATGGGAACGAAATTTTACACATCTAAGGGAATTCTTCAAAATCTTATTTTTTTACAATACGTTTCCGTCAATAGTTTGTGCAATGTGATGCATTAGGATTTTGAATATCTTCTAAATAAATAGATTTATTTATTGGCTTTGGAAGTGTGGGAAAATGTTGCACATTGTAGAGTGGATGTTGATTTTATTGTCTTCTTGAAGAATAGAGATGAATTACTTTATTCATAATCATTTAATAGGTGTTCAATCTTTATTTTTTCTTAAAATGACTATACTCGAATATTTTTTAAGGTTGTCTCATTTATATTCACAGTTTTTACTTTGCGGCGGTGCTAAGGCCACTTCCCTTTTTTTTTCTTTTCTGTTTTTTACTTTATCAGGATTGACTACTGTTGTATCTTCCAACACCGACAGTGACGCTTGCACATAAGTATCGTTGTCAATTGGTCAGCTGGTGTACTATTCAGCAGGTGATGTAGGGTTGTTTGGTGGAAATCTTAGACACTAAATCATATCGTTCCATCAAATCTTCTTTAAATAGAATATATTTATAAGTTTTTGAGAGTATTGGTTATTCTAATGTACGTTCTTTAACCATGTTCCTGTTTAAATATTCTCATTCTAGTAAATCAATCATGATTATCAGATGATACTTGAATTGCTTCAATTATCATCATTTCAAAATATATTCTATGGCAGAGTAAAGTCGATTCATTGACTAGAGCCATCGTAGTTTCGATATTTACGGACATTTACTGCTACTTCAGTCTGTTTTTTGTAACAGCAAAACAGATATTATGCCTCTGCCACCCCTTCGGGGATAAGGCGTGATGGATATTTATTTATTTTTTTTTTCAAAACCCTTTTTATCTACATTTCATTACTACATAGTATTTCACTACACCTACAATAGGTAATTTTCTCAAACTTTCTAATTGCAATTAGTGTCTTTACAATTTAATCTACACTATGCGCAATTTTATTGAATTACTCTTATTTAGTTTATTAATGTCAATTATATGATGCCATTTTAAATTTGTAAAATTCACCCAAACAAATACTGTGCAAACTGCAGTGGTCATGGAATGATAATCTTCATAACGGTCATCTCTGTAGGATAATGTCCTCTCCCCTAATATTATACGAACCCCATAGTTCCTATTGAATACGTATATCATACATCAATTGTATAATGACACGGTAACCCAATTTTTATGATGCATTTAGTAATGGGGAGAGAAGTGAAAGATGTTGTTTCTAGGGTTCCGCAGACTCATAGTTTCTATGTCTTTAAAAAATTCAAAAACTAAATTTATAGTTAACCTGACTTTTAGTGCACACTTTTTTTGTACTGCACTGTAAGATATATTATGCACCTTCTACAATTAGTAGTAAGAAAGAAGACTGTGGTAATTTAAGGTCTTGCTGACATTCCGTAGTTATTTTTATTTTGTCTTTATTTTGACTTATCTAATTTGTGTTTGTTCTTAACAGCTACAATAATTGAAACCCTGGATTAAAATTTTCATTATCCTTTAGTTTCGGCAATAACATTTTATTATAAAATTTTGTGACTTTGTGTTGGATAATCCATTCAAATATGTCTACTAATGTATCTTTAATTTATAAGTTTTAACAGCCATATTCTATAAACGTTATGCACATTTGACTGCCTCTGTGGCGCGGTGGGAGTGCATCCGACTGCTGCGCAGGGGGTCGTGGGTTCGATTCCCACCCAGGATGGAACTTTGTGTGATGAGCACGATGGTTTATTCTTCGTCTGGGTGTTATTTATCTATAATATGTATGTATTTAGAAATATATAAGTATGTTTATCAGTTATCTGGTTACCATAGTACAAGCTCTGCTTAGTTTGGAATCAGATGGCGTTGTGTGAGTTGTCCCAACGATATTTATTTATACTTATTTATACAGTTTGGCGAACATCTACGGGACCCTATATAGATGATCCAACTCAGACATAATTTTTGTTAGAGAGGTATTAAAACGAATTTGGGATATTGTAGTCGTAATATTGGATAATAATAAAAAAAAATTAACAGAGATACATAAGGATATAATTTTTTTTTATTATTGTTGGGACTACTCACACTACGCCATCTGATTCCACACTAAGCAGAGCTTGTACTATGGTAACCAGATAACTGATAAACATACTTATATAGGTATATTTCTAAATATATAAATAAATAATAATATATATGTTTATAAATATTATAGATAAATAACACCCAGACACAGAATAAACCATCGTGCTCATCACACAAAGTCTTATCCTGGGTGGGAATCGAACCCACGACCCTTTTGCGTAGCAGTCGGATACACTCCGACCACGCCACAGAGGCAGTGTGATTTGGAAATCTTATAACAGTTTCATATTTCAGAAATATTTAATCAATAAAACGCTTTAACATCCTAATTAACTCATAAATTTTTATTAAAGTGGAAAAAGACAATTTGATTCGAGACAGGGATTGAACCTGTGACTCTTAAAATGACGATATAAATAAGGTGGAGAATTTCAACTTGATTCGATACGGTTCGGGTAGTTCAGGTGGCTAGAACATTGCCCTGGTTAGGCAAAGGTCACAGGTTCAATCCCTGTCTCGAATCAAATTGTCTTTTTCCACTTTAATAAAAATGTATGAGAAATTTAGCAAATAATTGCTTTAAAAATTTATCAATCCTAATTAACTGTTGTCTTTAAGATAACATGGTAAATGGTAATCAATAACTAGTCCTATTACATGCTAATTAAGTTAATTTTTGAATAAATTATGACACTCACCTGTCATTCTGAAATTTCAAGCAATTGGATTTACATCGTATGTCAAAGCGTTTAGGTGTCGTTTTTGAGTTGAGGTAAAAAGAAATTGTGATCACCTGCTAAGTTATTTCGTGTTTTTACTCCATTCATATCTTCGCATAGACTTAAGAAGTGTTTAGATAGACAAATCAGCATTCATTTTTTGCACAAACTGACTCATTCTTTGACTGACTCAGTCAATCATCATCATTTCTTTTTCTTCCAAATTGGTTAACTGTTGCCTTTGACTTACACTACATTCCACCTGATCATTTTTTTTTTTGGTGTTTTATGCATGTGCCTTCTGACCTACGTACCCTTTTAATGTTACTTTTGCCAGAACTTCGACTGTCAATAAAAATATTAAGATTCCAAATGTTGTTAATGTTCAGTCAATCTATCCATTCATCTCATCCCAGTCCATCGTCTCTTGCCGAGAACTTTTCTAGATAGTTGAATTACCTGCCAAGAGAGCGTTCCACCTTAATTCATCAGGACTTGCTACGTGCATTTTTAACTGTGAAGCAAATTTCAAACAATAAGAAAATCAATAAAATAATATTTAAGATTTCTTGAAAACTATATATCTTTTCAAAAGTGACAGAAGTCGACATGCGTCAGTTGCATAAGCGATGTGTTTCTTGGCAATTTATTGACATAACGTCTCAATACCTAACCTTACACTATTTACACGGTGATAATTATTTATATTCTGTTTAAAATAGTTACCAAGTGACGTCGGTATGTCTCAAGGACATTTAAAGAAATGTTCTAAATTGCTCTTACTGTAATTCGGTGTTACTGTTGCTATGAACTGTGAAACTCATGTTCATTTGCGCTAAATTGTTTTTAGTGCAAATGGGCATCAGTATCTAACATACACACACACATTCACTTTTAGCTTAGAGTATTTTTGTTGCTGTACTGTAACTATAGTTGTCGTAAAGTGTAATCGTAAATGTGTTATTTCTTTCTTTCTTGTCCGTCTTTTCTTTCTTTAGGTATAAAGATATTTTTTTTTTAAAAAAAATCTGTGGACATTGTCTTTAGGGGACAAAAAAACATTTTATCATAGCAAATTATACTTATACCGGTCTTTCTCAAATTGAAAAGAATCGTAAAATATTTGCGTGAGTATATCTCATAGTACTATGAAATTTTCTCCAATGGAAATGGTACAATGTTTGCCTAAAATTGTCTAGTAGATGTATGGTTTTTTTTTTAAATGGAAAAAAATCATACAAAATTTGCATAAAAAGTCAAATAGAAGAGAATTACAGTACTATGAAGAATTTCATACATTATTTGCATCAAAATAAACAGTAATTGCAAATAATAATCTCATCATAATCCAAAATATTTTTCGTTAAGGGTTTAATACCTAGTTAGATTTTTAACACATAAATTTATTTCTAATTTAAATTTATTTATTAATAATTAATACGCAAATTAAATACGAGACTTACAAAGACGACCTAATTTCAACAATAAAAATATCTCTCAATATAAAGTACTCTCAAAAGATAAAGTAATTCTACGTATTTAATTAAATTAAATAAAAACAAGTAAAAAAAAACGACTACTAAACATTTGCTAAGTTAACAATAAGTAACAAAGATTAGCTAAGCTAGGAAGTTTTGAGAATATGTAAAATATAAAATTACATATACAAAGTATTTTGGCACTTAACAGTGAATGAACGATTTTATAAGTAGCCATTTATGAAGCTCCTGTCAAAAATAAACTGAACAGATATATGATCCTCCATCTCATAAACACACATCATAAAACAAAATTGCCTCCAACAATTTTCTTTACTCTATGGTCGTCATGCAAACCGCCCACATTTACTGACAATAACTTCAGGACGCCAAAACTGGTATTACGCTTGAACAGGACAGTGACATAGAAACATGCAAGAGTAAATGAGAGGGTAAATTTCCTGCGCACACGCACAATATTTTTTGTATGCAATTCTATGCATTGAAGATAATAATAGTGCATATTTTATAGTTCTGTTCAGACTTTGTTTGTGCAGACGTGCAGAACCGATTTTGATGGTGATTGAGAGTTGACTAAGGATGTTGGATGCTGCATTCTTATCTCAATAGTTTAAAGCTTTTTACTACTTCCATTTTTATTTTTAGAGTTATAGAAATATACATCTGGTATTTATTAGACATCATTTGATTCCTTGCGATTTATTGCATTTTCTTGTATACTTGAAGAGTCATCTGGAAAGAAATTATAACTATAATCTTGCACACGGTAAAATGTTAGTTTGTATTAACAATTTATTATTGTGATACGAGTAATAATCACTGTATAATTTTTATTCTATGTTTTTTGCTTCCTTTACTCTGCTTCCTTTGGGCATACTAAATTAAAAACATCCGTCGATAAAAGCTAGATTATTTTCCAGAACTCGCATGTATAGTTTATTACTATCTACTATTCTTAGTTTATTAAATCTTTTCAAGTTTTTCAAGTCCTTCGCACAAGGATCGTAAGTATGCCATCGACCCACAAAATCACCCAATAACTCAGGCTGTATAGATAAGGATAAATTACTTTTAAAACAATATCCACACTAATATCTTCGTTTCCAAGATCCAATTCAACTTCACCTGTCAGTTGGTGCACCTGCTGAATGACATATTAGTTTCAAGCACACGCTCCTGTTGTAGGGGGGAGGTCTGATAGAAGTCGCTCCCGTAAAAGATAAAATCAGCCTAGTCAATCACTCCTAAATTTATAATGTCACATACTAAAATGATAATATAATACCTAGTAATAATAATAAAATCTATATAGGTATATAACCTGCTACTCCGGTTCCTGGGTCGGAAGAAATATTTGTGGGATACACAAATGTTTGTTTCGAAGTTTGGATGTTTCCTATGTATAATATGTATGTATTTAGATAAGTATGTTTATCAGTCTTTTAGATCCCATAACACAAGCTTATATTAGCTTACTTTGTAAAAAAAAGTCCCACCAGTCCCACAATATTAGAATTGGTAAGCAAACTTGACATTACGAAATACTTTTAAAAGCGTCAAGGATAATTTTTCCAAATTCTTTAATCCGATATTTGTGCACTCTCCATTGTAAAACTTAATTTTGATAATACCGAAAACCATATATGGTGGTAAATCAATATCATTATCTTAAAACCACTATAAAAATGAGTAATACTAAACTACAGTGAGTTTTCTGAGAATGAAATAAACTTGCGAACCAAATTCTACTTAAAAACTGTTCAGTTAAGATTGTTTTTACTTTGATCAATTTCAATATCATTGCAATACATAATATTTATCCTTTTCAAGGAAATACAGATCTTATAGTTGTTTTTTGAAATATTAATTTAAATTACTTCCTAAGGGGAAACATATATAATAAAAAAGAAAATTAATTTTATATGTAGTGGTATGTTAGCTACAAAATCTCTTTATAAAAATGTAGTACACTTGAGACGTTTTAGAATAAAACGGATAACTTGCTCCCGCGCATCTCACGGCGGTGGCGGGCGGAAATCTTAATGGGTCCTGGAACCCGAACTAACGATGGGATCCATCGATCTGAGCACATAGAGTCATATATTATTAGACCTGACGTTAAAAAAATAAAAACTAGATAATGACTCCCGCAATATAACCAGTTAACAGAATATAATATATCGAAGGACAACAAAACGTTTGTATTAAAATTTTGAGTACATAAATAGTTAAATAATTAAAAAATACACCTCTGCTCGTATAAAAAAAACAAATTAAAAATACGTTAATTCAGTATACAAGATCACAAGTGTTGTGGAAACATTATATAGACTGAACGTGTCACATATGTAAAACAAAAGTGAAAAAAATCTTTAATGTATGACAAATAAATTCATTATGGTAAATTTAACACTCTTTAGAGTAAAAAAACCTTATAAATAAACCTAACCGCTTAAGTAACTTATGCGTCATTTACATAATTTTATTAGTTTGGCAATTATTACGTGAGACTTCCGATTTTATTGCTTTTTTTCTCGTTTTTGTTTCCGTTAGAATGTTGTTATGTTAATATGGATTCATTATATTTTGTGTATTTTTTGTTTAAATTTAAAAAATTAACAATGTGTATTTTCTCTTCCTTTTTTGAATTTTTTTATAGCTATGTTCTGGTATTCTTTACTGCATTCAAACCTGTACTTTTGAGCTCGAGGTCAGTGTTCTTCCTGTCACGCTTTTATTACTCTCTTTCTTTAAGTCTCACTCTCGGGACTCTCCCGAGAGACTATTGATGGCATATTTTCTTTATATGGACACTTAAATATCACAAGCTAATCAAATTGGTCTTATTTGTCCAAAAATAATAGTTTCTTCATTAAAAATAAGCTCAACTTCAGTTGATTAATTATAACTTCGTGCCAGATCTAGAACTTAAAACTTCTGCAAGTCATTACGTCCATATTTGCACAGAGCACGCAGACGCCTAACATAAAATGTACATCAACAGCAGACAAATTTGCACGATGCACATTATAAAACATTCGATCCAAAGCTGGAACTAATACGCATAATATTAAGATAGGGATCACACTTTTGAATTGAGACAAAGCTTACACAATATACGTATAGAGTGTAAGTAACGCGGTAAGTGTACTGCAGCTTATTGTTGTCAACAATCCATTAATGCCATAAACATTGTCAGTGATAGATAATATTATTCTTATTCTTACAATAACTAATTTTCGGAATAAATAAAATTCGTAGATGACATTTATGTTTTAATATCTCATCTAAGCCTGCCGTATTGCTAGCTGTACCATACCATGGCTGAAAGTGATTTGTCTTTATTGAACATTGCTACTGCCATAAGTTGGGCGAATCTAAGTTTCGTATTAACAAGATGTCGGTGAATATCTTGTCAAATGGAAAAATAATGAATTGTATTGTTCATCAAATATACTGCATGGATCCCCTATCCTAGCTCTTCCGTACCAAACCTGACTCTTTACATCTGAAGTCAAAATTATAACCTTATTTAAATTGTTACATAAATCTGACAAGTATAAATAGTTAACTTTATTCAACTGCCGCGCCGTACAATTGGTCATTTTTTGGGGTCTAACAGTACACAACATTTATTCTTTTACAATTCCTTTCTACACTTATAATAATAGTACAATGAATGGATAGTGTACTGTTTAAATCGTTTTATTACATGTCTTCTGCGATGACAGAAAATTCCAATTTCCTGTTCAAAATCATACAATAGGTTAACGCGTGACATTTATTTTAGGGAGCGAAGCACGTCACGCCACCAAATTATACGTTTTAAAAAATTTCAAATCCGCGCATAGTTCAATGCCAATATTAAACGGATTTTTTTTATTATTCACGATTTCAAACTTTTTTATCCAATCGGGTGACAAAAGATACAAAAAAAACAAGATCACAAAAAGTACTGCAGTCGGCCTGAACCTTATTGTCAAAACGTAAAGTTGATTTTAGTTTAGAACTATGGGTGTACCGCAGGGTACTTATCTGGGTCTCGGTCTTTGGCGTCTGTTGTTCGGGAAAACGGTTAAATCGTTTCTATCATTTCCATGGCACGCGCTTATCTGCCAAGCTTGATTTGAATATTTTTTGTTTGAAAAACTTATTACATATTTATGACTCAATCAATAACAAGCAATAAGCATAGATTGTAAGTAGGTATGTATTATTGTAGTATTTATGAGGTGTTACTGAATTTAATCTTGGGTATATATTTAGTGAGCTTGTTTATTTGAGAGCAGTGAATTGAGTAATATCGGAATCCAATCACTTATGCTTTTATGTAAGAATTTAGGTCTTAGCGACATTATTTATTTATTTATACATAGACACCAACTGTATACATGTATGCAACATTCTTATCTTACATTACAAGGCATTTAGAGACATGTATACAGTATACACCATGTCTACATTTAAGTGCTAATTGACATAATAAAATGAAGGTATAATGAAAGTAAGTTATTTTTAATTATGTAGTGTTGTATTAATGTCTACATTTTAAATTTTTTATTTTTTTCTGCAAAATTTAACAATTTCTTAATGTAAATTACTACTAACAGTTTTGCATTTTCTGCATTAGAACTTACATCAATCTTGCAAAAAAAACGCGTAAGCGACAGATTCGATGTTTCAAACACTTTAATTTTTCAACACGAGTGACAATATCAATCTACTCAGTTTTGATAGTGTTTAGTAACATTGCCGGTTGATTTCTCGCTATTTACCTAGATTACTTGCTTTTTACAGCGGTTGCGCCAATATTTAACGCATGGCCGCTACTGACATTGGCTTAGAATCAATTTTTTACCACTAAAATCATGAACGCCAGGGCCGTCTGTGAAAAACCTTTACATTTCAATACTGTCTGTATTGATCTTGCCTGACATAACTCTGTATAGTAATTATTACGAAATCCTTTAAATTTCAATAAAAAAAACCTCATTAAGTTCAGTTTAATTATCACAGTCCACTGCTGGACGTAAAGCTCTCACAATTCTTACCGTATCAGAATTGGTTTTACTGACCACGTTGTCCACTAGGACAGCTATTGGTACATGATTTTATTTTAAGATTTCCTTCTCATCGTCATAATCTTGTCTGTCAGTAAGCAGGTGCACAACTTGGAGGTTAAACTTGATTTGGGTGTCAAAGATCTTGGAAGGGGTCCATTGTATACAAAGAATACATTAAGTAACAATGATTTAGATAGAATAAGTATCTCTTTCTAAGAAATAATATGAAAATACCAAACTTCCAAACACCTACAAACTCATAGGATTTAAGAGTGAAGTTTTTGTAGGAATCGACCCAACCACCTGTGCCAACACGCTGAACACAAAATTTTAAAACACAAAGACTAGCATTAGTAATAATAGCTGAAATTTGATTTGGCAAAATAGTACAGCGATCTGGGCAAGCATTAGTAAAATAACCGCTGAACCAAGTATGATGAATTCTGATTTCGAAACAGATGGGATTTCAGAAAGTCATATGGTCTATATATGTACAAAATATTTAAAAAAAAGATAAGCAATTTAAATTCATTTGAATTTTTTTTTTGCTAAGCATTTGTAATCATAGTTAAACCGCTGAACGAAGTTTGATGAATTTTAAAATAGAAATAGATGGGATCCTTATCACTGAACGAAAATTTATGAAAAGATCAGCAATTTAGGCATGAAAGTAAAACAAAGTAACATACTTTCATATTTATTATGCCATTAATTAGGGAAGATAATTACTAAGGAAAAATTAATTACATTAGATTTATTTTTAATTAATTGATTACCGCTACTGTATAATTAATATGAATTATCAACAAAACAATTTGACAACGTTATTAATTGGATAAAGTAAAATGTAATTGAATAATTATAATTTGAACGGATAAGTAGTTAACGCAGTTATTTGTACCATTGAAACTTAATCAATTAGGAAACCGACAATTGTGAATCTTTTCCTTATTCGTCTTTTTATTGCTTCCTAGTTAAATACTTTTGTTCGTTGTTAACGTGTCTCTAGTAAAATATAGTATATAAAAATAAAGGATAAACCTTTCTATTTACAAAATATTTTGTTTAAGCTAATTGATGCAGAACGAAAATTTCACATATTTTTTTACTCATCGTAAGGTTTTTCTCACTCTGTGTCATCGAGCATATTTATTACCGTCTGAAGAATGAATAAAAGAAATCTGATAAAAAACATAGAAACTCTGCCTCGGTTTTAAAAAGGGGTCTCAGAAGGTTCTTGCAGCGTGTAGCACCTCTGGTGTTGCAAATATCCGTAAGCTATGGTGATCACTTTATATCAGGTGTACCGTATGCTTCTATCTGCAATTTTAGTGGTTACAAAAAACACCTTATTTAGGTTACTGGCTGGGATGATACAAGTCCATCGCACAAGTTGCTCTTCCTCAGATGAAGACATCCATAGGTATGCGGTTGGGAGTTTAGATGGTTTCTGAGAATATAAAAAAATGCCAAATCATCAAAATCGACACCGAGTTTTAATGGAGATTTAGTCGGCAACCAAAAATTTTAGCTAAAATAATTAAAATAATGAAACAAAATTATTTTTATTTACAAACTTACTGACTGCGTTTTTTAAATTAATTTCATAAACTACAGTTATATTTTATGCAAATTTCAAATGTGTATCATTTATAAGCCTTAAGTTGTACTTAATGCAACTTGGAATGAGTGCGGTCTGAATATTTAATCTACTTCATAATCTCGTATGGCGTTTTGCTGACGTGGATCTACAGAAACGATAATATTGCTGTGATATTTATTATCTGTTTTCTTAAATGTAAATAAATAAAATATGAAATCAAAAACAAACTTGTAACGGAACACTCTTACAACCCTGGGTTCTTCAAGCGGAGCGTGAAGAGGCACATCAGTGGGCCGTCAACTTGAGGGCTATTGTCAATAGTATCTTGAACTGTGGTAGTGGCTCTCAATTTGCTAGATGAGGCCATGGCTAATCATCAGGCTTCTCTTCACTGTGGAAATCTAAATATTAAAAAAAAAACTATCAATAACTTGGACAAAAATACTGGGGCTTGTGGCTCCTGCCTGAAAATATTGCCTGATAATTTTTGTTAAAACAGACAAATATTATTTCTTTCTTTCTTTTCTTTCTATATAATTGTCAAAATTAACATTGAAACCGTTTAAGAAAAAAAATGACAGAAAAACAACCATTTACAATACCTTCTACACCATTTTTCATTTAAAAAAATCAGTAAAAACATACTGGGCTTGTGGCTCCTGCTTGAAAATATTGCCTGATATTTTTTTTTATAATAGACAAATATTATTTCTTTCTTTCTTGTCTTTCTATATAAATGTCAAAAATAACATTGAAACCGTTTAAGAAAAAAATGACAGAAAAACAACCATTTACAACACCTTCTACACCATTTTTTATTTAAAAAAATCTTGACATCCGCCATTTTGAAGGGCTAAGCTTTCGCGAAAATTAATCTGGGTTAGCAAAAACTACACCTTATTAGGGGGAATTCGCCCTTAAAACCACCCTTGACCGTTATGTCCACAGATAAACAGTGGAATGTATGTTAGCAATTAATAATAATTTTGGGAGAGCAAAAACTTGCGGTTGAGCCATTTTGTTTGAAACGCTTTGAAATTTGTTAGAGCAAGGCTTAAAGAAATTTTAATTTATTAGAGTCTTATAAGTGATGACGTAAGCTATCGTGTGCTATGATCAACTAACGTAATAACAAATATTCTTTATTAAAGAAATTTGAGCATATTTTAATATATATAAATAATTGGTTTAACTGTGACATGGAAAGGTGTAAAACTTAGTATCTACGAATTCAAATCTAGGTCAAAAAGGTCTAAACTAGGTCAATCCGTTCCTGAGAAAATCGATGGTGACACACGGACAGACGACGGACAGACGGATAGACGGACAGACTGACAAGAAAGTGATCTTATAAGGGTTCCTTTTTTACCTTTTGATGTACGGATGGATGTTACCATGGAACAAATACAGTGTGTATTCTTCTTAGTGTATTCCCAGTTGCTTCCAAAACCGTACCTGGCTTTAGGTCTTTGGAGCCAGCTTTCGTTTGTGATTTATTTTCTGTATTGTTGAGAACGATTGTCATCTGACGTCCCAACCCCATAAATATGCCTGCATCGCTGCCTCGTCCACTAGCAGGTGCACCGTTAGCAGGTGAGGTTCAAAGATCTCGAAGATACGCTCCGCGTCCCTTACCTGTAAACTTGATGTGCAAACATTTGACTTATCATGATTGACGTATCACATTGGCGGGTAAATTTCTACAATTTTCTACCAACTTCCAAAAATATAGAACAATTAAACCTTAAACCATGACAAACAAGCTTTTTTACCCTTTTAAATGTTTCCTCACTTTAATAGATGACCACTGTTTATCAACCCTTCAACCAACCCTTGCCCTTTCCTAATCTTGTCTTGATTTTAATAGGGTAATATGACAGCTGTCAAGTTTTACTTTTAAACCTACCTGCTTTGGGACATATGATGTATCTCCGTAGAATAGCATCAGATGGTAGTTGAAATCCGTACACACATTGAAACATGTGTCGTCTGACACAAATTTAATCAAAAATTCATAACAAGGCGCTGTCAAGGATGGTTTATTTTGGGGACGGATGGTATCGTGGCTCATATGGCTGAAATGTCATGGTCATATTTAAAGAAAAGACAAAACAAATTTTGACCTGTACATATTGTTTATTGAGGTTTTTGAGTCATTTTCGCATCTACTAAATATTTTTCCAGCTCTGCTATCTGATGATGACTCGTCTGTCCAAGTTTGGGATATTTACTTATTGCAATAGCCGTATACACATATAGACTTTGTGCTCAGAGAGTTTGGATGATAGGTAAAATCTGTTTAAAGAAGGGAGTGAATATTTGAATGTTTTACACATAGCAGAAATTCTTACATGCCAGTGTCATGGTTACTTATCCATAGAGAAGGTTTATGACCATAGAGATCCACGTACTTAGTTATTGACGTACTATTGGAGATTCCATCCCCACAATATTTTGACTCCAAAATTGTGAATTTTCAACAATTCTAATTTAACCTTTCTAACCCAACATTATTAATAATTATGTTAATACATACGGTGGCACGGTTCGGTGATTCCATTGTTTCCTAGTCATATTAAATGAGCCTTTTGATGTAATTACTGGCAGTTTTATTGATAGAACTCAGATTTGAATCCGAAGTCATTAGATCATTCCTTTGAAGTCCGACCTTCCGAAAAGTAAATATTTCTATCTATTTTAAAATGGCGACCATCCTAAGTAACCCTCACTGGACTATAAGACTTTCTGATATAGGCTGATATTCTTGATGGATCAAATCAATTTGTAGAAAACCCTTACGGGATGAAAGCTTCTCCTGATGTACGCCATAACACTTGGTCCGGTGCCTTCCGCATTCAGTCCATCGCTGCGACAAACAAATAACCTATGATGGGCCTTATAGCACTTTTCAGACCTTAAGGGATTAAAAAATAAATAAGGGATTTTGCACCGTTCCCGTCTTTTACTGCGTCCTGGGTGCAAAACCCCAGAAATAAAAGTAATAAAATTTGTAAAAAAAAAATTGCATATAGTAACATAATATGTCTGGTGTAACTGGTCTTGTTTTCAAGGTCAACACGAGTAGTACCGGTTTATTTTTAACATAACCACTTTGAAAGGAACATAGTCTAGGTAATAAAGCATATTTTGTTGATTTCTGAATACTTTATAGCTGAACTGACGTATCTTGATCGTAGCATAGGAATTCTTTAAATTTTCATCGCTATCCGAAGGTCATAAGGTCTAATTTTCAACTAATTCGTATCCAGCAAGACCACTGTTGGATCTTGTCAACTTCTACGTCAGACCATAGGCAACTTGTTGAGATATTTAACTTTTTAGCTAGCTAATTTAAATGGCCCTGTGCATCAGCTAGCCTATAGGCTAACTAATGTTTCTGCAAACAGATCGATCACAATCGCAGACGCTCCCAGCCACTGTCTAATCTAACCGACAGTAAAAAAAAGTTATTTCATCATCAAGATTATACGTTATCCACGAAGGGGTAGACAGATACTATACATTTCATTAGTTGTATTTTTTCCCACGTGAGAGGTGGAGAGGACAGCCTTTTGCTATGTTAAAATTTGCAGGATTAAGCTGTTACTACTTGAAATTTGTCAAGCCTCCTATTGTGCCTTTATTTAACCAAAAATGTTTGTTTTGAAATATATATAAATGTTGTATGTATATCACTTATCTAGATCCTCTAACACAACCTTATATTAGCTCAATTTGCGCTCTGTATAAGCGCATAATTATTTTTTTATTTATACCATAAAAATGCAATAACAGTATCTACAGGAAAAGATGAGGACTTATAATTATTCCAAAGACCCTACAGGATACTAAGTTTACGGTTGCCATTGATTTTCCGCGCCACAAAATGTTGTACCCATCCCAATTTAAAACAGATTCCTTAGCGGCGGTCCTTCACGAAGGGCCATTAAAAGTCAACCACCACCTCGAATCTACTCGCTCAACATTAAGTAGTGCCCCAAACTTTAATTATATTCCCAATTCTGTGACCAATCGTGTTCGTGTCTCGCACTTCTTACAAGTCATGCAACGTGCTACCGAACGAATCCGGCCTGTAGTATCAAAACTGATGCATCTAACACTAAAATCAACTCTATCAATATCTATTTTAAATTTAAACTCCTTTGCAACCTTTATTTTATCAAATACATTCCCTAACGTTCATTGTTGAATTGTACCACCATCGGCTTCATTTTGTGATAATGTAATTTCAACTCTATTTTAATTGGAACTCAGTTTCAAATTCTTTAAAAAAATATGTAGCGCCTGAAGGAACGTGGCTAGCAGCCTCATTGTTAGATGAAAACGATTCTAAGAGATGACGTGTCAGTTTTAAGTTAGAAACTAATTTGGGATATCACAAAGAGCGAATCAATGATGTACCGAAACACTTTACTCGGCCAGAAGTGCCGCTGCAAGTACAGACTTTGTTGGCACGTGTAATCAAGAAGTTTATTTAAAATTTAGCCTTCAATCGTTGCTTGGTTTTCATTTCCTAGTATTTGGCCACTTTACTGTCAGTTATAACTAAAACTATATTACATAATAGTTTAATAAAGACTGTGTAAGGTAAGGTGTCCTACTAAGATTTGCCGTGCACTAAGAAGGTACCTGCTAGGTGCTTGCTGATTACCGTATGAGGTAACAACGTAAGCGCCCTTACGAATTTACTATCTAATCAATAATGCGAAAATAAAAACCGATAGCTGCTTTTAACAGCCATATAAATGTGAATCCCAGGCTTCAAATGCTGGTAAGGCTTTGATAGGAGATAAATGGTAATGTTCTCTTACCGAGATCTTCGTAATTCAAGCCCGCCTCTCCTACTGCACTGGACTGAATAATGAACTATGTTATGGCGAAGAACCAACCCTAGCCATTGTGGTTATAATATGTTCAATCACCCTCCCAAAATGATAAATAATTTGGAAAGGCCGATGACCAGAAGAAGACTGTCAGAGGTTGTCGAATCAACCTCTCATTCTTCTTTGGTCATTGGCCTAAAACAGAAAAAAACCTAGGTAGAATTATGTCAAGGTTTCAGTCGGTAACATTTAGTCCTAAGTCATCTCTTATGAGCAATTCCAATAATTATCCCTTACACATTCGTACTCACTTGGATATCAATATTGAAACGCTCGCACCCCGATAACTTAGTGCTTGTAAACGATCACCGCGTAAGCATCTTACGCTATGGCTGGTCTTTGGAATATGAGTAAATCTTTTTCCTATTTACGTCCTGTGCTTTTAACATTCAATCCTTCCCTACGACGTTTTCTAGGTCGACCAACTAGATTTCCCGTATCTTCCCGTAGAAACGACATATTTTTCTAGGATCAAACTAACCATGATGGGCCCTAAATCTACATGATTACTGCGTTAAACCTTTTTGCGCTATGGCTGGTTCTGAGATGGGAGACCGGTTTGTGGCATTTCCAATGACTAGCGACGAGGAGATCGTGGTGGGGATAATACCCCAAAAAACCCAATTTCTATTAACAGTCTTAAGTTTTTCTGTTCATGATACTAGAAGTACGCACCATTACTTCTATCACTACCTGGTGTTATTAAAAGCCTAATCAAAGATTCTAATCGCTTAGATAATCTATAAGGAAACCGAAGCAACTACGGTGCGTGGAAAATGCCGCGCCGTGAAGCTAACATCCTGCCTTTATTAAGAGTTGGGCAAATAAAAAAATATGAGAATCATTTGTTCCGGCTGCTGCGGATGTCGTTCAAGGGCGTAATTCACTTTTTTTATGATTTCAATGATCACAAGTTTGGTTTTCTATCAGATCGAAGATCGGCAACTAAACTTACGATAAACATGCGTTTAATTCACTATATGGTCATCATTTTGAACGAATCATCATATACAGATACATAGAGGTATACAGATTAGGGTGGTGAACCCCAATTCATCCCATAGCCGTCGTAATAGCTGATTTTTGCTTTGGTGTAGAGAAGAAACATTTGAAATATAAATACATGACCCACAGTGTGGTTTTAGTATGACAGGAAATGCCTTCCAAATATGGGCGTCAATCGGTTGACGTTACGCGAATTCTGGCCCCATTAAATTTAATAATTAAAGAGACAAAAATTCTAAATTTACAGCTCAAATGAACGCAAGCTTGAGCGTTTATTCTAGCTGTGGATCTAGTGTTTACTCTATAATGTAGAATATTATCATTAGTCAACCTAGATACCTACGTTATTTATTTAGCAAGATTTAGGTTTTAGACTAAGCAATCTAAAATTTTCTGGATATTTGAAATGGACTTATACAACTTGTCCCCGACATACTACATAACTTAATTTTTTCTAAAGCAAACCTATGATATGATATGAAAATACAAAGTATGATTTAATTGAAAACGAATGTTCCTTTATGTTCAAAGAAATATGTATAATTTTATATTTATGTTATTTTTTCACAAATTAACGAATTTTTTCTCTTTCTTCCAGGTTTTCGGTTCGAAAGCAGACCTACAACTACACACCCAGATCCACCTCCGTGAAGCCAAGCCTTACCGCTGTACGCAATGCCCGAAAGCGTTTGCAAACTCGTCTTACCTTGCACAGCACTCTCGAATTCACTTAGGCATCAAGCCGTACAGGTGTGAGATCTGCCAGAGGAAGTTTACGCAGCTCTCACACTTACAACAGCATATCCGAACCCACACGGGAGACAAACCTTACCGTTGTACTCAAATCGGATGCACCAAAGCCTTCTCACAACTCTCAAACCTCCAGAGTCACAGTCGCTGCCACCAGACTGACAAACCTTTTAAATGCAACTCGTGCTATAAGTGCTTTACTCACGAAAAAGACTTACTCGAACACATCCCCAAACACAAAGAATCTAAACATCTAAAAACTCACATATGCCAATACTGTGGTAAAAGTTATACCCAAGAGACTTACTTAAGTAAACACATGAACAAACACGCTGAAAGAGCTGATAAGCGTCCCCCAATCTCGGCTCTTGGACTGAGCGGTTTGAATAGGTCTTTGGCAGCGGCAGCGCCTACTGCAGCGCCATTCGGTGATCACCCTTACTGGCCGAAGGTTAGTCCCGATTCTGCTGCACATATGTCAGATGAAGGTGGTTATCATCAACAGAGGGAAGCGGATGAACACCACGAACAGCAATTGCAGCAACAACGAGCCCTGTTTCAGCATGAAAGTCAGGATGATCGTATCCAGCCTCCCGTTTCATCAGCTGCAAACTCAGCGTTTACTCCTATCAATTCAATGGCACCTCATTTAAATGGCTTGTCTCATCATGGTGGTCTCCCAACGAGACCGTACCTTTATGATCCTTTACACTTCCAGCAAGGAAAACAGCAACCAAACTCATTCCCAAATCAACTTATATCTTTGCATCAAATCAGGAATTATGCTCATCAACCGTCGCTATTGCCTGCGGAACATATTCTTCCTCACGCGTTATCACATAAGGATAAGCAGTAACTACTGTTCTCTTATAGTATGTACTTATAATGGTATTACTAGAATATTCTTAATGAAATATTTAGAATCTCACCCCCGAAGACACTGGTATAACGGTTTTAACGTTAGAGAAAACAATTTCAATTATTTTCTTAAACAATTTTTTTTTTGAATAGTGTTTGGATTTAATTAATGTGAAAAATAAATTAATAATGGTGGTTAGCTATGAAATCAGACATCGATATAAAAATTATACTGAGACTAGTTTGATTAATATCTCTAAAACAGCAATTTACCATTTTCAAGATAGTAACCTCATAATTTCCATTTATTTTTCACAAGAATTATGCCACAAATTCTCAAACCCAATAAGAGGAATGGCGGTTTTTTTAATATACAGTTTTACTTTAAAATCTTGAATTAATGTTTCTCCGTTGATTCTGGGGTTTGATCGTCAATTATTGTTATACTACGTATTATATTACGCTGAAGATAATTGGTGAATAAAGACTTGCAACAATTTTTGAGTCTGCGAATTGATAATGTCATTTTTGGTATCTTTTTTCAATCGATTTTCTATCAAATATTAGGTTAGTAGGTATTCCAATTCAGAACTCTTGTAAAACAGACTTGCCCACGTTCATACATGTACCGGCAAATGTAGCGGAACACAAGAAAGAAATAACGATTAAAGTTCTATTTTCAAATATTATACTGCATTTGTTAGGCCTAATGTCCATTATGGTAGCACCAAAGATGCTTTGCAGTTTGTGCAGCGTATTGATTGTCCGCGAGGCGAAGCATATGTTTTCGAAAGCATTTTTCAAAAAAGGAATAAGTGCGTGTACTTGTATAAGATGCTGTTTGGCAACCGTCATGCAATTTACTTACGCATACGCACCGTCGACAGTTGTGAGTTTTGTACAAGTTTTCTAAGTAAGCTGTATGCAGGCGAACACCAAGCCCAAGCGTAGAATTACTAAAATATTTGAATTAGAAATTCTGCAGCCAGCTTGAAGCGGGGCGCAGGCTGCAACGCCCAAAATTCTTAATTAGAATTTGGATACATTTAGAAGTCATATTTGTATATTTTATTGTTTTGTCAAAATAATATTCGCATTTTTATTTATATTCCGCTAAATTTGCCAGTGTGAGTTATACTTTTCAGTTCCTTGAAAATGTCTTTTTTTTGCAATTTGAATCATAATAATTTAAATTCAATGCATAATATCAACTAGATCATAAATCGGATAGAGTAGACTAACTTAGTTAAATTTTTTACTGTTGTGTCTGAAATCGACTATCCAATGCTAGCTATGGGTTCAGACTATAAATATTGCGGTAAAACTACACATAGTTTGGACTTAAACGTTGCTCTCTCTTGGAACATTGGACTTGAAGTCTCTTGTTTAAAAGTTCTTTTGTAATTGATATAAATATGGATACATACTTCATACTGCGAGTATACTGGCTATCTCGCACTACCGCCATTGGAAAAAATAAAGATATTTGCGCGTGTAAAAATTCTCATTAAAATGCACTCTATTGCCTCGAGTCCTAATATTTTTCGTGGGCCCCTGACAAACCTTTTTCTTTATGTAAACAAAGTATCCATACAAACTTAGGGAAATCACTAATCCACCACCATTCGTTATTTTCAGCGTGATAACTATCTATAAAAAAGTATAATATTGTATTAATTCTCCCATTGTTGTATAGATGGCGCTGATTACTACAGGAATTGTAAAATGAATACATTGCATACAAAGTTCCTGAGCTTTATTTCAATTTTATATATTTGACTCGAATGTTAACTTATTTCAATGTATTGATCTTCATTTCACAATTTACTTGCATTTTATTATATTCATTAAGAATAACAGATCTCTTAAATTGTCACATTTGCACTCAGTTCCTACTTAGTTCATATATATTTTATTTAGGTTCATATGCCGTACACTCGTATGTAAATCTTATTTATATCATTTTTAGAATTCTCAATATTATAATCTGTGACTTTTATTACTCTAAATTACTAATTATACTGTTGTATGTGTCTACACGAGTTGGTACAGGTTTTACTGTCGAAACTTCTTTCTCTTCGCCATGATATTGCCCGAAAGTCAGCAGATGCACCACTTGCAGATGACGCTGGCTTGGATCCCGAAGATCTCGGTAGGCATCATAGGGTCCACTAAGTGAGCTTGAGCGGGAGTCACGAACGGAAAGACCACGACTAAAGTGCCTCTAGATTAAAGGTATAAATGCTCCCAGTAAGATAAGCCACTCAGAAAAGGGGGTTGTAACTCATTGATAGTCTTGACAATCATGCTTTATTATGTTGAAAATACAATTTCAAGACAAATCAGCCTCACGTTTATCAGCTTGTTATTTTCAACCTCATTTCTTCACGTAACAGTTGAACTGGGAAGTTTTGGTTGACGATATATCAGTGATGTAACTTAATCGTTTTGCTTTTTGATGAAGTATACACTACAATAGTTTAATTAGTAATTATAGTAACTATTCTTAATATAATTTGTAATTTGGAAAATGTATTCTGCCTCTTTATTTTGGGATTGACCCAGCAAAACTATAAATTAATTATTATTAAGCTAAGAATGTTATTTTCGCGCGGGTTGAATATATTTTCTAATAATTCCAACAGTTATGTGTGGAGGGACAGCTGCAATCTCCTCCGACCTGACCGCCAATTCTAAACCATACGACTTGTAAGATTTCGTTTTTAAAAATGTCTTTAGTTAGAAAAAGACATTTTCAAAAACAAAACCTTTAGCCATTTTTAAAAAGTAAATTTTCGTCTACGATTACAAGTCGTCTAGTTAAGAATTGACACTCTGGCTATATAAATACAATTAATGAGCGGCCAAATTTGCTTTTTTTATAATTCAAAAATAGGTAAAGGTGCACTTTTGTAAATATTATGTAAATATTATTGACTTTTTTTTTGTAAACAAGAACCTAATTGGGTAACATTTATTTCTATACATTTCAATCTAAAAGTGCTTGTGCTCAATTATATTAGCCTTAAGAAATTAAGGGTAGTTTATATTATACCTATGTTTTCCGTGCTTACAGAGAATTTGGTAAATATTTTTTAGACTAGTTTCTCAGTATACGAAAAGACGAACTGTTGATTTTTTTTGAATTAAACGAATCATTGTTAGTTGTTAAAAAAGTAATAAAAAAATGTGATAGGAGATTGATTGGGAAAGAGTGATTATTTTTGGAGGAATGTCCTATTTTCCTAAATTAATTTGATATTGATTTTTTTTAGCTGTAAAAATGTTATAGGTTGTGGTTATTTGTTAGGGGTCCACGAGACAAAATGGCCGAATATCTGTCGCGAATCACAAACTAGACGAATCTTTATTTCTTTTGTACATTATTTTAAAATCTATAATAATGTTACTAACTAAACAGTGCTACTCACGTGAGTTTAGTTAGTAATATTGAGTATCGTTCACGAAAGGTTTTATTCTTATAAAAATGGTGTGGAGGAACGGATTAACCCATTCCTTCAATATAAAGGGCTTCCTTCGAGAAGGAAATAACTTTATCATCAGTAGCGCAATTCACAAATCTCGGATCCAAATCCTCTACTGCGCAAATGCATCGATATTCGAGCTGACATATCTCGGATCCAAATCCTCTACTGCGCAAATGCATCGATATTCGAGCTGACAAATCTCGGATCCAAATCCTCTACTGCGCAAATGCATCGATATTCGAGCTGACAAATCTCGGATCCAAATCCTCTACTGCGCAAATGTCATCGATATTCGAGCTCGAGGATTTGGATCCGAGATTTGTGAATTGCGCTACTGATCTAATCATGACAATGATGGGTATGTATAATGCGTGTATATTATTATGTTCTTTGAATTTAAGATAGTAACAATTTGCCAATATCTCTTATCTTAAGTATCTTTTATCTTAAGTAGAAATGTGATATTGTACTTTGGTTTATTAAGTTAGTTACGAACTTATTATTACTGAAAACTATTTTTGTAAGTATTTTTATGTTTAAGTAAATTTACGCTTTGGTTAGCGTCATCGTTTTAAGATTATAGATGAAAATGTATTAAAGATTCATTTTTTTGTTACTTAAAATTGAGTAAAAAATAAATTACGAATATGCCAATAATTATGTTTGTGTTTTAATTTGCCCTTAATCCCCCTATCACATTTGGTCATCCACCCTGGAGAGAAAAAGCCTTTTTTAACATTCTATTTGTCTTTTTATTTTCCTTATATTTTTTCTTCATCAGCTCATCGTAATATTTAACTGGTTGTTCGGCCAAAATGGAGTGTTGGCTGACCTCCCAACCTCAAAAATAATTGTATACCTGTCCATCAGTCAGCAGATGTAGTGATAAGGATGACTTCCCAAGTAAATTTGGGGGAACTTCATCAAGGAGAGTTTGAGTACCAAACACCTTAAGCAGAGTTTTCTTCCACCCAATATTTTTTTATGAGAGTTAATATTAGTTGCTAAAACTAAAGCTGTGAGCTCAGAATAACGCTTCGTTTTGTTTCCTAATACGCCACCTAACCTACTTGTAAGGACTATTTTGAGAAAAGGGGTCGCTGGACTGTCCAGTCATATTTTTGGAGTTCTGGTGCTATAAGTGTCTTTGAACACACATGCAGAAGAAATGAGATACCGTGGTATTAAGTTAGTATTGAGAAAAGTCACCTCGCAGATAGCTTGAACAGAAAGGTACTTGATATCTCTCTACGCTAAAATTTGCTACAATCGCGTGTCGGTGACTGTGGAAATATTTTCTACACTATCTTAGAGACAATTCTCGTACTGCTTGGTCAAACCGCTGCCTAAAATAACACTTATAAAAAACTAATGCTTGAAACTTATGTTTTAAGACTTTATAGTCCTCACTGAAATGTAAAGGAGCATCGAACTTAAGGGAACTAGTGTGTGGTTCGATCTCTTCAAAAATCTGATACTAGATACTGGCAGGGGTTTCTACAAGTCTTCTTTCTACAGTTTCTTTCTATCAGCGTACCGCTGGGCTCACCACCTATTACTTGGCACAAATAAGCATACGGTGAAATATGGGAGTTTAGTTTGCCTCTGCCTACCCCGTCGGGCATAAAGGCGTGAAAATATGTATGTATGTAGCTGGTCACAAAGACAGGGTGTTCATTCTTACACTTTACGTCGTAAGTGCTCTTCGCTCGTAAGGTCTGATAGGGATTATCTTCCCGGTACGTTGAGATAGTGGTATGAACTTCTTACCTCAGTTTTCCTGCTTGTCTACAGTACAGGGTACTTTAAAAGGATCTTAAAAGCCTCTTTTGTGGTCTATCTGTTGGAAAGTGGTCACCTTAGTCTATGGACATTTGCAACGCCAGAATTGCGACACTCGCTCTGCCGTCCTTAAAAGGTACTGGAAGATACTCCAGAAAGATTGTCAAAACTGGTTCAGCTACCAGAACGAAAGTGTGAACGTATGAGTACGGAACGAGTGACGAAGAATATATATTGTGCGAAAGTAGAGGGTAGAAGGAGTCAGGGTAGGCCGAGACTTACATATGAAGACCACGTAAGGGTAACCAGACGTGCATGTATGAAGCGATTAATGAATCTTTAGGAAGCGAAAGAAGTATGCATGGATCGCGAAGCCTGGCGATCTGTCCTCTCTGACTACCCCGTAAGGGATACACCGTGAAGATAGATCAAAAGTGGTATTCGTAACCTATGGAAGTAGGCAGCATATCGCTCTGTGAACCCTATTACCCTGTTCTAACGAATAGGGAATGAACGAGAAATTTGAAAAATTGCAAGTTCAGCAAAGCTGCGGCGCTTAGGTAAGTCAACTTTTATTACGATCATAATCAAACTTTTTTCTTTAATAGCTTTCGTGAGAAATAAATACAGGTCAGTCTAGTAAATCTAAGAACATAAATTCATATTTATATTTGCACATGTATACAGGTATTAATACAGGCATAAACACAGGCTTGTTACAGTTATCATTTCAATCAATCTAAATAAATGACAGGTGAAGTTTAACCATTTAACATCTCAAGACTGATGTGGTGTATTCGCTTGAGAATTTCTAGACCGTTCCCATTAATAATAACACACTAACCTAGGTATCTGTAAATTATTTATGTAACCAAAAACTAAACTATTTAATCCATATATAAAGCTGAAGAGTTAGTTTGGTTGTTTGGTTGAACGAGTTAATCTCACTAACTACTGGAACGATTAGATTTTTTTTGAGGTGAAACTTCTTTATCGACATTTGAGAGAAATTTTATAGCTGTAAAAAACATCGTCACGTTTTTCGGTTACGCGCCATGTTGTTTTGAAGTAAAACTTCGTTATCGACGTATGCTTAAGCCTTTTCAACACATATTGTGTGAAGTTGTAAATAGTAGAAAAATGATATGTCGTAAAGAAGTTTCACTTCTTACCTGTGTACTCTGGTACACACACATATTCTTTGTTTTGGATAGCCCAATCGATAAAGGCAATAAGCTATGTATCATTTGGAACTGGCAATACTACTGCCGTAACGTATACAAGTGCTCCTGTATATTTTTATTAAGGAAAATTAATAAAACATGGTAAACCATAACTGTATTATCTATCTACCGTAGTTCAAACCGCTCTTAAGGGATTCTGCTCAAATCTGGTGTAAGTAAGTAGATATATATAGTTACTAGAGGACGTGGTAATCTTTTTCGTATCCAGTTCCCACCGGAATCAGATCCCGGGATAAAAAGTACCGTTAACACAGCCTCCAGGGTGCCAGCTTTTTCATACCATTTTTTTGTCAATTTAGTCCAGTAGTCAGGTGGTGTATGACATTTTGTAATCATATGTACTTAATATGTTCTACATACATACATATTGTCACGCCTTTATCTACGAAGAGGTAGGCAGAGGTATACTATACGCCCACATTTCACCGTATTCATTTTTGTCCCACGTAACAGGTGGCGAGTCCATTGCCGTTAATATGTTCTATGCAAAATAAAGTCATTTTTATTTTACTTTATTTTATTTACTGGCTATGACATAGTTTATTATTAGCTGGCTGTGTAAAAGAAAAGACATAAAGATATCTTCACGCCGTGTCTCTGACGGGGTAGTCAAACGATTTAAGGAAGACGAAAATGAAACTAGATGTAGATTTTTCCTCTTTTATTTAGTTAACAGTCGCAAAATACATTATAATAATTAAACACTTAAAATAGGTATTTACAATTACGGGTTCACTGTACCTACGTAGGCAAAACTCATACACAAACAAACCATACAATAATTTAAAAAAAAAGCTGATACAAAATACTTAAGGCAAGGGCACCAAACGCATTTAAAAACAAAGAAAAAAATACAAAATTATAGGTGGATTAAAAGAAAAACTCCTCTGTCACTAAAATACTTTTATTTAAAAAGTTTAAGAGGAACTTGATAATTTAAAAAAAATGCTTCAAATTTGGCCTGATTATCGTGCCCTCGCGATACTTACAAAATAAAAGGAATAATTTAAGTTAATACTTTATATGTATTGTCATTTAGTCGCCCTAATTACCAAACGAGAATCATATAAAAATTAAGTACCTAATACAAGCAAAAAGGTCTCGATATCGACAGTTGTATAGTAAAATAGGTATATCACTAAAAATCAGTCTGATATGGATACAAAAAAAAAAATTTCTAATAAAATTTTCACAAAAAAATTATGGATCACTGTTTAAAAAAAATATTATGGAATCATAATAAAAAACTAGTAGAGTAAAAATTGCTATATTTTAATATACAACTCGATAGTGTTGACCCTCAAACCGCCGCGATATTTTTTTTTTCATAATTACGTTTTATTTTTGACGCGGGATTTCTGCTGATATTTATGTTAAAGTAATAGGAAATTAAGATAATAATTAATTGATAAATTACATTAAAGGGGACAAGAAAAAATACTAGACGAATAATGAAAAGGTTTTTTAAAATACTTGTCTTTTAGAGATCAATTTTTAAAGATGGATTAAAAATACCTTTTCTTTATCCATAATATAATTTACATTTAACCTCCTGTCGCACGGATCAAAAAAAGTACGAACGAAAGTTCGTAAAATGAGTGGTGAATAAAAATGACGCCAATATGTATGTAAGTTAAAAAAATTGGTTACATGTTTCTGTCACTTTCACGCTTTAGTAATGGCGGCTATTCGACACAGGTTTGTTATCTGCTTACAGTATTGTACGACATATGAAATTGTTAAACAATTACAGATTTAAGTCATACTCGTATTAGTGTGAAACTTCCTCCGTACTTTTTTTTAAATTCCGTGGACAGAATTATTAAAATTAATATTTAAAACGTACTTAGATAACATAAACCATTGATTTATTACTTTTTTGGGCGCTCTTTATTTTTCAGTGCTATTAAACGTGACATCTAAATAAATTTAAAATAGAATTAACGCATAATTTTTTTTAAATGTCTATTTGAATTTATGTTTAATTGTAACAAAAAAAAATGAAAAATATTAATACGTGCGTTTTTTTTTATTTATACTTCCACTTTATATGGCGATCCAGGGACGTGTTCATCGCCCCACTTAACAATGACAAGGTAGTCTCCTCTGTCTCTAACGACGTACCAGCATTCATAGTTGTTCTTGCCCTTGTGTTTCAACTGGACCTCGTCGCAAGGACCCTTGGGTCCGTAAATACCAACATAGAGAATGTTGTTACCTATAAAAAAGTTAATATGTACCCTTGAAGCAACATCGTACATAAACTAGGTGTTTCGACAAACTTTGTACGGTAGATTATATTCTATAAAAAAGTATTTTTCCATATTTTTATTCGTATTATTTCTGTTTTTTTTTCTTATTCTGCGAGTGATGAGGTAAAAATGCAACAAATAAAAGATCACAAAAATAGGTGCAGCAGTCCTTGATTTATTACTGGTGTAACTAACACATGGTGAAAAATGGGCATATAATATGCCTCTGCCACCCCTACGGGGATAAGGCGTGATGGATAAATAAAAATATAAATAATAAAGTAACTAACACGACTTTGTTTTAAATATAAACTAGTAAATACTCGTTGAATTCATAGCCGTTTTAGAGAGAAAGGAATTTGGTATAATTATTAGAATTAAGTTTTAATTCAATTAATAATCAATTAATTTAAATCAATTAAGTTTTAATAATATTATGCCTTGTTTAGCTAAAAGAGTCCAATAAATTAAATTGTCAATTTTTACAAATTGAACGGCTGATACTTATTATTATTATTTAAGTATTATTCTTTACTCATTCGAGTGCAAACAATAAATTAAGTATTCTTATTTTACAAACTAAAAAAGATTTAAATTAAAAAAATAATACTTTGCAATTTTTTAACCAGTGAATAAAACCAACTTACCAGCATCGCCAGCATGTACGGTGAACTGATTGTGTTTATTCAGGTAAGCCTTTTTCAGACCCATGCCCTTGCTGACAACTTTAGAGGCGTCAGATTTGAAGGTTGGGAGTACAGGACCTAGCTTTTGAGCGGATTTGGCTACCTTTTGAACTGTTTCAACTGTTACTGAGGAAGTTTCTTGTGCGCCTACTTCAGCTAGGTTAGAACCTATGAATAAAGAATAATGGCATTTTTATAATACATACAGTCCACCTTATTTTTATAGCGTTGGACAGAAATTACTTATATCTTTTTACACGCTTTTCTACCTTGAAGCAAAATAAATAAATTCTGCAATATTTATTTACTTTGCTTCTAAGTTACAAATATTCTTTAAAATTACAAATTTATTACTTTAAAGTTACAAATATTTTTCTAAGTTACAAATATTATTTAAGGTTACAAATATTTTTTTAAGTTACAAATATTCTTCAAAGTTACAAATATTCTTAAAGTTACAAATTTACTCTAAAATTACAAATATTCTACAAAGTTGCAAATATTCTTAAAAGTTTCAAATATATTTCAAAGATACAAATATTCTTTAAAATTACGAAATTAAAAAATCTTCATAACTTACCAGTGGCTTCAATCTTGAACGGTGACCCAACTATGTGAGCGCCATTGTACTTGATGCTCAAGTAGTAGAAGCCAGGAGCCAGTGGAGTATAACGGACCTAGATATAAAAAAAAATAGGTCAATACATTTTATTAAAATATGTGCTAAAGTCGCCACAGGTATCCCCTCACACTAAATGTGGCGAATTTATCCGACCCCACAACGATCTCCGCCTAAGCTACCTCACCTGCTAGAGATGGCACCTACTGACTAACGGTCGAAGCAGCGACGCAAGCATCCTTATGGTGTTGGAAGGGTAAACGGCAATGATGCCGAAAATCAAAAGTCAAATCAATAGCTGCTCCTAGCAGCCAATTAAAAGCTACACTAAGATGAAGTAGAATATGTGTCGTAGTCGCAACAGATGGCGGGTAAAACATTATTTTTAGGTGTTTTATTTTTTGTATAGGAAACACGTTTGACCGATAATCAAAATTAATGTGGGTGTAAACGCAGTCAATCTAAATTAATTCAATAAAGAGCAAATATTTGTTTGTTTATAGTGAAAAAACTCGGATCGGAACAAATATTGGTATGATCCGCAAATGTTTGCTTCGATATTTATGTGTTTACTATGTATAATATTAATATTTTAAAAATTAATATTAATAATTAATATAATTAATATTTTAAAGCGCTCGTGGCCCCGCGGTCTCAGTGTTCTGTAAACGATCACTGAGTTACGCAACTTTCACTATGGCTGGTACTCGGATGGGTGACCACATTGTGGCATTTACATTTGCGAGCATTTCCGTGCTTCGGAAGGCACGTTAAGCCGTTGGTCCCGGTTGCCAGTAAAATGGCAGTCGTTAAGCCTGGTTGAAGGCCTTATGGGCGGCTTAAAAATTTCAGCAGCAAGTAGCCACAACCTGCGTCAGTCTATTTCAACACGGCAATGGGCTCACCACTTATTACGTGGGACAGGAATCCACACGGTGAAAAGTGGGCACAGAATATGCCTCTGCCACCCCTTCGGGGATAAGGCGTGACGGATTTTTTTTTTTTTTAAATAAAAAGTATGTCTACGTCTCTAGATACCACAAGCTTACGAGTATATAAGCTTACTTATTATATAGGGCTATATGGCACTGTGTAGAAAAAAATATCTGACAGTATTTTTTATTATTTTATTTTACACATGTCTCTGCTCACCTTATATCCGTCATCAACGTCGGTACAATCCATAGCCACCCGGGAAGGTCCGTCCATGGTGACGGCAAGTAGACCCACTCCTGCGTTACACGTGTCGATGATAAGATCCGTCTTCACACCTATAAAAAGAAATCACTTGTACATCTTGTGCCTATGGATGAATTAAACAGGTTGTATAGTTGTGAAGAAAAAATAGTTGATCGGATAGGAAAAAAAATACACATTACATACTGGCCGTCATTTTCATTTTACCCATTCACGTGTGGCAAATAAATTGTAAGCTTTTAAGTTAAAGCTTCAAATCCGTTGGAAAAAGACCACTAGTATATAAATCGTAAAAACAGTCCTTTTACGATTTCTATGGCAAGATTGTTGCAAACTTTGCCTCTGTTTTACAATTTCTATAGCAAGATCTTTTATCTGGTAAAATGGTATTAGTATTGTACTTACCAGTCTTCACAGATCCCAGACCGGGGCCATGAGCATGGACTGCCGCAGGGTCTGCGTCATCCTTTCCGACCTAAAAAAAAATTGTATTGTAAAGTACAAAATGGGCAAGATCGTTTACTTGTTTATCAGACACGCCTATATCCCCGAAGGAGTGGTAGTAGCACATTATACGCCCACCTTTCACCGTACGCATGTTTGTTACTCATAACAGATGGTGATCGCCGTATTGAAAATGAACAACTGCCATGTGTGACGATATGTTATAATTTTTCAAGGCGCCCATTAGGCCTTCAACTTGACTTTTTTATTGGGGCTAATCCCACCCACATTCCCATTACTGTAAACCAGGATCTACAGCAATGACAAAGATCAAAAAAGTTACACCGAGTTCGATCTCGGTGAAGTCCCAGGAGAAGTTAAAATGTCTTGGGACCCGCATTGAATTTAATCAGAAGTAATTTGAAGGAGTTGGAAAAAGAAATTAACGCCTCTTTCCTCCTTTGCAAAGCGGGAGACCTGGAAGGCAACTAGGTTCAACTTGGCCTAACGACTGTCATGTTATTGGCAACTATGAGCAACGGCTTATCGTGTCTTAAGAAGCTCGGAAACGCTCGTATATGGAAATGCCACAACGCGGTTACCCATCCATCGAAAGTAAGCGGTGCTTTATTTGATGACAATAGCAAGTAGTATAATGAAATACTACATTGTATAATACATTGGTCATACCTTAATCCTCAACGGAGAAGCCGGGATATGTACTCCGTTGAACTTGACATTGATATTGTGTACTCCATTCTCTCGTGGCATAAACCTGATGCTGTACTGGTCTCCATCGATGTTCTGGATAAAGCAGTCGTCGCTCTTGCCTGAAGGTGAAGTTACCTGGAGTAAAATAGACTTATTAGTTACATTCAAGAGCACAGTTTGTATGAATATGAAGTGTATTTGGAGTTTGAGGCAGGCTTTAGGGTATCTCAAGAAGAAGAACTTAAATTATAATATATTTAAATTCTAACATGCGCTACAAGATCTTAATCTTAATAATATTATAAATGCGAACGTTTGTATAGATCTTTGTTACTCTTTCACGTAAATACTACTAAATAGATTTTAATAAAACTTTACCATAATATAGTTTATACATCAGAATAACACATGGGCTACTTTTTATCCAGGGAACAAGTTCCTGTGGGAAACGGGTACGGGAAATCTTTTTTAGGCGTGCGAAGCCGCGGGCATCGATTAGTATTTAATAAATTTGTTATGCCATAAAACATAAATTAATAAATAGAAAGTACAGCATATTAACAACAAAATGCATGTAAGCCTGAAACAGTATTCCTAATTCAATTCAAAGCAATGTAATACACAAATAAACAATACATCTATGCACATAGAACAAGTATCTTTTTAAGTGGAATAATTGACTAATTTAAACTAATACTAATTTATGTACTATGTATCTTTTATTATGTTGGAAATAAATATATACCTATTCTTATTTTTGACTGCCTCTGTAGCGCGGTGGGAGTGTATCTGACTGCTACGCAAGAGGCCGTGGTTTCGATTCCCACCCAGGATAAAACTTTGTGTGATGAGCCCGATGGTTTATTCTGTATCTGGGTGTTATTTATCTATACTATGCATGTATTTAGAAGTAGAATAAGTATGTTTATCAATTATCTCGTTACCAATAGTACAAGCTCTGCTTAGTTTGGAATTAAATGGCGTTGTGTGAGTTGTCCCAACGATATTTATTTATTTGTTTTGTAATATTAAGTGACGGGTCTAAATGGATGCGACAGGGTTTCAAAGTAAGTCACGGGCGAAGCCGCCGGGATCAGCAAGTCTTAAATAAGAATTGTAACTTTCTTCACAGCTTATAAACAAAAGGCCAAAATTATCCTTTCCGATATTAATTTTTATTACACAACTTGGTAGGATATTCATCATTTCGGTCATGTTGCCGCACTCTTATGAAATATTAACGACACAGGAGTGTTGGCAAGCGAAGGGGCAAGGGAACAGTCACGTGCGGCCAGTACGTTTTATTACATTTTTTCTGGTCACACCGATGGTTGTTCGACACACTGCGCGAATATATTGTTTTAGAAAGACCGTCAGTAGATGTTAGTGATAACTGGCTAGCCGGGTGATTCAAAGTTGCGTAAATAGCCTTAAACAAAAAAACAGCAACAAAAGCAGTCGTGAAGTCAAATTGAAGGCCTTATGAGCGGTAGCCACTACCCATATCTGTCAATTTCAACATGGCAATGGGCTCACCTTCTATTACGTGAGACCGGAATACACATAGTGAAAAGTGGGCATATAATATGCCTCTGCCGCCCCTTCGGGGATAAGGCGTGATAGATACAAAATAAAATACAAGATAAATTATAGCTAAATCAAGATACTTTATGACAAAGCCATTTGTGATTCACGTGATTTGTGTATTGTATAAGAGATGGATATTGAAATCTGAATCACCTGGCATGATAATTTTAAATAACTTAAAACATTTTCAGTAATATTTGTTTAAATCTTACCAAATTCTACAGACTATAAATCAAAATTCACGTAGAAATGGACAATATAACTAATAAAGCATATGCATAGTGTGCAAAGGGGCCGATTTGATTTATTGTGAGAACATGCTATGTCCGGCATACAAGATTTCATGATCGATGCGCGTATCATTCGTGCGTTTGTACCGCGCTTAGGGAACACATTTTTTTTTGGACCAGATTTTTCAGGGGTGTTATTGGACGGTGATTTTGGATCGTGTGATTTATACGCAGTATTAAGGATTGTCTTTACATACCAGGTCACAAAAATGGAAATCATTTTGAGTTTGTCAGAATAAAATATATCTGTAGACATTGCGAAACCTAATTGCGAGCCTAATGTGAGTTATTGACAATTTATAGTATGTATGTATTTAGAAATACTAAGTTAATCATTAATCATCCATCACACCTTATCCCCGAAGGTGGCAGAGGCATATTATGTGCCCACTTACACCATGTGTATTCGTGTCTCACGTAATAGGTGGTGAGCCCATTGCCATGTTGAAATAGACAGACATAGTAGTATATATATATAGTACATAATAGGCAGACCTGCTGTTAAAAATTTTCAAGCCCCCCATTTCGTTCGAATGTGCTCGCATCAGTTGTCTGTATTCCATACAACAAGCTTATAATTGCTTAGTTTGGACTAGATGGCGCTGTGTAAAAAGTGTCCCACACTATTTAACGCACGAAAATACTCGAAAATGTCTAAACGCACAGCTTAAAAAAATAAACTGTGAAAAACAACTTACCCTTCCATCCAAACTACCCTTAGCGCCATTCAGCCTAATGTAGAACTGTGTGGGCTTATCAACTTGAGCTGAGTCTGGGAACTGCGCCACTTCCAGTAAATGGGCGTCCCCGACTGCTGGTGAGATGTACACTTTGAAGGGCGAGTCTGGGATGTGTTGTTCGTTGAATTTGAGGCCGATGCGGTATTCGCCTGCAAGAGAAATTGGTATTGTTTGATTCTGGTACTAAACAAGTTATCCGTTAGACGTAACCCGTAATATACCTACTATTATCGTGGTGCTTTTATATACCACTAAACTGGCAGACAAGCATACGGCTCACGTGATGGAAAGTGGTCACCGTAGCCTATGGACGTTTGCAACACTAGAGGTGCAGCAATCACGCTGCCGACCTCTAGTGCTTCCCTTTTTTTATTGGATTGGATGTACATCTTGTTGCCTTCCAGAAGCTTAATTTCCCTAATATTTTTATTCAGTGTTGTCTATGTATTTCACTGACATAGTATGGTCAGTGCACTTTTTTGGATTCTCAACAATCTTATTTCCCGGAAAATAGAATTTAATATGTACTTTTTAATTAACCTGACATTATTTTTAATTTGAATGTCACTTTCCGTCTAAATCAAAAATTTAATTTACTTTGCATTATTTTTCTCTTATTTTTTTGTGTTACCTATTTTGTTTATATTATTGTTTTTATTTGTATAAAATGAAATATTTACACACCACACTGGTAGAATGTACATGGGGCTTCGTAATTATAAGATCATCGTTGTAATACCTACCTTCTCGTAAATAAATCAATCTGAATCTGAAAAAGAGTTTATCTAAAAATTTAATTGGTGACATTTAAAGCGCTCCACAATTGTACTTACTGTATTTTGTACTATGTTAGTAAAATAGACAGACAGACTGGACAGAATTAAAATTGTTGGGAAAATTGGCCCTCAGGTCTCCCGCTTTACAAAGGAAGGAAGAGGCGTTACGTACTTTTTCCAACTGCCTCAAATTATTTTCTGATTAAATTCGATGCGGGTGCCAAGACATTCTAACCTCTCCTGGGACTTTACCGAGATCAAGCTCAGTGTACATTTTCTGGTCTTGGTCATAGTTGTACATCCTGGTTAACAGGAGTCAGAATAATGGGAATGTAGATGGGATTAGCAGTAAGATATAGCGGTAATATTATTAAATTTTCTTCGTCCCACTCAAGAAATATCATAATTTTCTTCTTATGCGCCACAAAGTGTCATATAAAACACAAAAGTAGGCTAGAGATATTAGGTAATACATACACCTAACGCCATCTACAAAGTTTAGTTAGTAGTACTAAGTTTGTTAATGTTGCACTAGTGTATTATGACATGTAACAAGGCATTATTATTATTATTATAATTTTTTGATCATAGTCATGTTCAATGAAATCTATTTTGATTTGATTTGGTTATTGATGGTTTTTGTTTTTTTTTAATATTATAATTTTTGATTTTGTTTAAATACTGCTGTGACATCGACATTTTTATCTTTATATAATATACCTAATACCTAATTGATTTTTCTTTTATATATTGTACCTAATACCTAATTGTTTTTGATTAAATACAATACAATACAATTAAAACCAGGTAAAGCTTAAAAATATAGATAAGGATCCGACAGAATCTAATTTTTCGTTTTACTTGAAAGATGAAAGTTATTACTTTAGATCTTAAAGCCTTCATGAAATTAAAATATCATTCATTCCGTTAAAACATAAAAATAGTCTGGAATCGTGAAAAGGAATGATAAATACTAAGAAATAATGTTAAAAAATTCAGTAGAAATTCTTTTTTAAAACAAAATTAGTCTATTATATTATATATATTATATTCATAACATTTATTATAATTAATTTTAAACATTTTTATCACTAACTAGTGACGCCCGCGGCTCCGAACGCGTGGTGAAGTTTTCCGGAACTTGTTTCCGGGATAAAAAGTAGGCTATGTGTAAGCTATATTATTGTAAAGTTTCATCAAAATCCATTCAATAGATTTGGCGTGAAAGGGTAACAAACATCCATTCTTACAAACTTTCGCGTTTATAATATTAGTAAGATGTCGTCTGAAATTTTGCCAATTTGAAATATCGTTATGTTAGAAAATAGTAAGTTAGGAAAAAAAAAAAAAGATTATGAGTAGGTATGTAACTCTTACATGTTCAAACGTCTAGCATATGGGCTACTTTACATCTTACACTAGTTACTGCGAGCCCTCTTGTGAACAGAGTTGTGGGCTTATCGAATAAACCATTTATGCCAACTGTTCTATAACATTTCATTTTAAAACTGATTGGTTTCGCCTCATGGCAACTCCGTAAGGTTGCCTGCATCGTAGTCAGCAGGTGCACCGCTAGCAGACGAAGTCGGTGGGCCCCGGAAATGTTAATGGACACTTAAAACAATAACAACTGTTGTTTTAATGTACAAAGTTCACACAAGCTAAGCGCTCGTGGCCCCGACCCCCGTGGCTCGTGACTCAGTGTTCTGTAAACGATCACTGCGTTAAGCAACATTCGCTATAAGAGGTCCTTGGATTGGTGACCACTTTTTAAAAAAATACATTTGCTAGCGTTCCCGTGCTTCGGAAGGCACGTTAAGCCGTTGGTCCCGGTTGCCAGTAAAATGGCAGCTGGTTGAAGGCCTTATGGGCGGCTTGAAAAATTTCAACAGCAGGTCGCCACAGCCTGCGCCTGTCTATTTCAACACGTCAATGGGCTCACCACGCGTCCGACAAAAATGCATACCGTGAAATGTGGGCGTATAGTATGCCTCTACCTACCCCTTCGGGTATAAAGGCGTGATAATATGTATGTTTGTAAGAACCTGATAAATTTAGAACGTCTGTTATTGTTTTAAATGTATTAGGTTCGCACAGGTAGATTTATTTATCAGTTTTGTATAATAGAATAGAACTCCCGTAAATATCTACCGTAATCCGATCGGAAAGAAACCAGCAACAAAAAATCGGAAGTACCAATTACAGTCCAAATCCTTTCTAACTACCACCCAAAAGGCCGACAAATGTACTAATAAATTTGCAAACAGCCTAAAAACCCGACGAAACATACAAAAACAGAGGTTGCCCTGTTTTAAAAAGTAAAAAGGAACCAGTTAACGTCACTCAGTATAACAGACTAACGATGCAACCAATAATTCTTCCAACAACAGATATTTAAATTTTCTACGATAATTTTAGGGTACCGTGGTATCGCTAAATAAACGTACGCCCGTAGACAGATGAAAACTCAATATACAGTCGGTTTCGCATAATTTTGAATAAAGTGGAAAAAGACAATTCGATTCAAGTCGGGGATTCAACCCGTGACCTTTGCCTAACCAGGGCAATGTTCTAGCCACCTGAACTACCCGAACCGTATCGAATCAAGTTGCAATTCTCAATCGAACTGAGTTTTTCCACTTTATTCAAAATTTATGAGAAATTTATTCTCAGTCGGTTTCGGTTCCGCTTTAGTAGACTACTTTACTTAGTTTTTAAGCCAACCGCAATGGAATCGATATAAACTAGATATAGAACGGCTTCATATTGTAAAATCTCGGCCCCCAGTCTATGTGATAGTATCGATTCATCCCCACTGTCGATGTGATATGCCCCAGAGCAAGATGTGAGAACCTCAGGCGGGAGTCATAACGCATATCATTTGCAGAAATGTTTTCTTGTCTGTATTGTAGAATGCCTCTAGTATGAATGATGGAAAGATAAATAAAGGGTTTTTATAAAACATACATACATATTGCCACGCCTTTATCCCCGAAGAGGTAGACAGTGGCATACTAAACGCCCACATTGCACCGTATGCATTTTTGCCCCACGTAACAGGTGGTGATCCTATTGCCGATATCAAACAGTTTATAAAATAAAAGGTTATATCGAACAGTTTATAAAATATCAAAATTTAATACCAAGCTTTCAATCTAAACCAATATTATCGACGGAACCATTTCTTCAAAATTTATTTCACATCTGACTATTTTTTCATTATGAAAGAGTTCTCTCTCCGGTGGGCATATTGTTGCAACAGATTTATTTACATCCCAAACATATTTTTTTAGGAAAAGAAAAAGTTTCTACTGATTGGTAGAAAAAATGTATTCGTAGACATTTTCGCAAAAGGATTTTTGTTTCCAAATTATTTCTCGAGATTGATGGCATAATATTTGTTAACTGTAGTTAAGAATTGAGTCAATTTATAGGAACATTTTTAAATATCATAATTATGACTCTGTAGGTACTGTACTTAAGAACTTAAACTATAACATAATCTGGCACAGAAAAATATTCTTTATACTACTACACGTTATCGAAAATAGTTTACTTTGAATGGATAACATTTTCAAAAATAGTATAAAACCCATAACTTTAATAATTGCAACCGTTTGGTTGCTATTTATTTCAACTTAATCATTTTTATTTATATAGGTATTCTTCGGTTATATTTTCAATACTTTCAAAACAAAAAGAAAGAAAAAAGTCTAGGGTAATGTCGAGATATCATTTGCAAACTAAGTTGATTAACATAGATCTAGAGGTCTGATGAGGCTCACAAAATTCTATAGGTCACAAATTTACTGCTTTGCTTTGCTGTAGGCACCGTTATGAGATTGGGAGGTCAGACAATAGTCGCATGTCAAAAATATCAATAAAACCTATCATTGTTCCACTTAGCAGTCATCTTAGAAGTGAGCCCCAGGCTACAAACCAAGGTAAAGTTTGGAACCAAGGAGAACACGGTAATTTCAAAAAAAATTAAATCTTAAATAACATAATTAAAATGTAAATAAATTATTGAGTACTTGCCTTTGTCTTAAGAGATCCTTTCATTGCAGCACAAAATATAAATATAATAATATATTATTTGTACAGCTAGTAATAGACTAAGATTTCAATTTCATGTTAAATTTACTATAAGTTAGCTTGACATGAAATTTTATACATTACTAGACAACTTACCTTCAACTATCGGTTATTAAAATCAATTTTTGTTTTTAAAATTCAATTTTGCTTGTACGTTCTGACAACCAAGGGACGAGGCTTCTTATTTTTTATCTTAGTATTTTCACAGGCATCTCTAAACTCTACCAGAATAGAACTAAAGCCGCTAGATTCAGGTTTTTATTTCCGGTCATTATTGGAAGAGACTGCTCCTAGCAGCGAAATAAAATTGGACCCCAGGCTCCGAACCTAGGTAGGGCATGAAAGCACTTTAGTCCAATTTCCAAGAACCATCCTCAATGTATTCTAAAGAATACATTGAGGATGGTTTAAAATAATAACCAAGTTCATGTATTAGCATTTCAGCTTCCCATTGTTTTTAAGCCAACATCATGTTAATCTAAACTGAAAGTTAACTAAAGTTTAACTCACGGTGCAACCATCCTCAAATAATGACTTATGCTATGCAAAATAGTGGTATTGACATGTTAAAAGTTCGATGCCCGGCCCGTTTCCTCCTGTTTCTTATTAAGAAGTTTTTGTTTCAACAAAAACTGCATTTCTGCTTTTTGTTCAAAACAGTTCGCAGGTGGCTGCTATTCTTTAGAATACAAGAATTGGTAATATAAGAGTGTCGAAGTTGAGGGTCTTTTTCAATTAAGGACTACGGAAGTGTCAACTATTCTTTTCTCCTTTACTCCTAATATTATAAATGGGGTAGTGTGTTTGTTTGTCCTTTTTTTGGTTACAGATAGGTAAATGGAGTTGAATGAGACATAGGTGAATGGCTAAATGAAGGATTCATCTATAGGCAACTACTTATTTTTTAAGAGATTTAAAGGCCATAGTACTATGAAATACAATCGTCTACTGTCGATCTGGACATCAAGACCTGGGGGCCGAGTCTGCTATTTCAATCAGGTCAAAATCGTCGCTCAATAGAAAGCCACGAATACAATTTAGACAGTTTTTCGTAGTCTACTATTACAATCGTACTCCAATGGACTTCTATCGGTCGGTCGATAGAGTTCTACTAACATGTACCGCGCCAGTGGCCGCTAGTCAGTGACATTTTTGCAAGTCTACTAACATTTTGACAGCTAATAACAGCGATTCTAGTTCGAAAATGCAAACGGTGAAATGTGGGGTTATAGTATGCCTCTGCTTAACCTTTCGGGGATCAAGGAGTGATAAAATATATGAATATATATAATCTGCTCACGTGGTCTTCATATGTAAGTCTCGGCCTACTCCTTCTGCCCTCTACTTTCGCACAATATATATTCTTAGTCAATCGTTCCTCACTCATTCGTTGAACGTGTCCAAGCCAACGGAGCACGCCCATTTCCAGTTTAACGCTGACACTTTCATTCAAACCTGCCAAGGTTACGCCGCACATTTTCGAAATGATCGTATCTCCATAGCATTCAACTTACTTTCATGCATCTTCTGACATACCCAGGTTTCGCTGCGGAAAAGCAACGTTGGCACTAGCACTGCGTTATGAATCGCGAGTCGTGATTTTTTTACGATGCTTTGTCGTCTTACTAATTGGGAGTTTCCGGCAGTTACTCGCAGTTGGTAGTATGTACAATACACATATATACAGTCTACCAAAAAGATCACTGAGTATAATATCTACCATTTAAAAAAGAACATTTTTGTTATACAATGTGCTTACATAAGTCGAGGTTTAATCAAAGACTTTACACTTATAACTAGACTGATTACCAAAAAATTTCGTTAACTAAAATGACATCTATTTTCTTACCAGTAGGTTAGCTACTTCCTTATAAACGGTAGCTAGCTAAAAACGGTCCTGGCGAGAAAGCTACGAAAGGTACTGTGTCCTTGTCTAACGCGCTGCCAGCGCAATTAACCATTGGATTTAGAAGAAATGGTAGAAAAATTTGTATATTTCTTTTTTTATGATTTAGTAAAATTAATTATTAATAAACTTTGAAACTTATTTAAATATTTCTACAGTTCCTTTAATTATTAATAAGAACTTCAAAGTTTTAAAAAAATACTCATTAACACTTAGTAAGAGTAGTACTTAAATGTTTGAGTTTGGTAATACTAAATGCAAGATTCGTCTGGACCCGCCATCTTGCTTAAAGTGTAGGGTCACCATAAATTTTACTGATCAAATATTTTTACAATCTCATAATAGTAGGTAGGATAATTACGTATGGATTGTTTTAAATTGGAGATACATACATACATATTGTCACGTTTTTATCCCTGAAGGGGTAGGCAGAGGCTTATTAAATGCCCACATTTCACCGTATGCATTTTTGTCCCACGTAACAGGTGGTGAGCCCATTGCCGTGTTGAAATGGACAAGCGCAGGTTGCGGCGACACCTGCTGTTGAAATTTTTTAAGCCGCCCATAAGGCCTTCAACTTGGCTTAACGACTGCCATTTTATTGGCAACCGGGACCAACGGCTTAACGTACCTTCCGAAGCACGGAACTGGGATGGGTCTAAAGGGCCGAATAAATTTAATGAAATGTGTTAAATTTAATTAAATTGGAGATGTACCGTTGTAAGGTCATTGTATGCTCGTGCTTCGATTTGCGATTGTGTTAATTTTCATATTAAACCTGTTAGATTTTCATGAAATATGGTTAATTCATGTTGTGTGACAAGGAGCAAAAATGACTCTTATAACGGTAGCAGCTTTTCTTTCCACGGGTAAGTAACAGCACCAACCATATTTTTGTAAGTAACATAGTATTTTGTTGATTAAAGATTTTTTCAATCTCTTAGTATCAGGTAGGTTGATACGCAGCATCTGTTTAAATTGGAGATGTGTGATAAGGGGCAAAACATAACATTTAGATTTTTGGAACGAACTTGAAGGCGGCTCACGGATGGTGCCATTTATCGAACTGTGTGTATCGAACCTACAAATGAGCACATGAGCAAGTGAGTGCGCAGCCGGGTGCACAACTCTCTCTCTCTCTCTCTCTCTCTCTCTCTTTGTCTCAATACACGTATTTTAGTGCAATTATATTTTTTTTTGTACCTTATATACCTCGTTTCTGACATCTGTATAATATTTTTATATTATATATATTCTTTTTAATATTTTTTACTTACAATAAATTCAGTAGGTTCGAACAATCGTTCAAGGAATTTATCCTGTGTTCTAATTGGTCATGGTCACTTATTTAGAAAGAGACACCGCCACTGCCGAGAGTCATCTCACGCGGATCGATTATTTCGCAGTAGTGCAGTCTGGTTATAGGTATAAGGTCTTTGCGTTTAATTCACGATAATTCTACTTACGAAATAAAACGTTATGGTATTTTCTAAGATTTTTGTTAACATACACAAAATATTTTTAACCCTTAGCGAGTTGGTATTTTATATTCATTATGGTACGTCAAAGTGACAGTGCTTTTTAGAAAGAGTAGTGAAAATATATAATACTAATTGACGCCCGTGGCTTCGCCCGCGTAGTGAAGTTTTCCGTTTCCGTTTCCCACAGGAACTTGTTCCCGGGATAAAAAGTAGCCTATTTGTTATTGTGATGTATAAGCTATATTATTGTAAAGTTTCATAAAAATCCATTCACTAGTTTTTACGTGGAAGAGTAACAAACATCCACACAATCTTTTACGTTTATAATATTATTAAGATAGTAAAAAAGGTTGGTTACAATTTCTTTTCTAAATACTTTATTCTGTTGATTGATGGCACTTGGTGGACCTTGCTATACATCAAATATTTAAAAAATATAGGTCTACATTTCCAAATGCTTTAGGCAATACCGGTCAGGATAATTCCACGTAATGTGGAATAGTACAAGTGTCATCATTCTAAATACAATGGAAAATACCATAAACACCTTTTATCAAATTTATCCTCCATTTTGTTTTCCATTTGTAATTATTATGACATGCACCCTTTCACAACGGTATCCATTACCCTTAATTCAGATTGTATAAGTAATTATCCAACAGTTAAACGCAAGACCGTCAGCTGCATTTGTCTTTTAAATGTCATTTAGCGGCCATATTTGTATTGCTAATAGTTGATTTACATTTTGTACTTATTAATATTTACTCACCTAGTGCTTATTTATCGCTAAAAGATAGCTTTATTAACATACTATGCCGTCTGCTGTGAAATAGCTACCTTTAAAATGTAATTTCTAAAAGATGTTGACACTCTTTAGGTACAGAAATCTCAAAAATCTGGCTGTCATTTCTATGAAAAAATACGACTAAAATTAATATGCTCTTGGAGATCCGGGGATCGACGTTGAAAAACTCAACACATTGAGCGCACAGTGAAATTGTCTTCATCTATTAAAGCTCTAAGATTTAATATGAAAGTAAATTGAATGCTGTGGAGATGCGATGACTACGAAAATTTTGCGTCGTAACTTTGGCCGAGGGAATACGTAACAAAGTGATAGGCAATATGGCAGGTTTGAATGAAAGTGTCAGCGTTAAGCTGGAAAAGAGCGTGCTCCGTTGGATTGGACACGTCCAACGAATGAGTGAGGAAAGATTGACGAAGAATATATATTTTGCGAAAGTAGAGGGTAGAAGTAGTCAGGGTAGGCCGAGACTTACATATGAAGATCACGGGAGCAGATTGCTCAAAAACGGAGAAGTCAAAAGTACTCGGATACCGAGACGTGCATGTATGAAGCGATTGATGAATCTTGACGAAGCGAAATAAGTATGCATGGATCTCAAAGCCTGGCCATCTGTCCTCTCTGACTACCCCGTCAGAGATACAACGTGAAGACAGTTAGTTTTTGTAGTAAGTTAAGATTTAATATCTTAAGAATCGACAAAAAAACACAAGACTACCTTTACCCTGCAGAAGACCGCGGTAATAGTAACCTGGTTCTGCTGAATTCTGTTCTTCCTCGCAGCAGGGTTCTAGAGCTCATTGGAGTAACTTTGTACCAAAATACTGTTACTGGATGTGCGAGTATGGTGTCTCTCTGTTTGCCGTTTTGGACAAATAGTCGTCATCATGTGTATATATATATATGAATGTATCTATAAAATAGATTATAATTTGCCACAGGAACTATTTCTCGGACTAGAAACCCTAGCCTATGTGTTATTCTGTTAAATTTTTCTACATGACTGAAAAGTTTCGACTCAATCCATCCAGTAGATTTTGCGTAAAGGAGTAAGAAACATACATCCGTACATTCTAACAAACTTCCGCGTTTATATCATTAGCAAAACCAACTAATATCTTCACGCTGTATCCCTGACGGGGTAGTCAGAGACGACAGATCGCCAAGTAGATTCAAAATCACTTCATAGATGAACGTCTGGGTATCCAAGTATCTCTTTGGACGGGTCTAAACCAACGAGGCACGCTCTATTCCAGATTATCGCTGACACTTTCATTCAAACCTGCCATATTGCGTATCACTTCGTTACATATTCAGTCGGCCAAAGTGACGCCCTACAATTTTCGAAGTGATCGCATCTCTACAGCATTCAACTTACTTTCATGCATCTTCTGACATACCCAGATATCGCTACTGAAAGTAACGTTAGCACTAGCACTTATAGTAGGATTTATAATATTATTAGTAGGATAGGATTACAGAAAAATCTCAACACATATAACCTGCTAATTTTGTACCGTCTGCCAAAAACTCGTCCCCTAGAGATCAAAAGTGACATTCCATCATTGCCTCGTCTTAACGTTTAAACTTTTTTCCTTGGCGATTATACCGATGGGCCGGTCAATTAAAATCGCTGCTACACACCAGCGGCCAAGAATGCCGCCTCCTGAATTTGTCCGTATATTATTCTATTGTCTTTCTGAGTCACAAAAAAATGGCGAATCACCCGACAAAGAAGCGGCGTCTTTTTACTTTCAGATCTCTCATAAGTGTATTAGAAAAATTTTGGTTTTGTAGATGTTTTTTTTTAGTTTTGCGGTGATAGTTTTATATTTTGATTGGTTATTTTTTGGCGGGAACAGTTTGTTTTGTAATTTTGAAAGTTATTTGAAGGGAAAGGTCGAAGAAGGCATTTTGTGTGACATTTTTTTAGATGGCGCCATCGCGCTTAAAAATAAGCTAATATAAACTTGTGGTATGCGATCTAGACAACTGATAAACGTACTTACATATTTCTAAATACAACTCGGTGGAGCAAGAAAGCGAAGTGAGCGTAGCTCCATTCTTGCCCGTTTCAAATTTTCGCTTTGTCCTCAAACTCCTCCCAAACCACTAGAAACTTTTTGATCTAATTTGACCCATAATACGACATCTAGCCATAAATAGTTTATAAATAATAAAATCGAAAATCGGACATATCATTTAGGAATAATCACCGAAAGTACGCGTTCGGAAATGGTGACGGCAAAATGCTTCGCTCCATATGGACTTACCGGGGACGGCAAGTGCACCTAGTATTTGTGGATCATATAAATATCTAATTCGAACCTGAGACCTCAACGTAGCGTTGTATACACTACCACTTACCTTCTGTCTTGTATTAGACTTGCCATCGGGGTAAGTCTAATAGAAGTCTATAATCCGATGTATGGAAATTTGGCCTAGTACATTTATGATTAAATCTCCGCTGCATTAAAGGTGAAGAGTTTTTTTGGTTGTACGCGCTTTGCTAAAGAACTAGGTAACTAATGAATAAATAAATAAATATCCATCACGCCTTATCCCCGAAGGGGTGGCAGAGGCATATTATATGCCCACTTTTCACCGTGTTGATTCCTGTCCCACGTAATAGGTGGTGAGCCCATTGCCGTGTGGAAATACACAGACGCAGGTTGTGGCTACCTGCTGTTGAAATTTTCAAGCCGCCCATAAGGCCTTCAACCAGGCTTAACGACTGCCATTTTACTGGCTACCGGGACCAACGGCTTAACGTGCCTTCCGAAGCACGGAAACGCTCGCAAATGTAAATGCCACAAAGTGGTCACCCATCCGAGGATCAGCCATAGTGAAAGTTGCGTAACTCAGTGATCGTTTACAGAACACTGAGACCGCGAGGCCACGAGCGCTTCAGGTAACTAATGGTTTGAATTAAAGACATTTTGTGTTCGATAGCACATTTATCGAGGAAGGCAATGGATATACTCGTAAATATCATCACACATCTTCTTCCATAATATCATATCATCTTCTTACATAGAAAATAGAACACAGGCTGTAGTTCTTCTTCAGGGCTATGCTTCCGGTTGGAGCACTGTTCCATCGGGTGTTCCCCAGGGCTCCATTCTCGGACCTTTATTGTTTACTCTATTCATTGCAGATGTCAAACAATGCTTCCATCACTCTTACATTTTGCTATATGCCGACGACATGAAAATTCACAAAGTCGTGCGAGGTATTTCTGATGCTCTTGAGCTACAAGATGATTTACGAAGGTTTGAAAGGTATTGTAATCGAAACAAGCTTCAATTAAATGTGTCTAAATGCTTTCAAGTAACATTTTCACGTCGCACATCCCTAATTAATTACAAATACACATTAAACAATGAAGTAATTAGAACAGAGAACAGCATTCGAGATTTGGGGATCGTTCTAGACAGTAAGCTTCTATTCGATCAACACATTAACAATGTCGTTAAGAAAGCGTCAAAGGCTTTGGGATTCATACTGCGAGCCACAGCCTGTTTTAAGTCTTTAAAGCCAGTTAAAATTCTGTATTGTTCTTTTGTACGCAGCCATTTAGAATACGCATCGCAGGTTTGGAATCCTCAATATGAGATTTATAGGTCACGTATTGAGGGTGTCCAAAGAAAATTTCTTCGTTGCCTTGACTATAGGGCACAGGTATTTTCGGTAGACTATGAACATCGATGCAATAGATACCACTTCTTACCATTGGAAGTGAGACGCAATATTGGTGACATATGCTACCTATTAAGTATCGCAAACAGCAGGATTGACTGCCCGCAGCTCTTGACCAATGTGTCGCTGCGAACTAATGTATTGGGCCTTCGTCAGCGACCGATATTAGATGTACCGGTGGTTACTACCAACTATAGGTCAAATGTTTTTTCAATTAGAAGTGTATCTAATTTTAACAAACTTCAGCTGCAACTTGACATAGACCTATTTAACACCAGTGTAGCGACAGTCAGACGACAGTTGGCAGATTCTTACTTTAATCGGAAGGGTACCGACCCATTGATACGAATCCTACGCAATTAAAACCATTTTTAGTAGTTTGTTTGGACCTTTTGGTTTTTGTTACCTGATTATATTGGTATTATTCTAAATATACTTATATATGGTGTTTGTTGTGAATCGATATTATTCTATATATCTAAATGTGGAGGCTTGTAAATAGCGATTTGGTGATATTGATTGTTAACTAAAACTATTTTGTTTATTAGTCTGTAAGCCTTCTTTAATAATAAATAAATAAATAAATAAATAAATAAAAAATAAATAAACGAATACCTGAGAGAGAGGAGAGGAGATGTAGTCATCATTTTTTTATACCACTTACATATTGCCAGACAAGCGTACTTGATGGAAAGTGGTCACCGTAGCCTATGGACGTTTGCAACACCAGAGGTGCAGCATTCGCGCTGCTGACCCTTTATAAACCTTAATGTCACAAATTTTCAACAAATTGCACAAATTTCCATATATTGGATTAAGTAAGTACCACGGGGGTCGAAGTATGCCAAAACCGAAGCAGCGGGGCTCAAAACGTCTACAGTAAGGAACATTGCCACAAAAAAAAAATAGTAAAAAAATAAAAATGCCTCAAGGATTACGAATTTCATTAGCAAGAACCTTATCGTAAATCGGTAGGATAATGTGTGTCGAAAATTCGAAATGCATTGAAGTTTAAAAAAAGAACGCGCCGTCTAAGGTCAGTAAAACATAAAAAAAAGTAAACGGCCAAGTTCGAATTGAAATTAAATAAAGGGCTCTGTGGATTAAAAATAAACATTTTCAATGGTATACTGTATAATTAGTAAGAAAAATTAGATGAAATAAATTTTAACCAGTGAATCAATGGCAGAAATATCAAGAACTATCAATTAAGTGGTTTTCTTTTTTGTGAAAAAGAAAATATTAAAAAGCAATAATCTGGATTCAATTAAAAAAAGACATAAAAAAAGAACTGAATTTGAAAACTTTTAATCATTAAAAATAAATTATTGATAAGCAATAATTTCTTTTTCACGATAAAGGGAATAAAACTGAATCTGATGACCTATCAACTGATTACATTGGCGTTAAACGAAAAGACTAACTTATCAGCCAACTCAAGCCTTGTTCAAAAGAAGTCGGAGAACATCTTCTTCTGTTTGATATAAATCAAAAGAACTTGTAAGCGGCTTATAAGTTCCAGACAAACTAGTTTTGTAATAAAACCTTGGGATATTTTTAGTTTTTACACAGCGCCTTTTAACACAAATTAATATTTTAAGAATTTTTGCGCCGGGATATGTTTTTGATCTAGATACTTGATATTTGTTTTTCAAAACATATAGGTATTATATGTTTATAAAAAAAATATATTGATATCCTACTAATATTATAAATGCGTAAGAATGGATGTTTGTTACCCTTCCACGCAAAATTTACTGCATGGATTTTGATGAAACTTGTCAATAATATAGCTTACACATTAAAATAACACATAAGCTACTGTTTATCCTAGGAACCAATTGTGTGTGGAGCCGCGGTATATGTAGCATGTATGCGCGTAGCGTATATGTTTATAAAGATAACATATAAATAAGTATTATATGTTTCTAAACAACAAATAAGAGTACTCTGAACACAAATATTTCTCCTGGGTGAGAATCGAAGTCATGACTAAGATTGTATCATAATCACACTAAACCACCGGGCAAGTTTAAAATATGAAATATTCAGTAATTTTCAATATGTTGACAAGTTACATATTACGAAAAAAATTCAAAAATTCTCTGAGAACTTGTTCATAGTACACAGAGCCTCTAAGTCCTCTACCCTACTTGTAAAGTAAATTACGATGCAACGCGAAACAATATGTTTCACCACGGAACTCTAAAATTGAACTGTCAAATACTCTTACAATAAATATTGGCGCGCGCGAACGCGATTGGTCAGTCGTGTGTAGGCGTGGTTTATGGAAATACAAACTGTTTTTTTTTTGTTTGTTGTAAGTATGTTTTTCTTATGAAGGAGTTCAAATTCCATTTAAAGAAAAACAATTTTAAAATGTTATGTTTGAAATAGTTTGTATTTAAAGTGATTATTGTATTGTATAGAAAAAAAATAATTAATTGAAACATAGGCCTCATGAACATTTTAATTTGGTGGGACTTTATATTTTACACAGCGCCGTCTAGCCCAAAGTAGCTTGTGACAATAAAAACTTAATTAGGTAATAATGTAAACAGAATCTGTGGCTTTTGTGCGGGAACTTGGCGGATGGGACATTTGGCGGGAAGAGTGACAAGTGCGGACGCTTGCTTTATATTATTTTCTAAAACTAGTGCATTTATCTTGTTTTATGTGCGGGAGTGGTGGTTTCTTGGACATAAAAGTTGTGTTAACGTGCTATAGTGAAAGACAATGATATATATGCAGTGAAATGCTATTTTCTCTCTTGCCGCGAAACGTCCACTGACAACCTTAGTATAAGAATCACCATTATACTGAGGGCAAGGACCAGGACGGACAATGAGGACACGACATCGACTGGACAGGACTAATTAGAAGATAAGATTGAAGAAATATGATATAAAAAATAAGATTTGGCTAAAAGGTCTTAGAAACCAGGCCATTAAATAAATATTTAAAAAAAATATATTGCCGAGTCGAGTACCTACTCCACCTGCGATTGCCTATTTACACCTGAGGACTTTACTAATTCGGGACAGGCAATTGCCATTTGCCGGGGTAAGGCTTTTCTCAAAAAATCTTTTGGAAGGGAAATAAAACGTACTTTTAAATTATACATTTAATTTAATTAATATTAAAAGTTACATTAGCCATATTGGGCAATTAACTACTATAAGAAAATATTTCTGAATTCCCTTTAGTGGATTATGCACAGCAAGATGGCAAATCTAAAAAAAATTGTATATTGAACTGCCGCAGTGAGCTGTAGGGTTCTATTCCCAGGTCAGATACAAATATTTGTGTGATCCACTAATGTTTGTTTCGGAGTTTGGGTGTTTCCTATGTATAATACTTATATGTAACTATAAAATTAAAAAAAAAAACTAACTAACTAACTATCTTCACGCTGTATCCCTGACGGGGTAGTCAGAGGGGACAGATCGCCAGGCTTCGCGATCCATGCATACTTCTTTCTTCTTCGAGATTCATCAATCGCTTCATACACGCACGTCTGGGTATCCGAATACTTTTGACCTTTCCATTTTTGAGCAATCTGCTCACGTGGTCTTCATATGTAAGTCTCGGCCTACCCTGACTCCTTCTACCCTCTACTTTTGAACAATATATATTCTTCGTCAATCGTTCCTCACTCATTCGTTGGACGTGTCCAAACCAACGGAGCACGCCCTTTTCCAGCTTAACGCTGACACTTTCATTCAAACCTGCCATATTGCGTATCACTTCGTTACTTATTTATAACTATAAAATTACCTATAGAATTAAAAATATTTAAGTTTCTTTATTAGTTGTCTAGATCCCAAAGCACAAGCTTATAGTTTAGTATGGGCTAGATTGTGCTGTGTTAAAAAGTCGCCCAGATTGTGTATTTATATTTCTAGCACGTTGACCCAACTTTTATGTCCCCGAATATACCACTCTTACACATGAAACAAGATAAATAATGCACTTATTATAAAAAATAATATATTTACAGTAAGCGTCCGCTGATGAAAAATAAAACCAGTCAAAGTGTTTCTAATAACCCCAGCAAGCACGAGAAGAAAAGAAGTCAGAAGTCCAGGACATTGCTGGAGCGTTTCAGAGTGATTCTATTTATTAAGAAAAGAAGTCTCTTCTAGCAGGCGAGTGAGAAGTAAGGATGAGATGAAATAATTGAAAACGGTAGAAGTGTGACAGAGAACTAAGTAGAATCAGGTATTGTTTAAGTGCTGATATTTTATTTTATTTTGTAACTAGCTTTTGCACGTGACTATGCCCTTGTGGAATTAGGGCAACATTTTTAAAGTGACTTTTTATCGACGTTGAGAGAAATTTTATAGCAGTAAAAAATGTTGTAAAGAAGTTTCACTTCTTACCTGTGTACTCTGGTACACACACTTTTTTTAAATTATATTCTGTGGTAGATATTAGTTTATTTCTTGTCAAGTGCCCATAAACAATGTTGAATTGGTTTAATTTTCGACAGCGACAAAATCCCATGCAAAAAAAAATTATCTCACCTTCTATTTCAATCCCTTCAAACCTGTTTTCGCTATAAAAGGTAAAACGTAAACCTATATTCCCTGCCTATCACTGTGCCAAATCTAATCAGAATCGACTCAGTGGTTCAGGCGTGAAAGTGTAACAGACAGATAAAGTTACTTTCACATCAGAATTACACATTAGGGAGTAGGGATCGTGGTTCAAAATTCTGCAAATCCATCAAATCAAATGATACGTATATAAAGTTTCATGAAAATTGTTAAAAAAATACGGCCCATAGAGGACAAACACACTAACACACATAAGTACAAAGAAAGATTTTTTTACGATCTCTTCGTTAAGCAACATTCGCTGTAGGTGGTCCTTGGATGGGTGACCACTTTGTGGTATTTACATTACATTTACACCACATGGTGGAATACACATGGTGAAGAGTGGGCATATAATATGCCTCTGCAACCCCTTCGGAGAGAAGGCGTGATAGATAAAAAAGATTTAGTCATCCCGAAGTGAACGCTCAAATGAGCAGAATTGTGTTCTTGCAGGAATGAGTAGAGATGCTAACGCCGCTCTGATGTATGGTTTTCAAAACTAGTGAAGTATTTTCGAGTACTTATGTGTAAAAATCTGGTGAATTATTAAACAGTAGTTGACGCCCATGGCTCCGCACGCGTCGTGAAGTTTTTCTGTTCCCGTTTCTCACAGGAACTGTTCCCGGGATAAAAGTAGCTTATTATTTATTTTATGTGTAATTCTGATGTCTAAGCTATATTATTGTTAAGTTTTATCAAAACCCATTCAGTAGATTTTGCGTGAAAGAGTAACAACATCCTTCCATACTTACAAACTTTCGCGTTTATAATATTTGTAGGATGAATGGCTCGACAAAGTGCAAGAATAGGAAGATTACAAAACGCAGTGAAAAACGACTTTTCAAACATCACAGCTCATTCGCTTCATCATTAGCTATAGTAAGATTTCCCTCGCTTTACTCAAGTAGAAATCTGACGGATTTTTTTTTTTAATTTTTCTTAATTCTTAATTTGTAAATGGTGATCTTACAAATGAATCGTCCAAGTACAAATGAAGAATTTAAAATAACCTAAAATAAATTTAAAGTGGAAAATATTTCAGCCTGGAGCGGGACTCCAACCGGATGACTTGCCGGGTGAGCTGCTTAACCAACTAAGCGACAAGGACACTTGAAACTGACGAATTTGAAACATATTAAGATATAGGTAGTCAACTTACTAAATGCTTTAAAATAAATATAATAAAGAAGATTCCAATTACTTGACATTGGCAAAATCATGAAGCCAAAAATATCGAAGCTTAAAAAAAAAGCACATCATTCTCTTGCCCTTGTCCCAATTTACTTGGGGTCGGAACAGTATTTTGCAGTATGGAATTTAGACATATCTAAATTCCATACTGCAAAAGGTTTTGGCTTGGTTTTTATGGTCGGCCGCCAGCCTGACACCAACCCTCCTTGGGAATGCTATCGTTTGGTGGTTTGCCCGCCACCACTCGGGTTCCTTTCCAAGCCTTTCAGTACTCCGAACCTTTTTTTTGCTTTTTCACAGGGGAGGTTTTTCTTTGGTATTAGTAGTCCTTGTCTATACAATGCGTTGACGTCAGCCATAGCTATGCAGTACAGCATATCCCTGTCGTGTACCATACGTGCTACTTGTGCACCCCGCGCTCCTTATACCATGACGTAAAAAAATAAAAGCACTAAATAAAATACCTGGCTCTTCAACTTTGTACGACACATCACAGGAGCCGTCTCTTCTGTCCTTGAAGTCAATCTCAGCTTTACTCGGTCCTTCTAAGGATATCGCGAGTTGACCAGCGCCAGCCTCCCGGGTCCACACGTTGAACTCGTTGACAGGTCCAGCTTCTCCCCGCTCCAGGCCTGGGCCTCCAGCCTTCACTAAATGGGCCCCTGAGTCCTTGAGAGGCCCTACTGTGAACTGGAATGGAGATCCTAGAAATGAAAATGACAGTATCGTTATGAAGCGCTGGTTCAGAGTTCTGTAAACAACCGCTGCGTTAAGCATCTTACGATACAGTTAAATCTAAAATGGGTAACAGTTCCACTTACAAGAGCCTTCGCACCACGATGTGTAAGCCATTGGTACCGGTTGCCAGTAACATGGTAACGGTATGGCTCGTTTTCAGATGATTGCTGATGCTTTGTGGAATTGCCATTTACAAGAACCTTCGTGCCACGAAGGGTATGTTAAGTCGTTGGTACCGGTTGCTAGTAACATGGTAGCCGATAAGTCAAGTTGAATGATAGGGTCAACAGCGCAAGTGCAACACCTCTGATGCTGCTTGTGCTATGGGATCTAGACAACTGACAAACATATCTATATATTTCTAAATACATACATATTATACATAAGGAACACCCAAACTCTGAAACAAACATTTGTGGATCATACAAATATTTTATCCAACCCGAGAATCTAACCCGGGACCTCAGTGCAGCAGTCGGGTACATTGCAACTTACGCCACCGAAGCAGTCATACCTATGAATGAAATGAATTTGTAGGAAACGAATGAAGTATGCATGGATCACAAAGCCTGGCGATCTGTTTTCTCTGACTACCCCGTCAGGGGTACAGCGTGATGATAGTTAAGTTATATGTATGTTTATCATAATTTGAATATATAATGTATATATGTCAGTCGTTAAGTCAGGTTGAAGGCCTTTGGGCGGCTTGAAAATTTTCAACAGCAGGTAGCCACAAAAAGAGTCTGTCTATTTCAACACGGCAATGGGCTCAACACCTATTACGTGGGACAGGAATACACATGGTGAAAAGTGGGCGTACAATATGTATGCTTCAGCCACCCCTTCGGGGATAAGGCGTGATAGATAAATAAATAAAATATCATAATTTACCAGGAATATGAATCTCCCTATACTTGACGGAAACAGTGTGAACTCCCAGCTCCTTGGGTACGAAGTGAACGGAATACAGTCCGTCTTCCACCTCCTGGATCTCTGCGTCTTCGGAGACTCCACCAGGACTTGTGACAGTGGAGGCCAGGTCGAAGGATGTGATACCTTGGTGACAAAGATGATGAGATTAGTTAAATATGAGGTATGTGTGGATGTGGTTATCTCCTAACTTGTTATGCTTTGAGATCCTGAAATGTTTGAACCTTTATGGTAATTCCATTTATGAGTATTTCTTTACTTGGGAAGGTAGATTCATTCCTTCTATTAGTAACTTATAAGGCGATTTGGTGTCTCCCCCGGCTTCGACCGTGTCATACTATGAACTCCCGTCGTACCTATTTAATCCCATCGCTTATAAATTCTTCACTAATGCATTAAAATTAACCCGAATTGTCGACATTTTTGACTACTGCTCCGCTCTCCAGTCAAGTAGCGTGATGATATATAGCCTTCCTCGATAAATGGGCTTTCTAACACAAAAAGATTTTTTTAAATCCGACCAGTAGTTCCTGAGATTAGCGCGTTCAATCAAACAAACAACTCTACATCTTTTTAATATTAGTAAGTCGATATGTTAAACTGATAACCTCATGTAGGGGTTGAAAATTTCAACAGAACCTGACTTGGTAACATCTCTAGAGTTGTACTTAAACGTAAAATACGGTTCCCAGTTTCAATCAAGTGATCCGAATGATAGTGGAACCCCTTCAGGCACCATTTTTGTGCGTTGGCAAGTTGGCGAAATTTCTAATCCACTTCTGCACACACAAGTGCACTATATATGCAATAGAAACATAAACTAGGCAAAAATTTTATTAAAAACGGGGGCATCTTGGACAAAGTACTATGGACCCTAAATCTCAGTCATGACTCGCCTCAAAGATTATACAATTCAATTTGGCAGGTATTTTTGACTTTATATTACAGCACAGTCTAGATGTAAGTAAGGTAAGCATTTTATTTTTGAAACAATTTTGAAAAGCAATTAGTTTGCTAACTTTTTCTAAATTTTAATTATAAAGTGGTCTTCTGGTTCAACGCACCAGACGCGTTTACCAACTATGCAACCGAGACCTACTCGAAACTGAAGAATGAATCCGCATTTTTACGTCTTAAGGCGACGTAAGGCGTAAGGTAGTTTTATTTTTGAAGTTTACAAGTTTGGACCCTATTTGTACTAAATGTATGACAGAATCACCTAAACACCTAAACGTTACTCAGAATGATGTACTCACCAGGCATTTTGAACGTGAGTTTACAGTTGGTGCCAACCTCAGTGAGAGGCGCAGGGTCTCTTTGTCTCTGTATCTTCTCTCTCTGTCTATTGCTGCCCTCACCAGTCACCTATACAAAAAATATTGTACAGAACCGTAACCAGTCTTGAATAGAATACTGATGGATGTTTAAGAACAAATAGGCTTAGAACTTGGCAACAGTTGTACTATCTAAACGACTGTAAAGAGGCAGGCGCTCTTGAGAGAACAGATTGCAATCGTTATGGAAAAGCAAGTTACCTCATTTACACCCATAAGACAGCCGAAGTGTTTTTAAGAAACTATCTTTACGCTGTATCACTGACGGAGTAGTCAGAGAGGACAGATCGCCAGGCATCGCGATCCATGCATACTTCTTTCGCTTCCTGTAGATTCATTAATCGCTTCATACATGCACGTCTGGGTATCCGAGTACTTTTTACTTTCCGTTTTTGAGCAATCTGCTCACGTAGTCTTCATATGTAAGTCTCGGCCTACCCTGACTACAGCTCTCTGTTTGCACAATATATAGGTATATTCATCGTCAATCATTTCTGGGGTTTTGAATGCAATCTGGACTATGTCATAATATCATAATTACTACCTGGAGAACTCTTTATAAAGGTCCAGGGTCAGAAAAGTTCAAAAATGACAGCATAGTCCCAATAACATGGTTTACTGGAGCCTATTGTCTTCGAGGTTGCAGTCAACCTCATTTGCAAATGCTGCACCTGTTTGCCAACGGGCTAGGCTCTAGCGCTGGTGTCTTACAGGATTGGAAGGTGTGACGGCTATCCTCACAACAACAAAAGGCCTATTCTAAGCAGCTGCAAATCCAGGTTCAGTTTGAAAGCAACTCAAGATGCTTGAAACACTTCGATATTTTATCTTACAAACTAAAAGGTGGTAGTGTTTTTTGATTCAGAAGAATTAGCAACCTTCTTACCTAAATTCAAGGTGAGTTATTGAACATAAATAATAAATATTGTGGGACATTGTTTTTTACACAGCGTCGTCTAGCCCAAAATAAGGTAATAAAAGCTTGTGTTATGGGATCTAGATGACTGATAAATATACTTATGTTTCTAAATACATACATATTATACATAGGAAACATCCAAACTCCGAAACAAACATTTGTGCATCACACAAATATTTTTTTCCGACCCAGGAATCGAACCCTGGGCCTCACTCGCGGCAGTCGCATATACTACCACTGCGACACCGAGGCAGTCATCGTGTTTGTTCATGAATTAAAATTCTATGCCTTTCTTTTATCTTTATCTTAGTTTATTCCCAGACTGCCATCTGATCTCCCAACCCTGTAAGGATAACTGCGTCATTGCCTCGTCCGTTATTTTATACCTCTTAGGCGACAGACAAGCGTACGACCCACCTGATAGAAAGTGGTCACCGTAGCCTATGGACGTTTGCAACACCAGAGGTGCAGCACTCGCGCTGCCGACCCTTTATAAACCTTCTAAGACCCCTTTTGAAGAATATGTCTTAATCTTAATATTCTTAATCTTAATAATATTTAAATGTGAATGTTTGTATGGATGTTTGTTACTCTTTCACGTAAAAACTTCCTAATGGATTTTAATGAAACTTTACAATAATATAGCTTATACATCAGAATAATACATAGGCTACTTTTTATCCCGGGAACAAGTTCCTGTGGGAAACGGGAACGTAAAGGCGTCAACTAGTATATATATATATATATATATATAAATACATATAAGAAAACCCAGGCACGTTAAACATTTGGTCGTCTCTCTACCAGGCGGGGTTGCTTGAGAACCGGAGATTTTGGTGGGGTAAACACAAGGCAAATCATGGGGCAGGAGAAATAAACTCACTTTCACGGTGTAAGGAGAACCATCGACGTGGTGGTCAGCGAACTTGAGGTTCACGATGTAGTAGCCAGGCTCCGTCGGCTTATAGCTGATGGCCAGAACCCCGTCTTTGCTGTCGGCGCACTGGATCTCAGCTTTGCTGGGACCTAGGGTTGATATATGATAGATTCTTAACTGAGACAACTGAACTCAACTGAGATAGATTACTCGGATTCAGTGTTCTGTAAACGATCACTGCGTTAAGCAACTTTCGCTACGGCTGGTCACGGATGGGTTACCACTTTGTGGCATTTACATTTGCGAGCGTTTCCGTACCAGCCAGTCAGTCGTTAAATCAGGTTGAAGGCCTTATGGGGGGGAGCTTGAAAAAATTCAACAGCAGGTAGCCACAACCTGCGTCTGTCTATTTGAACACGACAATGGGCTCACCACCTATTACGTGAGACCGGAATACAAATGGTGAGAAGTGGGCTTCTAAAAAATGCATCTGCCACCCCTTCGGGGATACGGCGTGATTAAGATTGATTCTCATGACTAGGCATTATGAAGACCTTCACTTGACAGCAAAGACTTGATGTAATCTGTCAAGCGGGAAAACTTGAATGAGAATGACTAATGTTAAGGCTACTGTTTACACTGTTGATTGATGGCACTTGGTGGAACTTGCTACACATCTTGAACTAAAACACTTGTACTGTCCCACTTATTTATTATTGTAACCTGACCGGCATTTTCAAAGGCTAGCACATATTTTAAAAAATACGTGCTAACCTTTGAAAATTCCGTAAGGTGATACTGGTCAGGTTAAAATAATAAATAAGTGGAACAGTACAAGTGTTTTTGTTCAAGATTTAAGATGTAATGTTGAGGAGGCTAACTGTTGCCTCCGGTTTCGCTTGTCTTATATTGATTTCCTTTCATATTTATTATGTTTTTTTTTATATGTTCCCTTTTTTTTCGTTTACTTAGCTTCTTGTTTTATTTTGTTTTTTTTTTCTTGTTTTAGATTTCCATGACAAGAAATAGTTAATAAAACCTTTGGTTACCTTCAATGGATAGTGAAAGACCACCGTAGCCAGCATTTCGAGTGTCCACGGAAAAGGTATTCTCGCTGTGAGTCTTGCCTTCCTTCAGGGCTGTACCAGAAACCTGAAAAAGGGCAGTATCAAAATGCAATATATGAGTTTGCCTGAGTTCTATATTTCTGCAGAATACTAAGTATAAATCATGACAACTTCTTCGAAAGGATTGCCCAAAGGTTTCTTCACTAGAAACGAGCGTCAGTACCCACGATGAAACAGGACTCATTAGTGTTCAGTACAATTCTTGTTAGATCCAAATATTGTGGGACATTTTTTTTACACAGCTAATATAGGCTTGTGTTATGGGATCTAGACGACTGATAAACATACTTATATATTTCTAAATACATACATATTTTACATAGGAAACTCCGAAACAAACATTTGTGGATCACGCAAATATTTTTTCCGAGTCGGGAATCGTACCCGGGACCTCAGTCGCGGTAGTCGCATACACTACTAAAAATGCTTGCTCACCTTAACTTTTTTAGAATCGCCAACTTCTTGAGCCAAGACTGTGATAGTGAATGGTGAGTTCTGGATGTGGACGCCCATCTTCTTCACAGACACGATGTGCTGGCCTGCCTCGCGAGGTGTGAAGCTGATGCCAATATTGCCTGATGGTAAGCGCTTCAGGAAGCAAGGTTCTTCAAGGCCCGATGGTGCCTGGAAACGTAGTTATTTTTTAGGATACAGAATTGACTATGAGATAATCTTCTTCTATATACATTAAAATGAATACTTACATAAATACATAAAATAGAATAAAAAATGTCTTTATTTTGCATATACCATTTCAACGGCGTTTAGTAAATATTATAAGATAATATGAAGGTACTAGTTGACGCCCTCGGTTCCGCAACCGTGGCGCAGTTTTTTCGTTCCCGTTTTCAACTTGTTCCCGGGATAAAAAGTAGCCTATATGTTATTCTGATGTGTAAGCTATATTACTGTAAAGTTTCATCGAAATCCATTTAGTAGATTTTGCTTGAAAGGGTAACATCCATACTTAGGTACAAACTTTCACGTTTATAATATTAGTAGGCTATTACTAACATGACCAGTGGCAAAAAAATTGTATCAAGCCTTTTCCTCGAAGGTGTAGATAGAGGTGTACTATAGTCCTACATATTATAATATGTTTATGGTCTCAATATGGCGTATTGCCGTGTTGAAAAGGACAGGCGCGGGTTGTGTCTATCTGCTGTCAAATCTTTCAAGCTGAACATAAGGCCACAACGGCTAAACCGGAGCTAAAGTACCTACTGCAAAATGTATATACGAGTAAGTATGTCTTTTTCTTCGAGGTACCTAAATAATCTTATGGAACCTGCTATGCAATTCACAAATCTGGGATCCAAATCCGCTACGGCGCAAATGTCATTGATATTCGAGTTCTATGAATATCGATGACATTTGCGCCGGAGCGGATTTGGATCCGAGATTTGTGAATTGCATAGCTGGATCAGGATTTCATAGTAAACCTATGGCCGAAAAATAATATAGTCGGACTTTAAAATCTTGATACTTACAAATATATCTATTCATATAAATAAAATTAAAGATTTTGTTTGTAATTCCAAATTAAAAGGAGAATTTTCATTAAATGCTAATTATATACGGTACTTACGTTAAAAGTTTTAACTTTTATCTCTGTCTGTACATTTTGTTCTGCCTAATCCCTCTGAAATGGCTAAACCGATTTTAACAAGACTTTCAGTGGCAGATAGTTAATGTTAAAAGGAGCATCTGAAGTTACATTTTATTCCAGTATTCCCACGGGAACGGGTACTAAGCGGGGTGTAAATCGCACCTGGATGGAAGCATTCAATGAGCGGAGATCGTTGTCGTTGACTTTCCCCGGTAGCGTGACCTCACTGCAGCTGCCTACCGAGATCTGGTTCCTCTTGCGACCTTCGCCTGTAACCTGCAAATAACATTTCAATATAAATAATGTACATCAATAGGTACCCTTTTTTAAGTTAAGCTCGGCAACAGTCAAAAGGCCACCTGCCTGATGAAAAGCTATGGCGACATCGAATTGAGAGCTACACTCGCAGTCCCCAAGACTATTTTTTTTATTCCTTTTGGGACAACTCACACAACGCCATCTGATTCCAAACCAAGCAGATCTAGTTCGGCTATTCCGAAATTCACACGTGAGTAAAACCGTAGTTTGTAATAATAAGCAGAGCTTATACTATGGTAACTAGATAACCGATTAACATACTTATATATTTGTAAATACATACATATTATAGATAAATAACACGTGATGGGCATTATGGTTTATTCTGTGTCTGAACACAGAATAAACCATAATGCCCATCACACAAAATTTTATCCTGGGTGGAAATCGAACCCACGACCTCTTGTGTAGCAGTCGGATACACTCCCACCGCGCCACAGAGGCAGTATTTTATTACCTAAAACAATTTTGTCGGACTCTTTTAAAATCATCCGGGTCCAAGTGAAGTCATCATCATCATCATCACTGCTGAGTATAGGCCCCAAAGTTCTTTAGTTCTGCCGGCCGTCAGTTTTATGAGCAATAGGGCTTGTCCCTGTGACTAGCGGCAATAACGCAGGCATTTCAAAGGTCAGACGGTAGTCGACCAAATAATGACGAAAATAATGAACCATACAGTAGATGCTCCTAACAGCAATAAAAACCCCAGTTTTCAAATCCAAGTAGGATTTAGAATCAACAGTGAATACACTAAGGTGAAGAGAAAGAAGAGATATTACCACTTAAGTCAGGCAATTAACATATCGAGTAAATGTAGTCCGAGCATGGCCAAGCTCTATAGAATTAATTTGCCTTACCTTGCTAAAAAGAAAATCAATAAATACCTTAGCTATGAATGGTGATCCCTTGATATGCTTGTCTCCAAACCTGACGGAGACTTTGTACTCTCCGGGTGCAGTGGGCAGGTATGACACGGAAACAGTGCCATCTTTGTTGTCGTGACAAGTGATCTGAAAAAAATTGCAAGGTTTTGTTTTTTAAAGTGATTTCAGAGTAACTCTAATTACTTACAAATACTTTTATTTTTCGTGTAAGGGGCCCATCAACATCTCCGGGCCCAAGCAACTAAAGCGTTATAGGATTGGGAGATCAGAAGGCAGTCGCTCCTGATGAAACATTTGACGATGATACTGTTTTGGTCCGCGATGTCCTCGATATGGTACTATTACACCAGCAATTAAGTCTACCACAGCCCTTTCTAGCACTTCCGTATTATTTCTAGGTCCACCTCAAAAACTATTACCAAAACCCACCTCAGCTTTGCTGGGACCTTCCACGGCCATCGACAGGCCTCCAGATCCAGCACCTTTGGTACTGATGGTGAAGAGACTGGGTTCTCCGCTGACACCACTGACTAAACCAGGCCCGTATGCCGTCACATACCCTGAAGGAATGGAGTCTACGTAGAACTTGTAGGGAGAGCCTGAAATATTTAAAATTCACTGATTAGTTTCTCAAAATCATTCTTAGACATTATGTTGTAGACTACTATTTTTTTAGACATATAAATTGTCTGTCACAGGCTAGGGTGACCATATTCAATCAGGTGGAGGCCGTAGATTGTTATGATTGAAGATTATTCGGAATGTTCAAAAACGGTGATGTTAAAAGTACTAGGATACCCAGACGTGCAAATATGAAACGATTAATAAATCTGCAGGAAGTGACAGAAGTATACATGGATCATGAAACCTAGCGATATGTCATCTCTGACTACCCGTTCAGGGATACAGCGTGAAAAAAGTTGGGTAATTTGTTATGTTTATCAGTTGTCTAGACCCCGTATAACAAGTTTATCTATATATTATCTTAATTTTAAACTAGACGGTGGTGTATGAAATTGTTCCAAAATATTAAAAATAAAGTAACTTTACATCATACCCTGTACGTGTTCACCATTGTACTTGACCAACAGCTCATGAACGCCCTCCTCCCTAGGGTCAAATTTGATGCTGACAGTGCCATCTCTGTTGTCCTCTATGACAGGAGTGTCGACTAAGCCACTTGGCATTTTGACTTCCGCTGTAATAAAAAATAGATTAGATCATTTTTTATAAGCCTTTTTATAAGCAGAAAAGCCTATGGTCCAAGTTATCGAAAGAAAACCGAAGCACCTTTAAGAAGAATAAACAACTTTTGTAATTGGTACATTATCATCATCATCCGAGCATCTGTCTCAGTTGCACCTCGCAAAACCCGTGGTTTGCTTTCCTACTTTTTCTCCTCCACTTCGCACGGTGGTCGTCGGCATCCCCTTTAGTGAGACCATTAGCACGCATGTCATCCTTTACGACGTCAAGTCAGCTTCTTGGGTATTCCCCTCTTACCAGGAGCCGGCAGGGCCTACATGGCCAGACTGTTTGTCACTAGATAGAGCTATTCACAAACACACTGAATATGATGTCGGACACGTGGTGACATACAAAACATTTTGGCAGTCAATATGTGAAGTAAATTTTCTTTAAAAATTCCCATACATTTTTTTACAGTCAAATACCTATTTGCATAAAAATTTTTGTGGTAAATTTGAGACATCAAGCTTAACAAGTGACTGTAAAACGCCAATTAACTTTATATAGCTATTTATTTTACCACATGATTTTTCTTTAAGGTCTCAGCAAAATGAGCATATTTTTTGAGGCGTTCAACTCTAAACTTAGTAGCGTGTGCAAATCAGGATTATTGACGCTAAGAACATTCAATTAATATAGATACATAAATTTGTACCATTTTCATCAGATACATTAACAAAATAAGAATCTATCATGTAAAAAATACGTTGCGCTGACGCATACATCGTTAAATGGCGGATATTAAATTGTATCGTAACATAAACATGGATTTTAAATCCAGACCTGGCAACATGGGACGTCACCTAATGGGTATGCGGCATATTAAATGTATAAATTTATAGTTTGTCGCTAAATGCGTGAAGGTCTTTAAATTTAAACTCCAACTATTTATTACTGATTAAATTCGTTTAAAGTATCAAGATTTCTTTGAGTGCGTACTGTGTAACTCACATCATTACGCATATCTCAGTTGAGTGGTATAGCAGTAGGAATGCGGTATGTACTTTATATAAAAATAATATTTTTACTTTTTTATTGAAAAAGTTATAATATATCTTTAGTTTCTTTTTCATCTTTGTATTTTCAATCGCTTTCAAACTTTACTTGGTTGTTCACTTGTTTGGCTGCTAGCAGCAGCTAGTGATTGGTTTTTCATTTTTGAAAGCAACTGACCAGCTCCGTAAAAATCCTGCCTGTCTAGCTGTCTTGTTTATTAATCAACAGGTGCACCGCTAACAGGATATTGACAGGGCTCCTTCCTTTAGTGAAGGATATTTTATCTACAACAAAACATCTTTCTTAGACTTTATAGAATTGTATTTTGTTAAATAATATTAAGAAAAATAATAAATTCTAACCTTTTCTAGTATCTATGTAAAATATTGTGACGAAATTCAAGGGGGTAAATGAGTATCCAAAAGCGGTCTCGTTGAAACTGATCTGATGAGCTTCACTGAACACTATCGGCACTTCTTCCTTATCTAGTTCTGACACTGAGAAGTACTTTAAGGTACTGTCGAGGTACAATGTTGAGATCTCCGACCAATTGACTTCTTTGTCGTTGAGTCCAACGAGTGAGTTCCAGAGACCGCTGACAAACGCCATTTATAAAGTGAATGTGAGTCGGTGCTTCTGACAAAATGGAAATTTTAAGTTCGTGTGTTGTGTTTAATGTCCTGTTAGTGGCATTTTGGTGCTTGCGTTCTATGTTTTTGAAGTTCGATTTGTTTTTGAGTGTTGGTACTCGGTGCGTATGGTTTTTTTTGTGCTTGAAGATCGAGGCTTTACGGTTATTTTACATTATAAATACAATATTCCTAGACTAATTGCTTGATTAAATGATATAACGTGCCTTTCGAAGTACGGAAATACTCATAAATAGGAACGCCATAAACGATCACCATATACCGGGATTGACTGGCGTAACGCAGTGATCGTTTACAGAACAATGACTCCACGAGTCCACGAGCTTTTCAAGAAAATATCATCTTATATTAAAAGGTCATATTAGGAGGTTTTTCAATAATATACCTTCGTAACAACTAATTTCTTTAGATATTAAAAGTGTCCAGCTAATTAATTTATTAAATAGCTAAATTTAGAGACCCTGGGCGCTGAATCTCAAAATACACATTAACATTACAATCTGCGACTATCTGAGTACCCATTGCCTGGAGATAAGATACAATGGACCTCTTAAAATAGACAAGAAGTAAGGAAAACCAGCAAATGAGCTTTTTAGATTACTTGGGTCTATGAGTCTATGTTGTGGAACTGTATCTTAGACAATGGAACATGATGTCTTGCCTTGCCTGCCTTATGCTCCACGCAAGAAGATCTAATGAAAGCTACTCGTAGCTGAGTTTTGGGCCGAGATAATTTGGTTGGCGACACGAAAAGAGACATTATTACGAGACACAGATTGTTGTGTCACGTTACACTATTAAATATATAAAATTAGTCTGTGGTACGTCTATAACAGCTGTTGCTGAAGGAAAAGATTAAAATATTTTTACAGACCATTAGACAATAATAATAGCAGTAGTACGCTGGTGACTCAGGTGGAACTCATTCCTGAAATCACGATAATGTAGGTGGGATTTGAATATTTTAGACGGAAATTCATGTTGACATAAAAATGTGGAATGTCAAAACAATTGCTATACGTAAAAAAATAATTGCTAATCCATAGTAATATTAATTAAATATTCTAAATTTTAAAGTGGTTTTTTTTTTGTCTCGAGCTGGACTCGAACCAGCGTCTTCTGGTTCAATTTACTAGACGCGTTTACCAACTGCACCATCGAGACCTACTCAAAACCGACACATTAATCCAATTCTTTACGTTTTAAGGCGATGTAAGACTGTACCAGAAGACGCTATTTTGAGTCCAGCTCAATACTGTAAACTGTTTCCACTTTAAAATTTAAATTTAGAAAAAGTTAGCAAACTAAATTGCTTTTCAAAATTGTTTCTAACTAAATATTCTGTTAGAAAATCTATTTATCAGTCCTTACTTCATCCCGGACGGGATAGCAGAGGCATATTTTACCCTCACATTTCACCGTGTAGTTTTCACCCCACGTAGTACTTAGGTGGAGAGCCCATTTTCGTGTTAAAATGGACAAAATTTAGAAAATCTGTCCATATTAATGAAAAGTAATCATCTAGCTTTCCATCAGCGTACAGCTCTTGCCGAGGCTGCGGATTACTTAACCTCTGATCACCACGGGGATTTAGTGAGTAGTCTGGTACCTTTCAAGGGCCAGATGCCTGATACATAATTCACTTTGCTTGCGAAAGTGCTGTGCTTGTCAAAGTGCGTGTAAGCCGGTGTTAACAAAAAAGGTGCTACGCTACGCTGTAGACCTTGCAAGAACCTTTTAAGGCAGATTTACGTAGCTAGAATAAATGAGCAAACTGGTAGGGGTCGATCTTGCCGTACGTATGTCAATCAAACCAACGACTTCTTGGAAAAAGGCCAGGTCAAGAGTAACCTTAACCGGCGGGTGTGTATGAAAACACTTTTGAAAGTAGGAGAAGCGAAAGTTGTACGCAGGATCGTAGTAAGTATGATGGATATTTAGTAAGTGGAAGTCTATAGTTTCTGCCTATCCCAATAACCTGGGAAACAGGTCACGCCTGTTATGCATGTATGTATGTTTTGACGCCTGCTTACAATTACTCGTAATTAGGTCGACTCCCGAGTCAAAATAATATTTGTTATTCCCAAATGTTTAGAAACAATTTTGAAAAGCAATTAGTATGCAGGTCACGGTGGTGAAGTTGGTAACGCGTCTGGTGCGTTGAACCAGAAGACGCTGGTTCGAGTCCAGCTCGTGAGTGAAAAATGTATCTACTTTAAAAACAAAAAAAACCCAAATGTTTGTTCCGGAGTTTAGGATAGTTTCTATGTATGTATTTACTGCCTCTACGACTGTCGCGCATGGGGTCCCGGGTTCGATTCCCGGAATGGAACGAATATTTGTGTCACCCACGAATGTTCGATTCGGAGTTTGGGTGTTTCCTATGTATAATATGTATGTATTTAGAAATATAATCAGTCCGAGACTACCAGGACTTTAATTGGTCGTACTAATTAGTGTCTAGCACATAAGACCTTTTAGCCTTTTTGTTACCACCTCACTAAAAAGGGCAACGGGTTCAAAATTTCTTCTAAATTTAACATCTAAAATAGACACATTTAATTAAATTTATTTGGCCCTTTAGACCCACCCCAGGTACGTGCTTCGGAAGGCACGTTAACCGTTGGTCCTGGTTGCCAATAAAATGGCAGTCGTTAAGCCAAAGTGGAAGGCCACATGGTCGACTTTTAAAAAATTTCAACAGCAGGTCGCCGCAGACTGCGCCTGTCCATTTCAACACGGCAATGGGCTCACCACCTGTTACGTGGGACTAAAATGCATACGGTGAAATGTGGGCGTTTAATATGCCTCTGCCTACCCCTTCTGGGATAAAGGCGTGACAATATGTATGTATGTTAGAAATATAAAAGTATGTTTATATATCAGTTGTCTAGATCCCATAGTACAAGTTTATAGCTTCTTTTCGGCTAGAAAAAAAAAGTGTGCCACAATTAAAAAAGGTGTCCCATAATAAGTAGAAATATAAGTGTGATTAACAGTTGTATAGGTAGCACAGTACAAGCATAAAAGCTTAGTTTGGGGTAGATGGCGTTGTGTGAAAAGTGGGCCACAGTATTTAATATTTATAATTTCTTGTAGTTAGTTATTTTAATGCAAAATAATTTATTTCCGGACACTCTTTGATGTAGTAAAAGCATTAGTCTGCGTCGCCTCATTTGCAAATGGCCTAATTTATCTTAATATTTGACATAAATACAAAATATTTTTTTAAAACCATATTATCGACTTGTCAAGCTAAAGATTAATATGTATCACGTGGTTCTCCCCATAGCATTTTACAATAAAAGTTAGAAATTTGTTTCGTAATTTTGATACTTTATATAACGACCCATTAAATTGTTGGCAATACCTGACGTGTTTTATTGTGTTTTAAATCAAAAATCACGGACGTTTTGCGTCATCATGACACGTTTATGACCTTTGGCCGCTGACATTTTCATCGTCGCTCGTTCAGTTGACCACCTAATTTTTTTTTTAATAAACTGTTCTATCTTCACGCTGTATCACTGACGGGGTAGACAGAGAGGACAGATCGCCAGGCTTCGCGATCCATGCATACTTCTTTCGCTTCTTCAAAATTCATCAATCGCTTCATACACGCACGTATGGGTATCCGAGTACTTTTTACATTTCCGTTTTTGAGCAATTTGCTCACGTGGTCTTTATATGTAAATCTCGGCCTACCCTGACTCCTTCTACCCACTACTGTCGCACAGTGTATATTCTTCGTCAATCGTTTCTCATTTATTCGTTGGACGTGTCCAAACCAACGTTTTTTTTTAATGGAACTGAAATTATTATTTAGGTTAATTAATGTGCGGAGTTTGGGCGCTAATATAGGCAAATATAACATGCAGTTAGCGTATCTATATTATTTTAATCTTACATGGTCATTACTATTCAAATTAATACTATTAATGGGATATTTACCATGTATCAATGAATTATTGAGTTTCCGATATTTGGGCACTGTTGCAAGCGCCATGATAACGGTTGTACTCATGTGTATATCGGAAACTCATTACTTCAATGATCCATAGTAAATATCCCGTTAATAGTATTAATTTGAGTACTGATATTATTTTCCAAAACTAGTATATATATAATTCACCATTGTTAATCACAAATACACTTGTGAATAACAATGGTGAATTCTTAGGGTCGTATTCCAGAACGTTTATTAACCCTCAAGAAACACTTGAGAGTAGATTTTATAAGGCAAAATCTAGTCTCAAGCGTTGATCGAGTATTGAGAAACGTTCTGGAATACGGACCTTAGACACAAGGAGTTCAAAAATATATAGAAGCGAAAGAAAGTAATAATGTACAGTGAACGGTGTTTAATGTGTTAGTTCCAGATCTCCATTGAGAGCTACAGTAAAGTGTCCACACATAATTTTTCCAACATTCTTCAAACAATCATAATAGTCAAATTATTGCTGAAGGACGTCACAAACAGGGCTTGACGTTTAGATGAGATAGTAAAAATGACTGCCTCTGTGGCGCGGTGGGAGTGTATGCGACTGCTACGCAAGAGTTCGATTTCCACCCAGGATAAAACTTTGTGTGATGAGCACGATGGTTTAGTCTGTGTCTGGGAGTTATTTATCTATAATATCTATGTTTTTATAAATATATATGATGTTTATCAGTTATTTGGTTACCATAGTTCTAGCTCTGCTTAGGTTGGAATCTGATGGCGTTGTGTGAGTTGTCCCAACGATATTTATTTTAATTTTTTAATTTATCAACAGTCTTATTTGTCCACTCAGATGTACAGATCAAACTCCATCTGTATAAACTAAAAGAACTATAATTTTAGTAAATGAAAAACACGCGTTAGTTAAACACCGTTGACCAGTTTATCTGCATTACGACCAATAATTATGTCTTTAACGTTTTAATATTTTCTTGATAAACATTAGGTTATAATTAGGCAAGTTTCCAATAAATTCGATTCATAAACATTGGCCTGTCAGTAAAAAAATGTTGTTGATCAATGGCCGAATGTATTTAAATTGAAAGAATATATGGCACATGTTGTTTAACTGAACTGCTGAGAGAATTTAACTTCACTCGACGACAGTAGAGAATTTAACTTTACTCGGCTACAGTTACTAGAACTTAATTCTAATAATATTATAAATGCGAAAGTTTCTATGGATGTATGTTACTCTTTCACGGAATAACTACTGAATAGATTTTAATGAAACTTTACAATAATATAGCTTATACATCAGAATAACATATTGGCTACTTTTTATCCCGAGAACAAGTTCCTATGGGAAACGGAAACGGGAAAACTTCTCTACGAGGGCGAAGCCGCGGGCGTCAACTAGTAGTCTATATAGTTAGTATGTTCCAACTTAGTGCCTAAACTATTCCATCAATATTGACAACTGTTCATATCGCTTTGACACTTAATTAAAAAAAAAAAACCGTGTATGAAAAATTATACCTACTCCACGCATACTGAAAATCGTTCAAGATCATGGTCCTGCTGTAAGAGGCATCACAAATCACAACCTGTCTTCCTACAAACTTTACGCCACCACTACAAACCAAGGTGGTGAACGAATAAGACCAATTCTGGAATGGTACTCAGCAAACGTATGGTAAACAGATGAAATGACTAAGTACCTAGAAAAAGTCTCTGGTTGGTAGAGATTGTAAGCATTGAAATCTCCTAACTTTCACAATCCATTGCTGAGTATAAGCTTCTTCCATTTTCATGCCATAAAACATGATTCTCCGCGTTCCACCTTCTCTCCTACACTGTAGTTTCCACCATGTGGGTCGCATGACTGTGATGAGAGGATTTAAATGCTTAAAATACTCTACCAACCAGAGACCTTCAACCTCTGGTGTTACGAATATCTAGAGATTACACTAACCACTCATAAAAAATACAAGTCTTACTAAACAAAATCATACCAAAGTAGGTCAAGGTCATCCCAAAACCATTCCGAAACTATCATGAATATAGTAACTAACTATCTATCTTCACGCTGTATCCCTGACGGGGTAGTCAGAGAGGACAGATCGCCAGGCTTCGCGATCCATACATACTTCTTTCGCTAATTCGAGATTCATCAATCGCTTCATACATGCACGTCGGGGTATCCGAGTACTTTTGACCTTTCCGTTTTTGAGCAATCTGCTCACGTGGTCTTCATTTGTAAGTCTCGGCCTACCCTGATTAGTTCTACCCTCTACTTTTGAACAATATATATTCTTCGTCAATCGTTTCTCTCTCATTCGTTGGACGTGTCCAAACCAACGGAGCACGCCCTTTTCCAGCTTAACGCTGACACTTTCATTCAAACCTGCCATATTGCGTATCACTTCGTTACGTATTCGGTCGGCCAAGGTAACGCCGCACAATTTTCGAAGTGTTCGCATCTCCACAGCATTCAATTTACTTTCATGCATCTGCTGACATACCCAGGTTTCGCTACCGTATAGCAAAGTTGGCACTAGCACTGCGTTATGAATCGCCATGCATGCTTCTTTTACGATGCTTTGTCGCTTTACTAACTGGGACAAAGCACCGTTAACTTTGTTTCCAGCAGCTACTCGCCGTTCTACATCCGAATCACATCTTCCATCCGCGCTAAACATACTTCCTAAATACACGTTTCATTCACTTGCTCTAGACGTTCCTGGTTTACCCTAATCTCGCATTTAGTTCTTAAGTCACCTCTTTCAAATACTAGAACCTTAGTTTTACTTGCATTAAAGCGAAGACCCTTACTTTCACACTCCTCTTTCATATTAGTGACTAATGCCTGAAGGTCGGCTTCTGATGAGGCCATGAGCACTACATCATCAGCGTACAGCAGACAGTTTACTGTAAAGTCACCCAAATTCACACCCATATTGAAATCTTTCAACTTCTGCAGGCAACTGTCCAGATACACTATGAACAGCCAGGCGGACATGACACATCCCTGTTAGACGCTTGAACAGACATCAAAAAGAGGTGACACATCCCCCCCTACTCGCACGCAAGCCTTACAGTCCCTATAAAGCGACTGTATTGCCCGCAGTAGCGAGCCGTCCACACCATATCCTGGCAGCAAGTCCCACAGTGTTTCTCTCACCACGTTATCAAATGCTTTCTCTAGATCCACAAAACACTTGATCCATGCAACCTCTTCCACGTCGGAATCCGCATTGAGCCTCCCATAAATACCTTTCAGACTTTTCTTGTATTCGTGCCGTTATAACCTTTGCATACACCTTACTAGCTTAGCTGACCAAGCTGATCGCCCTGTAGCTGGAGCAGTTTAGGCGCGAGCCTTTCCCATTGTAAATAGGTACTACAACTGCTACTCGCCAGTCATCCGGGACCTCACCCGTCCGCCAGCACAAGTTGCATAACAGACATAGTGTGTCCCAGACACGCGACCCACCGTACTTGATCATCTCAGCAGTAACTCTGTCTTTTCCCGCAGCCTTACCACATTCCATACTTTTTATCGCTTGTTCTATTTCTTTCATACTAATGACTTCAATGACATCGGGATCCGGAGCATCGAAGTGAGCTCCACTTCCCGATGTAGCATCTCTGTCTTTTCTTGCATACTTCTTTCCATAATATTCACTCCATCTCTGCAGGACGTCAGTTTGGTCTGTTAGGACGTCATTGTTAACACTAAGCACTTTATTCATACTGCAGATTGCCGAACAACTCCGGGTCTTGCCTACCTCTTTCCAGAAGAGCTTGGCATTATCCCGGAAATTGGACGACAACCTTTCATCCGCTTTCATTCTGCACCTTTCACGAGCTTCTTCTATCAGTGCCTTCATGTTAACTTTCTGCAGCTTGTATCTCTCTTTCATATTAAAATCATTTCGCGAGGCTAAGTAGTCTAGCCATGCTTTCTTCTTCATTCGAACTGCTTCTTTCACCTTCTTATTCCACCATGCGTCACGCTTATTACTACTGCCTCTTTTCGTTTCTCCACACACTTCCACAGCGGCATTTATCATACTATCCCTAAGGTTCTGCCATACACTTTCCACATTTTCACCGCTTACATTGACGTCGCCAAGCTTTTCGGCTACCCTTTCATTATATTTGTCGCTAATGGATGCATCCTGCAGCTTCCAGCTTTTGATGCTATAAGTCAGCTCAAGCTCAGGACCCTCGGTACGATGACGCCAACCCGCGAACAGACCCCTAATCCTAGTTATGACTAGGTAATGGTCTGATCCCAGCTCAGCGCCTCGATAAACCCTTGTGTCCATACCTGTTTACGGAGCCGACTATCCATTAGGAATAGATCTATCATGCTTCTCTTTGACTTACATCTCCTCGTATACATATGAATTTGTTTGTGGTTGAACATTGTGTTCGCCACAAACAAATCCTTTTTCTTACAAAATGCCAGTATTAGCTTGCCAGCGTCGTTCACCCTTTTATCCCCATACTTCCCGAGTACCGACTCAAAACCATCGCGAGCGGTACCCACCCATCCATTCAAGTCTCCACATACGATAAGTCTTCATTTCCTTCTATCACATTTAGAGTTTCTCTCATACTCTCCCAGAAATCCTCTAGCTCACTCGCGATCGACGAAGATACTGGCGCGTAGGCAGCTACCAGGAAAATCTTCGTCAAACCAAGTTTTACACGGATCCAGAGGATTCTAGGACCTACCAGTTTGTACTCATACAAACCGGAGGCCAATCGCGAGGACAGCAAAATTCCAACCCCCCGACTGCCATGCTCGCTCTCTGGTACTCCAGACCAAAGCGCGAGCATCCCACCCGGGAGCTCCAAGACAACACTGCCCTTGCGCTTGGTCTCTGGCAAGCACACTGCATCTAACTTACTCTCATTCATAACATCCATCAACTCATTCATCTTATCTGCCATTCCTCCCCTAACATTCCACGCAGCTACCCTGCACTCCATCCTCTACTTCCCGCCGTGTCGGGCCGCGCGTGTAGGGTGGCGGTCCCCTACGCCGCTCTGGCTCACACTTTTCGCACCAGCGGGGACGAACTGGTGCGCGTCGCCTCGGGGGCACGCCCTAGCAGTATTCGCCCTGGTGGCACTCGTGTTGGAGTAGAATTGCAGCCGTAGCTGGCAGGGATGGCGACGTGCACGCTTCAACTCTTCATCCTCATGAATATAGTAATAGGTGTAAAAGATCTATAGGTATCTCCTGGGCCCAAGTTAACTAGCTAGAAATACACGCTGTATCACTGACGGGGTAGTCAGAGAGGACAGATCGCCAGGCTTCGCGATCGATGCATACTTCTTACGCTTCCTGTAGATTCATTAATCGCTTCATACATGCACGTCTGGTTATTCAAGTACTTTTGACTTTTACGTTCTTGAGCAATCTGCTCACGTGGTCTTCATATTTAAGTCTCGGCCTACGCTGACTTCTTCTACCCTCTACTTTACCCTCTTCTTCAATCGTTTCTCATTCATTCGTTCAATACACCTACTGACGACAAATGAGGCAACGACCTAGGCACCCATACGACTTAAAGTAAGTAAGTAAAATCTCTTTATTGTACTCCAGGAAACACAATATGGACTATTAGACTTCATGGTAAACAATTGGCGGCCTTATCGCACAAGGCAATCTCTTACAGGCGACCTTTGGACGAGGACTACAGGGTGGAAAGTATTGTAGGGAGTCAGGGTTATGCTCCAAGGATGCTAAAAGTCAAACCGTAGCTACTCCTAGTAGCAATAAAGGTGGACCACAGACTTCAAATACTGGTAGGTTTTAAAAGCAAGCTTAGATGAAGAAGATTAATAGAATATAATTTATAATAATTTATTGGCGATTAGAAAAGAGTGACCATGAACTTTTTTTTAATGTTTTTAACTTTCGCGATTTTCACTCATATTTATCATATTTCGAAGTATCGTCGAAGGCAACCCGTGACCACGGCTGGTGTAATCCGCTCGAAACGTCGGGAAGTATAAAGTAGGCTTTGTACCTAAAAATATACGTCGTGAATAGGACCCGAAATATCATAAATGTCAGATTTCTCGGCAGATTTCTTACTCACAGGCTCTGCCTGTTGCTTTGCGAATCTGGCAGTAAATGTAGAATCATTTAATGACGCTTATAAATATTATTATGTGATCTAAATGAATATCATTAATTCATTCCTATATCCCCAAAGAGGTGGCAGAGGCATTTTATACGCCCACATTTTACCATAAGAATTTTTGTCACATAAAACAGCTTATGTGAGTCTGTTACCGTGTTGAAATGGACAGATGCAAGTTGAGGCGAGCCTGGGGCCGAGTCTACTATTGACTACTATTTAACGTAGAATAGAACCCAGAGATTCTCGTTCTATTCTACGGCTTGTTGTCTTAGCTGTCAAAATGTTAGTAGACTATCAAAAATGCAAATGACAAGCGGCCACTGGCGCGGTAAGTGTTAGTAGTATTCTATCGGCCGACCGATAGAAGTCTATTGGAGTACGATTGTAATAGTAGACTACGAAAAACTGTCAAAATTGTACCGGTGGCTTTCTGTTAAGCGACGATTTCGACACGATTGAAATAGCAGACTCGTCCCCCTGTTTAAATTTTATAGCCGCCCTCAAGACTTCATACGACTGCCATGTTACTGGCAACCGGGAAAACCGGCTTAACGTTCCGGCTTAGCGTTCGAATCACTTGTAGGTCGTAAACCACAAAGCGGTTACCCATCCGACTTCCGACTTCTAGCGTAGCTTCTAACATTGAGTTATCAGGGTTACGAGCGTAACCAAATTAATAAAGATTATTTTGTTTTGTTTTTAAGAAGGTAGTACACCCAAGATCACTAAAAGATTTGTTAGGAATGTTATTGATCTGCCTAAAGTATGAATCATGTATTTTTATATGCAGTGCTTCATTAAAATAACCACTTAGTTACAAGTGCTGAAAGATATAAATCTTATTGAATATATTTGTATTGACTGTCGTTTCATTTCGTAGATCTTTTACCGAACACCTCTTCAGTGTTCGGTAAAAGATCACTGAGGTGCTGTGGTGTGGTGGCTGTAACATTTTCATTTCCAGAGAAAGACCGTGACGAAGGCAGAAAGGACCGTGTGTTTAGGTGGAAATTTGACTATGCTTACGTCTAGAATTGAACCACAATAGGCTAATTTGATCGATTGCTACTAAATCTAAATTACTCGTAACAATAAATGTATGATCTACAACCCTGAGTTCTTCATGCGGTGCGTGAAGAGTTACACCATTGGGCTGCCACCTTGAGGGGCACTCAAATAGTTTTGTGGAGTGTTAGAGGGCTCTCAATTCGCATGGCTTTCCATCAGGCCAGTTAAGTATATAAAAAAATGCATACGAATAAAAATGACAGGAATGCACACGGTGTAATGTGGGCGTATCATTTGCCTCTATTTGCCTCTACAATCCCTTTGGGGATTAGTCGTAATTGATAAAAAATAATGATACACAATAATTACAAAAACCATTGTATCCACCATTGCGATACATAGACAAAAACATATACTTTTCACAAGCTGAAACTGGACAAAATATATCATAATTATATTAGTTTACTCGTTAAATGAACAATGTGGACGTCCACGCTAATATAATGTATGTTAAATATGTTTTATGTCTACAACCACTCAGATTTTTAACTGCTAAAACTTTTACAATGTATTGTCAGTCATAAACACAGTATATGTATAAACGAACATAAAATTAAAAATGTTAGGTATATGCGGCTAATTTGTGGTATTCTATATTTGTAGCCAGGAGTTTACAGATTTGTTACCCGACGAGTCTTGCGTAAGATGGATAAGTGGGGGCCATGTTTTAGACGGTTCAACTCCCGTCAAGCCTCTGCAGCAACAGATCCCATTATTCGTCCGCATAGGCCATGGTTTAGGTCAAGCGCACGAATCAGGTTAAATACCTGAGTTCAGTGACATCGATTGCGATGTCAAGTCACGCATTGCTGCCGCGCGGGCCAAGTGTGGTGGGAGATGACTGATGTCATTTGTAATCCGAAAAACCCGATCCAGTTGAAGAGACAGATCTATAAAACTATCAATGAACTCCCGTCAAGCCACCGTCTCGGGTCTGCTTCGTATATGGACGACCAGCAGTCTACCTGCTGTTTTCGGGTCCCCGGTCGTGGAGGCTGATAGGCTTGGGCGAAAACCAGTCTCGAGTGGGAGAATCCTTTTGCCACTTGTTTGGCAAGAATTACCAGTTCGCCGAAAGACAGCGGCTTTGCACTTTCTGAACTTTACGAAAATGGTACATGAACGTTCTCTAGTTGGTCTACGTTCAGACTCGAGGTCCTGGAGCTGCCGCGCCCACACTAAGCACTCCTCAAATGTGGGGAGCACTGTGCTCCGCTGCACTAGCCTTATCAATCACGCCTTATCCCCGAAGGAGTGATAGAGGCATATTATATTCATCGTGTGCATTCCTATCTCACGTAATAGGTAATATTAAAACTAAGTGACTTTTTATCATGTGTAAATCCCCGCGGATGTTACTAAAACAATGCGGTCCCTACATGTCCAGTGCCCGGAGACCCGGGTAACTCCTTGGAAAGATGTCTCGGTGCTCCCGACCGCGTCCGGTGTTGACTAATGGAAACATTTAATGAAAATATTTGTGTAAACACATTTATTACACTCTATTTTCATTATTAATGGCGACCACACTAATCTTACGTCTAAATCTTAACAGATTATACCCACTTCGAATTAGATTTCATTAGATATTCACAGTAAATAAAGCCAGAGCAGAGCATTCATTAAACTAATATCATCATTAACTTTATGATACATTCATAATTAAACGTCATTTTCGGATACACCCACGGACCAAAGAATCAATGTCATTCGAGCACTTCTAGAGACGCCTTACTCTATATTTCATACAAAAATATTATAAAGTTGAAGAGTTTGTTTGTTTGTTTGGTTGAACGCACTAATATCAGGAACTATTGGTCGGATTTGAAAAATTATTTTTGTGTTAGATAGCCCATTTATCGACTATAGGCTATATATCTTTACGCTAGTACACTGGGGAGCAGATCAGTAGTCATAAATGTCGACAAATCAGGCAAATTTATATGCATCATGGTAGAATTTATAAGCGACGGGATTAAATAGGTGCGACGGGAGGTCGAAGTATGTCACGAGCGAAGTCGGGTGGAGAATAGGTGGAGCTCTATTAAAGTAGCGTGATGATATACATATATAGCCTATAGCCTTCCTCGATAAATGTGCCATCTAATACAAAAAAAAAATCAATTCCGACCAGTAGTAACTGAGATTAGCGCGTTTAACCAAACAAACTCTTCAGCTTTATAATATTAGTATAGATTTCACTAATTACTATAGACAAATGGTAGGCAACTGTAAATACACCGCGTATGCAATTTTCGCCTACAGCTACACGTAAACTTGGCATGCAGTATTATCATTCATTACTTTCGCCTCGCCGAGAAGGAGCATATTTTTTTCTTTTTGAAGTGAATCTTCTTTATCGACGTTTAGAGAAATATTATAGCTGTTAAAAAAATCGTTACATTTTCGGTTACGCGCCATGTTGTTTAGAAGTGAAACTTCTTTATCGACGTTTGAGAGAAATTTAATCGCTGTAAAATAATGTCGTAAGGAAGTATCACTTCTTACTGTGTACTCTGGTACAAACACACAATTTTTTTGTTATAGTCCTATGCCGGTGCCGATTCCGACTATTTCTTGCTCTGTGAAAATGTCAAATATTCAAAATGTCATATTGAAGAACTTATGTTCGCTCGACACACTATAAAATAAATAAATAAATATTGTCGGGACAATTCACACAACGCCATCTGATTTCAAACTAAGCAGAGCTTGTACTATGGTAACCAGATAACTGATAAACATACTTATATATTTCTAAATACATACATATCATAGATAAATAACACCCAGACTCAGAATAAACCATCGTGCTCTTCACACAAAGTTTTATCCTGGGTGGGAATCGAACCCACGGCCTCTTACGTAGCAGTCGGATACACTCCCACTGCACCACAGAGGCAGTCATAAAATGTTTGCAGAAATCAAAAACATAAAGCACTGCGAAATCGGGCAAAGAAAAACCCTATCAAATTGCGACTATTTGTCATAAATAATATTAGCGTTACATTGTAATTATAATTATATATTTCAAAACAAGTTCGTTTTCGAGGCCATATTGCTCGTAATGAATACAAGATATATATTTTTATCGCGTCAACCTGGGTGATCACATATTAGTTGATTTATGTCTTCCTAAGTTCTGTTGCTGATCAAACTGACCGACTGCCATGTTCAGGGATTAAAAAGCAATATTTTTCACTGTCGTATTTAATAACTCTTACTTAGAAGATCACTGAGTCACGCAACTTTCACTATGGCTGGTACTCGGATGGGTGACCACTTTGTGGAATTTACATTTGCGGACCGTGTGGTGACCCATCCGAGGACCAGCCATAGTGAAAGTTGCGTGACTCAGTGATCGTTTACAGAACACTGAGTCTGCGGGACCACGAGCGCTTCCATTTATAACATACTAGTTGACGCCCGCGGCTTCACCCGCGTAGAGAAGTTTTACCGTTCCCGTTTCCCATAGGATTTTGTTCTTGGGATAAAAAGTAGCCTATGTCCGTCTCCTGGCTCTTAGCTATCTCCCCACCAATTTTCAGCCAAATCGGTATAGCCGTTGTTGAGTTATAAATAGTGTATCTAACACGACTTTCTTCTATATATATATATATAGATAATACGAAACTAGACGGCAGAAGGAATCAAGATAGACCGAAACTTTCAAACGAAGACCATGTAAGTCGATTGTTCCAAAATGGAAAGGACAAAAGGTACTACTCGGATACTTAAACGTAACATCATGTATGTACGCTTCTTGCAGATTCATAAATGAAACGATTTATGAATCTGCAAGAAGCGAAAGAAGTATGCATGCATCGCGAAGTCAGCTGACTTATACACTTCGACCACCCCGTCAGAAATAGCGTGAAATAGCATTTTAAGGGTTAGTAGATCAAAGATTACCCCTATACATACATATCTACATACATATTGTCACGCCTTTATTCCCGAAGGGGTAGGCAGAGGTATACTATACGCCCACATTTCAGTGTATGCATTTTGTCCTACGTGACAGGTGGTGAGTTCATTGCCGTGTTGAAATGGAGAGGCGCAGGCTGTGGCGACCGGCTGTGAATGTTTTTAAGCCGCCCATACAGCCTTCAACCAGGCTTAACGACTGCCATTTACCATTTTAGATTACTCTCAAATTCACAAAATCACAAACTAAGAAACTTTAGAAGCGCTCGTGGCCCCGCGGTCTCAGTCTTCGGTAAAACGATCACTGAGGTACGCAACTTTCACTATGGCTGGTCGTCGGATGGGTGACCACTTTGTGGCATTTACATTTGCGAGCGTTTCCGTGCTTCGGAAGGCACGTGAAGCTGTTGGTCCCGGTTGCCAGTAAAATGGCAGTCGTTAAGCCTGGTTGAATGCCTTATGGGCGGCATGAAAAATTTCAACAGCAGGTAGCCACAACCTGCGTCTGTCTATTTCAACACGGCAATGGGCTCACCACCTATTACGTGGGACAGGAATCCACACGGTGAAAAGTGGGCATATAATATGCCTCTGCCACCCGTTCGGGGATAAGGCGTGATGGATATTTATTTATTTTATTTTTAAGAAACTTTAGCTTTTTATAATATTCATGGTTTGAGCCAAAATAATATCACACGAGATATTAGTGTAAGTATCTATGATGGTGGACACATTAGTCTTGTCTTCAAACCTTATTAACCAACTAGTCGTAAAATACAGTACTAATTACAGCTTATACACGATGTGTAAAGACCTTTTTTTGTTAGAGTTGCAGATTTTTGTGAGAACTCAAGCTAACCCTATCCCAATTCTAACGTTATTATGTATCACCCAAATTCACAACAAATAAATAAATAAAAAAAAAGTAAAAAATAGTGTAAAGTACTCGGATACCCAGAAGTGCATATATGAAGCGATTAATGAATCTGCAGGAAGCGAAAGAAAGCATGGATCGCGAAGACTAGCGATCTGGCCTCTCTGACTACCCCGTCACAGATACAGCGTGAAGATAGTAAGTATATTTTATTTTAAATAAATAAAATATAGTCTATGTGTTATGTTGATGTGTAAGCTTTATTAGCATCCATTCAGTAGTTATTGCGTCAAAACATACATTCATACATTCTTACAAACTTTCACGTTTATAGATAATAATTACAATTAGGTTAGAATAGAAACGTAGTTTGTACATACATACATACATACATATTGTCACACCTTTATCCCGAAGGGGTAGGCAGAGGCATACGCTACATTTCACCGTATGCATTATTGTCCCACGTAATTCCCGTTTTGACAGGCGCAGGCTGTGGCGACTTGCTGTTGAAATTTTTCAAGCAGCCCATAAGGCCTTCAGCCAGGCTTAACGACTGCCATTTTACTGGCAACGCTCGCAAATGTAAATTGCACGAAGTGGTCATCACCCATCCAAGGACTAACTCTAGCGAAAGTTGCTTAACGAGGTGATCGTTTACAGAACACTGAATCAACAGGGCCACGAGCGCTTCAAGTAGTTTGTGGTGACACCAATTACTATTTGAATCCAGGTTTTGGAACGTATAATGAGCGGTCTTATAGATAAGTGTAATTTCGGAATATTTGCATATTGCGTTAATGAATGAATAATCATAAAACTATTCTGACAGCATTTTGAGGATTATTTTATTTAGAATAACAATCACAGAAATTGTATGCATATTCAAGAAATAACGTGCATTTTGGAATTACTGCTAATTTCAATAATAAATATTTGATAAATATTCATTACTCAAAAGTATCACCTGTACGTTATCACATCTGCCGTATAATATTTTGCGTAAGCGCATTCGCCCTGGGCGATATTAATTCTGGAAACTGGAGCAAATTTCTAACACACACACACAAACATACTGGAATCAGTGCGTTTATGTAATATGGCACATAACTATTTACATATTCTTTTAAAAAAATAAAAGTAAATGTGCGACATATTTAAACAACGCCATATGAAATTACTCTTCTATAAGGTATATATTATAGTAGTATTAAGTTATATATTATGTATCTACTAATATATTTATTATTATACTAATATAGTTCTAAATCTATACTGATATTTTAATAGTGAAGAGTATGTTTTTTTGGTTAAACACGCTAATCTCGGATGCATTTGAAAAAAATATTATTGTGTTAGATAGCCCATTTATCGAGGAAGGCTACAGACTGTATATCATTACGCTACTACCCTGGAGAGCGGAGCAGTAATCATAAATATCGGCAAATCGGGCTAATTTTTAAGCATATTTGTAAAATTTATAGGCGACTGAATTAAATAGGTGCAACGGGAGTTTGAAGTATGTCCCGGGGGAAGCTGTTGGGGTCACCTTGTGTAATATAATTAGTCTTTTGGTAGTATTATTAATTATTCTGTGGTTTTGGGCTATTTGAGATGACTCCAGCGTTAAGTGTTTCGGGCTAATTATTGTTAAGTTATTCGTACTGGTAAACTTAGGACGTGGTATTCTGTGTTACACTTTTGGAAGCTAGGCATTTTATTTAACCGATTGTTGGGAACAAACAACTTTGGGTGTAAGGGGCCTATCGACAGCTTTGGGCTCAAGCCAACGTCACCTACACGTGATACACCTGCTGATCGACGGACGAAACTGCAGAAAAGAGAGAAACTTCTCTCAAAATGAGTGCCAGGTGGCACAAAAATAAAATTTATTCATTTTTTGGACTGGGGTGAGCCCTCAGCGACCCGGGTGAGCCCTCAGTATTGCCCCAGGGCCCTCCTGGCCATAGGCAGATGGAAGGGCACCATGTGGTTTCAGCCGGTAGAGATCAGGCATAGCACCCACACATAAAAAAAAGAATGTGTGCTTAAGAAAGACCGCACGGCAGAAGTGAAAACACAACGACACAACAGCGAAAAGCAGCTGACTGTATCTTTCTCGCTCGGGTACACTCGGTGTTCCCGAGTTCACCCGATCGAGCCTTTCACCTCAGAGCGTGACAGATCAGCCTAACTTACTACCTACGGAAAAATCTGTGTGTAGTGCGCCTAAAGAAGGTTTTACTTCAAAAAGCATTTTTTCATATCGGTTAAAAACCCTAACAATGTTGCAATGACGATTATAACATAGAACTGACAACTGGGCAATAATAGTCAGGGCCATAGATCGCCCACATGTCAGCAGCCAGCCAAGAATCTGACTTCAAAACAGTACATCTGCTTATTATGACGAATAGTATATTAATTCACGTGGAACAAGATGGCGACGACCATCAATCTGTGGATATGACATTGAATGTAGTTCTAAACATGGACTGGAAAATCTGGAATATAATAAAAAGTAACTATATTAATTAGTTACGAGCGTTTCCGTGCTTCGGAAGGCAAGTTAAGCCGTTGGTCCCGGTCGCTAGTAACTTGGTAGTCGTTAAGTCAAGTTGAAGGCAATATGGGCAGCTTGAAAAATTTCATAACGCAGTGCTAGTTGCCAACGTTGTTTTTCGGCAGCGAAACCTGGGTTTGTCAGAAGATGAATAAAAATAAGTTGAATGCTGTAAAGATGCTATCAGTTCGGAAATTGTGCGGCGTAACTTAGGCCGACCGAATACGCAACGAAGTGATACGCAATATGGCAAGATTGAATGACAGTGTCAGCGTTAAGGTGAAAATGGGCGTGCTCCGTTGGTATGAACACGTTCAACGAATGAGTGAGGAACGATTGACGAAGAATATATATTGTGTGAACGTAGAGGGTAGAAGGAGTCAGGGTTTGCCGAGACTTACATATGAAGAACTACGTGAGCAGTTTGTTTAAAAACGGAAAAGTCAAAAGTACTCGAATACCCAGACGTGCTTGTATGAAGCGACTATTAAATCTGCAGGAAGCAAATGAAGTATGGATCGGGAAGCCTGGAGATCTGCCCTGTCATAACGAAGAATATATATTGTGTGAAAGTAGAGGGTAGAAGGAGTCAGGGTTTGCCGAGACTTACATATGAAGAACTACGTGAGCAGTTTGTTTAAAAACGGAAAAGTCAAAAGTACTCGAATACCCAGACGTGCTTGTATGAAGCGACTATTAAATCTGCAGGAAGCAAATGAAGTATGGATCGTGAAGCCTGGAGATCTGCCCTGTCATGAGCTCACCACATGTTCGTGGAACAAAAATGCTTTTGATGAAATGTAGGCGTATATTAACCATGCTTCTACCACCGTTTCGACATAAAGGCGTGCTTGATAAATAATAATAATAATAAATTTCTTCACAATCTTGGCATTATTTGACTATTGCATAACACCTTTGTTTTTTTTTTAATTCAATTTATATTGTTCTTCTAATGTTATCATTAATATCCGTAATTACTGTTGGTCGACATTCTGTGGCATGAAATGGCTTACGTGACAATTTAGTGTCAATTATTTCAACGATAAACAAACAGCTAGATTCCCTGACTCACACCTTCACGAGAGAATATTTCAGGGGGCCGAGTCTACTATTGACAAGCCGTAGAATAGAACTAGAATCGCTGTTTTTAGCTGTCAAAATGTTAGTAGACTATCAAAAATGCAACTGACTAGCGGCCAGTGGCGCGGTACGTGTTAGTAGAATTCTATCGGCGGACCGATAGAAGTCTATTGGAGTACGATTGTAATAGTAGACTACGAAAAACTGTCAAAATTGTACCGGTGGCTTTCTATTGAGCGACAATTACGATTCTATTCTGGCGCTATTGAAATAGTAGATTTGGCCCCCAGATGCGTTAGTAAACAGATGTTTTAAATGTTTATTGCGTGGTTACTAAATCCTTTAAACCAAATAGTATTTTTGTATTAATATTTTTCTTCTACGCCTATAATATTCAAATTCAAAGTGCTGGTAGTCTACGTCTTAGTAGTGTTTAGTTTACTGAAGTGTTACTGAAGCTTCGGTGGGATATTTCTACATGGGACTACATATTATAATCACTGTGCAAGGTGTTCTACACTATTGCACGTTGATAAACCTCTTACATCTTAAAAATCGTCACTTTTACACATTGAACACGAAATTCTATACCTATACTAGTGGCCCCGCGGTCTCAGTGTTCTGTAAACGATCACTGAGTTACGCAACTTTCACTATGGCTGGTCCTCGGATGGGTGACCACTTTGTGGCATTTACATTTGCGAGCGTTTCCGTGCTTCGGAAGGCACGTTAAGCTGTTGGTCCCGGTTGCCAGTAAAATGGCAGTCGTTAAGCCTGGTTGAATGCCTTATGGGCGGCATGAAAATATTCAACAGCAGGTAGCCACAACCTGCGTCTGTCTATTTCAACACGGCAATGGGCTCACCACCTATTACGTGGGACAGGAATCCATACGGTGAAAAGTGGGCATATAATATGCCTCTGCCACCCCTTCGGGGATAAGGCGTGATGGATATATTTATTTTTATATTTATTTATAAGAATAACCACAAAAAACTGGATTGAATAAGACTTATCATTTTTTTTTCTAAAATCGGGTCCATAGAACCAATATTTGAAATTTTTATCATCAGCGTGACTAGATACTCGTAGTTTAGTGGTGTAAAGCGATAGGGAAAGGAGGCAGCTTTGAATCCTAGACAAGTGTGACATTATTCCAAATTGAATTATTGGTTTACATACATACATATTTCGCTAGTCTCTCTAGTCTCCCATCAGGGTGGGCAGAGACTATGGCTTTCCACTTGCTACAATCCTTACATACACCTACTGTATTATAAATATTTTCACGATGTTGACCTTTTTAATGACTCTCTGAACAAGGTTAGGAAGATATCTGGATGCAAGCTTGCCCCAAGGTGAATAATTGTATATTCTGTCATGTAATTGTTTTTTTTATTTAGCTTTTTTCTTTTCTTTTTTACGTTTAGTTTAGTATTTGAGTAGAAAAAAATGTGACGGGCTTCTGCGGCCATGGTGCACAAGCAAAATTGTTATTTTTTTGTTTTCTTTCCTTGTCTTTCATTGGTAACATTAACTAGATCACTTTTTTATGAATAAGATAGCCTACCAGCAACTATGGCTTACAAGAATAAGTACAAAATAAAGTTTTTTTTAAGTAAGGAATCCAGTACCATGCAGCACTGATTTAGACTTTAAACTAGGAATATGGTATAAATAAGTTTCCCATCTTCAACTATTTTGCAATCTAACGGTGAGTTTTATTGGCAAGTGGCTGCATCTTATTAGACCATCTCTAATTTAGTTTATATTTCAGTTTCATCTAAAATTATTTGGATATTTCTGAAACTAGAACAGTAAATAGATATTTACTGTATGATATCTATACAGATAAATGCATACGAAATTATGTGTCAATTATAAATAAAAATTAAAAATTATGAAATTTCGTCTGTTCTGTGTTCGGCTAATCTCTGAAATGGCTAGACCGATTTTAACAGGACTGTCACTGGCAGATGACTGATGTTATAAGGAGTACTTAGGCTGCATTTTATCCTCGTATTCTCGCGAGAAAGGGCACTATAAGGGTATATATAATAAACTAAGGAAATTACTGCTAGTACTTATACTTAGTTTATGTGAAGTTTTTGAACTTATTGTTTTGGAATGATAAATCAACAGTTTGATTTTGACTACCACGATGGTGCAGCCGTAGTGTATGCGACTACAGCGCTGAGTCCTCGGCTCGATTCCCCGGTCGAAACAAATATTTGTGTGATCTATAAATGTTGGTTTCGGAGTTTGGGTGTTTCTTATGTATAATATGTATGTATTTGGAAACATATAAGCAATGGATATCAGTTGTCTAGATCTCACAGTACACGCTTTATAGCTTAGTTTGGGCTAGATGGCGTTGTGTAAAAAGTGTCCCGCAATATTTATATTCATATTTATAATATTGTGAAATGTGACATGGTACAGGACAGGTATGAAGTATGCTATGAGCAAAGCCGCAGTATCACATTATACCGAAAAAAAAATTAAAATTACATTTTTACATCTATCTCCTGTGATAATGCAGAGCCCTGGATGTCTGCCTCATAGATTTTCTCTCTTATCAAAATGGTATTGGCCACTAACCCCAGAGGCAGACACGAGCAAATGATTTAGTACCGATATTTTTTTTACAGATTTAAATCCTTATAACTTTTCACACAGCGCCATCTAGCCCAAAGTAAGCTAATATTAGCTTGTGTTATGGGATCTAGATAACTGATAAACATACTTATATATTTCTAAATACATACATATTATAGATAAATAACACCCAGACACAGAATAAACCATCGTGCTCATCACACAAAGTTTTATGCTGGGTGGGAAACGATCCCACGACCTCTTGCGTAGCAGTCGGATGCACTCCCACCGCGCCACAGAGGCAGTCAAAATGTTTTTGACTGCCTCTGTGGCATTTGTCGTATGGATCTCAACTTTAATGTCTATCAATATGAAGTACGAGCAAATCATATACTTAAATGCTCGCCAGCTCCCTAACCAATAGGAAAGAAAACAAAAGGAATTTTTGTTTTTTATTGTTGACGCGGGCAATGCGTTTACGCGCCGGCATTCCTACTGCAGAGGCAATACGAACGGTGTGTGGGACTTATCCGGCCTTACCCACTAAACCGCGCGGTGTTCCACCTTCTTCCCAAGTAGGAAGATGAACAAGATCCTGTTGTGTGCTTATTTAAAGATTGTTGAGGGACCCATTATTATGTTGTTGTTTTGCTTGATTTTTTTTTCTGTATTATAAGAAAACTGTATCTAATGTTTGCATGCCAAGTTTAGGCGGGAGATAATGTACCTACCTACAGTCATAAGATCTTTATAACAATGTTCTGGCAAATAACGACATCTATCTATCTATCTATCCCAACCGGGTCGCGGGATAGGCCAGAGGCTATTCACGACGATCCAAATAAGAAAACAAAATGTGTAAAAAAATATAAAAATTATACTTTACAAAAAAGAAAAGTTGTTATTGATGTTCGACCGTAAATAACATCACATGATAGCCGTCAACTGGGTCATTAAATGTCACATTAACCTTCAGTTTTTGACATAGTTATATGACATTTCTGTACATATTATTATATCGACAGGAAGTTTCACGTGACTACTTTTTTTTAAACATACATACATATTGTCACGCCTTTATCCCCGATATATAAAACGGCATATAAAACGCCCACATTTCACCGTATGAATTTTAGTCCCACGTAACAGGTGGTGAGCCCATTGCCGTGTTGAAATGGACAGGCGCAGGATGCGGCGACCGCCTTATGGGCGGCTGATATTTTTTAAGCCGCCCATAAGGCCTTCATCTTGGCTTAACGACTGCCATTTTATTGGCAACCGGGACCAACGTCTTAACGTGCCTTCCGAAGCACGGACCTGGGGTGGGTCTAAAAGGCCGAATAAATTTAATTAATTTAATAAAATGTGTCTTTTTAGATGTTAAATTTGGAAGAAATTTTGAACCCATTTCCTTTTTAGTGAGATGGTAACAAAAAGGCTAAAAGGTCTTATGTGCTAGACACTAATTAGCACGACCAATTAAAGTCCTGGTAGTCTCAGACTAATTTTTTTAAAAGCCATTATAAATCTTAGCGTGTAATGATAACCTTGATTATGGAAGTTAGTTATATCTATCTATCTTCACGCTGTATCCCTGACGGGGTAGTTAGAGAGGAGAGGTGGCCAGACTATGCAATCCACGCATTTTAAAATACTTCTTTTGGCGCGTTATGGAAAAATGATGAGTTAATTTTTACGGTACGCGCGCAGACCGTCTCGTAAAACCGACACCATGAAGTTAGCTGCTAAGTGTTTCTATGACAACTTATAAACACCCTAAAGTTAGTTGATAAGTATTTCAATGACAACTTATAACTACATTCAAAGTAGTTTTCAATCGTTTGATGTTTTTTTTTCTTACTAATTTATCATTACTGTTGCAAGCAAAAAGTTGTGGTATATGTGATGAAATCTTATTAGACTAAAGCAGTATAACTTCTAACGCGTGTACACACACACTTTTTGTTTTGCTTCCAGCAGATTTATTAAATAAATATCCATCACGCCTTATCCCTGAAGGAGTGGCAGAGGCATATTATATGCCCACATTTCACCGTGTAGATTCCTGTCCCACGTAATAGGTGGAGAGCCCATTGCCGTGTTGAAATAGACAGACGCAGGTTGCGGCTACCTGCTGTTGAAATTTTTCAAGCCGCCCATAAGGCTTTCAACCAGGCTTAACGACTGCCATTTTACTGGCAACCGGGACCAAAGGCTTAACGTGCCTTCCGAAGCACGGAAACGCTCGCAAATGTAAATGCCACAAAGTGGTCACCCATCCGAGTACCAGCCATAGTGAAAGTTGCGTAACTCAGTGATCGTTTACAGAACACTAAGACCGCGAGGCCACAAGCGCTTCAGAGCAGATTTATGATTCGTTTCATAGATGCACGTCTTATCCGAGTACTTTTGATCTTTCCATTTTTGAGCAATGGTGGTCTTTGTATGTACGTTATATTCTATAAAATGATTATTTAGGTGACAATAAAACTGTATGACTGAGAAACTTTCAAATCCATACATATAAATAAAATTGAAGTGTTGGTTAGTAATTCCAAATTAACAGTATTTTAAATATGAAAGTGTATATAGTAGGTTCTTGAAAAAAAATTAAAATTTTCTGTCTGTTTGTTACGGCTAATCTTTGAAACGGCTGAACCAATTTTAACGGGACATTTAATGACAGATAGCTGATGTCAGGAAGAGTAACGTAAAGTAACTTAGGTTACATTGTATCTCCGTACTCCTAGGAATGGTCATTACGCGGGTCAAACCACGGTGCATCCGCTAGTCATTAAATATAAAGATCTTTTACGACTAGATCGAAGCATGAATAATCAAGCCATAAATCTAATAAAACTAAAGTTTCTAATGGATCTAACTAATTTTATAATAATTTAATTTAAAAAGGTTTTAATAAATGATGATAGGAAAGCGACAAAGCATCGTAAAAGAAGCACGCATGGCGACTCATAACGCAGTGCTAGTGCCAGCTTTGCTTTACGGTAGTGAAACCTGGGTATGTCAGCAGATGCATAAAAGTAAATTGAATGCTGTGGAGATGCGATCACTTCGAAAATTGTGCGGCCTTGGCTGACCGAATACGTAACGAAGTGATACGCAATATGGCAGGTTTGAATGAAAGTGTCAGCGTTAAGCTGGAAAAGGGCGTGCTCCGTTGGTTTGGACACGTCCAACGGATGAGTGAGGAACGATTGACGAAGAATATATATTGTTCAAAAGTAGAGGGTAGAAGGAGTCAGGGTAGGCCGAGACTTACATATGAAGACCGCGTGAGCAGATTGCTCAAAAACGGAAAGTTCAAAAGCACTCGGATACCCAGACGTGCGTGTATGAAGCGATTGATGAATCTCGAAGAAGCGAAAGAAGTATGTATGGATCGCGAAGCCTGGCGATCTGTCCTCTCTGACTACCCCGTCAGGGATACAGCGTGAAGAAAGATAGTTAGTTAGTTAGTTATGATAATGAAAGTTAGCGAGAATCTTAATGAACGAATTATAATTGGATATTTATAGAACATACCTAATTTATAAAACATTGCAGTTTTGTTCTCAAATGACTGCAAACAGCAGTATTGCTTAGCAAATTGAATCGGCGAGCACACAGTATTACCTAACTCAAACTAAAAATATATCCACAAATATTTGGCTCAACTATCTAATAAAAAAAAAACATAATAAATTTTAATATATGTACTATAAAATGACCACAACTGCTGGAAATAAATGTGGAATGAATATAAATCCGAGTGCCTCTTGATTTTAAGTATAGCAACACTTTCGTCCGGGAATATTGTAAAACGTGTCTCTTGCGCGCCATTACTTAAATCTTGATTATTTTAAAGCGGCTTTTATTTATTTTGAAAAACTCTATATGTCTAGATTTTACAAAAATTTCGAAACGTTTTACGTAAGATTGATAATTTTTTTTTTTCAATTATTAAATTTTAATAAATTTAGTTTAAATATCATAAATACTTTTAAAATACTTTTGACTCGGTATATAAACTTTTTTTTATAATTACTTTACTGATACTTACGTGTAAGTTTTAAAAAAATACTACCATCTTTTTTTGAACCAATTAGTTATTGATTTTTATTCATACGAATCGCTCATTCAATTCCGTAGCATCGTAAAGCGTAGCACTGTCGTAGCACCAACACTCGTAAATTTGGTAAATAATAATTAATTTGCGAATAATTTGAAATAACATTTTAAAACTGTACAGTGTAGTGTAACAGAACTTTGAATAGTCGTACTGGATTCATTCTAACACACCGTTAGGAATTACCAGCACTTAAATCACTTCACTTTTCACACTTTAAATGAATTTTCTCCAGGGTGACCGCTCTGGTGAACGCGCTTCGGTAGACTAGGATTTGTACGCTTCCACAGTTGAAAATTACGTATTTATATTAAACCTGCTAATTATGTACATTTATAAAGATATTTTTGTGACGATAAATCGAATTAAATACATCGTATTTTGACATGTTTTTCGGGGCTTTGTCCGGCCATTTTTTTAAACACTACTTTTTAAAGTAATAGCCTGTTTAATATAAAAAAAGTAAAATTTCATGAGTTATTTTTATTTTAACATATTTTTGTAGCTGGAATGTTGACGGGATAAATTTATTATTTCTGAAGCATATCTTAAAGACCTAGCTTTACTTATAGTTCTATAAAAATAGAATTTGATTCATATTATACTTAGCTGGGGGTCTTCTGAGAGTAATAATCGTTCTCAAGAGAAACAGAACAGATTATATTAGAATTGAGATTCACAGATATGTTATAATAGATTGGTACAAATTAGTTTCACATAAATTAAAGCTGTACTAGGTTCACATAAAATAAATGGCTTCATTATTTTTATTTTATTCATATTCCAGACTTATTTTGTAGACTAGTTAGTGTCTCTGACTCTTAGGGCCGTATTTTAGAACGATACTCAATATTCAAGAAACGCTTGAGGCTAGTTTTGCCTTATAAATACTACTCTCAAGAGTTTCTTGAGTATTGAGTAACGTCTAAAATACGGCCCTTAGTCTGTCCGTGGCTGGGTCTAATTCTCACTTAGCTTTCAGACGTTGTGCAATTCATAATTGTGCTGGTTTGATTATATATAGGTAGAACGGTGAGCAGACGTCCTACAGTTTCACCCGAGTAACCCTCGTACCCGTGGGAATACGGGGATAAAATTTAACATTACCTACTAATGGCGTCAGGTATCTGCCAGTGAAAGTACCGTTAAAATTGATTCAGCTGTTTCAGATATATACCGGAACAAACAGGCATGGTCCTCGGATGGGTGACCACTTTGTGGCATTTACATTTGCGAGCGTTTCCGTGCTTCGGAAGGCACGTTAAGCCGTTGGTCCCGGTTGCCAGTAAAATGGCAGTCGTTAAGCCTGGTTGAAGGCCTTATGGGCGGCTTGAAAACTTCAGCAGCAGGTAGCCACAACTTGCGTCTGTCTATTTCAACACGGCAATGGGCTCACCACCTATTACGTGGGACAGGAATCCACACGGTGAAAAGTGGGCATATAATATGCCTCTGCCACCCCTTCGGGGATAAGGCGTGATGGATATTTATTATTATTTATTTATTAACAAACAGGCAAAAAAAATGAAAGTACCGTACCGAAAAGTGAAAAACTGTTAATTTGGCATTATAAACAGACACAATTTTTTTTTTTGTATGTTTAGCTTTATTTTAAAAGTGAGCGACCGAACTATAAGAGTGAACAAAGACAAGTCTTTGAGTGATAAACTATATGTGTCATGAGCAAGATGCGACTGGAACTATAAATGGGACAGAAAAATAGAAGATTTTGAAAAGACTGGAAGCTTTTATAGTTGTTAGAAGAGATCAGTAAGAAATGTCGAAACAGTGTTTGGGAGTTTATTAGCGTATAAAGCATGCTGACGTACTTCTTATAAGTAAAGCAGCAAAAACAATTTTAAAAAGCAATAATACTCATTACTATAAGAACGCTATGTTATATAAATTTAAATTTTAAAGTGTAAATTAAAATTTAGTAAGGCAGTAAAGTTACAAATTTATTAGCCCTTTTATGAAATGTCAAAGCGGAATGAAGTCTTATAGCAATTTGTATGAAGAGTCTAATTACAAATGACATTCCTAGTCTAAAATTAGTTGCGAAGCATGAAATTATTACATGATTACTATATTTTATGCAAAAAAACATATTACAAACCTGAAGGTTAAGGTTTATTTTAATATTTTTCAAATCCATTCAGATATTGTGGCCTATAATATGGCCTATCTACTTTTAAAAATATGAAAATAATTCATAATTTTCAGTAATTAACAATTAGCATAAGGTTGATATCATGACATTTTTGACAATAAAATTACATAATATCTTTATTTCAAATAATTTTGTAATCTTAAAAAAAATAATTTTGAAGCGCTCGTGGCCCCGCGGACTCAGTGTTCTGTAAACGATCACTGAGTTAAGCAACTTTTACTATAGCTGGTCCTCAGATGGATGACTACTTTGTGGCATTTACATTTGCAAGCGTTTCCCTGCTTCGGAAAGCACGTTAAGCCATTGATCCCGGTTGCCAGTAACATGGCAGTCGTTGAGTCAAGTTAAAGGCTTGAAAAATTTCAAAAACAGGTAGCCACAACCTGCATCTGTCTATTTCAAGACGGCAATGGGCTCACCACCTATTACGTGGGTCAGGAATACACATGGTGAAAAGTGGGCTTATAATATTCCTCTGCCACCCCTTCGGGGATGAGGCGTGATAAATAAATGATAATATTTTTATTTATATAGGTATTATATTTGTAAAGGTATTATACAATAACCGGCTCCTCTTGCGACCAAGTACTTCCTTAATGGCGCCTTCTATACACGTACATTACTTTGTATGCATATATTGTTAAAGCAAAATTATGTTAAATTTTTCATATAAATTTTATTAAAGTTAAATGACAACTTGGTTCAACACTATAGTGGTGTAGAGCATGGCCTGGTTATGCAAAGGGCACGGGTTCAAATCCTGTCTTGAACCAAGTTGTCATTTTTCACTTAAATAAAATTTATACAAAATACAATGTAAGATTCTAGCACTAGGTAACCAGCACTTTGTATTTCATAAGCGCTTTATAGCTGCAAAGATAACTAATTTCAACAAGAGATCTGAGGTTTTCAACGTATTACAGTTATTTCAACGTAGTTCAGTTTTACGATTTGTGTCACAAACAGCTGTTTTAACATAACGCGTTTAGACTTTGTGTCTAATAGTTTTCCCAAAGTGTTAATCACTATTTTAATGGTATGTCATAACTTTGAGCTTAAACCTAAAAACTTAACTATCTTCACGCTTTATCCCTGAAAGGGTAGTCAGAGAGGACAGATCGCCAGGCTTCGCGATCAATGCATACTTCTTTCGCTTCCTGTAAATTAATTTATCGCTTCATATACGCACGTCTGGGTATCCGAGTACTTTTGATTTCCTTTTTTGAGCAATCTGCTCAAGTGGTATTCATATGTAAGTCTCGGCCTACCCTGACTCCTTCTACCCTCTACTTTCCCAAAATATGTTTTCTTCGTCAATCGTTCCTCACTCATTCGTTGGACGTGTCCAAACCAACGGAGCACGCCCTTTGAGCTAGACATATATTTTAATTGTCTCAAAAATGGTGATCGTATAATAATAACTAGCTGAGTTCCGCGGCTTCGCCCGTGACATACATTGAACCCCCGTGGCGAACGACGATAAACAATTTTATAATTAAAAAAAAATGTATGACAATACGCCCGATTTGTTGACATTTATGATTACTGCTCCGCTCTCCTGTGTGACAGATGAACTATCCAACACAAATAGAAACAGTAGTTCCAGAGATAAACGCGTTTAAACAAACAAATTCTTCAGCTGTATAATCCTACTATCCTGCTAATATTATAAACGCAAAAGTTTGTAAGAATGCATGTTTGTTACTCTTTAACGCAAAATCGAATGAATGGATTTTAATGAAACTTTACAATAATATAGCTAACACATCAGAATAACACATAGGCTACTTTTATCCCAGGAATCCACACGGTGAAAAGTGGGCATATAATATGCCTCTGCCACTCCTTCGGGGATAAGGCGTGATGGATATTTATTTTTATTAAAGTACTCGGATACCCAGATGTATGAAGTTATTATTGAATCTGCAGGAAGCGAATTAAGTATGCATGGATCGCGAGGAATTACGATCTGTCCTCTCTGAGTACCCCGTGAGGGATACAGCGTGAAGATAGATTAGTTTTATTTATATAATATTTTTTCACATGATCACTAGGATAAAAGTGTTAAATCAATGTGACACATTGGTTTAAAATTAACACATTAATAAGAGGATGTCTCCAAATCGCCATTATTTTCTACACTTTATTAGTTCAATAATTTAAGTGACGTCATTTTGTTGAGCTATTAGTAGTATTATATTTTTATTACGTGTTTCTACGTGGCAAAGGAATGCGGTACATAATTCCTGTTAGATTAGTCACATGTACTGTCTGGTTGGCGTAGGTAGTAAGTGTATGCGACTTTTGTGATGAAGTATCGGTTCAAATCCCGGGTCAGAACAAATATTCGTGTGTTCTACAAATGTTTGTTTGTGAAGCGTTCGTGGCCCGCGGACTTAGTGTTCTGTAAACGATCACTGAGTTACGCAACTTTCACCATGGCTGGTCCTCGGAGGGGTGACCACTTTGTGGCATTTATATTTGCGAGCGTTTCCGTGCTTTGGAAGGCACGTTAAGCCGTTGGTCCCGGTTGCGGTAACATGGCAGTCGTTAAGTAAAGTTGAAGGCCTCATGGGCGACTTGAAAAATTTCAACAGCAGGTAGCCACAACCTGCGTCTGTCTATTTCAACACGGCAATGGGCTCACCACATATTACTAGGGACCAGGAATGCACACGGTGAAAAGTGGGCATATAATATGCCTCTGCCACCCCTTCGGGAATAAGGCTTGATAGATAAATAATATATTTCTAAATACATACATAGGAAACACCCAAACTCGGAATAAACATTAGTGGATCATACAAATATTTTATTCCGACCCGGGAATCCATCCCGGGAACTCAGCCGTAACAGTCGCATACACTACGACTAGCAGCGAGGCAGTCATTGATATCGGAACTTATATCAGAATTGTTACGTAGCTTAATATTTGAAAGACGTTTACAATTCTACGCTTCTCCAGAATAGTGTTGTAACAAAAAAAAGTATTTTTTAATGCAAGACGATTTTAAAGGTAACTCTAAAAAGATATTGTATTATCTAATAACCAAAATGATATTAGTAAGGAATAATATTAAATATAGTATTTGTATAAAATACCACTTTGTTTTAAATTGTTGGGTTAAACTTTATCCATTAAAAAAAAATTATAGCAATAAAGAACTGGCACCCTTTCAATTTGAGATACTATTCATAAAAATATGTGTATAACCATTCTACCAGTACTTTCATTACTTCAGAAAGAAACAATAATATTTTTTTCATACAAATAGAATAATTCTTCAAATATCAAATAATAACTGAATGTTCACAAAATTAAAGTCTACTAATAAAAATATTATTAAATTACTTATAAACTATGTTTCAAATAGCATTTATACATACAATACACTAAAAATATTTTGTTCATTAGTCTATAAGCCTTTATTAAAACTAAATTAATAAATATAATAGTTAAGTACACAGTGTAAGCTAGTAAGTACCCACTGAGAAAGGAGCTATTTACCTATAATAGTAAATTCACTTAATTTCAAATCAGCTTAAACCTGTTTCATTGTATTCAAATTATATATTATAAATTGTATGTAAAGACATTTATCTACGAGAGAGTAGCAGAGGCGTACTAGGTATTTGCCAACATTTTACCGTAACCATTTTTGTCCTACGTAACAAGTGGTGAGCCCATTGACGTGTTGAAATAGACAGGCGCAGGTATGGCTGACTGCTGATGAAATTTTTCATAAAACCTTCAAACCTAACGACTGCCATATTACTGTCAACTGGGACCATAGGCTTAACGTAAATCCCAAAGAAACTCTACGATAGAAATGCCGTCACCCATCTGAGGACCAGCTATAACGAAAGTTGCCTAACGCAGTGATCATTTACAGAACACTGAGATGGCGGGCTACTGCAACTAAATCGAGCAAGCCTTTTTTTTTCTTTGGTATACAATATTTTACACATCTACGTGTTATTTAACATATTTGTAACCAAAAACTATAACCCGTTTCATAACACACCTTTAACCCATGCCTAGTATTTGTTTTCAAATACTTTCACACAAACTATAAATCACCTATTTTACACCCTTAAGGATGGAATTCTAGAAAATGCTTAATTTTATTTTAGTTAGGAGCAAAGTTCGTGTCGCTTCTATCTTTGAAAATAAACAATTTTACATTTGATCTTTCAAACCTTATTATACCCCTTTTAAGTAAAATAATGTAAAACTGCAATACAAGTATCTAAATAGGTAAACTTGAACTAGAAACAGGTAACTCCGTTGTGGTGCATCACTTATAGTTTAGGCGTAGGTAGGTACTTGTGCCCCGAAGATTTCGATGTCGCCCAATCGCAACAAACTACAAATATAGTTGTAGTTGGCTAAAATTAATTTGCAATAATCTCATGTTTTCCATTTCGCATTCTCAAACATCAACAACATATTAATTACAAAACAAAAACGTACATCACGAACGATAAATAAACCGCTTAAATGTTTGTAAACACAACAAGTCTCATTATATATGGTCGTAATACTTTACGTGTTAATGTGGAACATTGAAAAGTGAATTATATGGAGATAGCACGTAGTTCTATGTTGGTATTGTCTGCCACCTCAGTGGTATAAAAAAACTATCTACTATATAAATATTATCTAAATCGACATTGTACTTATGAACTTATATTCTACTTGCTTTAACTTACATGTAATACCCCATGTTAAAAGAGACAACAATATATTATTTATTCGACTTAGTTTTGGCAACATAAAAACGTGACGTCATAGCAATACATGAACGTGGCCGTTCGCCATTTTAGTTTCTCACCGTGAACTGTCAAAACGAGTCTTCAGACCTGCCCTTCAAAGGATTTTTTATATAGATTTTTCAAGTGTGAGTTGTAGTGTAGTAATTTTAAAACGGGCTTTTAGGTTGCTAAAAATTACATTTAAAGAAAAATGTGACTGGATACAATAGGAATGGGAAAGTTAAAACTCATATAAAATCTACTTTTATTTGCTCTATTCAGATACAGTGACGATACCGTACCATCACGAACATTATTAGTAAGTATTTTACTTTTCCCAAAGCTTCTTCTATTGTAGATTTATATACTTTGCCCCTTTAATTGCTCCAAAGAGAATGAAATTTTGCTATTAATTAATATTAAGTTTCAAGTAAATAAATCTGACCCAAAGTTTCAGAGTAGGTACATACTTCTAGTACCTACTCTTAAACTGTATATTTTCACTTTAAAATGTATATTTCCATAATTCTTTTTTTGCAAAATAAACCTGTTTTACATAATCTGATTACAGGTGACATAAAATATCTTTATTACTTGGCAAAATATTTCATTTCAAACATTTTTAATTTTGTGGAATTAAAAAATAAATGCACCCACATGCACCTCATGTTAATTATGTATTTTTCGGAACGAATTTACATATTCTACGAATATACATACTTCTAGTGCAAATCCACTATAAAATGTACATTTCCATAATTCTTTTTTTGCAAAATAAACCTGTTTTACATAATCTGATTACAGGTGACATAAAATATCTTTATTACTTGGCTAAATATTTCATTCAAACATTTTTAATTTTGTGGAATTTAAAAATAAATGCACCCACATGCACCTCATGTTCCTTATGTATTTTTCGGAACGAATTTAATGATACAAAACAGGATATTCTCCTTTGTGATTTATGTCGAAAGTTTTAAAAACCATTCCACCAATTATTGTATTAACAGATTTAGTATTTGAAAAAGTATTTATGCAGTCCTAACTCCTTTGTTTTCGTTACTAGCTTCTCTTCGTCTTTGTTCCAGTAAGGCAGTAGAAATTTTACTGCAGCTTTCTATAAAAGTTTGACACTAACAGTAAAAACAAGGCAGTTCGCTGGAACATATCACTTTCCTTCATTCATGCACATTTTCGAATTCTTTATGACTAATAATCCACCATTTTTCAACACAAAATAACGAAGTATACACTATTTTTGGAAAATAATATAGGTACGGAAACTCATGTATCATGTTCGCGCCAAAAATCACAACGATTTTGATTACCTATGTACAACATTTTCTGTCCGTTGATTGTTTTTCTTTTTTTCTGAGAGCTTAGCCAGAGAACTTTTCGACTTGAGGACTTTGCCAGAGTCAAGGATTTTCTATTTTGTTACTTTTGTAAGTCTTTATTCTACGATACTTTATGATACGAAAGGACATTTGGCGGGAAGAGTGACAAGTGCGGACGCTTGCTTTATATTATTTTCTAAAACTAGTGCATTTATCTTGTTTTATGTGCGGGAGTGGTGGTTTCTTGGACATAAAAGTTGTGTTAACGTATAACGCTATAGTGAAAGACAATGATATATATGCAGTGAAATGCTATTTTCTCTCTTGCCGTGAAACGTCCACTGACAACCTTAGTATAAGAATCACCATTATATTGAGGGCAAGGACAAGGACGTAGCCTGAGGACACGACATCGACTGGACAGGACTAATTAGAAGATAAGATTGAAGAAATATAAATAAGATTTGGCTAAAAGGTCTTAGAAACCAGGCCATTAAATAATTATCAAAAAAAAAATATGATACGAAATAAAGTTCATAAATATTATGTAGGAACATTTAAGAGAAGTACCTATATCTTCTTAGTCAGACACTCTTGTCAGAGTGGTTGTGGCTGTTGGTGATGAATAAGGTAGCAGGTCACCTTCATTACTTGCTGTAAAGGCTGACTTGCCGGGTCAGACGCTTTACCAATTAGGCTACCGAGACCAACTCGAAACTGGTGAGTTAATCCAACTGTTGGAAATATCGATGCTTAAAGAGTTCAGCAGCCAAATAGATATACTCGTAGAACCAGGCTCCATATATCCAGGTAGAATTTTAAAGCAGCTGGGAACACATTAAGATGAAGGAGAAGAAGATACTTTATAAAATTGTCGTGTGATGTGTCTCAATGTACGCTTATTTATTGTATTGCGAGTACATTCTACTGCGCTCGATTTAGTAGAGGATTTGATTAGGTATCTAATAGTACTTGTAAGAGTATTCATGTCCAAATTTTGTCGAAGTTCTACTCCAGTAAAGCAGTGAGACATTACTGCACTGATCAATAGCTCATAGTACTGAGAGCAACTTAGACTACTTTTATTTTTAAGAAAATATGTAACTTTCGCGCCAAAAACAAAAAATAAATGGCAGGTAATTTTAACCTTCGAAGTCGTGGGCTAGTCTATACTAATATTATAAAGCTGAAGAGTTTGTTTCTTTGTTTGGTTGAACGCGCTAATCTCAGAAACGGATGTCGGATTTGAAAAAATATTTTTGTGTTCGATAGCCCATTTATCGAGTAAGGCTATAGGCTATATATCATCACGCTACTACCCTGGAAAGCGGAGCAGTAGTCATAAATGCCGACAAATCGGGCAAATTTTTATGCATTATTGTAGAATTTATAAGCGACGGGATTAAATAGGTGCGACGGGAGTTCGAAGTATGTCACGAGCGAAGCCGGGATCCTATACCTAGTCTTAAATAAAATAATAAATAAATATTGTGGGACACTTTTCACACAGCGCTATCTAGCCCAAAGTAAGCTAATATTAGCTTGTGTTATGGGATTTAGATAACTGATAAACATACTTATATATTTCTAAATACATACATATTATAGATAAATAACACCCAGACACCATATGAATAAACCACGAATAAACCATCGTGTTCATCACACAAAGTTTTATCCTGGGTGAGAATCGAACCCACGACCTCTTGCGTCGCAGTCGGATGCACTCCCACCGCGCCACAGAGCGCGTCAAAAAATACTGGATTATAATTAATGAAACCGGAGACACAGTAACTTCAAATATGTCAAGGCGTGCCTCCTTTTGGACTTGGTCCAGGAACGACAAATTCTGTAAACATCGATTAATAAATTGGAATTCTGGAGATATTTTTGTACTGCACATTAATTTGCTGCATAAGTGAGGATTGAGTTGAGTAAATGTTAAATGCTGTTTTTATTACCTGCATTGCACGAGTTTGTTAACCTTTTTTTAATGTTTGTTAATTCTGCTTATTGCACTGTGGTTGAGTTCCTCTAAACTTAAGGTGAAACGCCACGGTGATAGTTTTAAAAAAATCTTAATTTGTTGTGCCGGCCGTTTGAGCTGCACATTGATAAATCAGGACACCACAGTTGTCATTTTTGAAGTGAAAATTCTTTATCGACATTGAGAGAAATTTTATAGCAGTAAAAAATTGTCACGTTTTTCGGTTACGCGCCATGTTGTTTTGAAGTGAAACTTTTTTACCATAAGTGAAACTTTTTTATCAACGTATGAGAGACATTTTATAGCTATAAAAAGTGTCGTAAAGAAGTTTCACTTCTTACCTGTGTACACACGTATTTTATGTGTTAATTCTGTTTATTGCTCTGTGGTTGGGTTCCTCTAAACCCCAATGTTGAAATAGACCAGCGAAGGCTGTAGTGACCTGCTATTAACATTTTTCAAGCCCATAATGCCTTCAACCAGGCTTAACGACTGCCATTTTACTGGCAACCGGTAGTAAGAAAAAAAACATCAAAAGAATAAAAACTACTTTGAATGTAGTTATAAGTTGTCATGGAAACACTTATCAGCTAACTTCAGGGTGTTTATAAGCTGTCATGGAAATACTTATTAGCTAACTTCATGGTGTCGGATTTTCGGGACGATCAGCGCGCGCATCGTAAAAATTTACTCTTAACTCTCATCATTTTTCCCTAACGCGCCAAAAGAAGTACTTTTAACTTCAAAAACCTCTTCTTCTTCTTCTTACTTCTCGTAAACTTGTTATATATTCATAAATCTTTACGTAAACTGTCACAATACTACCTAATTGCTTGAAAATATTAACCGTTAAATAATTTACTGAGTGTCAACTTTCAACAAGTTGGGTTTAAATGTGTCAACGGGCTATAATATTGACAAGTGCCTGGCATAACGTTGTATAAATCATCTTTTGGATAATTTTCTCAGATTGTTTACCGTATGTCAAGATATTAAATGGATGGTGTGTTATAAATGACTTTTCATTTTGGTATTACATCGGGACTTATGACAAGCGGAGCACCAGCTGACCAACGGACAAGGCTACGATACCCCCTGTATCGTAGCCTTGTCCGTTGGTCAGCTGGTCCGAGTCTACTATTTCAAGTGTGTCGGAACAGAATCGAAATCTTCGTGTAATAGAAAGTCAAAATCTTGACAGTGTTCGTTGTCTTTCGCATTCCAATAGACTTCTATCGGTCGGCCAATCGAATTCTACTAACCTGTGACCCGCTAGTGGCGGCTAGTCAGTTGCATTTTTGGTAGTCTACTAACATTTTGACAGCTAAAAACAGCGATTCTAGTTCTATTCCACGGCTTGTCAATAGTAGACTCGGCCCCCAGGTACCTTTACGGAACTCAAACGGCAGTTATTCCCAACAATGTCGTAAAACAAAAGCCAAACAATAGCTGCATGCACTTAGGTCCGTATTCCAGAACGTTTATCAACACTCAAGAAACACTTGAGAGTAGATTTTATAAGGTAAAATCTAGTCTCAAGCGTCGATCGAGTATTGAGTAATGTTCTGGAATACGTACCTTAGAGGCTAAGTGAAAGTGTGGATCTCATGCTTCAAATCTAGGTAGGGTTTACAAGTAACTGAGAATACACTAAGATGAAGAAGAAGAGGACTATTGGTGAGGTCCGATAGAGGCTTAGATTGTGAAATGAGCTCCCTGCCTGGGTTGTCCCGAAGGTCTACAGTATGGGGTTTTTCAAAAGGCCTTAGAACGTTTATAAAGGGTCGGCAGCGCGAGTGCTGTACCTCTGGCGTTGCAAACGTCCATAGGCTACGGTGACCACTTTCCATCAGGTGATATAAGCTTGTTTGCCACAAAAGTGGCATAAAAAAAGAGGAGTAAGAGAACACACACTGTCTCGAAGGGTTACAATACTGTTCAAATAATGACAGTTTGATATTTCATAATTTTAGTTGAAATATAAAAATTAACTAAAAACATAAAACTGATAGGTGATTTAAGTGTGCCTATAGAAGCAGACATATTTAAATGTCGTTTGTGTCACAAATATATTTTTTTTGATGTTTGTGCCATTCTAATTTTTTTTATCTTTTTTTCTCTCTAAGCTGTCGTGTTTTGAGATAGGTGAGCATTTATGGGAAATGCCGCAAATAGTCACCCATCTCAAAACAAAATACAGTGATCGTTTACAGAACACTGAACTAGTGGTGTAGTAGTTAATAAAGTTTTCTTCGTAACATTTAAACGCAATTGCGAACACATACCTATTACTAAGCATTACTTTGATAGATATGTAGTTAAATAATATATAACAAAATTGTGTGCAATGCCAATTCATTAATATATAAATATATTTCGAGCTTAGAATACACAGAATCTAGGCAATGTAGATAAGGGTGTGGTGTTACTGTTAGCGAGAAAAACTGAACCGTTTTTGTAACACATCAATAATTTTAAATTAGTTCTAAAACAATTTTATCCTGTGGAAATCCCTACAGTTTTTTTTACCGGACTCGAACCGATTATTCAAGGAATCCAATAAAGAAATTGCGTATTCAAGGTAAATAAGCATGATCGCGTAAATATCTGTATTTTGCATTTATACAACAATTGCAACGCGAAATTTTAACGTTTAAAATAACCTAAAAGAAGTATCACTTCATAATTGAATATGGTAAAATATGGGCATATACTCTGCCTACCCGTTTGACAATTATCAGCTCAGCGATAGATCTCCGAAATATATCGGTAACCTGTAGTCTTTTGAGCCACAAGAAACTATTGAAAATATCAAAAAGAAATAAGTTAAATATTGACTATATTAATTTTTTTCAGTTATCACTCTATAACCGCTTCGCTCCCCGCTCACAAAAGAACCTCACCTCTGTAATTATAATATTTAATGTAATAAAACGTCATCAGAACTTTGGCACACTATCAAAATGTAAAAAAAAATCGTGTCAATTTTTTCATTACATATGTCTCATCCGTGAGTCACGAGGCGCCAAGAAACTTCACTTTGAATTGTATTTTAAGGTGGTCGGTAAAGTTTATTATAACAGTTAATAACCGTTATGTTTGAAGTTTTTTGTTATAGACTGTGGTTTATGTTATAACAAAGTTTAAAAAAAAAATGATTTGTATATTATATTGTTTGGTATATAAAGAATTAAAAAGGGCTAGCGGTCCCGCAGACTCAATGTTCTGTAAACGATCACTGCGTTAAGCAACTTTCACTATGAATGATCCTCGGATGGGTGACCACTTTGTGGCATTTACAGTTGCGAGCGTTTCCGTGCTTCGGAAGGCACGTTAAGCCGTTGGTCCCGGTTGCCAGTAACATGGCAGTCGTAAAGCCCAGTTGAAGGCCTTATAAAATTTTCAAAAGCAGGTCGCCACAATCTGCGCCTGACCATTTCAACACGGCAATGGGCTCACCACCTGTTACGTGGGACAAAAGTGCATACGGTGAAATGTGGGCATATAGTATGCCTCTGCCCACCCCTTCAGGGATAAAGGCTTTACAATATGTATATGTCTAATTAAATTGTTTTGTATATTATCTTAAGTGTGTCAGACTAGAGCGGTTAGAGCGCTTACGCTAAAAAGTATTTCAATATATACCTAGTACTAAGCGACCTCCACGGCTTCCCTGTGACCTGAGAAATTTACCTTTAAATAAATTTAAAAAGTTTATTAAAATATATTAGCTTATTAAAGTTATATATTAGTTTATTAAAGTATATATAGCTTATAAATTCTACATTAATGCATAAAAAAATGCCGGATTTGTCGACATTTATGATTACTGCTCCACAATCCAGGGTAGTAGCCTGATGATATATAGCGTATGGCCTTCCTGGATAAATAGGCTATCCAACACAAAAGTAATTGTTCAAGTCCGACCAGCGCCGGTGCCGCGAAACGTCCACTGACAACCTTAGTATAAGAATCACCATTATACTGAGGCAAGGACCAGGACGGACAATAAGGACATGACATCGACAGGACAGTACTAATTAGAAGATAAGATTGAAGAAATATGATATAAAAAATAAGATTTGGCTAAAAGGTCTTAGAAACCAGGCCATTAAATAATTATTAAATAAAACCAAACCACATCGGACTTTTCGCGGGAACAGTGACCAGTGCGGACGCTTGTTGTATATTATTTTCTAAAACTAGTGCATTTATCTTGTTTTATGTGTGGGATTGGTGCTTTCTTGGACATAAAAGTTGTGTTAACGTGCTATAGTGCAAGAAAATGATATACACTCCCGGACACCTAAATCGAGCCACCTTGATTATTTTGGTTTGGAGTACTGCAACTTTTAGAAGGAAAATGTTTTGATGCAGTTTTGGAGCTGGTATACTCATCATTCATTTAGAGTGCCACTGTTCTAAACTTGAACTACAATTTATTAAAAAAGTCGAGTTACGTTGAAACAAGTCCATATTTGCTTTTTTCAAGGAAAAAAATCTAATAGATTTTTAAATAAAGACGTGGTAGAAAGAAGTAATAAATAAGTGGAATAGTACAAGTGTTTTAGTTCAAGATGTGTAGCAAGTTCCACCAAGTGCCATCAATCACCAGTGTAAACAGTCTGAAGACAGCAAGTACGGCTGAACTGATTGATATTTATTGGAAGTTAAAATTAAAGTTCGCTAAGATAAATGAACATATATGGTTTAACACAAAATGTAAGAAGGAAGGTCTAGTCCCAAAATACATTGACCTTAGCTTAAAATGTAGTATCCATAAACATTACCTCAAAGAGTTTTTATTTAGCGCAAAACAGAAGCTATTATTGAAAGAAATTAAAAATCAGTATTGCCAGCGTGATAATTTGAGTCTCCACCTCAAATTTTGTCACGTAGAATTGGGTAGAAGACTACATTATTTAGAATTTCAAGTTCTCCAAGCTGATGTTTTAAATGAAATGCACCATTTATCAGCCATGACTCATAGGAGACATCTGAAAAAATTGTTGAATTTAAGGTCATCGCAGCTCGTAGTCTCCACAACATCAGCGCCACATTTACATCATGGCAATAAATTTTATCCAAGATTGAAAAACTTTACCAATTTTGTTTTTGAAAATAAAGAAGTAGAATTATTAGAAAAGGGACTTAAATATTGCCCAAATATTCCAATATCTAGGAAAGATTTGGATAATCTTGCTGTCGATTTAGATTTAGCCGAGTCAAACTTTACGGAGAAACACGTTTTGAGTAAAATGCTTCAACAACATAGCATGTCACAAAAAAAATGTCCTCCACTTGACCTTAAAACAATTTTAAATATAAGGTCGAAGATTCAAGAAAATGATCTTATCATTACTAAGGCGGACAAGGGCAATACATTGGTCATAGCAACACGGCAAGATTATGTCTCGAAAGTTGAAGATTTCTTGAAAGGTCCATCTTTTGTTGAAGTGAAAAAAGACCCGACGAAAAAATTTATTGAAATTGTAAAAGAGACTTTGCAATCTGCCAACAGCATTTTTAAGAAATAATCTTTATACAAGGTCAAAATGATGAACCCTCAACCATCTAAACTTCACGCCTACTATAAACTTCATAAACCTGAAGTTCCTATCCGTCCAGTGGTGGCATACATCGGAGCACCGGCATACAAGTTGGCAGCAGAAGTTAACTCATTGTTCAAAAAATACACAAAATTTGTGCCAATTAATAGCATTAAAAATAGTCTTAACTTAGTGGAAAAACTTATAGACACACATGTACCGGATAGGGCTATTTTGGTTTCTTTTGATGTCAAGAACCTGTTTTCTAGCATACCTTTGCAGGAATGCAAGATGGCAAATAAGGATATTCTGTTGAAGGCTATAGTAGACCCACAAATTTCTATAGATTTAGAACACACAATATCGGTATGCCTGGAACAAAATTATTTCAAATTTGGCAATAAGTTTTATAAACAAGTTAATGGCTATGGGCAGTCCTCTTTCTCCACTTTGTGCTGACATTTTTATGGACTTTACAGAAAATCAAATTCTAGGAAACTTAATTTACAAACGGTTTATATGTTATTGGTACAGATATGTGGATGATATCATTTGCTTATGGACCGGGAATGTGGGTGAATTAAATATTTTTTTGACATTTATTAATACAATTAATTCCAATATACATTTTACAATAGAAATTGGATATGATAAAATAAATTTTCTTGACATCTCTATAAGTTTAATTAATAATAGACATAAATTTAAAATATATAGAAAACCTACATTCACGGATAATGTTATAGCTGAAAGTTCTAGACACCCATTAAATCAAAAACATGCTGCGTTTCACTCGATGGTACACCGATTAATTTCGATTCCAATGTCGCAGAATGATTATGACGAAGAACTATTAGTAATAAAGACCATAGCAGTCAATAATGGTTTCTCAAATAATATTATCCATCAACATGGATAATATTATTTCACGAAAGAGATCAAGGGCAGTCATAGATCTAATTTATAAAGGAGGCACTGCTACTACCAACGATGGGCACGCATACCTTATATCGGTAAAATATCATATAAGTGTACTAGACATCTTTCAGTGTGTAAGCCCGCGTTTTATACAACGCACAATTTATACAAATTTCTGTGCAATAACAAGGTTAAGACACCGATCGACCAAAAAAGTGGTGTGTATTAATTGACATGCTCTAATTGTTATAAAAAATATATAGGTCAAACGGGAAGATCTTTCAAAATCAGAGTTGCTGAGCATACCTGTGGCTGGAGACTCAATAAAACCGAGTCCAATTTCGCAGAACATCTCATAACAGAGAAACATTCATTTGACCCGAAAATAAATTTTAATTGTAATATTGAATTAATGGTTAAATGTATAACTTATTTTTTTGAGATTCTCCCTAATTTTGGGGAAAAATTATTAAGTGGTATCATCAGTTTATTATTTACCCTCAGTTAAACCATTTTTGTACTAACCTATCATATTGTACTCAATGACATCCGAAATACATATAATATGTGCTAACCTTTGAAAATGCCGTAAGGCGAAACCGATCAGGTTTAAGTAATAAATAAGTGGAATAGTACAAGTGTTTTAGTTCAAGATGTGTAGCAAGTTCCACCAAGTGCCATCAATCACCAGTGTAAACAGTCTAAATAAAGACATGTTTTACATGAAAAGAAATATTTATTTAGTAACTTGTATTGCCTCCCAGTGCATTTATGACAGCTCTCATACGGTTTGGCATAGAATTAATCAATGTCGTTATGACATGTTGAGGAATGTCCTCCCATTCTTCCAAAATTACATTTTTGAGCTCCTGCATGGTTCGCGGGGCAGGATGATGAGCTCAAACACGCCTCTTCAGCTCATCCCATAGATGCTCTATAGGATTCATATCAGGACTTCGCGCTGGCCATCTCATAACAGTGATACCAATGTCATTTAAGTACTCCCTGACGATTCCCGCAGTATGGGCCCTTGCAATATCATGCATTTAAACGAAATCTTGGCCAATAAATCCGTAATCCGAATGTATCTATTGCCATCTAGGGGCGGCAGTCTTGGTCCCGTCACTACCTCTAGCTCAGTTTTGCCTTCCATAGAGATTCCTCCCCAGACTGTCCATGATCCTCCTCCATAACTCACTTTGTCCTCAATACACCATTGCGCGAAACGCTCGTTCTGTCTTCGGTACACCTTACTCCTTCCGTCATTACCGTATAGCATTATAGAATAGAATAGAATAGAATATTCTTTATTGTACACCAATCACAATATAATAGCAAAGGATTATACAGATATATTGATATGTACAATCGGCGGCCTTATCGCTAAAAGCTATTTCTTACAGGCAACCTTTGGATGGACACATATTCAAAAAAAATCCAATAATATACCTAGTGGGTAGTCGTTGGTGTAAGAAATAATAAACAATAAATTAATAATATATAATAATAGACCTATATAAAAAAAAAAAAAAGGAAAATAAAATCATATATATACATTGAACTAAAATTTTAAGAGAATCCAAGGTACAGACAAATAAGCATACCTACATCTATCCAATACACACAATATACCACAATAATAGTGCATTAGTAGAATATACAGGGATATTATAACATTATAAAATAAACACACAGACCTACACATCAATAAATAAACAAATTCAAACTCATTCAGGAACGAAATATTAACGTTAAATACTGACAGGAAATATTCAGTCAAGACATAAGATAAAATTCTTTGACCATATTCTTAAACACAGGCAGTGATTGCGCACGCCTAATGGACACAGGTAATGCATTCCACAATCTTACAGCTTGTACAGTAAAAGATTTATCATAAAATTTTGTGGAATGCATAGGTATTGCCAACTCCAATGAATCCGACGACCTCAAGGATCTTGTATGTGTGTCATGAAGGAACGTAAAACGTTCTTTTAAATATCTAGGGGTACAGGGATTAAAGAGAATGCCATAGAGAATAGCAAGAATATGAGTATTCCGACGAAGGCGAATTGGGAGCCACCTGAGCATGCTGCGGAATTCTGAAAGCATTATCTTGGACTCATCTGTGAAGAGAACCTGGCTCCATTGATGTCGAGTCCAATTTAGATGTTCGCGCGCAAACTCTAGACGGGCTATTCGGTGTGCTCGTGTCAATTTGGGTCCATTGGCTGGCTTATGGGGCTTTAAACCACGTTCATTGAGTCGCCTTCTAACGGTCCGAGCACTTACAGCCACTCCGTGAAAGTCCCTGAGCTGTTGTTGTATCTGAACAGAGTTAAGGCGTCGATTTCGTAAGCTAGTAGTGACAATGTATTGATCTTGTCTCGCCGTTGTCACTCGGTAACCAGGTCCTCCTGTTCGCCGAACGAAGCCGCCAGTCTCCAGGTATCGGTGGTACACTCTTTGAACAGCGGAACGACTTATGTGAAGTTGTGAACTCACATCTCGCTGACTTAGCCCAGATTGAACAAGTGCTACAACTTGCGCGACTACTTCAGGTGAAGTATCCATAATTTTATAGCCAAAAACGGTTCAAATTATAGAAAAATAACTAAACTAAACATTGGTTAACAACAATTGCGAAAATTCAAACCAAATCGACATTAAATTGCTTCAAAAGCAACTTTCAACAGTCATTATTATTTTCAAATCAGTGACCAAGCTCGGCTTTTGTTCTTTATTTTAAATTCTAAAATTCAAATTTGGAATAATACATACGGGAAAGACGATGAAATATGCCAGCATTAAAAATGCATAAAAACTTTTTGTTATATTGTATATTTTTTGTGTATTGGGCTTTTAGGCCCGGGAATGTAAGGTGGCTCGATTCAAGAGTCCGGGAGTGTATATGCAGTGAAATACTATTTTCTTGCCGCGAAAAGTCCACTGAAAACCTCAGTATAAGAACTACCATTATACTAAAGGCAAGGACTAGGACTGAGGACTCGACATCGACAAAGGCTGGACAGGACTAAATTAGAAGATATGATTGAAGATATTTATATGATATAAAAAACAAGATTTGGCTAAAAGGTCATCGTAACCAGGCTATTAAATATTTATAAAAAAAAAACCACATCGTAGCAATACTCATATACCCCATTTACATTCTCGCGCGAGCGCAGCGTACTTTGATACTGCGTTTACTCGTGGCTCATCTCGCAGCTGGTCTCGTGGCTTGTGCGAGAGTGTAAATTGGGTACCAGCATATTGCTGTAACACTTGTTTACACAATTTTACTTGCTCAGTTTCCTTTGTCTCTCTACTATATCTAAATACAATGGAACCGGAATTTTATTCTTTTAAAAATAAGCAGTACCATTGTACTATGTTTTCTCCTACTATTATTGTCGTATAGTAATAGCAGTAATAGAAAAAAATAAATTGACCATGCGTTGTGATGTAAGGAGTCAGCTTTATACCACTAAGGTGACAGACAAGCATACGGCACACCTGATGGAAAGTGGTCAACGTAGCCTATGGACATATTCAACAACAGAGCTGCGGCACTCGTTCTGTTTAACCCTTTGTTGCCTGTTTTTTGTAAAGCAACTGCATAAAAGAATCAAAATAATTCTCAATATCAATTCATACGATTATTATCAAAACAGATTTCCTCTAACAGCCGGATAAAACTAAAAACTAAAATAGATCGGTCATTTTTATTTGTTAATGTTTATTTGCACAGGAAGTCGCGTTGTAATTACGCGTGACGTCTCAAAATGTCATGAGCTAGGGTTGTCTCTTCTGCCTTTTGTAGAGAAACTTACAGACATTGACCTGTGATAATTTTATGGGTGCAAGGTGCCCAATCAAGAAGAATTTGGTTTGATCCTGTTTCCTCACACATAAAAAAATCCTCAAGACTCGGTTTTATTACTATTTCGTCCCGAAAACAAAATAAATTATTAATATTTTATTCTTGCTTCGTCCCAGTTTTTTGTTATTGATTCGCCCCGAGTAGTAATTCTGACTCTTCAAAAGTAACATTTTATAAAGTGGTCTGAAACAGGAATAAAAATTAAGGTGAGACGAATCAAGATTTTTTTGAAATTCAGGACGATAGCTTGGGACGAAATAGGAACAAACCGAAAAAAAAAAATGTCGAACTACACATACAGTGATATTACTTCTTGAGTCAATCGCCAGTATCAAATGTCAACACTCTATCTATTTGTCTATGTACATACAATCATCAAATAGTTCGTTTATAGGCCAGAATATCATAATGAGAAAAACATTAAAATTAGTAAAATTCAGATACTCCATTATACTTAGATACAGAATACAGCGTGAAATTAGCTAAGTTGAATTTAGATACTAGCACAGATAAAATAATATAATTCTTGTATACTAGGTACCTACACTCCTTATAATACTTAAAAACTAATAACGTGACAGCCCTAGTAACGGTAAATATAATACTAATCTATTTCTCATTTCATTACTTATTATAGATTTAAAGTACAATTTGAATTTGAATAGAAATGAAGTACAGGAGGTTGAAAGACAAGCATACGGTCCATCGGGTCACAATTCTACTGTTTTAACACAAGGCACAGTCCCCCTGAAAAAGTCTTATTTTTAATTTACCGAAAAACTAGAACTTTTACTTTAAAACCATTGTTTTAGACAGATATTTATTTTGAAAACTTATCTTCTAACATATTTTTATTAATTCGCTTTCTTGTATGTCTGTCCGGATAGAATTTTGTTATTGATTTTATTATTTTTACTAATTTATCGATGACCTGATTTTTAAAAATTTAGACCATTGCTCCGAACTGCATAACCATGCATGAAACTGTGAGATAAGAACAAGAAAAACAAAAAAAAATGAAAAACGGAAAAATCTTCACTTAGAATTGTTCGATAGATGCCTTTGGCTTTATACTATTGAACGACACTGTCAATTATTGTGAAGTATGTCAACAGGGTTCATTACACAGCTCAGTTGGCTTTGAGCATTGCCCTGATGAGGCAAAGGTTCCATTTCCGTCTGAAACGAGTTTTCTTTAATCAGATACTGTCACAGTCCTATGTCTTACGGTATTCTCCGCTGGGAGAGTGCTGCGGTCTTATGTATTTTGTTTCTTTTTATACCACTGAGGTGGCAGACAAGCATATGTCTTATTTAATAGAAAGTGGTCACCGTAGCCTATGGACGTTTGCAACACAAGAGGTGCAGCAGCACTCGCGCTGCCAACCCTTTCTAAACCTTCTTAGACGAACCCCATTCTGTAGACGTTCGGGAAAACCTAGGCATGGAGTTCATTACACGCGGAATAAAGCCTCTATTGGACCTAACCAGTGGGGAACTTAATAGGAGCGCTCCGGACGCAAAGTGTGAGGGTGAACACCTTGTCTATGGCGAGCGGTGCGATGATAGAAGGTAGCCGTGGGCATCATATCGAACAACTCTTCAGAGGACAGACCATTGAACATGCGATAGTTCACGCATAAGGAGGCAAAGTTTAATCCTGTCGCGAAGAGGTAAAATGTAAATAATATTTTTGGGTTCAAAGGCGGCCAGTGCTCTATCACAGATAATATAATCAATTAATATAATTCTTGTACCTACTATAAAAGCTTTGGGTCCAGAGTGTTTCTCCGAAAAAAACATCAAAGAAAAATAATATTCTTGCCATAGCATCACAGTCCATTTTTGCTAGTCTTATGAATGTACAGAAAAATCTATCACAGTTTTCTAGACTTTGTGATAGACTATAGATATAGCAGATATATATAGATAGATATAATATAAATACTAGGTCTAACAACGATCACACAGCACACTTCTATATATGACTAGGTGACCACCCCGGGTTTGGCCGTGATATACTTCGAACTCCGTCGCACCTTTTTAATCCCGTCGCTTATAAATTCTACAATAATGCATAATAATTTGGCCGATTTGTCGACATTTATGACTACTGCTCCGCTCTCCAGGGTAGTAGCGTGATGATATATAGCCTATAGCCTTCCTCGGTAAATGGGCTATCTAACACAAAAATAATTTTTCAAATCCGCCCAGTAGTTCCTGAGATTAGCGCGTTTAACCAAACAAACAAACTCTTCAGCTTTATTATATAGTATTTATTGGCAACTGTTTCCAGGGTTTTTTTAACAAGTGGAAATCCTCATGGATGCTATGCCGGACTCTGGCCGACTAAAACCACACAGTGCCTTTCCGTTTGTCTATGGCCAGGAGTAACTGTATATATAGGCTTTTACAACAAGCGTCCCTGTGACCTTAGAGTGTGACCAGTGAATAAATGAAAATGGTTGACAAAAAAAAAGACTGCGAAAAAGACCATTTGCAGGACAAAGACACCTGGAAATGATCTGCTGGCTGCGTGAAATAATATAAATTTGTAAAGAGGAAATCAAAAAAAAGATCACCGAGTTTCTTGCCGGTTCTTCTCTGGTGAGCCCTGGTGGGCCGGCCGCATTCCAAACCGGTGGTCCTGTTAGTAATGTACTTAATATTATTATATTTAGTTAAATTATGCCATTTTGTAAGTGCCGTTAAAATGGACTATGCAAAAAAACTTGCAGGGTAAACTTCACCACGCGTGTGGAGCCGTTGGCGTCAACTAGTAGAGTATAAAACGCTTTTAACTTGCTAGATAAATTTCAAATTTATTTTGTCTAATTTTTTGTGGTGTGCGTGACATCTGAACTAAACGCATTTGAGTCATAATGACGGAAATGCCACACAGGCAGAAGCAGCAGCTAATCTTGTCTATTAATACAGAGTGAAATTATCCAGGGGGCGTTGATGGCTAAATTCGAAACTGGTATAACGAAAGTGAATTTAAACCAATTTGAACCCGATAATTTTCGATATTGTCGAATATGGAACGAATTCGTATACGAACATACGTCGACATACTTTTGTTTTTGAAGTGAAACTTCTTTATCGACGTTGAGAGAAATGTATAGATACAAAAAAAAAGTCACGTTTTTCGATTTCGCGCCATGTTGTTTTGAAGTGAAACTTCTTTATCATAAGTGAAACTTCTTTATCGACGTATGAGAGAAATTTTATAGCCGTAAAAAAATGTCGTAAAAAATTTTCACTTCTTACCTGTGTACACACATTTTTTTGGAAATATTTTTTCTTATAATTCACTAGTAAAAGTTTAAAATTATGAAGATAACAGTTTCATATTATATTATATTATATATATCTGTGATAATATGAATATAACAGCGCTATTATACACACTGCAGGCGCCAAATATTAAAATAAGTACTGTGGACATTTTTTTACAGAGTGCCAACTAGTCCAAAGTATTATACGCTTGTTGTATAGGATCTAGACAATTTAGAAAGATATTTGCGCATCACAGAAATACCACCCGGGATACGAGCCCTATGTTTTTTTCTTCTTCAATGCTTCTTGTTTAAGCTTATAGAAGTTTGTGGACTATTTTCATCTGTTGCCGAAAGTTCTGTAGGTTTTTTTAGCCTATAGTGCCTATACCCTCGAGTGTAAGGGTAGCTCACCCTAAAAATGTTGCTGGGTTACAAAACTAGGCTACAAATGCCTAGTTAAAAAACGTATCTACTTAGCAAACAGGTGTATCTATGTAATTATGGATAAGCATTTCGAAATAGTATGCTTTGTAATATTGTAAAAAATTTATACAGCTGTAGACTTTTAATATTATCGAACGGTTACCGTACAGTCTTCCTACTCAAAATAGTAATTTTGTATTGGTGAAAAAAGTGTAAATTTGTGAATATAAAGATTTATTCAGAGATAAAATAATATTATAATTATAAAATACTATTCAGAAGAAAAAGGCACAAATGACATCATACATTTTTTTTTTAGCCTGCGCATGGAACCCAGATTAAATTAAAGTAAGTTTGGAACATCTGCATTAACATGTGTACACATTAGTTACAGAGCCATCTAGCGCTAAATAGATGTAACAGAAACACTTTGTCAGACTTTGAGAATTTCAAGGTACAAGAGTTTAACATATTGAACACAGATGGCGTTGTTCTTAATTACAATATTAAATGAGAAAACTTGAGACAAAAGCTCTTTGAGGGGGGTAAAACTGACACACATAATACTGTACCCATTGTGTTATAACTTTTCAGCCTATCCGAATTCCCGGAGAAGATAATTCTGGAAATTATTATTGAAACTTGAAATAATATTACAAGCGTTACATTGCGCGAAAATCCATCGTAAAACGATAAACGAAGGACGCTGGGATTGACGAATTGAGAGGTTTGTGGAATATTCCTCCACGCCCTCCTTTATAATTTAGCAAAGTTAATATTGTAAATATACAATTTACAAGATAATATCTAGTAACACTAAATATCTATCAGTCCGAGACTACCAGGACTTTAATTGGTCGTGCTACTTAGTGTCTTTTTGATGCCACCTCTCTTAAAAGGCAACGGGTTCAAAATTTCTTCCAAATTTAACATCTAAAATAGACATATTTTATTTTTTTTAAATTAATTCGCCCTTTAGACCCACCCCAGTTCCGTTCTTCGGAAGGCACGTTAAGCCGTTGGTCCCGGTTGCCAATAAAATGGTAGTCGTTAAGCCAAGTTGAAGGCTTTATGGGCGGCTTAAAAAAATCAACAGCGGGTCGCCGCAGGCTGCGCCTGTCCATTTCAACATGGCAATGGGCTCACCACCTGTTACGAGGGCAAAAATGCAAACGGTAAAATGTGGGTGTTTAATATGCCCCTTTTTTAAGCTACCCCTTCGGGGATAAAGGCGTGATAATATGTATGTAACTAGTAACACTAGCCAATTCAAAATTGATGAAAGTAAATCCAATAAATAAATAAATATAGTGGGACATATTCTTTTCCCAATTTTTAATAGATTTGGTATTGACATTATTAAACACTTAAATTATATAAACCTATCGATAAGAGTTACGTAGTGGTATACCATACTTCTTGGACCAATTACAAACACACCAGTTTTACTTGATCTCACATTAAAGAAGGCGAACCTTTTATTAGGGCACTGTCAATTTACCTTTAACCCAGTAGTATAAGATTATACCGGTTGTCAAAATACTCTTTTTGGGATTCCTTAGCTCAATAAATGGAAAAAGCTCTGAATGGAACTATTATAGGAACACTTTGTGTCCCTCCGTCAGTCTGTCAAGACTCTTTATCTTGGGATCGCGTGAAGGCATCAAGATGAAATTAAAACCTTATACTCAGGTCTATGGTATGATCAATGGTCTCACTACAGGGGATGCCGGCAACCGTGCTAAGTGAGGGAGAAAAAGCGGACCCCGGGCGTCACGATCGCGAGACTCATCTGGGACAGACGCTCGGATGATGATGACTCAGGTCTATGGTCCCTTAAAGTGGCTTGAAGCTGTGAATATATTAAACTTCTAAGTTAACTTTAACAATGTTAGGGCCGATTAATATGCATAAAACTTACTTTTCTGTTCAGTTAAAAAAATCTCATCAATAATAAATACGACAGAAAAGAAAAAAGACCATCAATACATTGTAGCACAGAGTTTACTCATAATTTCAGCTGTTATGAACGACAAACAGATGGGGTATCGAGGTCTAATTATAGTCTATAAGGACGACAGGGAACTGTAGTTAAGTATACTATTTGTATGATATAATAAAAAAAAATGTAAAAATAAAAATGTAAAAGTGTCTAACACGCTGGCGTCCCACAGGGTTTGATATTAGGGCCACTGTTTTCAAATCAATACCTAACGATTTTTAGATGCCCGAAAAAAGGTTGATTGATAAAATAAAAATAAATATCTTTATTTTGCTTAGACCATTTTAACATTGCCTACAAAATGTCATACACTAAAACTAGAGACAATTTTAATATATTTAAAGTGACCATCGGCTCGGAACGCGGCCCACCTGTGAAGAACCGGCAAGAAACTTAGGAAGGCTTTTTTTTGATGGCCTATTTACAATATAATATTATTTCACTTTGCCAGTAGATCATTTCCAGGCGTCCCTGTCCTGCAAATAGTCATTAACAGAGTAATAACTTTAATCACAAAGTTTTTTTTTAATTAACTTTTCAATTTAATGATAAATTTCTTAGGTTACAAGGAAAGCTGTTGTAAAAGCGTATACAGTTAGTATACCAAAAGCATGATAGCTCGATTTAAAACTTCCCGTCACAAATCTGAATCTCATGGGTCTTAAAAGTAACGTCTTTTATAATCCATACTGTTTTTTATTCGAATCGTGCTTACTGCTTATGATATAAATAGTCAATCGGCAAATGTTTTATTATACAATAGTCCTTACTGAGAAACTTAATGTCTCATATATGTCAATGATGAGGACTATATTCAGAGTGTCACTTTAATAAAAACGAAATAATGAATACTTTTTTCGAAGAACTGAAGGGCAATGGGACTGTTCAGTTCCATGTATAAGCAGCTTGGCCTCCTTAAGGTGGAGTGACAACATAATACAGGTCGCGGAAGCGTGTTGGATGAAGGCGACACAGAGTGAACTTTATTGGGATCTTTGTGGAAGGCCTTTGTCCAGTAGTGAGCTTCAATCGTCTAAGAAGATAAAAATGATGATGAACTAGAAAAGTATTTTAAAGAAAACCCAAAAACCTAATAAGGCGGATAAGGTCTGTATCGGTAGTCGTGGGATTATCCTGGCAACGAACGGATGGAAAGCCGCGTGTAGTTTTAGTCAATGGGAGTCCGGAATTGCATCTATAAGGATTTCCACTTGTTAAAATTTTTTTTTTTCCAGAAAGTTCTAATTATGACGCTCTTAAATTGATGTTGTTGTTTATCTATCACGCCTTATCCCCGAAGGGCTGGCAGAGGCATATTATACGCCCACATTTCACCTTGTGCACTCCTACGTAAATAATAATTTCTGTTAATTGTAAAGTCTTGGTTTGTTCATTAAACTACTAAATGGTTTTCCGGAGAACATTCGCTATGAGACAAATATTCAAAAAATCCTAAAGCAATATTTATTATAAACACTCATATAACATAGGTATTCAATTATGCCGTATCATAGAGATACAATTATAATGTGAACAATAATAATCACTTACCTTCTAGGAACTGTCTGGTGGGTAATCTCAAAGAGACTTTAAGCGTAGACGCGTAAGCTGAGTCGATGTACCACTGCGGGTCGCGCCGATCACCCAGTCTACTGGAACTGCCTCTGGAATAGACAATAGTAAAATAAAAATAAAATAAAAATGTCTTTATTTTGCACAGACCATTTCAACGGCGCTTACAAAATGTCATACACTAAAATTGCAAAAAAAAATTGTATATTTAAAGTGACCACCGGTTCGGAACGCGGCCCACCTGAGAAGAACCGGCAAGAAACTTAGGAAGGCTTTTTTTTGATGGCCTTTTTACAATTTAATATTTAATGACTATAATATTTTATTTGCCAGCAGATCATTTCCAGGCATCGCTGTCCTGTAAATAGTCTTGAATAGAGTAATAACCTTTTTCACAAAGCTTACTTTTAATATACTTTTTAAATTTATTTAATGGTAAATTTCTCAGTAACACATTAGTACTTATTATCTTCTCTTCTTCTTCAAATCCTACCTAGATTTAGAGCCTTGGAGCCTTGAAGGGCCCAGTTATATTTGACTGCTAGGTGCATCTATTGTTTTGCATTTGATTTTTTGAAGTTGTTGGGAGCTATTATAGGGGATTTTAGCATTATGGGACAGACGGCAATAGCTCCCAACAACTTCAACAAATCAAATGCAAAACAATCCTAACATCCGAATTTAGTACTTATTATATCCGGACATAAGCTCATCCTTCTGAATCTCGAACAACACATACGGGGTACCATATTACCGTTGCCGTTGTTGAGATCTTGGGTTCGAGTTCCGGGTCGGACTAAATATTTATTTAACCCAAACGTTTGTTACTGAGTTTAAAAGTGTACTAAGTTGATATAATATGTATTTGAAAATCTATAAACGTTAGCTGTCTTAATCCCCTAGCACAATCTTATAGAGCTTAGTTTAGGTTGGATAGTGTTGTATCACTCCACAATACTAGGTATAAGTATAATTGAATTGATCTGAAAGATTCAAAATTTCTTTAATTTGTCGTAATGTAATAATTTGTAAATCTATCAGAACATGTGTTTCCCCCCAAATCCGCACCCCTTTGTGATTACTTAAAGTGGTTTGCAATACACAAGATTATTTTACAGTAAAAGCCCTTGAGTTTCATTATAGGCAAAAAATAACTACTCAGCAAAAGCAAAAGTACTCAGATATTAAAGAAACCAATGAAGAATCTGCAGCAAGCGAAAAAAGTATGCATGAATAGCCTGGAGATCTGTCTTCTGTGACTATGTAGGTACCTCGTGAGATATACACCTAGAAGATAGTTAATTTGTAATTTATAGTTAGTTAATTAGAAAATACTGTAAGTTGCCTAGATTGTCTAAGGTCTTTGAGAATAAAAGCTAATTTGTAAATAAGGTATGATAACAATATGAAGGAATAATATTGATTTTTTACATAAACCATGAATAAAAATATCCTATACTAGGTGACCCCCCGGCTTCGCCCGTGACATACTTCGAACTCCCATCGCACCTATTTAATCCCTTCGATTATATATTCTACAATATTGCATTTAAAAAACGCCCGATTTGTCGACATTTATGGCTACTGCTCTGCTCTTCGGGGTAGTAGCGCGATGATATATAGCCTATAACCTTCCTCGATAAATGGGGTATCTCGTCAAAAATAATTTTCAAATCCGACCAGTAGTTCCTGAGATTAGCGCGTTCAACCAAACAAACAAAATAACTCTTCAGCTTTATAATATTAGTATAGATAATGCGTGAAGAATCTTACGCTACGGATAGTCCTAAGATGATTTTTAATTGGATCATCACGCGCTGCTAACCAGGAGAGTGGAGCAGTGATCATAAATGTCAACAAATCGAGGAAATTTTATAAATCGTATTAAATGAGTGCCGCAGGGTTTGAAATTTAGCACGGACGAAGCCGCGGGGGTTAGCCAGTAATAATATAAGAATGTGTACCTAGTAAACGTCAGATAAGATGGCTGATATTTTAAACCCGGATGAAATACGACAATGTTTATTATCCGTCTAGTCGGCTCCATCAACGACCTTGTCTGGAGTAAATCCAATGAACCAAAGCAAAAAAATATGCGGAAACTAAAACAACTAATATATTATATTATAAAATAAGCCAGATAAGATTAAAAGTAGAAATGACGATGTTTTTTAAGTTATTATAACTTAATTATACACCATCATTGACAATGTTATTCAAACTAGTATTTATCAGTAATAAGAAATTAAACAAAAAAATCATGAAAATATGAGGTTATGATTTATCAAAACATTGATAACAGCGCCTTTAGCAAAGGTGAGAGCAAAGATATAAACAAAGCAGCTTTTAATATTTACCCTGGGTCCATGTCTACGGTCATCTATAACACAACGGGTAGAATTTACATAAAATATTTTCTACACGATATTCAAAATAAAGACTACATGTTTCTTCTTCCACCGTATGTCAAACTCGAAACTATTTTCGTACATCCCCAAGTTCACGTTGAACGCAAATATAAATACCGCGGTTAGCCGCGTTTCGCTTTCAGCTGGAACTTTTTCGCGAAAAATTCCTGTAAGCTCTGTGTTGACTAGATGAAAGTTCAATGGTGTGCTACTAGATGGCGCAAAGTATCGAGCGTGTGCTACTTGTGCTATTCAACAAAAGATGGCGCTTTTACAGAGTGTTAACATTTTAAAGAATATTACAGTTAGATTGGTTGGTTAATATTATCACAGATAATATAATATAATTCTTATATATTATTAAACAATCAAGGATTTTTTATTATAGGTAATTTTACAATTTATAGATCTAAATAATTTAGATCAAATATTTGCAACAGTGCCTCTTACGGCCTCTTAATAGGGCCTATCCAACTAAGATGGAAACGGCCCATTTAAATATTGACTGCCCAATTAAGAGGACTAAAACTAGCTTGACTTCACCATCGGACCCTTCGCTGCTCTCATCAATGCGTCTTATTTACCAGTTCTCATTCTTCTCATCCACCGTCTCTGTTGCTCCTCGAAACAGAAGCGAAAATAAATTGCTCTAAACAAAAACTTGGAGGATCATCCATCTAGCCTCCCGAGGAGCATCCTCCACGTATGTCCCTTTGCCGTGTCAGAGTGATTTAACCTCTGACCTCTCCTAGAACTAGGCAGAGGCGATGTGGAACGCCGTGGTGGTTTACTCTGGCAACTTTCCAGAACTGGGAGACTCAAACAAAGTCGTGCCCGCAACCACCCGTAGTAAAGTTCCCAAATGCATTTCGCCACATACAAATTAAATTTAAGCCCAGTTTATTTGTAAACATCCGTGCCTTTATGATGTATTGTAACAAAATGGCCCCGACATAGATCCTAAGATCAGTGGCTTCTAATATTAGACTTTATATGGCTTTTCCAGATATTGTGTGCATTGTTTTCATGTTTTGTAAAATATCAACCAACGTAAGTACCACAACCAATCCCACAACAGTATTATATTTTCAGAATCAAGTCAGGCATATCATATGCCATTTGGTAGCCATCACTAGTACCTACTACCCTACTACCTAAAACCCTTAGCTGAAAAAATACCGCAATTTTGTTTTCATCTAAACAAAAAAAACAAAGTTCGTTGTCACATCGGAACCGTCTATTTATTTATTAAGAGGCAGCCCTCGTGAATTATATTTTTAGTCCGTACTAGTTAATGCCGTTTTGAAATTTTCAACCAGTAAGTCTTGAAATTCGGCGCGTTAAAACAAACAAAGACACAAAATCTATTCATCTTTAGTGTTTTCCCAGTTGCTTCCAAAACCTCCCTGAATGTGACCTGAGGTTCAGTTTTCTTTGGCTGCTAGGAGTAGCTATTGTTTAGCTTTTAATTTTTAACATTGTTGCGAGCGATTACCGTCTGACCTTCCGACCCCGTGACGCCAGCGTCGATGCTTCGTTCGTTAGTCAGCAGGTGCACCGCTAGCAGGTGAAGTCGCTGGGGCCCCGGATTTCTTGGTGGGGCCCCAGTGTCTTAATTGTCTGCGGGTTTTACTCTATACGGCTATATGTACGTCCAACGAATGAGTGAGCAACGATAGACGAAGAATTATATTGTGCGGAAGTAAAGGGTAGAAGGAGTCAGGGTAGGCCGAGACTTACATAAGAAGACCACGTGAGCAGATTGCTCAAAAACGGAAAAGTCATAAGTAATTGGATATCCAGACGTGCGTGTATGAAGCGATCGATGAATCTGCAAGAAGCGAAAGAAGTATGCAAAGATCGCAAAGCCTGGCGATCTGTCCTCTCTGACTACCCCGGCTGGGATATGGCGTGAAGATAGTTAGTTAGTTGTCCTCCGCGGCGTTTAATTATATTCGACATAGCCCCCTCGTTGTTGAATACGTATTTGTGATGTTTGAATAATATGGTCTAAATCGATTTTGCGATCAAAATATGTTAAACTTTGATAGTTCATAAATTATTATTATCAATATAAACTCTTTAATTTTTTACACTCAAAATACGAAGTATATTAAAACCATATAAATCATAAAAACAGTAGAAATGCCATGAGGAAACATTACGTCTTTCCGCGACATGCTCAATGACTCAAGATTATTCGCAATCGACGCATCGGACAAACAGGGTTCTTATGATCCGTCGTGAAGTTTGCTTAAAAGACATACACACATACGTACATATGTCATGCCTTTATCCCCGAAGGGGTAGGTCGTGTTGAAAATGGTCAGGAACAGGCTGTGGCGACCTGCTCTTTAAATTTTATTGCTGCCCATAAGGCCTTCAACTTGGCCACTTGGCTTAAGGACCATCGGCTTAACGTGCCTTCCGAAGCACGGAAACGCTCGCATATCTAATTGCCACAAAGTGATCACCCATTCAAGGACCAGCTATAGCAAAAGTTGCTTAACAGTTGCAGCGTTTTTATATAAAAACTAAATTTAATACCTTCGCGGGCCATGGATAATGTCTATGGTACGCAATTCCAGGACTAGTGAGGGTTATGATAATATTTGATACGTACTTGATTGTTTAACAGTTCTCAATGGCACAAATGTTCCCGCATGGCACTTCTCCTGTTTTTACGATTTCTATGATTAAAAAGTATGTATCTGTACTAGAGTACACAGGTAAGAAGTGAAAGTTGTGAAAGTTAAAGTTCTTTACGACAAAATATCATTTTTCTACAATTTACAACTTCACGAAAAGTGCCTTAAAAAGAAAGGTGACGATTTTATTACAGCTGTAAAATTTCTCTCAGACGTCGATAAAGAAGTTTCACTTGAAAACTATAATTAACCTTTACTAGGTATATTTCTAATCACTCATAACACCCAATTGATCTTAAACAGTAAATCAGTTAAACGCCTACTAGATCATTTCAGCGCCATTACTTTCAGCCATGTTGCAACGAATGCACGCGCATCATCCGAGTAATGATTTATATTAAACTAGCTGAGCTGCCCGGCTTCGTCCGTGACATACTTCACCCATTTAATCCCGTCGCTTATTACTTTTCCAAAAATGTTTGAGAGTTCCCCGATTTGTTGACATTTATGATTACTGCTCCGATCTCCTGTGTAGTGGCATGATGATATATAGCTAAGAACCTTCCTCAATAAATGGGCTATCCAATACAAAAATAATTTTTCAAATCGGTTCAGCCGTTCACGCGTGATGTCGTGTCCAAGGGAAATAGGGATTCAATTTTATATAAATATAGATTGTCGGCGTTGTTTAATGGTCAAGTGACATTTAAGATTTGAAACAATGTTGTATGGACAGTTTATCGTTCAGTTATTTATGACATTAATTTAATCTTGACTGCTACGATGGCGCAGTGGTAGTGTATGCATACAGTATAAAGAGAGAAAACCTACTAAGATCTTCTTTAGGCTGTGGTATGCGTCTACTGCGCTTAGGTTCCGGGTTCGAGTTCCGGTAACAAATATTTGTGTGATTCACAAATGTTGGTTTCGGAGTTTGGGTGTTTGCTATGTAGCTATAATATGTATGTATTTAGAAATATATAAGTATGTAGGTATTGTCTAGATTCCATAGCACAAGCTAATAGCTTAGTTTGCGCTAGATGGCGCCATGTGAAAAGTGTCCCACTAATAAAAAAAATACGAGTTGCACTCCGGGAATGCCGACAGAAGTGAGAAATAAATTAAAGAAAAAAATATGCGGACCGCGCTTAAGGAAGTTTTCACTTCGAAAATTGACCGGGAATGACGTTATTGATGATGAAGATGAGAAAAAAAAGTCATAATTGATTACACAATATTATTTACGAAGACCTGTAGATGACCGGGTTCAACGTTAGATGATGATGATAATTATATTATTTAGTAGCAAGTTATTGAATCTACTAAAAAAATATATCTAGACGCGTTCGCGGTCTGTTATATGTACATGCATATTTGCACACACTATAGCTGCGTCTAGTAACGGTGTCGCGAGTCCAGAGGTTTTATCTCATCTAAAAATTATGCGTACCGCGCTAAAAGAAGCTGTCACTTCAAAAATAAAAAAAATACTAAGCCCCGCTTGTTCATAAACCGTGGTGTGGAAAAACAGTTACACGCCCTTCACCCTATCGAGGGACGACAAGGACGAGGTAGACAAGTACATATTCATTTATTTATCCGATAATTAAAAGTCATACAATAACACATGAAAACAAATTAACACATAAAAAGTGTAAACAGGATAGTTAATGTGAATAAGTATAAAGAGAGAGATGATGCAAATATTTTTTTAAAGATTTAATTGTTACTTAGCTTTTTTTCTTGCTCTAAAAACTCTTTTGTTCTGTGCGCGGTGTGAGAACTCGCATTGTCGTGATGGAGGATGATGCGGCGGTTGCAGTTCTCTTTACGGAGTTCAGAAACGACCTGTGGCAAACAAATGCTAGCATACCATTCTGCATTAACCGTTCTTTGTCCCTCAAGAGGAATAGACGCAACATGGCCGGTTTTGGAGACAAACGTGGCCACCATTTTTTTTGCTACCCTCCGTGAACGAACAATTTTTGTTGGCTTTAACTCATTTTCGAACACCAGCAACCTGCTAGAAGTAGATAGCCAAGGTCATAACCAACAACGTTTGTTAAACCACTGCAGGCAATTCGTTACGAAACGAGTACTATTGTACATTGAAACGTCGAGCTGCGTCATAGGTTTTCGCTCTTGGATTCGTTTAAGAGAAGTCATGGGTCTCTTTTTTGTCACGTACTACATGCACGATGAACGATGGACGCACGCGCATCAGTACTGTTAAAAAAGGTCAAGGTCAAAGGACCTATCACCGGCCCAGGAGGCCAAGTCTACTAATTCAACCGCGTCAGAAGAGAATAGAAATCGTCCCTCAATAAAAAGCCATTAGTACAATTTTGACAGTTTTTTCGTAGTCTACTATTACAATCGTACTCCAATAGACTTATATATGTCGGCTTGTCAATAGTAGACTCGGCCCCCAGCCCCCGTGATTTTCACGAGTTGCCTAGTAATGTTATTCAATTAGTAGAACAAAATAGGTATATAGGTAAGAAAAATCAATAAGTAAAAAGAATTAATGTAATATTTTTTTTTATGATGTTACTCTACCTTATCCTAGCAGGATGCTGGAGTTTTACAAATGACCCTGTAGATATTGAAACTAAGATAAGAAACCGTGATATTTAAATGCAACAGAGATCATTTCCTTATAATAATAATATCTCTTTATTGTACACTATATTTATAATACACAAATAAAATTGAAAATTTAACACATATGCAAGTTAAGGTACAATTATGGTACAATTATGCCTTATCGCATTAATGCAATATCTTCCAGGCAACCACGGCAGAAAATGGGTATGGTCAAGGGCAATATGTCCTTTTTATGAACACGGTAATAAATTATTAATAATAATAATCTATTACCAAAATGAGCCAGTTGCCAGTTTTTCATTAGGTAAGTGAATTTTTTTAATTCTTTCTTTAGAGAAATTTTACAGCTAGAAAAAAATGTCGTAAAGAAGTTTCACTTCTTACCACAGGTAAGAGGTGGTACTCTGGTACACACACATTTTTTTTTTGATCCCGATACATATATGTTTCTGATGCTGCTCAGTATAGTTTTGGCTTGGTATAAAGGTATATAATATATCCTCTAATATATCTAGTCTTGTTTGGGCCACGTACTGATGCGGACGTGTGTGCTGTGCTGACTATTGTTATAACAGTGTAGCGCGGCGAGAGCCGTTGCACGTATCGCGATGAGTTCGGAACTTGTCCCAAACGAACTACTGGCGTTCCTGCAGTAGAAGCTGGATGTGATGGACGAGCTGTCTGCTATCGAGATCTGTGCTTCGAGCTTTAGTCAGTAGGATATAGCTGCATCCAAGCGGCTATTTTATACGGTGCTCTCAACAAGAGCGACTAGATGGTGTCCCGCCGGCGTGAAGGGACAAGGAAAAGTATACAGGACATCATCACGCTGCTTAAGGAGACCGATCCGGATGACGTGCCTACGTTTGTGGCGAAGGACTTGCAGAAGCTTCCTCCCGTCATCTTCGACCACGTCGATGTTACCTGCCTCTTAAAGGACATAGTGTCCTTAAAAGCAATCTTGGCGGACGTTCATATAAAGTTGGCAAAAACCGAGGATCTCGTTGTAAATTTGCGTAAAGAACTCGTTGCTTTGCGTGATATTACAGCGATATCTAGGTCACCACCTAATGCGAACGTAAACATGCGTCGCGGAGCTGACCTCAACGTGAGTTTCGCGTCAGCAGTTTTGTCGCCGTCACCGAATGCTGACCGCGTCGCTTGCGCAACCCACCCGCCCCTGAGGCTGTTACTTGTGAAGCCGTTCGGGCTCCACGCCCCGCACCGCTGCCCGTTTCTGCAGCTCAGGCGAAACTTCAAACAACATCTCGACAAAGTTTCGCTAACGTCACTAAGAGCGCTCCGACCGCTCCACCGAAGCCACTACCAGAGAAGGTTGCAAACTTGGCTGCTGATGGTTTTGTGATGGTGCAAAATAGGAAGCGCCGTCTGCGAACCGTACTGAACCGTTGTGGCACTGCACAAGTTCCTGTGCAGTCCACCTTAGCGCTGCGTGCCACAATACCGACCACACCGGTGTACGTCTTCCGCCTACACTTCACTACTAAGGCGGAGAACATCGTGGAGTACGTGCGCAAGAAGATGAAGTACACGGTGAGAGTGCAGCAGTTGGAGTCGAGCCGGAACGTCAGTTTCCTGTCGTTCGTGCTACGAGTGCCCAACAGTAGCTTGCACTTAGTCATGCAGAAGAACTTCTGTCCACAGGGCGTGGTGTTCCGTCGCTTCCGCGGACAGTTACCACCGGATCGCCAAAAGACATAGTGCGACAGTGAAGTGATACTAATATTACTATTAAGATTTTATATACTAACACAGTGTGATGTATTTATATGTATTCTTAGTTTTAAGGTATTTATCTATGGGCCGTAGAATAAGTTAATAACATCTGTTACTTTTCTAATGTTGCCTGAAATAAATGAATATTATTATATTATTATTATTATATAAAAATATTTCAATAACTTACCTTTTGTATTTATTTATAATCTATATGTATTTGTTTGCAAAGAATTACCTAAATATGTAACAGCCTGCACGGCACCTGTTTGTGCACCGAGCTTAAATAAAGATAAAAAGGCGCTAGTCTGGCACTATGCTGAACTTAAACCTTTTTGTCATAGACGAGTGGCATTCCTCTTTTGTATCTCATAGTAATATTTCTTTTTTTTTTGTGGGCCTACTTTTTGAATAACGTTTTTTCTTTCTTTCAGTTTAAATCATCTCTCTCTCTCTTACAAGGGCGAATCCCACCACTCTCAGACAAAACGCGTTTCCGTACAGGCTGCCATGCACATGTCGCAGTAACGAGGTGCATCTCCTGCGGATAATAGCGTTAAAATATTCTAACAACGTTCTGAACACATTGTTCCACTAGATATTTAGTGCCCTTCACCCTTAGAACTTTACTCCATATACTTCATACAAACATACATTTCAAGGGGCGTCAACTCTTACTTATAAGATTGCAGTAATTACGACAGACTAATACGTCTTTATGTATTACTAGCTGTCCCGCCCGGCTTCGCCCGTGACATTATTTGAACCCCATGGCACCCATTTAATTCCGTCGTTTATTAATTTCAAACGGCTTTGCCCGCGTAGAGAAGTTTTCCCGTTCCCGTTTCCCGCAGGAACTTGTTCCCGGGATAAAAAGTAGCCTATGTCCGTCTCCTGGCTGTAAGCTACCTCCCCACCAATTTTCATCCAAATCGGTACAGCCGTTGTTGAGTTATAAATAGTGTAACTAACACGACTTTCTTTTATATATATAGATTATTAATATCTCTACCAGGAATTATACAAATTATTACAGAGGAATGGGTAACTATCAGGTCACGTATACGATTTTTGCCTACAACCAGACGTAAACTCGGCACACAGTGTTATTATTAAGTACATCCGTCTCTATCAGAGCAGGAGCGTGAGGGAGCGAGCAACATTCCTTGCTTTGAGGGTTACACAAATGAAAAAGAAAAATCTTTAAACTTTCGCGGTTTATACTCATATTTTATATACTACTCGGGACTTCACGCGAAACAATTTTGTACTTACATTCACCGACGTTTCGAGCGCGTCAGTCCAGCCGCGACCACGGGCGCTGCAACGCGCTCGAAACATCGGTGAATGTAAGTACAAAATTGTTTCGCGTGAAGTCCCGAGTAGTATATAAAATAAAAATCTTTAATCATATAGGTCACAAAGTAACACTTATGAACGTCAAGATTATTGCTTCTACATTTACATTTTCTGCCAGATTCGCAAAGCAATAGGTAGAGCCAGAGGAAGAACCTCATGGCCACTCTTTTCTAACCGCCTGTAATTGAAATAGTTTGATTTACATGATACTCAAATTTCTTACTACAGACAAATGGCAGGCAATTAACAGGTCACGTATGTGATTTTCGCCTACACTAGTCTAACGTAAACTTGTCACGCGGTATTATTATTACTTTCATCTCTAGAAGGGCGCGAGCAAGAGGACGCTAGCAACATTTCTTGCTCCGTGCTTTACCCGTTTTTTATATGCTAGTTATGCTAGTCTAAATACTCCACGTTGACTGACTCCACTATGCTCTGAACAGCATGAGATTTCATTGTTTAGTACAAGGTACGCAATTAATTTTAGCTATAACGTAAATGCTTGTCACAACCGTATTAACTAAACTGTTACTATCATTTGGAGCTTGTTATTAGATAAATAATTATACATTAATACTACCACAAATTGTAAATTAGTTCGCAAGCTTCCTTCAAGAACAAATAAATAAATAAATAATAAATAAGAAGCGCTCGTGGCCCCGCTGACTCAGTGTTCTGTAAACGATCACTGCGTTAAGCAACATTCGCTATAGGTGGTCCTTGAATGGGTGACCACTTTGTGCAATTTACATCTGCGAGCGTTTCCGTGCTTAGGTAGGCACGTTAAGCCGTTGGTGCCGGTTGCCAGTAACATGGCAGTCGTTAAGTCAAGTTTAAGGGCTTATGGGCGGCTCGAAAAATTTCAACAGCAGGTCGCCACAGCCTGCGCCTGTCCATTTCAACACGGCAATGGGCTCACCACCTGTTACGTAGGAGGAAAATGCATACGGTGAAATGTGGGTATAGTATGCCTCTGCCTATCCCTTCGGAGATAAAGGCGTGACAATATGTATGTATGTACATGGTACGCACCTGTATATTACAACCATCAAGTTCACGCACTAGGTCCTCTAACAATGTTTTCATTTGAGGACGTTTGTCCCCAGTGACCCAGATACCTACTTAAATGAGCTGATCCTGTTCAGTGGGCACAAAATCACAGTCACATGGTGTAGAATTAACCCACATTGTAAAAACCTTTCAAGCAGTTTAGATATAACTAAATTCATGACAATTAATGTTAGTTTGGCATAGTCGGATAAAAAGTCGTATAGTTTATTAATTTCAATATGAATCTTTACGTTGAATTATTTCTATTTTAATATCTTACCAATATTATAAACGCGAAAGTTTGTAAGTATGGATGTTTGATACTTTTTCATGCAAAATCTACTGAATGGATTTTGATGAAACTTGACAATAATATAGCATACACATCAGAATAACACATAGGCTACTTTTTATCCCGGGAACAATTTCTTGTGGGAAACGGGAACAGGAAAACTTCACCACGCGTGCGGAGCCGCAGGTGTCAACTAGTAGACTAATATAATAAATCTTGACAACAGTAGCACTAAAATTCAACCAAAGAAATGAACAAAATTCACAATAAGAGCGCTTTCACATTAGACGTTTTTGACGCGAAACTGCTACAATTCTTGCGTTCATGTAGCATGAGTGTCTGTCTAAATTATTTAATATTTTCATAAACAGATACGTACATAGCTAGGCTAAAATGATACCAAAACTATGTAGAAAGTTAGTACTTAGTTACAGTTGTAAATTTTTTTGCTATATAAACTGACCGACTGATCGATTACCGCACAGCTAAAACGACTGGGTCTTGACATTCTTCAATCATAAAGTTTTGTACATATATGCCTTAAGATAGGTGTGCACTAAGAAAAGATTTTTGAAAATTAAAATCATAAGGCACCCCCACCCCAAAAGAGGTTGCATAGTTTCAATGCAACAAAGTGTTTAATTTTGTGAACACATAAAACACCTTGCCTACTTTTTATACTGGGAACAGGTTTCTGTGGGAAATGGGTACCTACAAGAAAATTTATAGACGCGAACGAAGCCGTAGGTGTTCCCTATTCGAAATTAAAATCAAAATATGTATCTTTATACCTTTTGGAACTCCTATTGGAAATCAACAGAAATAAAAATCTCCACCCCACGTAAAACACGCAATTGAAATTTCAATGTACTGCACTAGCGCTTGCTCTGCGAATGCAGCCTACAGACGTTAAAAACAATGTGAACGTTGGTGAAACTAAAACGCCTAATGTGAAAGCGCCATTAGTTCGTCGAATAAACTCTGATATTTCAGTGTTGCAACAAAAATACAAAATATTTGTTACCTAAATCATGTAAAAATAAAATAATATTAGCAAACTTATCTTAAATTCTTATTAACTATGCAAATGAAATTGTAAAATTAAACAAATTACTCAAACTAAAAGCTTTGATAAATTTCCAAGTATTTTTTTGTTACAATTATGACTTGGGATGTCAAGCGGCAAAGCGGCAATAACCTAGCATTACAAAGAAAGTTGTGGAAGCGTGCCGCAGTCTTCGAAGCGAGGGATGTCTCGGATACAGTTAGTAACCTAACCATCCGTGCACGAAAGTGTCCAGTAAGGATTCTGTGATATCTATTAAAGCACTCGTGGCCCCGCTAACTAAATGTTCTGTAAACGATGACTATGTTAAGCAACTTTTGCATGGCTGGTTTCGGATAAGTGCCCAGTTCGTTATATTTTCATTTACAAGCGTTTCCTTGCTTCGCAAGTTAAGCCTTTGGTCCCGGTTGCCAGCATTTTTTTTACATTAACATAGCAGTTGTTACGGGAAGTTGAAGGCCTTATGGGCAACTTGAAAAACTTCAACAGAAGGTAGCCATGGCGAGCTATGGAGCTTGCTATCCTTGGAGTATCTTTGAGGAATAGATTTTAAAATGAGGTTATCCGTCAGAGAACCAGCGTGGTCGACATAGCTTGTAGAATAAGCACGTCAAAGTGGCAATGGAGCTGGCCAAATCTAAAAATACCAATGGCCGATGGTACAAACGAATTGTAGAGTCGAGACCGCGATTCGGCAATCTTATGGTAGGACGTTGCCCTGCCAAATGAACCGACGATCAGGAAAAGGTCGACTAGGTGCGGAAGACGCAGGACTGTGTATAGTGGCGTGAGTTGGGTGAGGCCCACGTCCAGCAGTAGATTGCTACAAGCTGATTGGATGGAACGACGGTGGCCACACAGGTTGGTACAGGATTTTGTTTCAAGTTTTCCTTCTCTTCACCATGATCTCATCTGATATCTGATAGCTGGTGCACCACTAGCAGGTCCGGTCGCTTTGGGACCCAGAGATCTTGGAGAGGCCTACTTTAAAAAATATATACCAGTATATGTAACGTAAATAAAGGATTTTTGTGTTTTAACTTTGGAGATGTGACGCTTCGAAATTTGTGCGTTGTAACTTTGGCCGACCGAATACGTAACGAAGTGATACGCAATATGGCAGGTTTGAAGGAAAGTGTCAAATGTCAAGCTCCGTTGGTTTGGACAAATCCAACGAATGAATGAGAAATGATTGACGAATATATATTGTGCGAAAGTAGAGGGTAGGAGTCATGTGACTTACATTTCATACTCGTATTATGAAGATCACGTGAGCAGACTGCTCAAAAATTGTAAAGTAAAAGTACTGAGACACACAGACGTGCATGTAGGAAGCGATTAATGAATCTGCAGGAAGCGAAAGAAGTTTGCATGGATCTCGAAGCTTGGCGATGTATCCTCTCCGACTACCCCGTCAGGGATACAGCGTGAAGACAGTTAGCTTTTTATTTAGTTATTTTTTTAATTAAACATATCTATCAGCCGCTTGATAAATTAAATCCAACAGCTGATACAACTTATACTGATACTTTTTTAATTTGAGAAGCGTTGACAACAGTTGGCGCTGTGCCACATTGCTAGATAACTGACAATTGGGATCGTCATTTTTCTTGCACTCAAATGAGGCATGATAAAAAATACGCGTTTGTTACTCTTCATAAGACCATATTTTTTCAGTTGCCCCAGAAATAATGTATTTCCCAACTTGTAATCCTGCTTAAATGAAATTAATACCCATTATCTTCTCGTCCTTACTACCTATCCTTCCCCTGAATTGTTTTAACTGTTAATTTCCTTCATCCAGTGTAACTCCATCAGACTCTAATCCTTCTTCACCTTAATTTATTTTATTATTAATATTATTCGTATTTATTTAAATATTAGGGTTTTTTTAGTGTGTTTATTCAAGAAGTATTACACATACAGTTATACATATATACAGTATACCTACAGTTTTCCATTTACTAATAATCTTCTTCGCATGTCTGTCTTTGGCTGAAACGTTGAGTTCGTTCGACGAGCGCCATACCCAAATAAATTAATTGAATTGAGGCATGGGCAATGTTACATTTGTCACATAGATTTTTGGAAGATATGAATTTAAAAATACTTCAATTTAACTAGATGACCCCCACGGCTTCGCACGACATAGTTTAAACCCCGTTCATTCATTTTAAAATTACTCCGTGATCATGGCGCTTGCAACAGTGTCGATGTGTAAATATCCCGAAAATCAATATTTTACTATTTAAATTTCATTCAATAATTGGATTGTTTTATTTCACAGAAACATACTAATTAAATATTTAACTTAATAAAATTTAACATATTTACAGAACCCAGTATAAAAAGAAGATGTGGGTGGGGATTGCTACAAGACTGACAATGATGCCCCGACTAGGTGTGGAAGAATTCCTCCCCATCAAAATCAACCGGTAAGGTTCCCATAAGGCTGGCCGCATTGCCACGTTGTATGGCAATGTTTATTCTCTAAGCGAGAAAAAGGCCAGCCCTATGGTCACGGGAAGGGTCGACCAGTCACTTTGCGATTCCACTGTATAGCGAACGAGCACTTGGGCTCCACGAGCCCAGTGTCTTGACTCCAAACGGTTTAAAAATATAATATTTTACTCATATGAATAACCATGATAGTTAAAATTCTCATAACTTAAATATTTAAAATGATAAGGGTTATTAAAAACTTGCCTAAAAACTGAAAGGTCAAAAGTACTCGGATACCCAGACGTGCGTGTATGAAGCGATTGATGAATCTCGAAGAAGCGAAAGAAGTATGTATGGATCGCGAAGCCTGGCGATCTGTCCTCTCTGACTACCCCGTCAGGGATACAGCGTGAATATAGTTAGTTATAAGGGTTATTAAGTATTTGTGTAAATTGTCTTCAAATTACCGCTTGCGGGCTTTTTAAAGTATTAAAATCGAATCCTTAAGAGATAGGCATATAACGTCGCGGACTTTTTTGTAGATCTATATTAGATACACCATTCCACCATACATTATTTTATTATATCACAAAGGGTTAAGGCAGCGTTTTCGTTAAAATCTTCCAGACGCCTTATTTTTTCCGTCGCCCCCGACAAATATTGTTATAATTTAGTTAAAGTACCTATACAAAAAATTAACAAATTATACATAAAAACTCTACCTATTAAAAAACCGCATCGACATTCGTTGCTTAGTTTTAAAGATCTAAGCATACATAGCTAGGACAACTTAACCAAAAAAAAAATGGTTAAATCGTTAAATCGTAAAGTGGTTAAATCTTCCTAGATACATAGGGACAGACAGAGGGAAACGTCTTTGTTTTATAATATGTAGTGATTAATGAAGCTTCATTAAAATCTTTGTCGCTCACTTTTTTTCAATGTCTAACGGACGCCCTGCGGTTTCCCCGAGTAGATATGTTTTTTTAGACTTGGTTCATTTTGTCTAACTGTGTTTGATTAAGTTGCACAAAAAATCCAATTTAATCAAAATAAAACGATAATTAATTTCAAACAATATTTAAACAAGTCATCGTATAAATATATTTCCGTATCTCGAAAGACCTTGAGCGTCTAGCCTTGAGCCAAGGCCTCGCGAACGTCCTTACACAAGGACGATCCCGGTAAGTCCTGAATCCTTGACCTCCAAGGCCGTGGCCTCGTTAGAAGGTCTCTCACAAAACCTTGTATGGAGGCCAGTGGGACCTCTAAAGGTCATATTCCGGGATCAATACTGATACGTCATGCCCTGAACTTGAGAATTTGGGCTGTAATGGCCGTGACATTATTGAAGGTTATATCACAGTATAAAGAGAGAAAACCTACGATCTTTCAGCTGTGGTTATATGATGTTATATTGGAAGGTTAAAGATTTTATGACGTCACGTCGTCGTTTGACAAATATAGAGGTGGATGCTACCACAACTGGAGGTAATATCTGCTATAGTATAAAGTTTTAAAGGTGAATAAGTCAGGATATATTAGAACTAACAAATACCCACAGCTTCGCTCGCGTCAAGAAATTTTACATACCTACCATTTTCCACACCGCAATGGGCTCACCACCTATTACGTGGGACAGGAATCCACACGGTGAAAAGTGGGCATATAATATGCCTCTGCCACCCCTTCGGGGATAAGGCGTGATGGATATTTTTTTTTTTTACCATTTTCCACAGGCTGGGTGAGGCCTAATATCGGCCGTTTTCTCATGATCTAAAAAAAGTAGACTAACGAAACAGATTTATCAGAAGAGAGTGAATGAGCAAAGTGGGAAGGGGCGACTTCGACCTACTTTATATCAATCAAATAGAAGACATTTTGGTTAAAGGTCAGGTCTAGATTACCCTTAACCGACGTGTGTGTATGAAAACACTTATAAAAGTGGAAGAAGCGAAAGTTGTATGCCAGGGTCGTAGGAAGTGGAAAGCCATAGTCTCTGCCTACCCCGATGGGAGACAGGCGTGATGACGGTTGTATGGAAGTTCGTCATTTTCAAAGTTAGAAACATGAATTTATGTACACCTGTTTTTAGTTACAAATGAATGGGTACATTTTGCTAAATTTTACCTATAAGGGGGTAAACAAGGGTTGAAAGTTTATTTGGAAAATTCTTCACGTTCAAACATAGCGACACCGAATTTCTTATACCTGTTACTGTATAAAAAAAAAAATGACGCGTTATGGAATTTTGATAAACTCTACCCTTGACAGCAGTTGTAATAACTGACTCATTGATCACGAAACCAATAAAACTAACAAAGCTATGAAGCCCAAACTTCGCATGGGGATTCCTTTTAATACGTAGGTTTCCCCTAAGAATGATGTTTTCGAAATTCTACCCCGAAGTTCGTCATTTTTAATGTTAGAAAAATGAATTTACGTACACCTGTTTTTGGTTACAAATAAATGGGCACGAGTATCGCGGTTTTGAAAAATTTTACCTATAAGGGGGTAAAACAGCGGTTGAATTAACAGACTCATTAATCACGAAATCGATGGAGCTAACGGAGCTATGAAGTTCAAACTTCGCATTGGGGCTCCTTTTAACCTTGAAGGAGTTATGCGAATTTTTACCCCTAAGTTCGCAAGTAAGGGATAAACGTATGTATGGAAGATTGTCATTTTCAAAGTTAGTAACATGTAACTAAACTAACTATCTTCACGCTGTATCCCTGACGGGGTAGTCAGAGAGGACAGATCGCCAGGCTTCGCGATCCATGCATACTTCTTTCGCTTCTTCGAGATTCATCAATCGCTTCATACACGCACGTCTGGGTATCCGAGTACTTTTGACCTTTCCGTTTTTGAGCAATCTGCTCACGTGGTCTTCATATGTAAGTCTCGGCCTACCCTGACTCCTTCTACCCTCTACTTTTGAACAATATATATTCTTCGTCAATCGTTCCTCACTCATTCGTTGGACGTGTCCAAACCAACGGAGCACGCCCTTTTCCAGCTTAACGCTGACACTTTCATTCAAACCTGCCAAATTGCGTATCACTTCGTTACGTATTCGGCCAGCCAAGGTAACGCCGCACAACTTTCGAAGTGATCGCATCTCCACAGCATTCAATTTACTTTCATGCATCTGCTGACATACCCAGGTTTCACTACCGTAAAGCAAAGTTGGCACTAGCACTGCGTTATGAATCGCCAGTCGTGCTTCTTTTACGATGCTTTGTCGCTTTACTAACTGGGACAAAGCACCGTTAACTTTGTTTCCGGCAGCTACTCGCCGTTCCACATCCGAATCACATCTTCCATCCGCGCTAAACATACTTCCTAAATACACAATTTCATTCACTTGCTCTAGACGTTCCTGGTTTACCCTAATCTCGCATTTAGTTCTTACGTCACCTCTTTCAAATACTAGAACCTTAGTTTTACTTGCATTCAAGCGAAGACCCTTACTTTCACACCCCTCTTTCATATTAGTGACTAATGCCTGAAGGTCGGCTTCTGATGAGGCCATGAGCACCGCATCATCAGCGTACAGCAGACAGTTTACTGTAAAGTCACCCAAATTCACACCCATATTAAAATCTTTCAACTTCTGCAGGCAACTGTCCAGATACACTATGAACAGCCAGGCGGACATGACACATCCCTGTTTGACGCCTGTACAGACATCAAAAAGAGGTGACACATCCCCCCCTACTCGCACGCAAGCCTTACAGTCCCTATAAAGCGACTGTATTGTCCGCAGTAGCGAGCCGTCCACACCATATCCTGGCAGCAAGTCCCACAGCGTTTCTCTCACAACGTTATCAAATGCTTTCTCTAGATCCACAAAAGCGCAGAAAACCTTCTGGCTAAGAGCCAGAAACTTTTCCGCGATCATGCGGAGAGAAAACACTTGATCCATGCAACCTCTTCCACGTCGGAATCCGCATTGAGCCTCCCATAAATACCTTTCAGACTTTTCTTGTATGTAGTAACATGTAGTTTTATTAAAACTCTAAAATAGTAAATAAACTAGATTTTGCGTAAAAACACTTACTTGTTGTCGATAAAACGATCGACAATTGTTTCGGCTTCATCCGGAAGCCCTCATCAGGATCATGAGTGCGGGGCGCTCGCCGTCGCGGCCCGTCACGCATTGCAAATCTCTCATACGTCGCTAAAGAAGTTTCACTTATGATAAAGAAGTTTCACTCCAAAACAAAATGGCGCGTAACCGAAAAATGTGACGATTTTAATGTGGCAATTTCGATAAAGAAGTTTCACTTTAAAAATATATCAACTTCGTTCACTGAATAAAATTTATGTTTATTTGGTGTTTAAAGGGGCAAAAGAAATTAAAACCGTCAATTAATTTTAAGCGCTTTTGGCACGCAATCTAACATACTAATAAGAATAGTTTTAACAATTTGAAACACGTCAACAATGTACAAATATTATTAGAGACGCCATTGGTGAAAGGAGTAATTATAAACGGACGTGAAACAATATGGCGGATGACAGCATCTGTCAAATTAGCACTGATGTGATGTGCTTGTCATTTCTAAAAGATACATCTACTTTTTAAACGAGAATTTTTTTTATTCACAAGCACGACTAGTAGGTAAATCTATGTTATATTCCATGGAGCAAGAAATCAATGTCACTTGCGTTCTACTAGAGACATACATATCATCACGCCTGTCTCCCATCGGGGTAGGCAGAGACTATGGCTTTCCACTTCCTACGACCCTGGCATACAACTTTCGCTTCTTCAACTTTTATTTTTCCTACGTTTATCGTTTATTTACTTCCCTAGTTAGAATTTCGCAAAATCCCTTCTTAACGGAAACATACGTATTAAAAAGAATCTCCATACGAAGTGTGAGGATCATAGCTTTGGTAGTTTCTGAGATTTCGTGATCAATGAGTCAGTCAGTGATTTTGCCTTTTATATAATATAGATAATAATACATAGGGAACACCATTTTACATGAGATGTAAAAACTTGATACTATGACGAACTTTCTCATTATTCAAGCTCCTTAAACTATATCTTTCCAATATTGTGCACACTTAGTTCAAGTCTTTTAAATACGTAAATATAAATTGTATTTTGAACTGTCACTTATTATTTACGTACATGCGCGGCCTGACATGGCGGGAAGTGGAGGACGGAGTGCAGGGTAGCAAGAATGTAAGAGGAGAAATAGAAGTGAAGATGAATGAGTTGATGGATGTAATGAATGAGAGACAATTAGATGTTGTGTGCTCGACAAAGATCAAGCAGCGAAGTCTTGGAGCTCCCGGGTGGGGTGCTCGCGCTATGGTCTGGAGTACTAGAAAGCGAGCATGGCAGTCGGGGGGTTCGGATTTTGTTGTCCTCGCGATTGGTCTATTGGTCTCCAGTATGTATGAGTATAAACTGGTTAGTCCTAGAGTCCTAGAAATCCATTTAAAGCTCGGTTTGGCGAAGATTTTCCTGGTGGCTGCTTACGCACCGGTGTCTTCGTCGATCCACTGACATCAGTATCTCGGAAGGATAACCCTAGGGCTCCCGACAGACTCTGTCCGTCACCGCGGCCTCGTCTCTGTGAATTCGGATATTATTCCACCAAATCCAGAGACTCTTTTATGAAGACTTAATGTGAAAGAGAGAAGAGAAAAAATACATTTGAGCATCACTGCTTCAATCAAAATTAACTCACCAAATATATCAATCACTAAAACGCATTTATTACCAACTTTTTCGCACTAAAAACTTTACAAACTTTAATATTTGCTCTGTGCTAAGCGTAGACGTGCTGTTAGTCACAATACATCACTGTATGTAGCAATATTCATCTAACTATAAATAAATTTGTGTTGTTGGTTGAATATACTAAATTTTATAGCTATATATTATTTGCTTATAGTTTGCATACAAGCACTAGGTGACCCCCCACGACTTCGCCCGTGACATACTTTGATTGAACTCCCGTCGGCGTCGCACCTATTTAATCCCGTCGTTTATGAATCGTACAATAATCGCGCTCGTGGCCCCGCGGTCTCAATGTTCTGTAAACGATCACTGAGTTACGCAACTTTCACTATGGCTGGTACTCGGATGGGTGACCACTTTGTGGCATTTACATTTGCGAGCGTTTCCGTGCTTCGGAAGGCACGTTAAGCCGTTGGTCCCGGTTGCCAGTAAAATGGCAGTCGTTAAGCCTGGTTGAAGGTCTTATAGGCGGCTTAAAAATTTCAACAGCAGGTAGCCACAACCTGCGTCTGTCTATTTCAACACGGCAATGGGCTCACCACCTATTACGTGGGACAGGAATCCACACGGTGAAAAGTGGGCATATAATATGCCACCCCACTGCCACCCCTTCGGGGATAAGGCGTGATGGATATTTATTTTATTTACAATAATTCACATAAGCTTGCCCGACTTGTCGATATTTATGATTTTATAGCTATATATTATTAGCCTATAGTTTGTATACAAGCACTAGGTGACCCCACACGGCTTCGCCCCTGACATACTTTGATTGAACTCCCGACGCTTTAGGCTAGTTTTTGTCATACAAATACTACTCTCAAGTGTTTCTTGAGTATTGAATAACGTTCTGGAATACGGCCCTTAATCTCTGAGATAGTAGTCAGAGAAGACATATCGGCAGGCTTTGCGATCCATACATTCGGCAGATTGGCAGGCTTTCGCCTCCTACTAAGTCATTAATCGTTTTATATATGCACGTCTGGGTATCACAGTACTCTTGGCCGTACTTTTATTGAGCAATTTGCTCAGATTCGTAGATTAGATGATGCGTAAGATGGGCATTAATGAAAACCAGCAGGGTCGCCAGGTGGAGGCTCTCTGTTTATTACCTATTTACAATACACATAATTTACAAAAAGTTACGAAAATTTTGACTTTTCTGTTCAATGCCCAAGTTGACATGTTGTCCAAATTGTCTCACAGTAGAATTTCAAAAATAAACCACTCAATTTCTTTTCGTTTTCGGTCTTGATTTTTTATGCCGTGTAACCTCACAAACGTCATAATTAGCTACATTCTAAATTCAAAGATTACATTTTTTTAGTGTCGAACTGGATTCGAACCAACTTCTTCAGTCCTAAAGTACCAGATATATCTCGATAGCTTAGATGGTAAAAGCGTCTGGTGCGTTAATCCAGAAGACTAAAAAAACTATCTTCACGCTGTAGATTTATTAATCGCATTTTAATGCATGTCTGGCTATTCGTGTACTTTAGAACTTTTCGTTTTTGAGCGATCTCCTCACGTGGTTGTCATATGTAAGTCTCGGCCTACCCTGACTACGTGTACCCTCTACTTTCGCACAATATTTTTCCTTCGTCAATCGTTCCTTACTCATTTATTCGTAAAGCCAGAAGACGCTATGTGGTTCGAATCCAGCTCAAAAATTAAAAATTATTCCACTTTAAATTTAGGATATATTTAGAATACTATATGCTTTTCTAAAATTGTTTCTATAGCTTCATTGTTCTCAATGCTGCATACATGCTGGCATTTTTAAAGCTCGGGTATTTCCATGTAGTACCCTACACGCATTAATATGTTTCAGATAGTTTGAGAAATTGCGAGGCGTTGAAAATGTCAATGAGTAACAAAATATTGTTGTTGTGTATAGAATGTTATTTTAAACTAGTTGGCGCCCGTGACGCCGCACGCGTTGTGAAATTTTCCCGTTCCCGTTGCCCACAGGATCTTGTTCCCGGGATAAAAAGTAGCCTATATGTTATTCTGATGTGTAAGCTATATTATTGTAAAGTTTCATCAAAATTCATTCAGTAGATTTTGCGTGAAAGAGTAACAACTTAAAAATTTTCGCGGTTATAATATTAGTAGGACTAGCTTACTGGAGCAGCTTTGCCCGCATAGTGAAGTTTTTCTCAGTGTTATAGTAAGTTAGAACGTTATCCTTAAGAGACAGGCATATGCCATCGCGAAATATTCTGCACACCTAAATAAGATACACAATTCCACTATACATTATTATGTTATAGGTACCACAAAGGATTTAGGCAGTGATTTCGTTAAAAGCTTAGTGACGATCGGTTTTTTTTTCGACCCTAGTGCCGGTTGCCAGTAACATGGCAGTCGTTCAGTCAAATTGTAAACCTTATGGGCAACTTGAATAATTTCAACAGTAGGTAGCCTCTACCTGTGTCTGTATATTTCACCTGTCTGCGTCTGTCTATTTCAACACGGCGTTGTGTGCGTATAATATATTATGCCTTTGCCACCCCTTCCGGGATAAGGCGTGATTGATAAATATAAAATAAAAGCTTCAAATCCAAATAGGGTTTAGGAGAACAGTTTCTTCTAAACCAAAAATGAAGAAGAAAATGTAAAAAAAAATGAAAAAATTATTTATAAAGTAACAAAAAATAGAAATAAAGTAATAAAAAGTATCAAAAAGTATTTCAAACTGCAACTGTAAGATATCAATTATTATCGCACTCACATTTGCATCTGCTGTTGCTACAGCTGCCTCAAGATTTCGGCAACAATCACATAATTTCAACTGCTAATCTTTAACAAATAATACTTCGCTAGTTTGGCACATCTCCAGAACTATTAACTGCGGTAAAATACAGTAATGCATACATTGCTTTCATATTTTCGACCAACGAATGAGTGAGGAACGATTGATGAAGAACATTTCTCGTACAAAAGTAGAGGCTAAAGGAGTCAAAGTAGACTGAGGCTTAATACGAAAACCACGTCAGCAAATTGAGTTTTCCCGAACGTCTAAATATAGGGTTCTTCCAAAAGGGGTCATAGAAGGTTTTTACAGGGGCGGCAGCGTGTGTGCTACACCTCTGTACCACTTTCCATCAGGTATGCTTGTCTGCCACATCAGTGGTATTTAAAAAAATGGCTCAAAAACGGAAACTTCAAAAGTACTCGGTTACTTAGAGGTACCTTCATATATGAATCTATTAATGAATCTGCAGAAAATTAAATAAAACCTTTCGATCTGTCCTCTCTGAGTACTGACTACCTACACGCCTGAAGACGATAAAGGGCGTGTGTGATAAGTTGTGTAGGCAGACATGTACTATACGTTCAACCAAACAAACAAACAAACTCTTCAGCTTTATAATATTAGTATAGATTCAACATATCAGAATTTTAACTTAATCGAAATTAAAAATGTTAACATTTTGGTAAATCAACTTTTGCGTAATTAAACTTTATGCGAATTCAACTCGATGGCCCGAAAGGGTTTAAACACAATAACGGGGCTACGAGTGCTTTTTCATAAACATTTATACTATCATAACGAAATGAATATTCCCAGAATAAATAACAACCAGACAAAATAAACAGATGTAACTATATTTTAAAAGTAAACTCTTGAAAAATATGATAAATATTATTGATAATACATATTACATCTATACTAATATGTAAATCTGAAGACTTTGTTTGTTTAGTTGAACGCGCCAATCTCAGGAACTACTGCTAAAGCTTTTATGTTTGAGAGCTTATTTATTGAGGAAGGCTCTATATCTGCATGCCCAGGAGAGCGAAACAGTAATCATAAATGTCTTCAAATCGGGCAAACTTTCATACAGTATTAAAAAATATATTTAATTAAAGGATTAAATCGGGTTCGAAGTATGTCATAGGCGAAGCTGCGGGGGTTAGTTATCCTACTAATATTATAAACGCAAAAATTTGTAGGTATGGATGTTTGTTACTAATTCACGCAAAAACTTCTGAATAGATTTTGACGAAACTTTACAATAATATAGCTTACACATCAGAATAACACATAAGCTACTTTTTATCCCGATAAAAAGTTCCTGTAGGAAACGGGAACGGGAAAGCTTCACCAAGCGTACGGAGCCGCGGGCGTCAACTAGTAAATTATAAAATTCAATAAATAAAACTGAACTGGTGGGTGTTGTGAAAAAATATTGACGAAAATGATATTGACGTTATATTAAATTTCCATTTTGTATTTACATAAAGACGGATGGTTTTTAAATGTGTATATTTCATGATTATCATAATAAACAACGTCTTGCAGAACGAATGATCGCCTGAATCATATTCAAGGTCGCCATTTGGTGCATTTGACATTGATTGATTTTTTGAGGGCAACCACAGAAGAACATTGTAGAATATAATATCTTATCAATCGCAGATTTGAACGAGTGGATCTATGTCGGGACTAGCTCCATAATGTTTAAAAAACTATAAATGTGTTGAAAAAAATTGTTTAAGTCTTTTGGCTTACAAAATTTATTTTGTGAGCCAACTAGAATCACCTCACATTCTAGAAAATGTATAGATAATATATTCTGCAACTGTGTATCAACAACAAGGGAGATACTAAGTAACTTTCCATCAGATCATCTTGGTCAGAAAGCAGCATTTCCTATTGATGTCACTTCTAAAAAGAATAAAATTGTATGTATACCAATGAGTGCACATCGACTTAAACAATTTAATGTAAATGTTTCAGCAAAAGTCACTCATATTGACTTTAATCAGGAAGATCCAAACAGCTTATATGACTCCTTATTTAATACAATTAAAGCTGAGTACAACAACATATTTAAATCAATAACATTTTATAAAAACAAATACTTGCAATTTTGTGAGTGGGCAACTGCAGGAATTTACAAAAGTAGGGCTAAGTTGTACGAACTATATGGTATGAAGCAATTTAATTTTGATCCTGCCTTTATTCAATATGTTAAAATTTATTCTAAGACCTTTAAAAAGGCCTGTGCTGCTGCCAAGTCGTTACATATAAGTAATAAAATTAAAGAGTCAAAAAACAAGGCAAAAATGACTTGGAATGTAATCAATACTGAAACCGGTCGATTACTACCCCGTGATAATAACATTGAGTTAATTATAAATAACGAAGTGTGTAATAATAAATTAGATATAGCACAAACTTTTAACAACTATTTTATAGACATACCCGCGAAAACAACTAGCTCCTTAAATTCTTGTCCAATAAAAGCTCAACGCATGCTTGGGGGCAGCGTGGATCAGTGTAGTGTCTTATTTGGCTTCAAATATGTAAACCCAAATGATATCATTAAAGTATTCAAGTCACTTAACTCAAAAAAGACAGCTGACTTGTGGGGTATTTCTGTAAAATTGATTGAGTCTATCATTGTTAATATATCACCACATCTAGCTGAAATATTTAATAAATGTGTTGATAAAGGAGTGTTTCCAGATTTAATGAAACACAGTAAAGTAATACCTCTATTTAAATCTGGATCCAAAACCGACCCTGGTAATTTCAGACCAATTTCAATATTACCAGCCATTAGCACAAATTTTTGAAAAAATTATATTGCAACAATTACAAGCTCATTTTAATTTTAATATGCTATTACATAAGGAGCAGTATGGGTTCACAAGGGGTCGTTCTACCATTAATGCAGGTGTGACACTTCTGAATCATATATATGACGCCTGGGAGAATAGACAAGATGCTATTGGTGTATTCTGCGATCTCTCCAAAGCATTTGATTGCGTTGACCATAAAACACTATTGGGAAAACTCTTTTATTATGGTATCAAAGACTCTGCACTGAACCTTGTTGCGTCCTACCTAAATGATCGAATACAACATGTTGATGTCAATGGAATTCGCTCCCCTGGAGCATCTGTTGCTATGGGCGTACCGCAGGGATCAATTCTGGGTCCGTTTCTATTTTTAATTTATATTAACGATCTGCCATACTATATACAGAACTTGTGCGACATTGTTCTATTTGCTGATGATACGTCACTTATTTTTAAAGTTGATCGCACGCTTAGTAATTTTAACGGCGTAAAGAGTTCACTTGCCCAAGTTGTAGATTGGTTTACGACCAATAATTTGCTACTAAACGCTAAGAAGACAAAATGTATCAGATTCAGCATGCCTAATGTCAGGAATTGCGGTACAAATATAACATTGAACAGTGATACCCTTAATCTTGTAGAATCAACTGTATTTTTGGGGATCACTTTAGATAGCAAACTGCAGTGGAATGCCCAAATAACGTGTCTTGCAGGTAAACTCAGCTCGGCAACCTTTGCCGTTAGTAAAGTCAGGCTTACTGATGTGGCAACTGCCAGGCTGGTATACTTTAGTTATTTTCATAGTGTCATGTCTTACGGCATTTTGCTGTGGGGCAAAGCAGCTGATCTACAAGTATTTTTTGTACTCCAGAAGAGAGCTATACGTGCAATATATAAATTGAGTGCTAGAGTGTCTCTTAGAGAAAAATTTAAAGAAATTGGCATTTTAACGGTTGCATCACAGTATATATTTGCAAATATTATGTTAGTTAAACAGAACATAAATTTATACAATAGACACAGTGACATACATTCGATAAATACTAGAAATAAGCATAAATTAATTGGAACGCATCATCGTTTACAAAAGGTTCACGACTCTTTTGCAGGAATTGGCGTACGACTATATAATAAAATTCCTTTAAACATTATGAACCTGCCGTTACATAAATTTAAGGCGGAAATTAAGAGGCACCTCTTGAAAAGGGCCTATTACACAACTAATGATTATTTGAACGATAAAAATAAATGGAAATGAGTTGCTTGCTCTTCGCTTGAGCTATTTAGGATTCGAATGAATCTTGTGATATGCCTTGAATATATTTATGTTGCATTTTTACATCTCTACATTATTAATAATTTGAAACATCTGACAACTAAAGGTTTCTAAATTGGCTGCGTTTAGTCCCGGTATACAATGTAATTTGAGTTTGTTATTGTGTGAGCACCATGTAGACTTATTTATTTCTTTGAAATTGACATGATAGTTGCTGTGCAGTTTTTGAGTATGTCATGCTCGCCTAAGTGTCCTGGCAGTGGTGGCGTATGTATCGGGTCGCCTTATTCCCTATAATACGGTTGAGTAGGGCGATGGCTGATATAATGCGTCATACCCGTGAACGGGTGCCGTCTGTTGGGACTGGTCAGCTCATAGCTGTTATAGCAATTATTAAAAATAATCTTATTTATATTTAAGGTAAACTTAAGTTTAGTCGACTGTTCTCACATAAATCCAAAGGAACAATGTAAGTGTAATTTTAATGTTGTAAGCCATTCCTACATTTTAAAATGGCATCCATTGACTTTCTTGCCAGATTCTTCTTCTTCAAGGGTAGGCTGCCCTTAGAACCGGCAACTATAATCGCTCTAATTTTGATATGATTTAAACACAACATTGATTTTGTTTTTTTTTGTTTGTATAAATTCATTACTATATAATTGGTCAAATATCATGTTAATCAAACTAATGTAATTACTGGCGTTTAGAAAAGAGTGGCCATGAGTTTTATTGCCAGGTTCTTCCTCAGGCTCTACCTATTGCTTTGCGAATCTGGCAGTAAATGTAAATGTAGAAGCAATATTCTTGACGTTCATAAGTGTTACTTTGTGACCTAAATGAATAAAGATTTATTATTATTATTATTATAATATTGCTAAAATAATTATAGCCGAATACTGTCTCCAAATTCACAGGCCTAGCCTAGTTTAAGAGACAGGTTTGACAAAGAATATTTATTTTTCAAAAGTAGAGGGTAGAAGGAGTCAGGGTAGACCGAGACTTACATGCCAAAACCATGTGAGCAGATTGCTCAAAACCCGAAAGGTTAAAAGTGCCTGGTAAATCTGTATGACAGGAATTAATTCCCACCAGTCTTTCACAAAGGATGGATCTCACATACGTAATTTTTTTTGTACCACTGAAGTGGCATACAAGCTTACGGCTCACCTGATGGAATGCTATTGCTGAGTGTAAACTTAATTTGAAGGCACCTTTGTAAAAGAAAATTAAATTAACATATTAATACTATTACTAGATAGAAAAGGTTTCCCGTGCCCGTTTCCCACAGGAACTTGTTCCCGGAATAAAAAGTAGTCTATGTGTTATTCTGATGCAAGGGCGTAGCTAAGGGGGGGGGTGGGGTAGGCGGTTCAAAATTTTCAACAGCAGGTCGCCAAAACCTGCGCCTGTCCATTTTAACACGGCAATGGACTCACCACCTGTTACGTGGGACAAAAGTGCATACGGTGAAATGTGGGCGTATAGTATGCCTCTGCCTACCCCTTCGGGGATACAGGCGTGACAATATGTCTATGTCTAAGTACAGATAGAAATAGTTAAATTCCCACGGCAAAACATGTTTTAGTTCTTTTATAATTTTAAAGCGCCGTTTTATAAATTACTCCTTTAAAACAAATCACAAATTGCACAACTTTGTTTGATGTAATAATTTTTTCTTTGAACTCAGGAACGTTTTATTAGGTAACAAAGTAGGTATCAAATAGCTTAAGGGTAAGATTTCATCTGTGCTAATATTATAAAGAGGAAAGATTTGTACGTTTATTTGTAACTAGTTGACGCCCGCAGCTTCGCCCGCGTAGTGAAGTTTTCCGTTCCCGTTTCCCACAGGAACTTGTTCCCGGGATAAAAAGTAGCCTATGTGTTATTCTGATGTGTAAGCTATATTATTATAAAGTTTCATTAAATTCCATTCAGTAGTTTTTACGTGAAAGAGTTACAAACATCAATACAAATTTTCACGTTTATAATATTATTCAGATAAATAGGGAGAAAAACTACAGGGCCGATTTTAAAAATTATTCCACCGTTCGAAAGCTACATTATAGCAGAGACATAGTAGACTAGAGTAACATAGGCTATATTGGATTTTTTAAAAGTTTAGGGTTCTGTACGAAATCTCGAATACGAAAACGATGCGCTGGTGAAGCTAGTTTAAGATATATGAAAACTTTAATCATATAATTTTTGAAACTACTATAATAGCCGAAAGGTTAGGTTATATAGGTTTTCTCTCTTTATATCATAGGTTGGTTTTTCTTTTTATACTGTGCTACTATAAACAAAAACAAATTTAATCTTCGAATATAATCTTATACTGAAACATCTCGTGTATAAAAAGTGTAAATAATAAAAGTAGCCAATATTAAGTACTTTCAAACCACCGGCAATATTTTTACAAAAATGACGGATAAAAATAAACACATTTTCTCAATTTTAGCAAGTTTATGTAAATATTAGACATAACTAATTAACTATCTTCACGCTGTATCCCTGACGGGGTAGTCAGAGAGGACAGATCGCCAGACTTCGCGATCCATGCATACTTCTTTCGCTTCTTCAAGATTCATCAATCGCTTCATACACGCACGTCTGGGTATCCGAGTACTTTTGACCTTTCCATTTTTGAGCAATCTGGTCACGTGGTCTTCATGTGTAATTCTCGGCCTACCCTGACTCCTTTTACCCTCTGCTTTCGCACAATATATATTCTTCGTCAATCGTTCCTCACTCATTCGTTGGACGTGTCCAAACCAACGGAGCACGCCCTTATCCAGCTTAACGCTGACACTTTCATTCAAACCTGCCATATTGCGTATCACTCCGTTACGTATTCGGTCGTCTAAAGTAACGCCGCACAATTTTCGAAGTGATCGCATCTCCACAGCATTCAATTTACTTTCATGCATCTGCTGACATACCCAGGTTTCGCTACCGTAAAGCAAAGTTGGCACTAGCACTGCGTTATGAATCGCCAGTCGTGCTTCTTTTACAATGCTTTGCTTTTTTACTAATTGGGACAAAGCACCGTTAACTCTGTTTCCGGCAGCTACTCGCCGTTCTACATCCGAATCACATCTTCCATCCGCGCTAAACATACTCCCTAAATACACAATTTCATTTAGTTGCTCTAAACGTTCCTGGTTTACCCTAATCTCGCATTTAGTTCTTACGTCATCTCTTTCAAATACTAGAACCTTAGTCTTACTTGCATTCAAGCGAAGACCCTTACTTTCACACTCCTCTTTCATATTAGTGACTAATGCCTGAAGGTCGGCTTCTGATGAGGCCATGAGCACCGCATCATCAGCGTACAGCAGACAGTTTACTGAAAAGTCACCCAAATTCACACCCATATGACAATCTTTCAACTTCTGCAGGCAACTGTCCAGATACACTATGAACAGCCAGGCGGACATGACACAACCCTGTTTGACGCCTGTACAGACATCAAAAAGTGGTGACACATCCCCCCCTACTCGCACGCAAGCCTTATAGTCCTTATAAAGCGACTGTATTGCCCGAAGTAGCGAGCCGTCCACACCATATCCGGGCAGGAAATCCCACAGAGTTTCCCTCGTTACCAAATGCTTTCTCCAGATCCACAAAAGCGCAGAAAACCTTCTGGTTAATAGCCAGAAACTTCTCCGCGATCATGCCGAAAGAAAATACTTGATACATGCAACCTCTTCCACGTCGGAATCCGCATTGAGCCTCCCATAAATACCTTTCAGACTTTTCTTGCATTCTTGCCGTTATAATCTTTGCATACACCTTACTAGCTAAGCTGACCAAGCTGATCGCCCTGTAGCTGGAGCAGTTAAGGCGCAAGCCTTTCCCTTTGTAAATAGGTACTACAATTGCTATACGCCAGTCATCTGGGACCTCACCTGTCCTTCAGCACAAGTTGCATAACAGACATAGTGTGTCCCAGACGCGCGACCCACCGTACTTGATCATCTCAGCAGTAACTCTGTCTTTTCCCTCAGCCTTACCACAATTCATACTTCTTATCGCTTGTTCAATTTCTTTCATACTAATGACTTCAATGACATCGGGCTCCGGAGCATGGAAGTGAGCTCCACTTCCCGATGTGGCATCTCTGTCGTTTCTTGCATACATCTTTCCATAATATTCACTCCATCTCTGCAGGACGTCAGTTTGGTCTGTTTGGACGTCATTGTTAACACTAAGCACTTTATTCATACTGCAGATTGCCGAACAACTCCGGGTCTTGCCTACCTCTTTCCAGAAGAGCCAGGCATTATCCCGGAAATTGTACGACAACCTGTCATCCGCTTTCATTCTGCACCTTTCACGAGCTTCTTCTATCAGTGCCTTCGTGTTAACTTTTTGCAGCTTGTATCTCTCTTTCATATATTAAAATTCATGTCTAACCATGCTTTCTTCTTCATTCGAACTACTTCTTCCACTTCCTCATTCCACCATGCGTCACGCTTATTACTACTGCCTCTTCTCGTTTCTCCACACACTTCCACAGCGGCATTTACCATACTATCCCTAAGGTCCTGCCATACACTTTCCACATTCTCACAACTAATATTGACGTCGCCAAGCTTTTCGGCTACCCTTTCCCTAATGGATGCATTCTGCAGCTTCCAGCTTTTGATGCTATAAGTCGGCTCAGGTTCAGGACACTCGGTACGATGACGCCAACCCGCGAACAGACCCCTAATCCTAGTTATTACTAGGTAGTGGTCTGATCCTAGCTCAGCGCCTCGATAAACCCTTGTGTCCTTACGGAGCCGACTATCCATTAGGAATAGATCTATCATGCTTCTCTTTGACTTACATCTCCTCGTATACATATGAATTTGTTTGTGATTGAACATTGTGTTCGCCACAAACAAATCCTTTTTATATTCACCCATCCATTCAAGTCTTTCATTTCCACATACTATAAGTCTTTCATTTCATTCTATCACATTTAGAGCTTTTCTCATACTCTCCCAGAAGTCCTCTAGCTCACTCGCGTTCGACGAAGATACTGGCGCGTAAGCAGCTACCAGGAAAATCTTCGTCAAACCAAGTTTTAGACGGATCCAGAGGATTCTAGGACCTACCAGTTTGTACTCATACATACCGGAGGCCAATCGCGAGGACAACAAAATTCCAACCCCTCGACTGCCATGCTCGCTCTCTGGTACTCCAGACCATAGCGCGAGCACCCCACCCGGAGCTCCAAGACTTCGCTGCCCTTGCGCTTAGTCTCTGTCAAGCACATTACATCTAACTTTCTCTCATTCATAACATCCATCAACTCATTCATCTTATCTGCCATTCCTCCCCTAACATTCCACTCAGCTACCCTGCACTCCATCCTCCACTTCCCGCCGTGTCGGGCCGCGCGTGTAAGGTGGCGGTCCCCTACGCCGCTCTGGCACACACTTTTCGCACCAGCGGGTACGATGGTGTGCGTCGCCTCGGGGGCACGCCCTAACATTGTTCGCCCTTGCGGTGCTCGTGTTGGAGTAGAATTGTTGGCGACGTGCACGCTTCTACTCTTCTACTAATATTATATTTGAGAAAGTATCTATCATGTCGCGAGGTAATTATTTTTTTTATTATGTATTGCTATAAAAACATTATATAATTTCACGCGAGCGGACGGTGCGAGTTCTCTGTAGAATTATAAAATTTATATTTTAGACTGTGCCTTAACTAACTTGTGTGTATAAAAGTTGTCACACCAAATTATAGATCCAGATGAATTTTTCTTTCCACAACTATGAATTGCAAATAAAATTTTTTACTCTTCTAAATACTACCAACTCAGGAACATTGAAATGGATTTAGATTTTGACAAAGTTTTTAAAATACCATCTATGGCGTTAAAATTCAATCGGTCACACCCGTACCTAAAAAGAAACAAAAAATGGTTGCTACAAATTTCGCTGCTTTATTTTTTTTTTAGTTTGGTATTTTTTCTGATTATGTATAACTTAATTTGCCACGACTTTCAAATAAATAACTTTTCCCAGATCTGTAGAGATGGAGTGTTCGCAATTGTGTTTCTTGTAGACGCCATGCAATTCTTTGTGTTGATATATCATAAGAAATCTATTTTAAATTTGATAAATTACGTCAAGAAGGATTACGATCTGTCAAAAAATTTTACACTTGACGAACAAATTATTGTCCAGAATTACGCTAATCACGGCCTGTATGTTTGCAAGTTGTGGCAAGTATTGGCAACTGCAGGTTTTTTCGCATTTCATGTTAAACATATATATTTATTGATTTATACTTACTTCACAGACGAATTCAAATTGCTACCTTTATATGAGTTTATATATCCAGAAATTATTGAAAATAATAAAAATAATATATTTATATATATTTTAATTTATATTTATTTAAATTTTGCTGGTTTTTATGCCGCTGTGACGTACTTAGCATATGTTCCTTTAGGGCCTATAATGATTTTACACGCGTGTGGTCAACTGGAGTTAGTGAGGACCAGAATTGAAAACCTTTTTGTTTGTGAGGAGGTCAACGAGGTAGTTATTAGGAAAAAAATAAAATATATTGTTCAACACCTGCAATATGTACACAGGTAAAATAAAATAATTAAGGTGTGCAGATTTATTTCTTGTTAGACTTGATATAGTGTACAGTGTTTTCTATTCTATGTCAAATAATAATTTAATCAGTAACCAAAAAAATAATATAAAAAAATTGACATTACTAGCTTTTAGCTATTTTAGCTTATAGCTATTGTACTTTCGCACACTTATCACAATTCATTCCCTTTTTTGATTCATCACACCACTCTAACGTTCAAGCTGCTAAAGCAGCTGACATTTTTTGTTTTTATTTTTTTGTACTGACCTTCAAAACTTCCTTCGTCCTTTCAAAACCTTTTAAACAGTGTTGTCTTTGGTTTGAATGAATGAATACCATTAGAATCGTGGATAAAAAGCCCGTGTATTAGAGGTTTAATATCTACATGTCACAAAATCAAAATTCGAAGTAAACACGATATAAACATTGCCGGCGGCCATTTTCCCGCCATTTTTTAAGTTTTGCTTTAATATTTAATGGGTTATTTTTATACTTTTAGTTAGAATAATTATAAGTTATTAGTGTAATATATCGTTTTAATCGTTATAATTCCAGGAATTTAATTATGTATAAAAAATAATAGTGTTTCATATTAGTTTTTCGTGTAAGTGGCTAATTTCTGAAAAATAACATTTATTTATTTTTTTACCGACTTTTTCGTGTTTATACCAATATATCAGTTAATTATGATTAAAATGCCAAATTATTATAGCTATAAGTTTTATCTTTATACTATATTTTACGATTTTCAGTATTTTAATTTTTTTGTCTAGATATTATAGTTTCCGAGATATCCCGATTTTAGTTAATAAGGTCATAAGTTAATTACGAAAAACGGGCTGCTCTTTCAGCGCGAACGTTGAGCGGACGTTGCAGTGGGTAGAAATCATATACTTTACAAATTAAACAAAGTGAATTAACAAGATTAATTTTCTAAAATATTTTCGATACTATTACCCTGATATTCAGTCATTCAAGATTCTTGATATATTTCAAATAATTTATTTATTCTAGGACTTTGTCATTAATTGTTTTTTAAAGATTTTAGATTAAATTTCCACGCCACCGATACCAGATTTCATTATTTGCACATAAACATAAAATCTTTTCATTTATACAGCATAATCTGAAGTCTGATATTATTATTCTATTTTTCATAGTTTCGTGAATATCATAATGGGAATATTCAAGATTCCATACGACCTGACTTTAAAAGCTACTACTTTGGTAGTACCCTTTACTATGTATGAAGCTCTGGAGGTAAGACAAACGTAACGCTATATGACAATTTGTCTTGTTTCCGTGTGTTACTATTCAGGGGGGTCAGTCAACTATTAGAATCCTGTCAAACAGAATCGTAATCGTCGCCCAATAGAAAGCCGACCAATCAATTTGATAGTATCGTAGTCCACGCGTTTTAATAGAACGAATAATATTAAATACATTCAACTAACTTTATTAATAGACTACCAAAAATGTAACTTATGAATTGTTTATTTTATAGTCTAATTATAATGTCGAAACTAAATACAAAAATTTTGCTTATAAGTACAAAAAATACAAAAATTTTACTCATAAGTTACATTTTTGGTAGTCTAATATAGTTTGACAGCTAAAAAAGGTGATTTTGTTTTATTTTGGCTATTCTACGATTCGTGAGGTGCGATTGTTATATTTAGATCGAACGGCTTTTTAGCGATTCTTATTCTAGCATCTCTTTTTTCTTTAGTTTATTCTATATCTCTAGCTTCCACTGATCAAGAGTTATAATGAGATTTTTTATCTACTCGTTGTACGTACTAAAAGGACACTCAATGCTTTGTTTTAGGCAATTGGACGTTATGAATTCGATACATAGCGATGTTGTTAAAATTAACTGGGAGCCATGAGACGAGAATAACTCTTTAGATTAATTTAAAATTTATAAAACCCCCGTTTAAGATCAACAACTATTCATTTAGACAGTTGTAATAAGCTTAAACTGTATATATGGCTGTAACTATCTGAGGAGTTTTAATTACTAAGGATTACTAGCAGCAAGTTTCAAGTTACCTTGTTATAGAAATTCCATAAAAGTGTGATCCCTTCATCGCCTAAGAAATGAGCTGATAATCTTCAAAATTAATAGCTAAGACCCATTAGAAACAAATTTGAAAAGCGTTTAGTATGCTCTATGATCCTAAATTTAAATATAAATATTTTTCCTAAGAATAGGTAAGATGGCGCCTTACGTCTTATTAAAACGATGACACCAGAAGTGCAGCACTCGCGCTGCCGACCCTTTAAAAACCTTCTAAGACCCCTTCTGAAGAACCCCATACTGTAGACGTTCGGGAAAACCCAGGCAGGGAGCTCATGCCACAACCTAAGCGTACGCGAAATAATGCCTCATAATTTGTAATTTTCCAGGCATTGAACCATGGCGAATTCAGTTTTGATTTCACTACTTTGACTATCGCGAGCACGCTCATCAGTACTTCACCGTGCTACTACAGCCAACTGCTTATGGACAAAGTGAGATTCATGTTCTCATCATCATCATATTTTTATCACTTATCATAATCAACAGTGCTCGTGGCCCCGCGGACTCAGTGTTCTGTAAACGATCACTGCGTTAAGCAACTTTCACTATGGCTGGTCCTCGGATGGGTGACCACTTTGTGGCATTTACATTTGCGAGCGTTTTCGTGCTTTGCAAGGCACGTTAAGCCGTTGGCCCCGGTTGCCAGTTACATGGCAGTCGTTAAGCCCAGTTGAAGTTTCTAAAGGGCCCTGTAGGGCTGGCTTGAAAAATTTCAAAAGCAAGTCGCCACAACCTGCGCCTGTCTATTTCAACACTGCAATGGGCTCACCACCTATTACGTGGGACAGGAATACACATGGTGAAAAGTGGGCATATAATATGTCTCTGCCACCCCTTCGGGGATAAGGCGTGATAGAATAATAATAGAAATAAAAATATTCTGAATTTCGGATTTCACAATGTGTGTGACCAATTTTGCTTGCCTACATGGTTTTAAATGTAGATATTGAAGCATTGTAGATACCGCACCTCAGAAGCAGTCGTACCATATTTGTATGAAAATTCGTCATTTTCAAATTTTTTTTTTTTCTTCTTTTTTTTCTCATCTGCAATCAGTAAAATACTATAAGCAGGTATGTTGTGTGTTTGATTTGACATGTAGAGGGCCTCCTCCAGTGAGGACGACAGCCACTCATCTTATTTATAGTCTGATTTCTCTATCTATATAATGTCTTTCCTTTTGAGGCGTTTTCGGTAGCTGCGCTTAGTTAGACTCGCCGCAAGTACGTTCGAGTGATATTCTAGCCACTTTTGATATTTCCGTGAAGAAATTTCAATTTGCTCCTTCACGGTGCTCATTCCCAGACATTTGTGGATTTCTGTGTTTGTAATGAACCAAGGGGCATGCGCTATGGTTCTAAGTATAGTGTTCTGTGCTCTTTGTAATATTGTGATGTTAGAGTTACTTGCGCTGCCCCATAGTTGTACACCATACATCCAGGCAGGCTTTAATATTGAATTGTATATCAATAGTTTATTATCTATTGATAATTTACTGTTTCGACCCAGCATCCAGTACAGGTTTCTGTGCCGTATGATAAGTTCTTCCCTTTTGGTTACAATATGCTGTCTCCATGTCAAACGTCGGTCCAGGTGCATGCCGAGATATTTAACTCTGTCCTGGTGTGGGAGTATAGTATTTTCCAGATGCACAGGAGGGCAGTTTCCATTTCGGAGTGTGAAAGTCACCTGTACCGATTTTGTTGTGCTGGCTTTAATCTTCCATTTTTTAAGCCACTTTGCAATACCGTCAAGTTCTTGTTGGAGTTGCTCTGCAGCCACCTCAGGGTGTCTGTTGCTGGTCATTAATGCTGTGTCGTCTGCGTAAGTGGCAATCGTGACTCCCTCCAACTGTGGCAGATCTGATGTGTACAGGGTGTACAGAATCGGCCCCAGCACCGGGCCCTGCGGCACCCCTGCCCTAACTTGATGGAACTCAGATGTTGTTTCAGACTCCTTGACCTGAAAGATTCTATCTGTGAGATAAGATTTAAGCAGGATATAATAGCTGTGAGGGAGGCACATTTTTATCTTATAGAGAAGACCATCATGCCAGACTTTGTCAAAAGCCTGCTGGATATCTAAGAATGCAGACGAACAGTATTCTCTTTCCTCCAAGGATTTTCTGATCCTCTCTACAACTCTGTGTACCTGCTCTATGGTAGAGTGTCGCTGCCTGAAGCCGAATTGATGGTTGGGAATGACTTTGGTATTTTCCAGTATTGGCATGATGCGGCGTAGGACCAATTTTTCACAGACCTTTGACAGGATGGGCAGAAGACTGATGGGCCTATATGAGGTGGTTTGAGTTACTGGTTTTCCTGCTTTGTGTATCATCAGAATCTGTGACACCTTCCAAAGATCTGGGAATTTCTGGACTCTTAATATGCCATTATAGAGCATTGTCAGAAAGGCTAGCGCTTTTCTTGGTAGTTTTCTCAAGATTTCTTTTGTGATTAGGTCGAATCCTGGTGCTTTTTTATCTTTGAGACCATTAATAGTCCTCCAAACCTCTCGTACCGTAACCGGAGCTGGTGGCAACGACATTTGAAGGGGCTGAGCAAGAACAAACCCCACCTCTGTTTCAGCATCTGTGTCACTGACGCTATTTGGACTGAAAACATTTGATAGACGTTCTGCAAATAAGTGTGTCTTTTCCTGCGGCGTGCGAGCCCAGCCACTCTCAGTACGAAGCGGAGACTTTGCCACTTGTGGTCTATCGTACGATTTCGCGAATTTCCACAGTGAATAGTTAGTCGCTGCGGTGGGTCTAAGAGATGAAAGTTGAGCCTCAAGGGTCCTATTGTGCCAGGTCCTCAGCATTTCTCTTAAATATGACGCTTGCCTGTTGAAATTTGACCTATCAGATGCGAGTCCACTCAGCTGCCAAACACGACGCAGCCTACGTCTCTCAAGTACCGCTTTCTTAATTTCTAAAGGGTAATTCTGTATCCGTTCCTTATAGTCCAATGTGGGTGTACTTTTCCAGCAGGCCTCCTGGATGAGATTTGTAAGATGTTCAGTGGCACCCTCAATACCGTCAGGCGTCTTAAGGGCTACTTTTAACTTGATGTTCTCGTCAATGTAGTTTCTAAATGAATACCAGTCTGTTTTTTTGTTGTACAGCTTAACTGGGATATAGTGTTCTATAATCTTCGAACTTAGGGTAAACAATACTGGTGTGTGATCCGAGGAGCTGTCGTTACAAGACTCACATTTAACATAATGCGAAGAGAAACCCTTTATAACAAAAAAGTCAATCAGATCAGGCACCCTAGAGACGTCCGTCGGCCAATGTGTGGGCTCACATGTGGAAGCAGTGGTCAAATTGTTGGTATCTAGGCTGAGTTTCAGCTGTCTGCCTCTGGTGTTGGTTAGCCTAGAACCCCAGTGTGTGTTTTTTGAGTTCCAGTCTCCACCTGCTAGAAATCGATTGCCAAGTTTCCGAAAGAATTCTGTAAACATTTGCTCGGACACTTTGTGTTTAGGTGGACAGTACACTGAGGAAACATAGAAGAGACCATTTTCATCCTCCACTGCCACTGTGGTTGCCTGGATGTGATAGGTTCTGTATTCTGGCATTAAATGGTGTTTTAATGACTTTTTAATAATAATCGCAGTGCCAGCATGTCCAGTTCCATCCGGATGTGCAGTGACATAACATTCATAATTTCTATACTTAATGTTTGTGACCGCAGTACCGTGAGCTTCGGATACCAATAGCAAGTCCAAATTTTGTTGTATCATGAACATTTCTGCTTCGTGTTTGTTAGGGGTATTTATAGGCGAATTATAGTCATTTTGTAAGTTTGTCGACAAGTCGTGTTATGAGCATCATCAGGGTGCTCATCTGTTGTAGGATAATGTCAAACTTTTCATTCTGTTTTGCTAGAATCTGTACCACGTCCAATGGTGACTTGGAGTTCATTGCTTCTTGCCTTGATTCTATTTTGTTCCGTGTGATATTTGAGTATAGTTTCGTTTTGGGTTTATTATTTTCGACAGCTGTGTTTGGCACAGACCTATTCCTTGATTTTTCAGTTGAAAATATTTTCTTAATTGATTCTTCCCGTAAATGTTTAGGCTTTGAACGTCTCAGTAAAATCTCTCTATAAACTTCGCATCCTTTATAGTTTGCCGGGTGTGGACCGTTGCATAGTGCACATTGGGCGGGAGTATTGCGATCAAGTTTTTGGCATTCCGATGTTTTATGTGATTGTCCACACTTTACGCAGCGATAAGGGCGCATACAATAGTTTTTCGAGTGCCCGTATTGTTGGCATCTTTGGCATTGTACTATGGATGTTCGCTTCCTCGGATCTTCAATGATAACCGATTGGTGGTATATATATTTAAGCTCTTTAACAGCCCTGTTGTTTGGTCCTGGTGTAAGATTAACAAAAAATGTAGATGTTGGTTTTTTGTCTGGCCCGAACTTTGCATTTATAATTTCTCCAGAGACTGTGTTCCCCGTCGATTCAATGTCTTCTTTGATCGCGGATTTTGGTGTAGTTGGGTGGAGGTTTCGGATTACCACTCTGAAACACCTCTGGTCCTTTCGGTTAAAAGTGTGACCAATCAGTCCTTTCTCCCGAACAACTTTTATTATTTGTTTATAAGCCTCAATATTTAGACTGCTTATTCTTAGTTGATTTCTATTCACAATTTTAAAAGTGAACTGATCATTTTCTGCTACTGTTTTGAGTAGTTCAGTAAGCTTATTGACATCTTCTACGCCATATAAAACTATTGGTGGTGGTTTAGAGGGTCGTTTATCTTTGGCTACGCAACCCGTTTCAGGGAGATCAATTGTTAGACCTGTGAAGCTATTAGAGGTCTTCACTGTTTCAGGAGAGGAGCTGTTTGACATCTTCCTTCTTTTAGGGTTTCTGCTTACAGGAACTCTCTGCCACATTGGGGGGCCGATTTCTGTTGACTCAACGTCGGTATCGACAGTTTGGGGTTGATCTCCAGAAGTGGTTAGACTCCCGGTGAGAGTCTTACTTCCCAAGGAAGATGACCTTTGCCTTGTAAACAGGCTTGGATGGAAGGCCTGCTGAACAAGCTTCTTACCGCTACTGCTGCTGCTACTACCGCCGCTACTGCTGCCAGGCACATTTACTAACACAGAGGCCTGGTCGCCCACCACTGTGCGGTCTTCGGTAACAGATTTCACACTTGCCGGCCCGGGTACCTGCAAGCGCCGGGGGTTAGCCGGATCGCATGACATCGCATTCTCATTTTTTAACATTTTCATAAATAGAAGGGGTTTGGGAGAATAAACATGATGATTTCCCAAGGCACCACGACCACACTTTTCGAGGGGATTTAATTCCTCGGGGCTAGTGGCAGCCCGGTGACAGGTTACTTAACCGCCGCCTGTGGCTCGGCGTTGCTGCTCGTTTAGCACCACGTGTAGGGTGGGTCTTATTGAGGAGAAGATGGTAAATCCTACGGACGCGAGCAGCCTCCACCCCCCATTTTCAAAATTAAATACATGAAATTACGTGCACTTATTTTTTTAGGGGGGTGAAATAGGGGTTCTAAGGTCATATGAGGGATTCTTCATTTTCAAAGATAGCAACACCGAATTTCGTAAACCTGCTTCGGATTTAAAAGAAATAAATACGTCTTTCAGGATTTTCCTAAATTTACTTAAGGGTGTCAAATAGGGGATCAAGCTTGTATGAAAGTATTTGATAACCAATGAGGGGCATTGGTTAAGTGTGAGGTGCCACAGGTGTTCGAATTATGTCACGTCCGAAGCCGGTGAGCACAGCTAGTTACTAATAGGAGCCTGTCCAATTAGACGACAGACTACAAAGATGAGATTTTGTAAGAACCGAGATTTAGCGGCCATGGAATAGAATGCCATGGTAACATTCAGGAGGATGAAGTCTTCCATTATAACTTAAAAGGCAATAGGTATTATCACCCCGAATATAACATTAGGTACATGACTTGGAAAATCATTCATCAATTTCAGGGTGAGGCTGTTCGCATGTCGATATACTCATGCGGGTGGGAACTGCACTACGACCGACGCACGCGCACCTCTCTACAAATCTTGCTTCTTTATGGACTTCGCCCTATTGCTCTACGTACCATATTTAAAACTCTTTGTTTAGAAGCAATCACCGATGTGAGTATTGCTGGCTTTAAATATACCTTTCGGAAATTTGAAGAGAGTTGTTATGCATTTTTTAGAAGAAAGTTCTTATACATTATCAGTCATGCCTTTATCCCTGAAGATATGGCAGAAGCCTACTATACGCCCACATTTCGCTATAAGCATTTTATATATAAGCACCACGTGCAGGTGAGGTCGGCTTGGGCCCAAAGTTCGATCGGCCCTTTACACCCAAATAACACCACCCACCACCTACTGCATAACAGTCTTTGTCATTCATGGTTATGAGACCAGGGTGTAAGGGCTCGGGTTACTTCAACAATGCCGAAAAAATGCGAAGTGTTGTGCTTTCATTTTAAAATCTAAAGCCATGTTTTAAATAACCAACCGATTTTAATAGGATTGTAATTAATGAAATAAGCGTTGATATTACAATTAATATCACAGGTTATATTTATTTTTCAGCTTTTTCAGCAATCTTATACCATTTTTAATTTTATGAACGCCGTGTGGAAATAATAGTTGATGGAAATAACGCCAGGATCTCAAGAAAATTATGGTTGAAAATAAAGATATCCCACAATATTTCTTATTACTCACTAGATTTAATTTACAAAAACTGCAGGAGATCACCATATTCTATAATACACAAAACTTAGGTGACCATGTAAAGGTAAAATAAAATGGAGAAATACCAGTTTTTACTTTTAAGTTTTTTAGTATTTTAAAATACCCACACCAAAATTTGCTCCCCAATATCTCATTAAACTAGCTATGGATTGTTAGTATGGATGTTCGAGTCAAAACGATCGAACAAGTTTTGCTGATCCAGCAACAAACAGTATAGCAGATTAGGGTGCGCGGCACCATTAGTCCCTGTACGGACAGTAAACCGCGTGCACTCGTAACAAATAACTATCCATCAGCATTAGCCTAATACAAGCATTATTTTAGAATAGTTTGAGTGTAAATCCAATAATAAACTTTTAAACTTATTTCGGTCTTTACGTTATCACTATAACTAGCATAACCACGAACGACGCATATCGTATATAGTACCTAATATTGTGTGAATTTATTGCACTTTTTTGCATTAAATACTTATAGTAAGAAAAAATAAAGGTGTTTTTTTTATATTATAACCGTTTACGACGCGCACTTGACAGAAAATCTTTTCTCATCCTTTTATTCATAAAATAACGAATGGTTCCATTTCCGGAAAGAGATTTCGCACAGACTACCAATTCTCGTTTATACAACTTGAAAAACTAAACGGAAATTTACGGAGACAGTCTTTTATTACAATCGTGGCAGAACAGAATCGAAATCCTAGCGCAATGAATGCCGACGGTACAATTTTACAGTTTTTGTAGTCCACTATTACAATCGCGCTTTAATAGATTCTACTAACAATTGGCGCTCGTGGCCCCGCGGTCTCAGTGTTCTATAAACGATCACTGAGTCCAGCGATCCGAGGACCAGCCATAGTGAAAGTTGCGTACTTTCACTATGGCTGGTCCTCGGATGGGTGACCACTTTGTGGCATTTACATTTGCGAGCGTTTCCGTGCTTCGGAAGGCACGTTAAGCCGTTGGTCCCGGTTGCCAGTAAAATGGCAGTCGTTAACCCTGGTTGAAAGCCTTATGGGCGGCTTAAAAAAATTCAACAGCAGGTAGCCACAACTTGCGTCTGTCTATTTCAACACGACAATGGGCTCACCACCTATTACGTGGGACAGGAATCCTCATGGTGAAAAGTGGGCATATATATCACTTCTCGTAAACGTATTGGTACAAGCTAAACGTACATGGTACAGGAATTCGTTTCGAGTATTTTAGTATTTTCTTATTGCTTTGAGCTCGTCTGTTAATCAGCAGGTCCACTTAGCCTAGGGCTGAGGCTGGCTAATACACCCAAGTAAAACATAATCTCGCTCATCCATAATTAGTAATATAATCATACATACATAGGTACATATTTTTGTTAATAAATAAATTGCCACGCCTTTATCTCCGGAGGGGTAGGCAGAGGCATACTATACGCCCACATTTCACCGTATGCATTTTGGTCCCACGTAATAGGTGGTGAGCCCATTGCTGTGTAAATGGACAGGCGCAGGCTGTGGCGACCTACTATTTAAATTTTTCAAGTCACCCATAAGGCCTTCAATTGGGCTTAACAAATGCCATTTTACTGCCAACCGGCACCAACGGCCTTCTGAAGCACGGTAACGCTCGCAAATGTAAATGCCAAAGTGGTCACCCATCCATAGCGTTATCTATAGCGAAAGTTGCTTAACGCAGTGATCGTTTACAGAATTCTGAGTTAGCGGGGCTACGAGCTCTTCGAATATAATGATGACTACTTACGGTTAATTGCCCTCAGCAATGTGTTTAAACGAGTCAGGCTAAGAATGAACATGGGTAAGCTGAAAATCATGCCAAACATCCATGTCATGTTCATACTCATATTACGGTACAGGTCGCGCGGCGAATGATGACCTCTGACAAAAATTAGTGGGGATAGTTTGCGCATGTATAATCGCGCACAATATTATTACACAAAGAAACAAGTTTAATACGACTCTGCTTTGAACCTTATAATTGGTATAAATATTTGATCAAACAAATAATATATATATATATATATATATATATATATATATATATATATATATATATATATATATATATATATAATAACAAATAATATTAATATATAAATATACCATAATATATATATACATAATAAACCATTTTTCGTTCTTGTCCAGATTGGACAGACAATTTTCTCGGGGCATCAAAACCTCAATACGCTATTACAAGATTTGTCAAAAAGAGTAGAATATTTTATGTGCGTGACCGTACCGAGACTAGTGACAACACGAGCCGACATATCACGGAGTAGTGTGCGGCTGTGCCCTAGTGTGTGTGTAGGATTTCGACCATTCCTGCATCCACGCTCCTACTCTCCGGCCCTTCACCCCCTGTCACCCCGCCAATTAGACTAATTTTTGAGTTCTGCGCATTCCCCTTCCACTTTCTTACAGAGCTCATCATTCGCCGCGCGACCTATAGACCGGTATACGTTCGCAATTTGACTAGATTTTGTCTTCTACAAAGTTTAATGACTGTCAATTTGGCTATTGGAACTACCAAGTAACTGCCCTACGTGCCTTCCAAAGCACAAAAACTCTTTTAAAGTGCACAAAGCTGTCACCTACCTAAGGACCAGTCATAGCTAAAATGGGGTTACAAATGCTTTGTTTGGTATTCGTCTAGATCTTGCTCAATCGATTTCTCTTTTCATTGAATTTCCTGTTCGTCAAGTCTTTCTTTGTGTTTGCTTGGCATTATTTACAAAGGGAATAGTTTTAAGTCTGGAATTGTACCCGGGGAAATATTTATTTTATTTATTTATGGAGAACCGACAATTTAATCTAATTTATTATATAAACAGATTTGCTTCAGTAAGCCAATTATAGGTTCACACGTTTACCACACATTATTTACAATGAACACCTATGCGGTATGCTAGTAAAGGGTTATGACAAATGATTGATGAGATTGCTCATAAAATTTAAAAAAATTCTCGTCTTTAATATATCTATAAACTTACAAACTAACTTATTATAAATTAAAAATCGCTGCATCCCTGACGGGGTAGTCAAAGAAGACAGATCGCCAGGCTTCGCGAGCCATGCATACTTCTTTCGCTTCCTGTAGATTCATCATAATCGCTTTATAAATTAGATGTAATTACAGAAATTATCAATTATTATGCGCCTTGCTATTTGGGACACTGGTGTTCTAGAAAGAGTCTAGATTATATCTCCACGAACAAACAATCTTGCCCGATAACCAATCGTGCTGAGTCGCCAGTTCTACGTAGTTATTTGTTAATTTTAAAGCAACGATAAAATTCCTAATTCAAAACAAAATAACAAATTACTTGCTTTCTTTGCTTTTTCATTTTATATGCGGTTCTTTGAAGTCATAATAACGTTTTATTTAGATAGGTATCATATAATAAGTGGAGGATAATCAACGGAAACATTGTTTTATATTGTTTATTTTTCAAACGAGTATAAATCAAACAGTTAGATATTATATTTTATATATGTATTTTATTTATAATATTATAAAGCTGAAGAGATTGTGTGTTTGTTTGGTTGAACGCGCTAATCTCAGGAACTACTGGTCGGATATGAAAAAATATTTTTGTGTTAGAAAGCCCATTTATCGAGGAAGGCTATAGGCTATATATCATCAAGCTACTTTCCTGGAGAGCGGAGCAGTAGTCATAAATGTCAACAAATCGGGCAATTTTAATGCATCATTGCAGAATTTATAAGCGACGGGAATAAATGTTTAGAACTGGCCAGAAAGAAATATTGCTAATGAAAACTTTTTTTGAATTCCAATTATAGAACTCTTTGGTAACCTAATGTAATATATTGCATTAATTTGTCATTTGTTTTTGTGAATTGGCGGCAAATGTAAAACTCTTGTTAAACATGAAAATTAACTTAACGCGAGAAAATTTTCGGTCAATGACTTTCGCTGTGGGCTTACTCAGCAACAAAGCTATGATAGGCAGCGATTAGCATTTCATAATGAAGCCCCATCTCGTGCCACTCTTTACAATTGGTTTAACGAGTTTAAGCGTGGACATAGCAACCTCAGTGCTGATCCGCGTGAGGGACATCCTTTAACAGCAAACATCAAAAAATATTACACGAACATTTAGGCGTCAGGAAACTCTGTACCAGATGGATTCCCCATACTTTAACCGACGACCAAAAACGCCTTCGCATGGACTGGTGTCGCGAAATGTTAGATAAGTTCAACGGCGGTGACTCAAACGCTGTGTTTGACATCGTCACAGGTGATGAAAACTGGATATATTGCTACGAACCCGAAACCAAAAGACAATCAGCTCAGTGGGTGTTTCCTTTTGAGGATCGGCCATCTAAGGTAAAGAAAGGAAGAAGTCAAGGAAAAAAGATGATAGCCTCGTTCTTTTGTTGTAAAGGTCATTTCGCGACAGTTATGCTAGAAGATGGAAGGACAGTTACTGCAGACTGGTACGTCAATCGCTGTTTGCCTGTTGTCTTGGAAAAAAATCGACAGCAGCGCCCTCGAAGCAGGATCCTACTTCACCACGACAATGCTTCAGCGCACTCCGCGAAACGGACTGTTGAATATTTGACTATGGCAGGTGTCGAGATAATGAGTCATCCGCCATACAGTCCCAACCTGGCGCCCAGCGACTTTCATTTATTCCCAAAAACTAAAGATAAACTTCGAGGTATTCGCTTTACGAGCCCTGAAGATGCGGTGAAAGCGTTCGAAAATGCCAAAGAAGAGACCTCTAAGGAAGAATGGGCTCACAGCTTTTCTCAGTGGTTTCATCGAATGCGACGATGTGTAGAGAAGTACGGAGATACTTCGAAAAACAATAAAAGTATTACCAACTTTCTACATTAAGCCGTTTTTTATTTTCTAAACATTTTCAGTGCTACCCACGTATAAGCCTTCTGGCGGCTGGCACCCTTCGTGTTCCAGGGTGCCTTTTTGTGCCCGTTCATTCGTTCTCCTCTGTTCTCAGTGGGACGTCGAGGACGGCTCGAAGCGGGCACAGGCTAATCTCCTCCAGGCGATCATGGGGGGCAGCACATCTAACCCCCATTGGGGCATACCCTTAGCGGGTATATAATAATGGTAGAATAGCCCTCGGGCATATCCCGCGACCCGGTTGGGAGAAGGCGAAATAATTAATAACTTCTCTCAAATTTTCAAAAATGGAATAGTGGCATCGTGTTTCTTTTGGTCACAGCTTTATTTAGTCTTCCCGTTTCCACAGGAACTTTATCCCGGGACAAAAAGTAGTCGGGCTACTATCTCTGTTCGAAATTTCATTTAAACCGGTTTAGTGGTTTAGGCGCGAAAGCGCGACAGACAGACTGACAGACAGGCAGATTTATAATATTTACAAAAATTTTGAGACATTTCTTTTCACTTTAGAGACTGGAAAAAATAACTCCGGTATTAAGTCCGCCATTGAAGAGTTATGCATAAACTTTAAAAAATACACAGTTAAACTTGTTTTGTGCTTAACATTTTTATCATAGAACTAGTTGACGCCCGCGGCTCCGCACGCGTGGTTAAGTTTTCCCATTACCCACAGGAACTTGTCCCGGGATATAAAGTAGCCCATGTGTTATTCTGGTGTGTATTATTATAGATCTGTAAATAATTGTAAAGTTTCATCAAAGTCCATTTAATTGATTTTGCGTGAAAGAGATGACTAGTTATTAGCCGAGTTTTAATAACTTTTTGTACATGTATTGTATTTGTATAAAATTATATTTATTTTAAACTAGATGAAGCCCACGGCTTCGCCCGCGTAGAGATTTTTTTCGGTTCCCTTTTCCCACAGGAACTTGTAGCCTATGTCCGTCTCCTGGCTCTAAGCTACCTCCCCACCAATTTTCAGCCAAATCGGTACAGCCGTTGCTGAGTTATAAATAGTCTAACTAACACGACTTTTCTTTTATATATATATATATATATATATTGGATTCGGTATTTATATCTCGCTTCTGTAGAGTATCAGGTGTTATTACACTTGTTTGCGGGACTGAGAAGTATGACTGTCTCCCTAAACAATCCTGTTCCACAACAAACCAAAACTTCTATAACCCGTACTACACAAAATAAATTAAATGTTTTCGTCCACTAACATCACATCACATTTCATAATTTGATAGCTTCTAACATACTCATTCAAAAGTGAGTATCGAGTAAGACTCGTCACACAGTTGGCAACTCGCCAATCGCTGCCGCTACCACAATACAGCTATTAAATCAGGTGATTTACAAACATGAAACGCGCCCTTCCCTATCGTAGGAATCAGACGACTTTTAAACCGAATTTCAAAACCGCAAGTGGTAGAAATCTTCAAAATCGCCCATTAATGTGGTGTTCTGAATCGAATTCCGCAAACCGTTAGTTCTCTATCTCTTAAGGTTACTAAGAAATACTTAAATGGGTACAGACGATCGGACGGGCGGACAGACTAAGTCATTTTATAAGAAATTTCTAAACCCTACCCAACCCTTTCTAATCTTTTTCTAAATTTTAAAGTCTATAAAACTACTCATTCACATGAGTAGTTTATAACACAACACTCCAAAAAAAAGGATAGCAATATAAAACTATTAACATCCACGAGTAATTTTTTAATGCAATTAAAAAATTATCCGTGGATTAATTTAACCCGTACTGCGGGTGTGAACAATGAATATTTCATTAAAATTTAACATTTTCCATTAGTTTCCCTTATTTCAGAAATCGATCCTAATTAACAATACTATCGAATGGTGTAATAGTACTATTACACCACTATCGAATGTAACACTATCGAATGGTGTAATAATATTATTACACCATTCGATAGTGTTGTTAATTAGGATCGATTTCTGATATAAGGGAAACTAATGGAAAATGTTAAGTTAGTAATAGGCTGTGTTTTTTTTTCATAATCATTGGGTTCTATTCCTGGCTAGGATTATTGATTTTTCAAAAATCCAATGATGTAGTTTTGATTTTCGTCAAAATCGGGTTTGCGATTCCTTTGAGCATTTTTCGATATTTCTTATAGTTTAGGAAATGGTCCTGAAGGCCCACTTTGAAAAATTCACCTTATCTTATGTCTTATTTCCCGAGTATTGCCGTATTGAGGCCGACGAGGATAGATTGTGGCTACCTGCTGTTGAAAATTGTCAAGCCGTTCATAAAGCCTTCGATCTAGCTTAATAACTACTAAGTTACTGACACACGAGATTAACGGGTTAAACAGTCATTCGTTGCAAGGAAACGCTGGTAAAATGGAATAATCACAAATAGTTACTCATCTCAGAACTGATTTACCTACGTGGCACCTAGTGAACAATCCAATGCCCTTCAACTTGACCGTCAGTTTAGCTTGAATGATGATGATGAGTGAAAGACCCAATGCGCAATGCACTGTTTTCAATATCCTGGTTGAAAGAACCGAACAACTTCCTCAATTACCCATCATTAGGGCCATACATAATACGTCTATAGAAGAATAGCTGGAGTGAAGTTGATGGACAAAGATAGAAACAGCGTGATACTGAGTCAGCGTAAATTGAGAATGGGACCAAGTGCGAATGGGACCAAACGCGAATGGGACGAACCGCGAACGTGATCAAGTTTGAACGTGGGACGAAGTGCGAATTGGACGAAATACGCATAACCCATGGGATGGGAGCATTGCGGTATGATAGAAGATGTAGTGACTAAGATAGAAAAAGGAATGCTTAGATGGTTCGAAGACTAAAATAAACTGACTAAGCAGATTTACGTGGCGAGAATGAATGGGCAAACTGGGAGGGGTCGATCTCGGCGTACGTAGGTCAATGAATTAGGAGATCTTTTGGAAAAAGGCCAGTACCATTAACCGGCGAGCGTGTATGAAAACATTTTATAAAGGAAGGAGAAGCGAAAGTTGTATGCTAGGATGGTAGAAAGTAGAAATACATATTTTCTGCCTACCCAAATAGGAAACGGGCGTTATGATATGTATGTATGTATAATACATCTATTCATAGCTTACCATCACTTTCTAATTTAAAATAACTCCAGTGTTCACAAAATATGTGTCAAATGCTTTTATATCTCTAAATCTACGAAGTCAGCCAGTTTAATAATACAGTGATAAACTCAGTTTTACTAGAAACGATTTAGTAGTTTTTGGACGTATGCCCAATCCTCACAGCTAGGGTTGCCAGTCATTTTGAATAATGCTGAATGTCCTGTACATTTAATCTAAAATAGGAATGGGACGGTGCTGGTTGACTCGCTATATGGTAGGTATAGTATATGGAATATTAAACTATTATTTAATCAAGTTTAGTATACGATGTGACTTAACCTGAAACGAGGAGTTTTATTCTTTTTCGACAAAATGTCGGACATGGATGATTTGTTAATAATGGTTTTTTTTTCTTATTTGATTGGCACAACTGTTTTCCATTTTATTATTGATCGAGTCCCAGTATTTCACTGACAGGGCAGAATATTTCAAAGGACGCGGCTCCTACTGGATGCAAGCTGGATGTAATCATAAGCACAGAGTACATGGGCAGAAGAACGAACATTGTGACTATTGGGGACGTTAATGCATAGTAGTAGGCGTCAATGGGCTGATTGTGACGATAAAAGATTTAAGATGAGCACTCTGAATTATGAGATTACTTTTTTTTGTACCACTGAGGTGGCAGACAAGCATACGGCCCACCTGATGGAAAGTGATCACCGTAGCCTATGGACGTTTGCAACACCAGAAGTTTACCACTCTCGCTGCCAACCCGACTGCGTTGTTTGTTTTAAATTTTAAATAAGACTACAAAATAATATTAATGAAGTACAAACTATTCTCAATTAACTGATCTGGGGATCTAAGTGATCGTGGGTTTGATTTCCACCCAGATAAATCTTTGTGTGATGAGCATTATGATTTGTTCTGTTTGGGATTTATTGGGACATATAATGTACACTGGTCTAAGTTCTATAACACAAATTTATAGCGCTGAGTAAAATTACACAAACTATTTTTTTCGTTTATTTGTGAAACAAAGTTGACAACCCTACGCATAACCCTTTAAAAACAACAACATAATAGAGAATTCTTTGTCGTCTTATAATCCAAAGTTTAAAACTTTGCTAATAAACATGTCTACGCCATAGAAGAATAATCCTAGTGAAAGATTGGATACGTTTGGCGAGTAGGAAAAGTATTACATCCAGCTGTGATGTTTGGCTAAATGTATAGAATAAACATTTAAAAATAAAACTCCGATTTTTATGTACAAAACTACGAGTATATCAATTTGCATACCAGAGTATTTTATTTTATTGTATCTTTTTTTATCGTGTGGAAATGCCCGCGGAAGTTATGCCCAACTCAAGCCGATTAAAACACGATCTCTCCTAGTCGTCTAGCACCGAGTACCTCGGGTAACTTACTATATAATTGGTCAAATATTATGTAAATAAAACTGATGTAATTACTGGCGTTTAGAAAAGAGTGGCGATGAGTTTTATTGTCAGGTTCTTTCTCAGGCTCTACCTATTGCTTTGCGAATCTGGCAGTAAATGTAAATTTAAAAGCAAAAATCTTGACGTTTTTAATATGTGACCTACATGAATAAAGATTATTCATTTCATTTCATAACTCTTTGGCAATTGTATCAATGAACCACAATCGTCCAGTGGTGATAACCTTCAGAAATACTTATATACGCGTCGCATCGTTTTCGAAGAATTGATAAATAATGCTACATTACATATTTATAGCCACGTAAACCATCTAGATGGCTAGATGAAAGCGAAGTGTTGACATAACCTTTCACACTTACCACTTTCCTATATAACCATCACTGTGTATCTAACCTCATTTACAGCAAATAGGTAAATTATTTATAATTCCAACTCTTTGAATTTATCATTTGACTAGCGGACGCTCAACGGTTTTACCCGCGTAGTATCCATAGAGTACGGCGATAAAATGTAGCCTAAGCTACACCTACCGCTCCTGTGGCACATCGGCTACGATTGGGTACTGTGCGGTCCGTTGCTCAGAGGTGTCGACGTGACGTGTTACGCCGATGACACTCTCGTTACGGCACGAGGAGCAACGCACCGAGACGCGGCCCTAAGGGCCACGGCAGGTGTTGCTCAAGTCGTGGGTCGAATACGGCGGCTGGGTCTGGAGGTGGCCCTTCACAAATCCGAGGCTCTGTGCTTTCACGGACCTCGGATAGGGCTGCCCACGGGATCCAACATACAAGTAGGGGGCGTTAGCATCGGCATCGAACCCTCGATGAAGTACCTTGGGCTCGTACTCGATAGCCGATGGAACTTCGGACACCATTTCCGAAGTTTGGTCCCTAAACTGAGGGGGGCGGCGGCAGCGCTCTCGCGACTGCTGCCCAGTATAAGGGGACCCAACGCTCCCTGCAGGAGACTCTACCTAGGGATCGTGCGGAGCATGGCCCTATATGGGGCCTCCGTTTGGGCGAGAAATCTGACGGCCACCAACGTGGCTATTTTACATAGTCCGCTGAAGATGATGGCCGTCAGGATGATTAGAGGGTACCGCACGATCTCCGTTGAGGCCGCATGTCTCCTAGCTGGGACCCCTCCATGGGACCTGGAAGCGAGGGCGCTTGCGTCGTTGTATCAATGGCGCAAGGAGGCGCTGGAGCTGAACTATAGGCCTGTGCCCCGATAAATCGAGGCTCAGCGATCCCTGCTCCGCCAGGAGCTCATGGAGACATGGAAGGTGCGACTTGAGCATCCTAAGTGGGCACATACCACAATTGAGGCGGTGAAGCCGGTCATGGAGGAGTGGCTGGAGAGGCAACACGGGAGCCTCACCTACCGGATGTCACAGATACTTACCGGGCACGGGTGCTTCGGTAAGTTTCTGTGGCGTATACACCGGGAGGTAACACCAGAGTGCCAGCACTGTACGGACTGCAGCGAGGATACGGCGCTGCATACACTGTCGGAGTGTTCAGCGTGGGAGCTGCAGCGCTGGGACCTCGTTGCGGGTCTGGGCGTGGACATTCTCACGCTGGAGACCATGGTGAGAGCCATGATCTCTAGCGGGAGCAAGTGGGACGCCGCTGCGTCTTTTTGCGAGCAAGTCATGCTCGCAAAAGAAGCAGCGGAGTGAGAGCGAGAGAGAACTCTTCCCCCCGAGTTCCGCAGTCTGCGGCGAGGGCGCCGCAGACTTGTCTTCGCCCAAGACTACCGGCCTCCGTGACCGGGGGCCTGAGTACGGCGAGTGGGCTCCTCGCCGTTCATACAGAAGCAGGCCATGGCAAGTGGCGCAGCGTGAGGGTTACACGCACGCCCTTCACCCTCTCAATAGTGGTATAACACCCACACTCCCCAAAGAAGCGAGATAACACTCGAACCCCCCAAAGAGGCAGGAAAACACCCGAACCCCCCCTGAACGAGCCTGCGGTAGCGGACTAAGTCTGTCAGGAGCCCTGGGGCTATCCTTCCGAGGGGTCACCCGGGCCTCCTGGCTATAGATAGATAGGCTATAGAGAGAAGGGAAACGTGTTGTTTTAGTCGGTAGGAGTCCGGCATAGCATCCATGAGGAATTCGATACGAAAAAAAAAAAGCCTAAGCTCACCTTATAACATCAGATATCTGCGAGTGGAAGTCACGTTAAATTTGGTTCAGCCGTTTCTGAGTTTAGCCAGATGAAACAGACATACTTTTTTTTTTATTTGTTTAACCCACCTGTACAATTTTAACAGTTTTTCGTAGTCTACTCTTACAAACCAATAGATTTGTGAGTGTCTGAGAGAGAACATTCCTTGCTCTATGGGTTTTTCTTTAATGAAATATATTGTGTTCTACAAGCAGTATCAAGTATACTGCCACATCAAAGCAACTAAAAATAACATGTTATTATCCCAACGGTATAGTATTATATATATACTAGCATATGCCCGCGGCTACGCTCGCGTGGTTTTTTGAATGGGAATAACATTAAGTTCAAAATTTGTAAAAAAAATTACTTTTATACTCATTTCCTGTGGCAATATGGTGGACGATTTTAAAAGTTACTGTTACAGGCCGCGCGCGCTGTCTAGACGAGTTAGTACAGGGTTTCGTTTAGAGTTCACCCTTTTTTAGCCATGTTAGGTGCACTACTTTCAGTTCCGTTTCTTGTATCAGACCTAACTTTGAATCGAGACTCGTCACCGTTGCCGCAGGACGTGACTATACCAGCGAAGGCGACATACTTGCAGCTTATCTGCAATTTCACGGACGCAAAGACTGCCGCGTATGCGAGAGGTAAGGTTAGTGAAGTGCCTTAATGCATTCCAACACGTACGAAAATCAAACTTCTAAAATCTGAACTTCTCCCTAACAGAATTTAAGTAAATAAGTATCAGAAGATAGAATTAATGACAACAAAACGATATTTCTAAGCTTATCAATCACGCTTCACTAATATGAAAGAGGAGTGTGAAACCCTCACGGAAGACCCTTACGGTCTTCGCTTGAATGCAAGTAACACTAAGGTTCTAGTTATTGAAAGAGATGACGTAAGAACTAACTGCAAGATTTGGGTAAACCAGAAACGTCTAGAGCAAGTGAATATAATTGTGTATTCAGGGAGTATGTTTAGCGCAGATAGAAGATGTTATTCGGATTTAGAACGGCGAGTAGCTGCCGGAAATAAAGTTAACGGTGCTTTGTTGCAATTACTAAAACGACAAAGCATCGTAAAAGAAGCACGTTACGAAATTGAAACCTGGGTATACCAGCAGATGCATGAAAGGAAATTGAATGCTGTGGATATGAGATCACTTCGAAAATTGTGCGACGTAACTTGGCAAACCAATACACAAAGTGGATACCCAGACGTGTGCGAAGCGATTGATAAATCTGCAAGAAGTGAAAGAAGTATGCAAGGAGGAAGCCTGGCGATGTTTTCTCTCTGACTACCTCGTCAGCGATACAGCGTGAAGATAGTTAATTAGTTAGTTTTTTATCAATGACGCCTTTATTTCCGAAGTTCTAGGTAGAGGTATCTATACGCCCACATTCCATTGTTTGAATTTTTGTCCCACGTAACAGGTTGTGAGCCCATAGCCGTGTTGAAATAAATAGACGCAGGCTGTGGCTACCTGCTGTTGAAATTTTTCAAAGGCATTCCACTTGGCTTAACCGCTACCATAATATTATTATGTTACTGGCAACCGGGACTAACGGCTTAACATGCCTTCCGAAGCACGGTAACGCTCGTAAATGAAAATACCACAAAGTCGTCACTCATTCGTAACCAAACCAGCCATGGCAAAAGATGCTTAACGCAGTGATTGTTACGATGTTTTAATTACTCCAATATAAATTTGAAACATTTGCGTTTTTCTGCAATCTATTATAATACATACATTCATTACTGTTTATTCAATGGGTATAAACCATAAGATAGTAACTATAGTTTTAAATCTGTTGTACAGGTACTTATTTGCCTCGTCATTGGGACAAAAATTTGTATGTATAATTTAAAAGAGTATCTATCCGCTGGTTTTAATTTCTTCGGTTTATAGAACATAGCAATTGCCTCTGGCCTACCGACCTCCTGAGCTTTCCTGGGCACCTCTACCAGTTAGCAGGTGATGTGAAGCCAGCTTGAACCAAGTGAATGTCCCTTTTGTGCAAATATATCACAGAAATTGTAGATAGAAACTGCGGATTTCGCAAAGTCGTCAAAGTCTACCATGCTTAGATAACTTTAGTCACTGATCTTTTACCCATTAATGACAAAAACTTGTGCATAACTAAAAGCAAAATGTCTGCTGAAATGTGTTTCACTATCTCTCAAAGTGCTTTAAAGTTGATATCTTAGTTTTTATTTCGATGTGCTTGACTGACTCATCTAAAAGTGACCGCAGTAGAAGTAACTAAAAGAAAAGTGTTTGCTGACGTGATGCACCTACTGTTGAAATGGTAACCCATCCAAAATTAGACCGCACTTAGATAGCTTAACTTTACTCATCGTGTAGTCATCAGTGAAGAAAACTCGATACGAGTATGTGTATCACTGAAAATCAGTGGACATATGAAAAATGGTGTCTTAATTAAAACCTAACAACAAACAAATACTTTGACCTGTCCTATGTATAGCTCGTCTAGTAAGATGTAGTTCAAGCTGTACTATCACTTCTGCTGAAACGATTTTGATGAAATATAGCGCAGTATTTAGGCTGGAAAATTAACCACAATATTCTATTAGCAGAGTTGTGATCAACCGTCTGGAATTTGCTCCAACTCCGAACAAACAAACAAACAAACAGACACGAAGAAAAACAATCACAGATTCAGACTCAGAATCCCTTAAATACGTCACGGCTAATGTTACAATTTTATAATAGTAAAGATAGATATATATAAAGGTTGTTTACTAGAAGTAAAAAATATATCGAAGAAAAAAATATTTTTATAAAATATTGCTAGGAGCAACAATAATATTTTGGTTTTACATTTACTAACTAACTAACTAACTATCTTCACGCTGTATCCCTGACGGGGTAGTCAGAGAGGACAGATCGCCAGGCTTCGCGATCCATACATACTTCTTTCGCTTCTTCGAGATTCATCAATCGCTTCATACACGCACGTCTGGGTATCCGAGTACTTTTGGTTTTACATTTACGATTTTATTTTTATCACTGACTAGTAGAGACCCGCGGCTTTGTCGCGAGAAGCTTGCTCTTTCCCGTTTCCCACAGAAACTTGTTTCCGGGATAAAAAGTAGCCTATGTGTTATTCTGATGTATAAGCTGTAATATTGTAGAGTTTCAATAAAATCCATTCAGTTGTTTTTACGTGAAAGAGTAACAAACATCCATTCTTACAAACTTTCGCATTTATAATATTAGTAGGATTTGGCGTCAACTAGTTAAATCTATACATAAGAACACTATCTGTCTGACTATGTAACAGTACAAAATAGCTCATTAATCTATTTAAGAGTCATTTAAAGAGGTGTTTAGTTCCAATAATTGTGAGTGGCATAATATGTAATATCTAAGTAAAATATTATTCAGTGCCATCTGCGCTAACCGACGGTGTGTGGAATTATCCTCTACATTTATTTTGTCAATACAATGACAGAGATAAGCAACATAGTGAAATGTGAAACGTTTGGACAAATTGATTGCTTACAATTTTGTCTTTACAACTGAACGTATTTTCTGTTTGTTTTGTTCGTTTTTTTTGTTATGGGCCGTTCTACCCATTAACCACTGCAGTGCTCCGAGAGGGCCGCACGCAGTGTAGGCCTGGTTATGGGTAGTGCGATTTATAAAGTAGTATATAGTCCGATTGTGAAACGTTTGGACAAATTGATTGCTTACAATTTTGTCTTTACAACTGAACGTATTTTCTGTTTGTTTTGTTCGTTTTTTTTTGTTAAGGGCCGTTCTACCCATTAACCACTGCAGTGTTCCGCGCGGGCCGCACTGTAGGCCGTTATGAATGGTGCGATTGTGTAGAAAACGTCACGTAACGAAACGCCGTATGTTGTGTATGTATTTGTCTGTGTATTGAGCTAAATGACCAAGTGAGTACGCAACTCTATCTCTCTCTCTATCTTACACACACATACACACTCACTCACACACAGACACACACGTACACACACACAGGCAAGAGCGCGATCACAAATGCACGCACACACACATTCTCTTTCTCTTGGAGTTTTTTTTACAATTTAGTTTTTTACAGTTGAGTAACTGACGCGGTTTAAATATTTTTGGCACTTTAAAATGACGCCACCCGTCGATTTGGAAGCAGAAACGACGATCCGACCGCAGCAGTGATCAACTGCTGAACGAATGATCGCTGCTTTCAAAGCCGGCAGGGCTCCGATACATCCGGCAATCAATAATGTGGATAGTACGTCGCTGCAACGCATCGAGAGCTACAAGGAAGTTTTTGGCGAAGTCATTCCAGAGATGTGAGCAGTCCACTCACGGACGAATCTGACATCATCATCATCCAAGCGTCTGTCCCAGTTGCGTCTCGCGACGCTCGGGGTCCTCCGCTAAACGAATCTGACACTTGTATAGTAAGTATCTCTGTTTCGGTGTTAAAAAACCGCACGTTAAATCAAGCTTAAGTAGGTTTTCTTTTTTATTTTAACGTGTTGATCCCCTCACTTGAATCCCCTCGGATGTCATGCCGGACTCGAACCGGCTAAAACCACACAGTCCCCGCCTAACTGTTTATTGCCGGACACCCCGGGTAACTCCTCGGAAAGATGTCCCAGAGCTCCCGGCAGACTTTGGCTACCACTACGGCCTCACCTAGGGTTCGGGTGTTATCCAGCTCCTTGGGGGGGTTGGTTCGGATACTATCCCGCTTCTTGGGGCATGAGGCGTACGTGACATTTTCACGTCATGCCGACGTCTTAGGCCTGCTTCTGTAAGGACGGCGTTCAGCCCACCCACTGTCCTCAGGCCCCCGGTCATGGAGGCCGGTAGTCTTGGGCGAAGAGTCTACGCCCAGAGTCGCCGCGAGGTCTTGGCGCTGCTGCGCCAACGCTGAGCACTCCACCAATGTGTTTAGCGCCGTTTCCTCGCTGCGTTCTACGCAGTGCTGGCACTCGGCTGTGGTCTCCCGGTGTATACGCCACAGATACTTACCAAAGCACCCGTGCCCGGTAAGTATCTGTGACAAACGGTAGGAGAGGTTGCCATGGCTTCTCTCCAACCACTCATCCAAGACCGGTCTGACCGCCCCGATTGTGGCGTTTCCCCACCTTGGATGCTCAAGTCGCACCTTCCATAGCTTAAGTAGGTTAGGTTAGCTATTTACTATTAACTATTACCTAACCCAATTTACATACCTACTTACTTTTAATGTTCACTAAAACCTATTTACATTTAATGTTCAGTATCCAAATTAGTATACCCGGTGGCTGTACAATCTGTACATACCAAACCTAAACAACCTAAATCAGCACAGAATGCACAGTCCCTATATCTAATATACTAGTACGCTTCTTAATTGTTTCTTTTTATTTACTATTATATTCCACTAGCTGTGCCGCCCGGCTTCGCCCGTGACATACTTCCACGTGTTCCATTACTTATACGTGTATTTTATTTCCAATAAGAATTGCATATACGAAATTTATAAAATATACAATTAATGAGAACATTTTATGGATCTACATATATTTTATAGTTTAGGCAGCGTACGCAAAATAAGTAACTTTTCTGGTTGATTTTTTACACCTTGTGTCCGAAAAACCCAAATATCTTTTTTTTTTCAATATAAAATATAGCCTATGTTACTCGTGGATAATGTAGCTTTCAAATGGTGTAAGAATTTTTAAAATCAGTCCAGTAGTTTTTGAGCCTATTCATTACAAACAAACAAAGTTTTTCTCTTTATAATATTAGTGTAGATAACATTGCTTAACTTTTCATGTTTTTCCCGCCAAACATAAACGTTTAACGGCGAGCAGCCCACCCGCCGTCCTCAGGCCCCCGGTCATGGAGGGCAGTAGTCTTGGGCGAAGACAAGTCTGCAGCGTTGTCGCCGCAGACTGCGGAACTCGGGCGGGAGAGTCCTCTCCCGTTCCCTCTCCTTGGCCTTGTCCTTGTCATTGTAGACAATATAATTTTACAATTATATTGTCTACAAAAACAAAGAACACCCACAAACTTACCTACATCCATCTGTTTAGGAGGAGTTCGGTGACATATTCTTACGATACAATAGGTTTATGAACATTAATATAACAGATAGAGCTATAATGTACTATTGTATGTTTCTTTTTCAATCGCGCCTTATCCACGAAGGGGTGGCAGAGGCATATTATACAGCCATATTGTACCGGGGGTATTCCCGCCCCACGTAACAGTTAGTGAGCCCATTGCCTTGTTGAAATAGATAAATGCAGGTTGTGGCAACCTGCTGTTACACTTTTCAAGCCACCCATAAGGTCTTCAACTTGTCTTAACGACTACCATGTTACTGGGAACCTGAAAGGTTTAATGTGCCTTCCGAAGCACAGAAACGCTAGTAAATGGAAATACCACAAACCGGTTACCCATCCGTAATCAGTCATAGCGTTAATTGCTTAATGCAGCTATCGTATCCAGAACGCTAAGTCAGCGGGGCCACGAGCGTCTTAATGAACTAAGAATTTACCCAAAATTCGTCGTGGGATACGGGAATGCTAGCAAAGGTTGCCAACCTCTGAGATTTATTTATCTTACATTGTACGTGTATCCGAACAGTTGGCGGATATTAATATCAAAAGTGAGCTCAGTCAAAGTTATTGATGACTGTTTTAGTTCTGTATTATTCATTTTGACATAAATTAATAAAGTGTTAACGCGTGTTACTTGTTCGTATCACACGATATATTAAAACAAGTTTCGCGCCCTTCAATATCGTAGCGAAGCAATCAGACGACTTTTAAACTGAAACCAGTTTCAAAATCGCAAGTGGTAGAAACTTCAAAATCGCCTAGGCACGTATTCATGGTCTACTGAATCCTGAATCGAATACCGCAAACCGTTTGTCTATATATCGGACAGACTGAACCGTTTTATAACACACTAGGTGACCCCCTACGGCTTCGCCCGTGACATACTTCGTACTCCCGTCGTCGCACCTATTTAATCCGGTCGCTTATAAATTCTACAATAATGTCTAAAACTTTGTCCGATTTGTCAACATTTATGATCACTGCTCCGCTGTCCAAGGTAGTAGCGTGATATATAGCCTATAACCTTTCTCGATACGTAGGCCATTAACACAAAAATCATTTTTCAAATCCGACCAGTAGTTCCGGAGATTAGCGCGTTCAACCAAACAAACAATCTTTTCAGCTTTATAATATTAGAATAGATATAGATTTCAAAACTTAAGGGTCTAAAACAAACTAGCTTTAGAGTGCGGAAGAAAAGGCGCTTATGGTATTTTACCCCACGCCCACGCCTGTGTCATAAGTTGGACTAAAATAGTCGAAGGTGGAAACCCCTCCTCAGGTTATAGGGCAACTCAGTTTATCCATAGCGAAGGAAGGTCGTCGTGGCCTGTCTAATGTGAATCCGGAATTGTTTTGGATCGGATCAGGTCCAAAGGTAAAAGTGAAAGGTGAATTGGATCAGGTCAGGCGTTTGTATCATGAAAATAGATACCTAAATACTCAGCAACCTAATAGTCAGCAAATAAATTTATACATACATTGAAGAACCTCTTTAAAATAATTGCTTCTCCCGCCTCGTTGTCCCTCTTTACTCTGACAAGGAAGTCATCAGACATGTCACTTCATCCAACATGCGTCAGTGCGTCTAGTCACCTTGATTGATTTATACGGTACAGATTCATTACCCTTATTTTTATTAAACTGCAAAAGGACAACTTGGTTCAGCACGGGGATCCCTTTAAGTATTAGCCCAACAAGTTGTCCTTTTTACTTTAATACAAAATTATATGAGAGTTAGCATAAGTACTAATTGCTTTAGAAAAATATTATTATAATAAATAAATAGAAAGAAGTATGCATGGATCGCGAAGCCTGGTGATCCGTCCTCTCTGAGTACTCTGTCAGGGATACAGCGTGAAGATAGTAAAATAAATTAATTAAATATTTTTATGTATGCTCACCCAACGCCGTCCAAGCCTAGATAAACTAATATACCTAAGATTGTATTATAGGATCTAGATTACTGATAAACCTACTTAAATATTATATTTCTAAATTCATACATATTATACATAGTAAACAGCCATATTCCGAAACAAACATTTGTGAATTACTCAATTATTGGAACCCAAAAATCAAACCCAAGCCCTCAACGCACCAGTTGCATACACAACCACATAGGTAAAAGAAACCACTTACTCTTTAATATAAGTATGGCAATGGATTAATACGAAATTTTGAAGTAATCAGCCAGTTTTTATCATATCAAACAGTTGACATTTTTACATATTATCTGTGAAAATTTACATATTATCTGACATCATTAAAATTTACATAATAATTGCCCTCTGTCCTGTACGATCCACCATCTCGATCCACTAGTGGATCACAGGTGTGGGTGGATCCTGTGATACTTTCATCTCGTAATATGATCCACCAGTGGATCGAACAGCACTCAGGGAGTTCGGTAAGATCCACTACTGGTCCCAATGTTGTTTATGATATGAACCAGTTAATAAATTAAACCTTTATTATCTGTGATAATTTCAACTGTCTAGCTATCACAGTCTAGCTATGACATACAAACGGACCGCGGAGTCTCAGTACATAATAGGATACCGTTTTTACCCTTTGGGTTCAGAACGCTAAAAAGCTCGGTTCAATTCCGCCCTGAACTAAGTTGTCTTTATATCTAAACTAGGTCAATGTTTATAAATAGGTTGTTTTATTCCAGGACGCTCTTATAGGGGTTATGTGGAGATACTTAAGCTTTAACGAGAATGTTTGTCTATGTTATTTTTAACCCAACGTCTAATAAAACGCTGTTCTGATCTTTTTCAAACGAAAAAGATCTGTGCAGTAAGGAATTTGACATAAGGAATTGTACCGAATGAGAAATTGTATTCTTTTTTATACCACTAAAGTGGCAGACAAGTATATGGCCTGATGAAAAGTGGTTTGGCAGCCAAACAGTCTTGATAATGCCTCGTATGTAGGTAAATAATTATAGTTTTTTAAAATGGATTTCCGCCATGTAACGCGCCTGATTCAAATAGCTGCTTAATTATATATTTAACAGGTAATAGAAACATGAATGATATCTTTCCTTTACTGTGTTCAAATAGTTTTCTAGTCTTATTAGTCGATAATTTACTTAGGCCCTTATTACACTATCATATAAATAAGACCATAGATTCATTTTTATATGTAGAACATATGACGGTATCATAGTTATGGGATCACTAGACAGCTAACGTATAAGTAGGATCATACCTATATCCGTCTACAAACAATCTCAAAAATAGTCTTCCAAATCAAAGAATATCGACTGGAATATCAAAACTACAAAAACATAAATTAGGTAGTAATCCGTATATATATATTTTGTAGGACTTTTAATATCGCAATCTAAGTTGTTGGAGTAAGATGTTATAGACCCCTTGCTACCATTTGCTATCTTACCCAAATTCGTCTTCTAGTTCTTGTTTTATTCTTCACCGTTTTCTTTCTTTTAGTGCAATTAATAAAATTGCACTCATAGCAATGGAAATCACGGCTAAATCGTGATGCATCTTGATGGCATATGAAGTTGATATGATCATGTGTGTATTATGTTAAAATGAAGAACCTCATCATTTAACTATGATCATAGAATTTAATCATAAATGAAATCACATTTATATGATTTAAATATGATAATGTAATAGATGCCTTAGTAACATAAATGACAATTATTTCAATATATTTATTGTATACCTAAAATTTCTTCTGTAAAGCACATGTCGAAACATATTAACGCAATACATAATGTAATGGCGACTAGAATGAAAATAATGGGCTATTTAGCACAGTTGTTTAATATAATAGTTTTATTTTTAGATATTTATTCTGGCGAGAGCGTTCATTGTTCTTGATATTACAAGAATTATATTATATTATCTGTGATATTACGAACGGGTTGCAGGAAAGTAGTTTTTATTCGTACAATCACATCTTGTAGCCTTTGCCAGGTCCCAGCAGTAAAGGTACTCGTAATGTGCGTTGATCAATAACGTGTATCAATAACGTATGCTATTGAGACTACTTATCAACGCACGTATACTGTAATATCTGCTGGCAAAGTGAAATAATATTAAATTGTAAATAGGCCATTAAAAAAAAGCCTTCCTAAGTTTCCTGCCGATTCTTCTCAGGTGCTGCGTTTCGAAAGGGTGGTGTCACTTTAAATATTTTAAATAGTGTATGACATTTTGTAAGCGCCGTTAAAATGGTCTTTGCTTTGCAATAAAGAATTTTTTTTTTTATTTTCCTTTTTGTTTTCGGATTTTAATAGTGTACCTACTCGCAACAGGAAAACGTACTCCGGTCTACGGATGAATGCAATCAGGACTAACGGTCTACATTTACATATTTGTTTAGCGCAGATACTAGTCCATAATTAAGCAATCGAAATTTTATTAACACCAACAGCTTAACGTGCCTTACGTAATTGCCCAAACAGTTATACATATACAACTAATACCGGGGCTGACCAACACGGCAACGTAAGTAAGATGATGATCGTTTATAGAGAGACCAGTTCTCTCTCTCTGTCTCTCTCTCTCTCTATGTCTCTCTGTCTCTCTGTGTGTATCTCTGTCTCTCTTACTCTCTCTGTGTCTCTCTCTCTCTATCTCTGCCTTTCTCTCTCTCTCTCTCTGCCTTTCTCTCTCTCTCTGTCTCTCTCTCTCTCTCTCTCTCTGTCAAGTTTGAAAAGACTAACGAAAGTGTTAACGTCTCGTCGCAATATTCAATAACTAACTATCTTCACGCTGTATCCCTGACGGGGTAGTCAGAGACGACAGATCGCCAGGCTTCGCGATCTATGCATACTTCTTTTGCTCCCTGCAGATTCATCAATCGCTTCATACACGCACGTCTGGGTATCCGAGTACTTTTGACCTTTCCGTTTTTGAGCAATCTGCTCACGTGGTCTTTATATGTAAGTCTCGGCCTATCCTGACTTCTTCTACCCTCTGCTTTCGCACAATATATATTGTTCGTCAATCGTTCCTCAATCATTCGTTGGACGTGTCCAAACCAACGCAGCACGCCCTTTTCCAGCTTAACGCTGACACTTTCATTCAAACCTGCCATATTGCGTATCATCGCAATATTCTTGTTAAATTTTGTCTGATTACTCGGATTTTATGATCATTTTCTTGAGTTAAATGAACCTAATCACATCGCCACATGACGTCTATTACGCCGCATAACAACTGCTCCTACTATAAAATACACTATAAATATCACACATCTGCCATTAATTAGCCACACACATGAAAATCTCCGAAACAATCAAGATAGAATAGATTTTTTGTCATTTCAATCGTTTAGTGACTGTAATGCAGATTAAGAATATATTGAAAGACTAGTTAACGCCCGCGGCTCCGCACGCTAGGTGAAATTTTCCCGTTCCCATTACCCAAAGAATAGAATGGAATAAAACTTTATTTGTACACCAAATTAAAGATAGATTACAAAACTTTAGTCAGATAATGTACAAAGGGTACCTTTGTACATTATCTGACTAAAACTTACTAATTATTATTATTACTTTTTATCCAGGGAACAAGTTCCTTTGTACTCCGGTCCAAAGGAACTTGTTCCCTGGATAAAAAGTAGCCTGTGTTATGCTGATGTGTAAGCTATATTATTGTAAAGTTTTATCAAAATCCATTCAGTGAATTTTGCGTGAAAGAGTAACAAAGGAGTCTAAGGTTTATAAAGGGTCGGCAGCGCAAATGCTGCACCTCGTTGCAAACGTCCATAGGCTACGGTGACCACTTTCCTTCTGGTGGGCCGCACGCATGCCGCCTGTCTGCCACCTTAGTCAAAAAAACAACAAACATCAATCCATACAAACTTTCGCGTTTATAATATTAGTAGGATGTTTTTAAATCCTGCACAATATTAGATGGATTTAGGCGTTAGAGGTCCGTAGCAAGATCTTCAGGGTTAAAACGACTTCACCTGCAAGTGGTGCACCAGCTGACTAACAGATGGGCACCGACACAGACGCCCTTACGGGGTTGGGAGTCCCGGCAGTCGCACCAAACAATGAAAATTAAAAGCCAAACGACAGCTGCTTCTAGCAGTTAAATAAAACTGAACCCCATTCTCCAAAGCTACGTAAGGTTTGGAATCAACTGGGAAAACACTTAATGATGAAGAAGACTATAGGATTTAGACAAGAAATGAACATACTTATATGTTTATAATTGTGCGTTATCAAAAATGATCCATGTACAGTCGGCCAAGAAAGTGGTGTACCACCCTAAGGCTGAATGTCGCTTGCAGTTTACAGAACAATAAAGATTTGTTTTGCTTGCACCTTGATCTGACAACATTGCTATCGTATGATATTGACGTTTGTCGCAGTTGTAACCTTGTATGATCCTTGTTGTAATTTTAATAAATTACTTTTATATTTTTATACAACCTACCTTTGACTGCATTGATAGCGTAGTATTATATCTCGGGCCGTTGTGTTCGGCGGTTTGATTTCGGTAAGCGTACAGCGGTTCTACATAGAAAATGAAACTCAAACAAATGTTTGTTTGAGTTTCATTTATAATAAACTCAAACAAATGTTTGTTTGAGTTTCATTTTCTATGTAGAATATGTGATTTCTATGTAGAATATGTGATTTCTATGTAGAATATGTAGCAACTGCAACTAATTATGATGGGAAAAGCGCGGGTAAAAGACGAGTCGGTCGGAAGAAAAAGTCTTGGTTGCATAACATCGGGGAGTGGGCGGGGATAGCGAGTGCAGCCGAACTCTTTCGCCTAGCAAGAATTAGAGTCCTCTCTATTTCATGCGAGGCGAAAACGTTCGGCTGTGATGCAATACTAAAAATTGACTTGTCGTTAATCGGAGAGGCAGATGAAGATGTAGAATATGTTTTAATTTGTATGACTGGTCCTCATATGGGTAACTGCTATGTGTCATTTCCATTTACGAGCGTTTCCGTGTTTCGGAAGGTATGTTTAGCCGTTAGTAGTTGCCGGTAACGTGGCAGTCGTTAAATCAAGTTGAAAGCCTCATAGACGGTTTGAAAACTTTCAACAGCAAATTGCCACACCCTGCGTCTGATTATTTCAACACAGCAATGGACTAAAACGAAAACTTCATACCGTTTACGGCTGAAGCATGCTATATGCCTATACTTATCGGCCTTTATCCACATTTCAATGTGGATTTAGGTCGATAAGTTGTAAAAAAAGAATATGGAAGATTGGATTAATTTTTGGTGTTGGCAATTTCACCGGCAAAACTACTTAGGTTTGATATACTATGAGTACTTAGTTAGTATAGCTAGATAAAATAAACGTTATACATGCATGTTTTGCTCTCAAACCCTACATAAATCGTAGATGCGACGCCAGTATAAACATCAGCTCGAATAATTTATACGAACTCTCAGCTTCCTCTGAACCTATTTATAGGCGACATGGATTCATCACCGATATTTATGCGTGTCATTTTAACGTTTATCAGTCAATTTTACTATTTAGGCGGGAAATTTTATTTTAATAAAAAACAAACAGTCATTTATGATTAGGAAACAATTATAAGTTTTCACGTCGACAGTTGATATTTATATACCACGCTCCAATTTTAACCCCTGAGGGGTTGAATTTAAAAAACACCCTATATTAGAGCTACCCACGGGAGCTACCCTACATTAAAAGGGCAGTTTACCCTGAAATACAAATTTTGTAGATGTAAAGATTTGGACCAACTGTTTATAGTGCTTTCTGAAGCACTGAAACTCTCGCAAATGTAAATGCCACAAAGTGGTCCCCCATCCAAGGACCAGCTATAGCGAAAGTAGCTTAACGCAGTGATCGTTTTCAGAACACTCACTTAAAGTAAAAATAAATAGACACTGCATTACTTTACTTACACGGCGTCAATGCTTTCTTATTCTTCTCTTAATTATAATAAAAATTAATATCTTTTTTAATAAAAGTAGTTAAAGTTTCCCATTGGAAGTTCTTCTACTTATGGCGGGCGTAGAGGTCCCATTTCCTAGGGCCTCTGCGTGTTGGACCAGTATATTTCCATGTACGCTTACCGAAATCAAATCGTTGTAGGAAAAAAAGTATGTATGTAGGTACCTACTTGTACACTCGTTAGAAGTTTATACTTCTTTGGCTTAACAAGATAATAATCTTTTAAAAAAAATCTCTTTCGCCTCATCATACGTCTGTAGAAAATACTAAATGTTGACTATAGCTAACTTCAAGATGTTTGAAAACTACTTTGAATGTAGTTATAAGTTGTCATGGAAATACTTATCAGCTATTTTCTTGGTGTCGAACTTTTTGTCCTGTTGATTAATGGCACTTGATGGAACTTGCTCCACATTTTGAATAAAACACTTGTGCTTCTACAAAATTTACTTTTAAACCGGCTTCAAAATAAAAATTAAAATCTTAGTGTCGCTTTTTCGTGAAGATGTGCGCGCGAATCGTAAAAATTTACTCTCATCGTTTTTCCCTAACGCGCCAAAAGAAGTGTATTTTCAAAAAAGAAGATCCTTCAACAAAGAGAAACAGAAAAATAATCTTCATATAAATGTACCTCGTCAAAACGAGCAGTTTGCGAGTTTACAAAACGATAATTGAAGTTCCAATCGACATACTACGCATATTGCAGTTGCACTAAAAACCACGACACCAAACGATTTTACACACACATAAAAAGCTACACAGCTTATATAACAAATGGAAAAGAACAACAAATCTGAATATCAACAAAGATTTATTCTTGCACAACGCCATTAATTTAAAATCCGTATTATTTTACCATGAAATGCGTTCTTGTGTGATGCAAAATGGCCACTAAAATTCATCCTTGTCCTATATTCTAGCTAATTAATTAAGGTACGAGACAGAGTGACATAAATAACGCTAGTACACAAATATATAAGTATGACTAGCCTCTCGGTCTAATGATTAGAGTACCTAACCACGAAACTGGGTTCAATTTCCAAACAGTACAAAATGTCTGTGTGATGAGCACTTTGATTTGTTTTGAGTCTGGGTATTGTTTTTCTATAAATAGTTACTCACCCTGAATTATTTACAAGCGTAGTGCTTGTTTCCGTACACTTAATCGACATATTATATGTCGATTAAGTGTAGCCTAAATTACTCCTTATAACATCAGCTATCTGCCAGAGAAAGTCCCGGTAAAATCGGTTCAGCCGTTTCAGAGATTAACCGGAACAAACAGATAGATTTTTCATATATTTCATGTGCATTTGGTGAAAAACGTAGTTTGGAATTACAAACAGACACTTAAATTATATTATCTGGATAGATTTTATGAACATATATTGTTATTGTTTCTGTTTAAGTTGATTAATGGGGATATTTAAACCATTTTGGAGTCTGCAAATTCTTTAACCGGCAGAAGCTTCAAACAACTAAGCCTCTTTTGGTTCACTGGTGAACAGATCATTGTAAAGAATGAATCAAGCCATTTCCAAAGTACTATATCTTAAATTGCCATAAAAAAAAAAATTAGATATAAAAATTCTGGTGAAATAACTGATACAAAACGCACAGTAGCTTACAAACTATGTTATAAGTATAGTTACAACAGAAAATGGAAGTTACTTATTCTTATGGAATAAGAGGTATTGTGTTGGAACTGATTGAATCTTATGTTAAAGACCGTAAACAGTACACTGAAATCGTAAGAATCAATACAAAAACTAAAATAGAAGAAACCTACCGATCAAGCTCGCGATTAATACGATACGGTGTGCCACAGGGTAGCGTTTTGGGGCCTCTGTTGTTTTTGCTGTATATTAATGATCTACCAAAGGTAACCAGGAATCCAGTATCTCTGTATGCAGATGATAGCATAATTTCAATTAAATGTACCACTAGAAATACATACGAGTCTGATATATATGGAGCATTGAACTGTTTTATCGACTGGTTAGACGGTAATAATTTGAGAGCCAACATTAGCAAACCCATGTTAATGCAGTTTAGTCAGCGTATCCCCAAAGCACAGAACTTGAAAATATGTGCAAATGGTCAATTTTTAACAGAAGTGGAATCAACAAAGTTTTTAGGTTTAATAATAGATAGTAAACTGACATCGAAGGAGCATGTAGAAAAGTTATGCAAACGTATAAATAAATCTGTATATGCACTACATGAACTTACACAGGTTCTAAATACAGATGCACTATTAACTGCGTACCATGGTCTAGTAGCCTCTGTTCTGCGATATGGTGTAATACTCTGGGGAAATTCGGTACATAAAGACATGATATTTAAGGCACAAAAGCGCTGTATAAGAGCTATGTTCTCAATAAAAGTAACTGATAGCTGCATGCCATACTTTAAAAGATATGACATCCTAACGCTACCTTCTATCTACATATTTGAAATAGCTGTATTTGTTAAGCGCAATCAAAATCTATTCGTACTTGCCTCTGACGTGTCTGGTCGTGCGCAAAGAGGCAAGAGTCGTTTTTGCTTATATAAAGCAAACACAACGTTAATGCATAACAGTGTTTTTGCCATGGCTCCTAAATTATATAATAAGATACCTAAACATATAAAAGAATCAGACCTGTATATTTTTAAACAACGCTTATATGCTCCTGAGTGAGAAATGCTATTATACTGTCCAAGATTTCCTATCTATAATGATAGGAAATCATGATACACTTTAATGAAATTTTTGTTAACCCATGTTAAATAGTCTGTTAATAATTTGTTTACCTATTTGACATTACTACAAATATTGACAATTTGTAATTATCTAATTAATCAATAGAGAGTGTTTTTTATATTGCATAATAATTATGTACAAGGTAAAAGTTTAATACAGCACTTAATATTTTGATAAATTAATTCTAAACTAACTAAAAATAACTAAGAAACAAAGACCTAACATGCGTCATAAAATTTCTCCGCATCGCAGTCCTCACGTGGTAGCGTTCCCAGAAGACTGGCAGCATTGCCACGTTGAATGGCAATGCTTAGCCTTTGTGCGAAAAAGAAACCAGCCATCTGGTCACGAGTAGTGTCAATTAGGCGCTTTACAATCCCTTAAATAGATTATGAGCACTTGGACCCCAGGACCCTAACGTCTCGACCCCAAAAACGGCTCAAAAACGTAATCACTTACGAGTTGCAAATATTTCTGCCGTTTAAAGGTCTCCGCAGAAGCAGCGGCGGCAGCGGCACAACCAGCAGTACCTGGAAGATGAGTAGGAGCAAGAGTGTCGACACACGTAGCGTCCCACACCAAACACCTACCCATCCTCCACGGCATTAACGACATACCGTCCGGTCTCTTGCCGTCGTCGCGCGCCAAACCATTCGGTTCAAGTTTAGCTGGCACACCGCCGGCGACAAGAGCACTTCGGATTAAGTCGTTAAGGCTCGCGTGCCGTGGTAATCGCCCAGCACTTCTGCAGCAAGAAAAGCCATGATGTCCAAGGCGATCGACGACTATTCCACAATGGCACTGGTGCGGAGAAACACATGGCGCACCCAAACGAAGGCAGGAAGCAATGCGAAAGGTAGTATCGTCTAACATGGTCCCTATGTTAGAAGAAGGAAGAGCATGTAGCCACAGACCCGATTCCCACGTGCCCACTGCCAGTAAACGGGCTCGCTCAGCAGCTGTCGTACTGGAGCTAAATAAATTGTTACTTACTAAACTGCAAAGCGGCCCGTCCCACTGACGTTGTGAGAAAAGGTTCCTTGGCAAGTCGGAGTTCGGACAGGCATTTTTCCAAGCATTTACTGCTTCAATCTTACACAGTATTTCGGAATTAACTAGTGTAGGTGCGAGAATTTTCCTAGTTAACGCCTCCATACTGTGGACTGAGGACAGGAACGCTGGTAAACTAATATCGGAAATTTTGCGAATGCCGAGGCCACCCAAACGTATAGGCAGAGTCGCTTGCAGTGACGAACGGTCATTTAAGGCCACGTTTAAAATCTTACTGAGAGTGTTTATAATAATATTATCTATTTTAGCTAAAAGGTCACAGTGTTTTCAAAATTGAGTTGACCTGAGAACATTAGTAAATTTTGGTACAAACAAGCAAAACCGGAGAATGGTGTAAGCCGAATGAATGTTAATTTTGAGTAGACGATCGGAAATATCACAATAATCTTGAATTTTCTGTTCTATAAAATTATTGTAGGCATCTTCGAAAATTGGGGATCCTAGGAAGCGAAGTGAATCTTTCCCGATAATTTTGATACCAGGAGTTAATGAATTAAATTTGGAAAATATTAATTTCTTGTCCATATTATCATTAATAAAAATTTCGCATTTATTTGTGTTAAGCTCTAAACCAATGGAACTAAATTTATTTTTTAAAAATACAAAATCTTGTAAAACTGTCTCAACTTCCCCTCCCAAAGTACCATCATCTAGATACCATACATTACATTTTGAATTTAACTCGCGAATAATTATGTTGTTGTTGTATTTTATTTTGCCTTTTTGTTTTTATTGTTAATCTTTGATATTGTGTAAGTTCATGATACTTGACCTATTTGATATATGATAATAAGTAATTTTTCCTATTTTGACTAACATATTTGTATTTCTTTTTATCAAGATAATATTTAATGTTGGTATGTACCTTATATATTTTTGCATGTCTTATGGAGGCTATAAAACAGCGCACATATGTGTTTAATATAATGACAAATACCAACATTGTAATACCTACCTGTTTTATGCGAGATAAATACTGAATACTGAATACTTACAAGAAATATTTGTAGGTATTCGTGGTGTTGACTATCTATCTAATGTAGATTTTTTTTTTCAAACCGCCTATGTAATTTTCAACTTTACTAGCAGCTAGGATCAAAGGGTTACAAGTTCACGAGCAAGTTTAACAAATACAAAGTTTTTTTTCTTTCTTCTTGGAAAATACAAAGTTTGAACTCGACACAGGTAAAAACCGCGCCAAAATATCGATTGAGAGGTTTTTTTTTATAGTATACGAGTATTATGTATGTGGCCGAAAACGTAGAGTCCAACTTCTCAAAATTGCCTTGGCCTGTTTGAACTGGGAACCTAGGTGACAGGACTAGGCTTTGTCTTAGTAGGGTTATATTTATAATTCTAACTAGTTGATACACGCGGCTAAACCCGTTGCAATTTTTTTCAAATTTTCTCTGTATATACCTTCCTAGATTTTAAGGAATAAATAAAAATAAAAGTACTTGATTGGTCTAGCCGTCGGCGAGTTTTACGGTTAGCAACATATTTTGCGATTAATTTTTATTTACATAGATTACACAAAGAACCATCCATCTCAGCAGTAACCAACTACTGAGTAGTGTCCGATGATTAACGCTAACGAGGCTAAGAGAGCTTCTATGTATTACAAGATATCCAAAAAAAGTATAACAAGAATTTAAAGTATAACAAAAAATGTTGCATTTATTTGTCCCATAAACAGGAGGTAATTCTCGAACAATCAAAATGCGTGAGTAACACTAATAAGGCGTAATATTACACCGTTCCCTGAATGCGAGCTACATAAAGTCAAATGTGATACTTTTAAAATAACGGTACCTATCAAGAAAATCCTAAAATAGATGAGTTTCAGTAACCGATTACATCATGTCGTGACATTCTCGATTCAACCCGTTTAATATTACTCGGGATTTGTACGAAATCTCGCGTTTACGCCCAGCCGGATTTAATGATTTTATATGCAATAATAATTAATCCCCAGAACTCACACTGATAATTTAATATTATTTCATGAACGATGTTTAACAACTTTATCACTAACATACATAACTTTTATCAAACAATATAGATACACAAAGGTAATTAGGTTTCGTAATCCTTAATACTTACTACCTTAATAGTTGAATATTAATAAATATCTAAAATAAATCACTCACGAAACACTCCGAAAAATAATAAAAAACACAAAAATATTTAGGCTGTATAAAACAAAATTCCTTTGCACTTACTTCCGGTTGGAAAAGCTTGAAAGCGCGCAAGATGGCGTCGCTGGAATTGAAACACGCGGGAAAAGTCTAGTGAATGTTACGTTGTAGATACAGTCAATATTGATAGCGCTGGAGATATCACAAAATTCCTTGTGATAAAATTACTAACTAGTTAATAAGTCTGGTGTTGGAATTTTTATCGCGTAGTCTGCGCCCGGCCAGCGAACATACGTGACTAAGAACGTTTCACATGCTTTTAATATAAATTTTAGGTGGCACGGGTGAAATGCTGGGCGGGTGATATGTATTTTGGATCGTGCTATAAAGTCCTGATGCATGACAATAATACCTAATCTTGTGCTAAAGGTGAGCTGGGGTAAGAAGCGTATCAGTATTGTAAGCACATTTACATTTTTTCTAAGTTATTTTGTTATTTTAAGATAAAGGCTTCTTCAAGTTACGTGTTCTTTTTGGTTATAGTCCATAATTTCCCAAACTCTATAAAGCTTGAAAATTTAAATTCTAAAATCAAATCAGAAACATTGTAATAATTTACACTTTTGAAATGATGATAATACGATGAGAGTCAGCGCCCAACTGTGGGGGTCGCTGAGATGTCTCGGTGCTCAACACGCCGGCAAACTATCCATTGTTGACGGAGTAGTGACATAGGAATGCAGCTATAAAAGCAGGAAGTCTGCTAACCATGAAGTTGTTCATGGCAACCAACGAGAAAGCGAGGAAGAGATGTGCGCAAAAAGCTGTCTAGGGCTCGCCGACACACATGTCGCCCGAATTCTAAAAGGATCTCAGTCTTCTATGAGAGCTAGCTGATATCGATGGTTCGGGCTACCCACTGCTAAATTCTGGATGATAACGCATCACATGAAGGCACCATTTAGATGAGAAAAAATACTATCCAAATCCTCAGATTGGTTTAAAGCCTATATTCAACATTCGGAACCAACAGTTTATTGAAACACCACAGACGGTGATCCATCTCAGAAAGGACCGTATCGTACGATACTTAAGGCACTAATCGTTTACAGATTACTAAGCTTGGACATTTAGCACTCGTGGGACTAGGCGTGCTAAATGTCCTGAAAATATCATTTTACTAATCTCATAAGCACTTTATGTGCCAATTTCCAATAAATAATCGGAAAGTCAAAATGTGCGCACGGAAGTATTGTTAACAACACCTTTTGTAACTAGGAAAAATGTTTAAGGAAATAATCTATAATATCTTGCACTTATCACAAACATTTAGACTTCGTTTTATGAGTTTTTAACGGCTTTCTAAATGTGTACAAGTCATATATCAATTTTATCATCAACATATTATAAAACAAAATCGTTTCTCGCTGTCTGTCCCTATGTATGCTTATATCTTTAAAACTACGCAAGGAATTTCGATGCGGTTTCTTTTAAAAGATTCATAAGGAAGGATTTTATGTATAATTTGTTAAGTTTTAGTATAAGTACGTTAACTAAATTATAACGATATTTTTGGGGGTGTCGGAAAAAATAAACCATCTGGGAGCTTTCAACCTTGAGCTCCGGAGCTTTACCTTTGAGATATAACAAAATATTGTTTGGAGGAATTGTGTATCTAATATAGGTGTACAGAAAAGTCCGCAAGGGTATATGTCTATCTCTTAAGGATAACATACTATATCCATTTTAACACTTTAAAAATGCCTATTATAAAGCGGTAATTTTAAGGCTATTTACACAAATAAGTCATTAATTCTTAGCATTTTTAATATGTTAGTTGCTTCAGCATTTTATGAAGATTATTTTGTCTATTTCCACCTTGCAAATAAAATGAAGAAGATTTGGCAAAATCAAAATAATGCGAAGAAATTAATTTCGTGTAACCATAATTCGATCGGACCATGAGAGCGGAGAAGTAATCAAGGAATTTGATTTTCCAAATTCCTTGATTGGTTTATACATTAATGTGAAATTAATAAACGACGAGATTAAATGGGTGTCACAGGATTCGAAGTATGTCAAGGGTGAAGCTGGGCGGGTCAGCTAGTTTTATAATAAAAATAACACCAACCAATAACATTGTTCTGTAAACGAACACCGCATTAAGCAACTTTCACTATGGCTGGTCCTCAGACGTTGGTTAAAGGCCAGTTAAAGGCCTTATGGGCGGCTTGAAAAGTTTCAACAGTAGGTCGCCACAACCTGCGCCTGTCCATTTCAACACGGCAATGGACTCACCTACGACACACTTACGTGGGACAAAAGTGCATACTAACTAACTTCACGCTGACGGGGTAGTCAGAGAGCACAGATCGCCAGGCTTCTGGATATCTGAGTACTTTTAACTTTTCCTTTTTTAAGCAATCTGCTCGCGTGGTCTTTATATGTAAGTCTCGGCCTACCCTGACTCCGACTTCCCTCTACTTTCGTACAATGTATATTCTTCGTCAATCGTTCTTTACTCACTAGTTGGACCTTTGGACGTGTCCTAACCAACGGAGCATTAACTTTACTTTAACTGCTTTAGCGATACGGTGTAATTAATATGTGAAAAACGGTCATTGATTGTTTATTTGGAGATATTTATGATGTATCTAATACATACCATTTATGAAAAAATAATGATAACATCATCTTATCTCAGATGTTTGACTTATAGAAAAAATAACAAAAAAAAATGTCTGGCTTGTAGCAAAGAACATGTTTTTCATATCAAAATACTGAGTCACAGAAGACGCCGAACGTATTATTACTTACAGCTATTCAGCTCTTTGACAGAATAACTAATTTGCCGCACATTTTCTTTATATAAATGTATAAAAATAATATTGAAGAAATGGGAGCTTTCAACGAAAACGCTGCTTATGCCTTTTGAGATAATATTTAAAATAAATAAATATCCATCACGCCTTATCCCCGAATGGGTGGCAGAGGCATATTATATGCCTACTTTTCACCGTGTGGATTCCTGTCCCACGTAATAGGTGGTGAGCCCATTGCCGTGTTGACATAGACACACGCTGGTTGTGGCTACCTGCTGTTGAAATTTTTAAGCCGCCCATAAGGCCTTCAACCAGGCTTAACGACTGCCATTTTACTGGCAACCGGGACCAACGGCTTAACGTACCTTCCGAAGCACAGAAACGCTCGCAAATGTAAATGCCACAAAGTGGTCACCCATCCGAGGACCAGCCATAGTGAAAGTTGCGTAACTCAGTGATCGTTTACAGAACACTTAGGGCTTCCTTTAACACTTAGGGAAACCGGTAAGGGAAAACTTCACCACGCGGGCAAAGCTGTGGGCATCAGCTAGTGCTATATAAAGCTAGAAATCAAATTCGGAACAGCGTGTCAAATAGCGGAGCGTTTAGACGAGTATTCTAAAATGGCGAGCTTGTTTATGCTAAATATTTTTGGTAGGGTAACGTATTGACTCCAGAGGTGACTATTAAGGGCATTAATATATCGTCCCTGTAGAGCGAAAAGTCACTAAGTCTAAAAATCAAGTTTTGAGATATTGAGGTTTAAAGTTTTGAAAAATATAAATCGTCTTTAACATACTGTAACATATTTCTCTGATTTTGGGTTCTATTTTAAAGGAAATTAAATCAAGCTGGTATGATAATTGCTATTCCAAGGAATAAATAAGTTTTTACTGAGAAAATTAGAAAATCGTCAGTTAATTATTTGTACTCTATAGATTGTCTAATCTAGCGATGAATTAATTAACTTTCGACCTTAGTTAGTGATGTTTCACTCAGTTATTAATTATGTTAAAGAAAAATAACTCGAGTTGGTTAATTTGTGTCTAACTGATACATGTACGAAATATGCATTGTAAATAATACCTATCTTTAGATTCGAAGGCTAGATGTTGAGTTTTTTTTTAATTTTGATGTCTATATGAAACTAGATTACCCCTAACAGCTTCGCCCGTGTAATATTGCGACCTCCCGTCGCACCTATTTAATCCCGTCGCTTATAAATTCGGCAATGATGCATAAAAATTTTGCCCGATTTGTGTTTGTTTATAGTAAAGATAATAACTGAGCCATTTTATAGTTCTTGCTAGAGCGATTTCTGCCAACTTATTCACTTGGAGCCACGATACATCTTGAAAAATAAGTGCCATATCGTGGATTTACTGGCAAAAATGTAGTTTAGCTCAATGGTGTGCTCATGGTTCAAAAGATAACGATACTGAACCTAAATTAATGTACGTTGTTTTCGTCTGGCATAGCCTTCGAATACACGCCAGTAATCTTTTTACCAACGCCGGGTAGTTAGGACTATGTTAAACCGATTATTCTTAAATCTTCCTCAAAACACTAACAATGTGAATAAATTAATACATTTTAGGAAACGCACTGAAGAAGTACGCTCTTCATGAAATGAAATGAGCGTACCATCCAAGAAAGGCAATTGAAACAGTATTACATCATGTGATGAGTAGGGTGAAGTTGGTGCTGGGTAATCAAAAATATGCCTAACTGCATTCGTGCATGCGAAATGAGTTTTTGATAGGATCATATTCAAACCTATAAGCACAGCTGCAGAAAGCTATGCATAGAATTCATATCTGTGTATGATTGAATTGCTGAAGGGAAGGACAGTACCCGCAGCACTCCTAGAGGACCAAATTAAAGTACAAGTATACTAACTGAGACTGAAGGCTACCCACAAGAGTTCTGTCCTCAACATTATGGTTAATAATTTCGCGATAAAATCACTAACTCGCAAGCGATATGTACCTAAGTGTATAGAAGATATAAGAAGTGTATATAAGAAGCGCTCGTGGCCCCGCGGACGTAGTATTCTGTACATGATCACTGCGTTAAGCAATTTTCACTATGGCTGGTCCTCGGATGTGTGACCACTTTGTGGCATTTATATTCGCGAGCGTTTCCGTGCTTCGGAAGGCACGTTAAGCCGTTGGTCCCGGTTGCCAGTAACATGGCAGTCGTTAAGCCAAGTTGAATGCATTATGCCCACATGCATTAAGCAGGTCACCACAACCTGCACTTGTCCATTTCAACACGGCAATGGGCTCACCACCTGTTACGTGGGACAAAAAAGCAAAGCATACGGTGAAACGTGGGCGTATAGTACGCCTCTGCCTACCCCTTCGGGGATAAGGGCGTGCAGTTATAATAATAATAACTAAGCTATTTAAAGTATCTTTCATAATAAACATTTATTCCATTTTTATTATAAAAGAAGTAATTAAATTGAAATGATGACTTTTCACTTTTTCAGTATTTTACAAAATCATTTAAACTAAAGACTGAATAGTCACGGTTTCGATTTAGTTAATTTTCGTTTACGGGTGTTTTAGCAAACTGCTCATTTTAAAAACTCACTAAATCATTTTAGTGATTTTATTTTACTAAAAGACCACCATGTATGCATAGAAAATCCAATAGAAGAAGTAATTAAGTCGTTTTATTTTCAAGCTTCGTAAATTTTCAATAAATATGAAATAATTAACTTTATTAGAAACAATTTTGAAAAGCAATTAGTACTTTATTAGTTATTTTTCTCATTTTTCTAAAAGGCTCAAAAGTATAGGTACTTTTCACATTTCATAAATCAGAAACTACTGGACATACAAAAATGATTGTTAGACAGATCATTAGAGAAAAGAAATTTAATTTTAGTGGCATCAATAACTAATTTTGGCCATATTTCGACTTAGTGACTTCTTGCTCTACAGAGGCGATACACCATGTTGGTTGTTTAAGAAGGAGTCATCATTGGAGGAGCATAATCCGCCTTGCTCATTGGAGAAATGACGGCAATGACCTCCTCAAGCAACTTTTATCTGATTGAGTGGGTAGGGGAGTGATAGCTCTCTTTCTAGTTTTACAATTGTTATCACCAGATATGCACTCCGGAAATCACAACCGAGCATTTTTTATCGACATAGTCGTAGTAAAATGAAAATGCTCTGAATAACACAACAGAACAGTATGGAGTTCGTCGAAGAGCATTTTGGACGTCAATCACCATGACACGCCAGGCTTGGGTACGAAATACAATAGCAGGGCTTTCAAAACAGAGATCGAAAACGGAGCTTTCAGTGATATCAACGGAGCCACATTTCAGGGAACCAGACTTAGATGCTACTGCACAGTCCTTCGCACTAGGCTTTTAGGAACCCCAAGCTAAATAAGGGGTTGAAGACGAAATTAAATTCCCATGGTTCGAGTTCGCTCGTGGCCTCGCGGTCTCAGTGTTCTGTAAACGATCACTGAGTTACGCAACTTTCACTATGGCTGGTCCTCGGATGGGTGACCACTTTGTGGCATTTACATTTGCGAGCGTTTCCGTGCTTCGGAAGGCACGTTAAGCCGTTGGTCCCGGTTGCCAGTAAAATGGCAGTCGTTAAGCCTGGTTGAAGGCCTTATGGGCGGCTTGAAAATTTCAACAGCAGGTAGCCACAACCTGCGTCTGTCTATTTCAACACGGCAATGGGCTCACCACCTATTACGTGGGACAGGAATCCACACGGTGAAAAGTGGGCATATAATATGCCTCTGCCACCCCTTCGGGGATAAGGCGTGATGGATATTTATTTATCTCCCGCTTTAAATAGCACAAAGGCACAGCTACACGCGCCGCTCTTTCTAATTCATGGCAACAAGTCTTTTTATATGATATTTTAACACTGCGCCGGAGTGACTGAGTAGTGTTGGTAATGGAAAACAAATGTTAGATGTTTCGAAACCGTAAAATTACAGACTCTGACAAATTAACCAATGCCGCATTTGATACATTAATATAAAGAAATATCTGCAAACTTGAGTGATCTTTTAAATCGTTTATTTTAGTGTAAAGTCCGAATTAATTTTATTAAAACTCACGCACATTTTTAACATAATAAACAAGACGGGATTTTGCGTAGAAAAACTTACATGTTAACGATGTAGATGCCCAGTTTTGTCACCTTCGCTGGTATAGTTATGTCTCGTGGCAACCGCCGGGCTACGTGGGGAACAAATACCAGGCCATATCCGCCCACCAAGTCTCGATAAGAGGGGAAGACCCAAGCATTGCCGGCTTGACGTCGTAAGTGATGACATGCGTGCCAATGGTTTCGCTACATGGGATGTTTTTGACCGCGCGAAGTGGAGGAGAATAAGTAGAAAAGTCGACCCCGGGCGTCGCGAGACGCAACTGGGATAGACGTTCGAATGGTGATGATATAGATGTCAAGGGAAGCGACGCACTATGGGACCAATCGGTATTTGCCAACTTAAAAAATCAATAACTCTGTTGTTTTGTGATTTTTCTTTTTGAATTTTTTTCCACATATTTGTGAATACCTAGGCAATAAAATATAAATAAATAATAAATATCGTTAGGACAACTCACACAACGCCATCTAATTCCAAACTAAGCAGAGCTTGTACTATTGGTAACCAGATTACTGATAAACATAGTTATATATTTCTAAATACATACATATTATAGATAAATAAATAATACCCAGACACAGAATAAACATTCGTGCTCATCACACAAAGTTTTATCCTGGGTGGGAATCGAACCAAGACCTCTTGCGTAGCAGTCGGATGCACTCCCACCGCGCCACAGAGTCAGGCATAAAAGGAAACAAACATCATAATTTTAAAAATGAGTTATATATTTTTCGTAAAAATATGACAAATACAAAGTCATACGAAATTTCATACAAAAATTATACGATTATAATAAAATAGCAATAAATGTTACAATTTTGCTAACACTAACTTAAAAACTAAATTATTATTATTATTATTTTTATTTTTTTTTAAACAAAAATTTACATTCATCACTTTCTATTTCTGACAATTCTTTAGCTTCATCAAACAATTCTTTGGATATTAGAAAACTTGGTTTATTTAAGCTAGATATATAAGGATCAGATGTATATAACAAAATATGCAGAACGTCTTCGTTTGTGGCTGACCTGGAACATTTCCTAGTAAACTATATTTCTTGCAATCTTTATTTCGGGCTTCCTGGGCACCTTCGGATAATTGTCCCATAGGCAAAACTGCATAATGCTCTATTATTTTAGCACCATGTATAAGAAGTACTTTATGGACCGAAGATGGCATGTAGTACCAGTTATATTTGCTTACATATAATTGCGCGGTTATCAATGTATACTGGCGGATTTTTTCGGCGTTTATAGGGAATGGAATGAAAGGCGTTTGAAGAATTACATATAATCTCTTGATTAATTCTTCATCAATTCCGGTTATCTCTGCAGAACATTGGTAACTTTCTTCGTCTACTAGTCGCAGTGGTATAAGGGACACTATAAACAAATTAGCATACGATATTTGTTCGTTTTCTTCCGGTAGGGTTTGTTTATACTCACTTTGCCCGGAGGATCCATCACATCCGGGTGAATATTTCATTTCGTTCATATTGCATGGCGGACGATAAATAAATAAATATCCATCACGCCTTATCCCCGAAGGGGTGGTTTTATATGCCCACTTTTCACCGTATGGATTCCTGTCCCACGTAATAGGTGGTGAGCCCATTGCCGTGTTGAAAAAGACAGACGCAGGTTGTGGCTACCTGCTGTTGAAATTTTTCAAGCCGCCCATAAGGCCTACAACCAGGCTAACGACTGCCATTTTCTGGCAACCGGGACCAACGGCTTAACGTGCCTTCCGAAGCATGGAAACGCTCGCAAATGTAAATGCCACAAAGTGGTCACCCATCCGAGTACCAGCCATAGTGAAAGTTGCGTAACTCAGTGATCGTTTACAGAACACTGAGACCGCGGGGCCACGAGCGCTAAATAAATAACTAACACATTAAATCAAATAAATAACACATTAAACATTTTTTTTAATGTTAAAACATTTTGTTTTTTATTTAGAAATACTTGAAATTTTGAAAATAAAAACCAAAATCTAATCACCATCCGTGTCTCCCTGATTTTAATAAACTTGTGAGTTTTTCTAGAAAGTCTATTGGGAGAACGATTTTTTTTTAGACGTTATCGGTTAAAAGTTTAATTAATCCATATTATATTTTAGTTCCATATTTATCAAACCACTTAGACAAATGTCCTTACACTTACACATAATTACCATTCAAAGACATTCACGGCCCAATATTTTCGCATTTACGCACGGTTATGGACCAGATTAAACATAAAAGATTCGCTGACCATCACCGCATTACGTTCGTGAACAACACACCCCTGAAAGTACTTTTTTTTACTATGTAATTTAGAGTTTTTCTGCTCGAAAACTGGTTTGGTTTAAAATATGTCTACATACCATTTTAAAGGTAATTATTTTATGGTTTTTACATAATTATTTGCTAGATATATCCAATATATATCCCTCTATACAGTGTTAAACTTAACAAATCGTTACATAATTAAAATATCCTTTTATTTCTGAAATTATTGAAAATATCATTGCCATTATTAGAATTACCATTAATTCCAATTTTTTTTTTAAATGCAATGGTAATTAGAAGAAATAAACGGTAATGATTTTTTATTGAATCTGGATGACGTAGCAATGACAGAGGTGGTAATCTCCCCCATCCTGGAGGCCAGCGGCTGTCCCAGTGACCAGGCGAGACCCAAAGCTAGACGCTTTGGCTTCGGTCACGATCTTCCGCTGCCCAGCGTGTAAAAAACAGCGGACGAACAGAACCTCCTCATTGCGACTTTCGAAAGATCAAAGTGTATCTCCTACAGTCCTGGGAAACTAGGTGCTATCCCCACACTCTCTCCGGTCCCTGACCGGAGTCAATATCTCTTAGCAAAAAAGTTCTTTTATTAAATTCTTTCCAAAAAAATCATAAAAGAACATGAATATGTGCAATTATTTTTTTATTTTCCAAAACGTCTAATATGCTCGAAATGAAATATTCGCCCATCCCCATTTAGTGAACAGCTTGAGACGATTGTAATTTGTCGATCCTGAGTTTATCTTTATAATACGGCAGAGTGTATGGTCTAAGAGATCTTGCAGTTCGCCATTGCGAAATTTTTGCGCTTATATTTGTGACCGTTATGCTTCACTTAGTATTTTTTTTACAGTTACAACCATTTTTAAACATTGATGCGATGAACTTCACTCAATCTATGGATATTTTTTAAAAGCAGAAGTGAAATAATACAACTTGGGTTGTATTTTTTCACTTCTGCTCACAGAACTACTATTATAAACGCGAAAGTTTGTAAGTATGGATGTTTGTTACTCTTTGACGCAAAATCTACTGAATGAATTTTGACGATACTTTACAATAATATAGCTTACACATCAGAATAACACATAGGCTACTTTTTATCCCGAAAACAAGTTACCGTATCTAATGATATGGAGATGCGAGATGAGATGAAATAAGAGGACATGAATTCCATTCTGTAGGTTTTTTTATTTTTAATGTGTGGAAATCCTCATGGATGCTATGCCGGACTCTTACCGACTAAAACCACACGGCGCCCTACCATTTGTCTATGGCCAGGAGTCCCGGGTAAGCCCTTCAGGAGGATAGCCCCAGGGCTCCCAGCAGACTTTATCCGCAAGCGCGGTATCGTCTTCGGAGGGGGGTTTTGGGGGGTTATCCCGCTAATATTATATCTTTGGGGAGGATCGAGTGCTGTCCTACTTTCTTGAGGGGGTGAAAGACGTAAGCGAAGTTCTCACGTCACGCCACCGTCTAGGGCCTGCTTCTGCAAGGACGGCGAGCAGCCCACCCTCAGTCCTCAGGCCCCTGGTCATGGAGGCCGGTGGTCCTGGGCGTAGATCAGTCTGCAGTGCCCCCGCCGCAGACTGCGGAACTCGAGAGGGAGAATTCTCTCCCGCTCCCTCTCCGCCGCCTCTTTTGCGAGCATTTGGAGATGGCTCTTACCATGGTTTCCAGCGTGAGGACGTCCACACCCAGACCCGCAACGAGGTCCCGGCGCTGCAGCGCCCACGCTGAGCACTCCGCCAGTGTATGCAGCGCCGTATCCTCACTGCAGTCCCCACAGTTCTGGCACTCTGGTGCTACCTCCCGGCTTATACGCCACAGAAACTTACCGAAGCACCCGTGTCCGGTAAGCATCTGTGACAACCGGTAGGTGAGGCAACCATGTTGCCTCTCCAGCCACTCCTCCATGACCGGCTTCACCGCCTCAATAGTAGTGTGTCCCCACTTAGGTTGCTCAAGTCGCACCTTCCACGTCTCCATGAGCTCCTGGCGGAGCAAGGATCACTGGGCGTCGATTTCTCGAGGCACCGGAATGTGATCCCGCTCCAGCGCCACCTTGCGCCATTGATACAACGACGCAAGGGCCCTCGCTTCCAGGTCCCGCGGAGGGGTCCCGGCCTCGACGGAGATCGTGCGGTACCCTCTAATCACGCTGACGGCCCTCGTCTTCAACGGGCTATGTAAAATAGCCACGTTGGCAGCCGTCAGGTTTCCCTCCCATACGGGAGCCCCGTAAAGGGCCATACTCCGCACGATCCCGAGGTAAAGTCTCCTGCAGGGAGCGTTGGGTCCCTTCAAATTAGGCAACAGTCGCGAAAGCGCGGCTGCGGCCCCCCTCAGCTTAGGGACCAAACTTCGGAAATGGTATCCGAAATTCCATCGGCTATCGAGTACGAGCCCAAGATACTCATCGAAGACTCGATGCCGATGCTAACGCCCCTACTTGTATACTGGATACCGTGGGGAGCCCCTTCCGGGGTCCGTGAAAGCACATAGCCTCGGATTTGTTAAGGGCCAGCTCCAGACCCAGTCGCCGTATTCGACCCACGACTTGAGCAACACCTGCTGTGGCCGTTAGGGCTGTGTCGCGGTGCGTCGCTCCCCGCGCCGTCACGAGAGTGTCGTCCGCGTAGCACGTTAGGTCAACACCTCTGAGCAACGAACCGCGCAACACCCAATCGTAGCCGATGTTCCACAGGAGCGGTCCCAGAACCGATCCCTGTGGAACACCGCACGATACTTCTCGCCGTCCCGGCCCTAGCCAGCTTGGGTAAGCTACAGCCCTCTCAGATAGGTAGGCCCCAACAATGCGCCGAAGGTAGAGAGGCACTCTGTGATAGATGAGCGCCTCCCTAACGCAGTTCCAGGGCAAGGTATTGAAGGCGTTGGCGATGTCAAGAGACACCGCCATCACCACCTCACCCCGCGATATTGCTCTCTCCGTCAGGGCTCTAACACGCATAATCGCGTCCACTGTGGAGCGTCCTCAACGGAAATCAAACTGGTCGAATGACGATTCCACCTCCTCCACCACATGCCAGCCCTGGACGCGGCGGGCGTGGATCAGGGGTCGCAAACGATATGTCTACGACTGAACTGCGCTCCCGCCGTACCCAGGTGGCGACGTTCCCCCGGTTTAGGATTTCTAGGCCACGTGCAGTGACCCAGTCCTCCAAAATCCTCCACCTAACCGTAGTTTCCCGAGAGCCCCAAGCCTGAGACCAGGCGTTGAAGTCTCCCAGGACCAGGACAGGGCGAGGTTGGTATGCGGCAAGAACGGCGTCCAGCTCAGGGAGCCAAAGCTCGAACTGATGCTGGTCACGATTCGGCGAGAAGTAAACAGCCAGGATGGCTACTCCATCGTATTCCGCCGCAAAGCAGCCTCCGCCCCTTGCAATGACGGCAAGACGTGAGGTGTCCGAGGCGGAACCCCCAAAGATACAGGCCAAGCCGTCTAAGGCCACCGGGCTTCCGGGGTGAACTCAGTACGGCTCAGCAATGGCGACGACGTTAATGGACCACTGCGCGATGCTCTGGTACAGAAGAACCTGAGCAGCGGAGCAGTGGTTTAAATTCACCTGCAGGATGCGGATATGTATGTCCATTAATGGACGTCCATTCCCGCATCCTGCTGTGAACTTGACCGCTCCTGAGCGGCATTCCTCTCCCCATTACCCCGTGCAGACGAACGGGGCCTCGGTTTCGAGGCGGCGCAGGTCCTACTATCCGCGCGGTGGTCCGCCATTTTGCCCTCTGCTACGCACTAAAAGCAGAGCGGTGGGGCAACACAAGAGCTGGCCTTGTGCCCTGGCTGAATGCAGCGGAAGCACCTGTTATCCACGGTAACTTCCGCTGTGCACTGCACTCCCACATGCCCTACGACCAGGCACTTGTAGCACCTGGTTTCGCGAGGCTGCAGGAGATGCACCTGCGCCTTTAGGAAACCTCCACTGAGGAGGCCCCGACCGTCTGCTATTTTCTGTGCCGCCGCGAACGGGCAGCTGGCTACCACTGATCCGTGACCAGTGGGGCCGAAGCGAATAGCTCCGGCTCTCACCTGGTCACAAGGGCAGCCATGGGCGTACCCAGGATCTGAGCCAGGGGGGGGGCAACTCGGATTTTGTACCAGCTAGTTACCTGTTTTTAACCCCCGACACAAAAAGGGGGGTGTTATAATTTTGAGCTGTGGCATCGTAGCTCTCAAATGGACGGACCGATTTCAATGCGTTTTTTTTTCATTTGAAAGCCCGTTACTTGGTGGTGGTTCTTAGCTATTTTTGGTTAATATCGGTCCTGTAATGTAAGAGTATCGGCTATTTTTCAATATGATGTAAGGCATGTTTGGCGTATGATTACTCGGTTAAGTGCTTAACGCGTGCCGGTATAATCGTTAAATGACAATTAATTAATAACTTTGACCTAATGCTGCAATGAAAATCATCTCCAGAGAACCCGACTCTTCGAAACACAGCAGACATATGGTGGTTGGGTTCAATAGTACTTTTTAAGGGTTGCTCATTAAAATACAAGTAAATTTTAAATAAAATTTTAAAATCCCCCTATTTTAAAATTTTAATTATTATTTTTTTTTTTATTTGAATAGTTTCAAATCTACACAGATAAATAAAATTGAAGTGTCTGTTTGTAATTCCAAATTAACAGCTTTTCACTAGATAAAAATGTCTTTATTTTGCATAGACCATTTCAACAGATAAATAAAATTGAAGTGTCTGTTTGTAATTCCAAATTAACAGCTTTTCAATAGATAAATTGTCTTTATTTTGCATAGACCATTTTAACGGCACGGGGCGCTTACAAAATGTCATATACTCCCAACTAACAATAGGCGCTACTATAAGAGTTAGAACAGATATATAAAAGAGCTAACGAGATCCTAAGGTCTTCAATAAGTGCTATTACATAGGAGTTTTTTTTTTTTTTTTTTTTTTATTCTTTATTGCACATAACAAATATAGTGTTACATAAAATAAGTACTAATATTATGATGTACAAAGGCGAGCTTAACTCAGAATTGAGTTCTCTTCCAGCAAACCTTGGGGTGAATGGGATAAAGCACAACGAAGGGCTGAAAAGTGCACAATTTTATTTAAATAAGAGAAGGTATTATAAAATAAATATACATATATACACAAATAGATATATACACACATATACACATACATACATACACACATACATAAATACAACAGATACATAGTACATATAAATATATACATTGAGATATTTTTAAATAGATAATCAGATCTTAAACATTTTGAGATAGGTACAGTTCTTTAACTTTCCTCTTGAATACGCTCAGCGACAAGCTATCGCGTACAATGTGAGGCAGCGAATTCCACAAGCGCACTGCTCGAATAGTGAAGGACTCGTCATAACGGTTAGAAATGTGGGAAGGAGTTCGAAGAAGAAGAGAACAGGAAGTACGACAGGGTTTATCCCTGGGAACAAGAAACTCAAAACGTTCCTTCAGATAGGGAGGCGAATTTATATTATATAAAATAGAAAATAGAAGCGAGAGAATATGAAAGTTACGACGCTGCCGAATAGGTAACCACTTCAACTTTGCTCGAAATTCGGACACGTGGTCGTACTTACGTAGACCGAAAATGAAGCGGATGCCCAGGTTTTGCATACGTTCAAGTTTATTAAGGTGTACCTCCTTTGCATCAAGGTAACAGACATCAGCATAGTCTAAAATCGGGAGCAAGAGGGACTGCGCAAGAGTAACTTTAGTGTCGAAAGGCAAGAATTTCTGGAGAAGTTTAAGGGATTGAAACGAGCAAAATATCTTCTTGCTTACCTCTGCAATTTGGACGTCCCAGTTGAGACAAGAATCTATGTGGACACCAAGATTTTTCGCGTGCTGAGCAAATCCAATCGGAATCGAGTCATACATTATTTGTGGGAGAGATTGATCATCTAGCAGATTTAGCATATATCTGCTACCAACAATGACTGCTTGCGACTTCGTAGGGTTAACCATAAGCCCGTAAGATTTTGCCCATAGATTTATGTTGTTCAGATCATTGTTAATAGCAGTTACAGCCTCGTCAGTTTCTTCAACTCTAAAGTGACGATATAACTGGAGGTCGTCAGCGTAGAGATGGTACTGTGAAGAAATTACTTTAGTGATTGCGTTAATAAAAACGGAGAAGAGAAGAGGAGACAAAACGCCACCTTGAGGGACTCCCGCAGTCAAATCACACCATTCCGAAAAGGCATCATCATAGCGGACAGACTGTGAACGACCCTGAAGATATGATTTGAACTACTCAATGACAGTAGACGAAATATTAAGAGAGGCCAGCATTCCCAGGAGAATATCAAAATCAACAGAATTAAAGGCACTGCTAAAGTCCAATAGAACCAGTATAGTTAATTGTTTATTTTCTATTGCCAGCCGCATGTCATCTGTAATTTTGACTAACGCAGTGGTAGTGCTGTGACCGCGACGAAAACCCGACTGGTATGGACTAAGCAGACTATTACAGGAGAAGAAAGAAGATAGTTGATTTTGAACTACACTTTCAAGAATTTTAGATAGTAATGGAAGAATGGAAATGGGACGATAGTGGGATAAGTTAGAAGGATTCGATACTTTAGGTAAAGGTATGACGTAAGCTTTTTTCCACGATGAGGGGAACAAATGGCTATGCAGAGAGTAATTAATAACGTGAGTAATGACAGGGACTATATGGTTAAAGATAGGAAGAAGCATTTGCAGCTGTAGGCCATCGTACCCAACAGCCTTCGTTGATATTGATTGTAAGCATCTCCTAATTTCCGCCTCCTCCGAGTGAAATGAGAAAGAAGTATTTAATGGCAAAGGAAGTTTAGAAAGAAAATGTAACGTGGAAGTTTTAGTGTCTCTGGGGATGGTGACTGGAGACCTTGAGAAATGGCTGTTAAGTTCATTGAGATCTATATTAAAATCACAGCTTTGTGAGGCCTTACCAACTCCCAGAGACCGAAGGAATTGCCATACTTGTGATGAGTTGAGGTTTTGTATGGAATTATGAATGTGGCGTCTTTTAGCATCCCTACACATACGACCGCAGCGATTACGTAACTTTTTATATCTGTCACTATTTTCAGTCGTAGGTGATTTATTATAAATTCGTTTAGCCTTATCTCGCTTTGACATCAACTTTTTAATGTCTATAGTAAGCCACGGAGCCGGCAAATGCTTTACTTTTACCTTTTTGAGAGGAGCATGCACATCATACAAGCCTAGAATTATAGTGGTAAATGCAGCAACCTTGACATCCAAATCATCACTGTTATATACCGGTGACCAATCAATGCCTCTCGCATCCTCACCCAAACGTTCCAGATCAATGTTTTTAAAACTACGAAGATAAAGAAATTTACTCTTGCGCTTAGGAGGACGAACTCTGTAAGAAAGATAGATGAGATCATGATAAGAAAAAGAAGCAGGAAGCTGACCATGGGTGGCCACTTTGCTGGAGTCAGAGACAAGAATCAAGTCTAGAAGTGAAGGCTTAGAATTAGGTGCTTTGTGAGTAGCATTAAGGCAGAGAATATGCATGTTGACAGAACGGACAACGGACTGAAGTTTATGACTGTGAGAATCATTCTTCAGCAGGCAGGTGTTAAAATCTCCAAGTATAATTACGTGGTTATAAACTGAATTTAGGTATTCCAACTTACTCTCAAACGAAGAATAGTAATCAATTTTACTAGATGGATTATAGTAGACTCCTAATAGAACTTTGTTATAATTTAAGTTAATTTCAATAAAAAGATGTTCTGCGAATGTGGAATATTCACCTGGAGATTGGTCAACTAACCTGTGCGGGATGTCGCCGCGAAGATATATGGCCACACCTCCATATCCCTTGCCCGTTCTATCATTTCGCACAAGTTTATATCCCGGAAGGGGATATTGTGTCGAAGGTATGGCAGGTTTGAAAAGGCTTTCAGACACAAGAACAGCATGAACATGATCAGCATCAAAAGACGAAAGAAAGTCAGGGTAATGAGCAGGGACGCTTTGAGCATTCACATGAACAACGTTGAAATACCTGGGAAAACAAGAAAACACTGAAAACAGCTGTTCACGCAAGTGTACGGAGTCATCAACACCATTCGTGCTAAGAAAACTTTCCATGGACGCACTCGAAGATGAACATGAAACAAAACTGTCATTACTATCTGACATGATTATCTAGTTATTAACTAAAATATAAATATATGATATGAATATATAAATATAAAAAAAATAAATAAAATAATAAAATAAATATATAAAAGGCGATACTTATTAGTTATTATCTAACAATAAATTTCAGGTACTGTTACCTATTTCACCTGCCAGTTGCGTGTTACTAAGTAAGAATATTAAATAAAATAATAACTATAAAATACGATAGCATCTTTCTTTTTTGAGCTGAGCTGAGCACTGGCTGAGCATTTTTTGCAATGAACAGTTCAAAAAGAAAAAAAAAAAAAAAAAAAAAAAAGAGAAAAGATATATTAACATAAGTCCGAGTTGGTGTTATTGTTTTAATACCTTTGCCTCTTCCCTGTTTAACACATTTATTAAAACATGTTGTCAATTGAACGTCAGTCAAGTCAGTCAGTCAAAAAATAATGTAAACAAAACAAAGCACTGGACTTCTTTTACAATTGATATAACGTGTTCTAGGAGAGATGGTTGACGTTGGTTTGCTGTCACTCGTAATTTTGTAAAAAAAATTCAGTTTAATTGATTTTGTTTCCATTTCGACTGATTGTTATTATTGTACAGTGAGTGGTAGTAGATATTAATTTGTATATAGTATAGATTGTAGATTCAGTAAGATAACTATTAATGTAAAAGGTTCCACAATGAACCCCCCTTCCCCTATTCCCCCGGATCCCCCGGATCCCCCAGATCCTGGTATTGTAAGCCCTAGACATGGAAAGCGAAGACTTGTTTTTGAAGACGCAATTTGTGACATAGTCCCAAAAAGAAATATTAATGAAAAGAATAGGTCCATTCCATCTATCCAAAATGTTTATGTTCACCCAAGTATTGTTGTGGGATATAAAGCTTATAAGGCTTCAGATAAAGGCCCTTACATTATACATGTAGGAAAATCGGAACCAGACCCTTCCTCTGGCAGTTCAATCCGAATTCTTAAGTTTGGCCAATTTTTACATATCAATAAGATCGCTAATATATGTACGGACGGTATTAAAAAAGTAGGGAGAAACAAAGTCTCCATTGAATTTGTCAGTGCTAAGGATGCCAACGAATTTTTAATAAACCCTATCTTAACTAGTAATAATTATGTAGCGAGTATTCCAACTTATAATATAACTAAAATGGGTGTGGTCCGACAAGTGCCAACTGACTGGTCGATGGATGAATTCGTTGAGTCGTTGAACCTTCCTTTTGGATGTGGAGAGGTCCTCAAAGCGAGGAGACTTAATAGAAAAACTATAGATGATGGTAAGACGGTTTGGGTCCCCACTCAATCTGTGGTCTTAACGTTCCATGGTCAAACCCTCCCTAATAAAGTTTTTAGCTATCATAGCTCTCTTCCTGTAGAAATCTACAAGTTTCCCACCATCCAGTGCCGTTTTTGCTGTCGATTCGGGCACATTAAAGCCCAATGTCGCTCCAAACCCCGATGCTATCGATGTGCTCAACCACATTCGGGAGATACTTGCGATGTGAACGACGAAAATGCTTCTTGTCTCCTCTGCTTGGGCAATCATTTTGCCACTAGTAGAAATTGCCCAGAGCTGAGTCGACAGAAAAATATTAAAACACTTATGTCTCAAGAAAATATATCTTACGCGGATGCTTCAAAACAATGTGCCCACGTTTCAAAGTTATATTCAAAAATCGCCGCGGAAGTTCCATTATCACAATCCTCATCTGTATGTCATCAATCCTCTTCTAGTCAGCTAAGTAACACGCCTCACACTAGTTCTTATAAAAAGACAGTGATATCGTCCCCTCGCCCAAGAGCTCCCTTAGGCAAATCTTATGACAAGGTTGCTCATCAAGCTATTATCGGCACCGAGCCATCTGCCTTACCAAATGGGTTTGCCCTTCTTTCCTCTCAATTGTCCTCAACGCCTTCTCAAAATAACAGTTTATTAGATATGTTATTATCTTTGATCATTAATTTAATATCTGAAAATAAATATAATTTACCGTCCAACGTTGCCCAAAAACTTTACGAGATTGCTTCTCTTACACCTAACCATGGCCTCAGTCATTCAATGGAATGCGCAGAGTATTCGTCGTAAAAAACATGAACTTATCAGTTTAATTAATTCTTTTCAGCCATCAGTTCTTGCCATCTCCGAGACATGGTTAGTTCCTGGTTCTCGATTTTGGATTCCAGGATTTTCGTGCCTCCGAGACGATAGAATAGATGGATATGCAGGAAGTGCTTTATTTATTAGACGCTCCCTTTCATTTTCACAAATTCATCTTCCTCCCGTCTCCGCAGATATCAACATTGTTGCAGTCAGGTCCCTTGGCGTTACTTTCCTCTCCCTGTATATACCTCACCCAGATTCTTGCTTAATACCGGATATCATGCTAATCATATCATCGGTACCTCCACCAATTATTTTGTTAGGAGACTTCAATGCCCACCATTCGTCTTGGGGCTCAAGTGGTAATGACTCCTTTGGTCTTAGTCTTTTAGAAATTTTAGATGATTCGAACCTCTGCATATTAAATGACGGCTCCCCCACTAGGAGAGCTTATCCCTCTCAAGACCCTCGATCCGCGGTGGACCTATCAATATGTTCAGCCTCTTTGGCTTCTACGCTTTCCTGGCAAATTCTATCCCACTCCTATGGGAGTGATCATTTTCCGATTTTAATTTCCTTGACTGATAGGGTTACTTCAGTGCGTAATTTCAACCCATCTTTTAAATATAGATTAACTGATTTTAATTGGCCTTCATTCTCTTCGACCCTTGAGTCTGCTGTAAATAAACTTCCCTCTCCTAATTCTACTAATCAAGTAGATTGTTATTCTAAATATGTTGACTGCATTATTTCCAGTGCAGACGCAAATTTCGCTCTTAAGAAACCTTTCAATGGTAAACTTTCGACTCCTTGGTGGGATGCAGAATGCACTAGAGTTATCAAGGAGCGAAAACGTGCTGAAAATACTTATAAAGCCGTTATGTCACCTCAAAATTTTATGGATTATAAACAGAAAAACGCTCGTGCAAGAAAAATATTTTCCCAGAAAAAGAAACAAAGCTGGTTTAGCTTTTGTGAAAGTCTTTCCCAGAAGACACCGTCTGCCATAGTATGGAAGCAGATTAAGCGATTTAGAGGATCTTTTAGTAATGTCAATATTACATCTAATGATCCTGCCTCTTGGATCGAGACTTTTAGTGACAAGCTGTCTCCTCCTTTTGTCCCGAAACTGAACTGTTTTCCTTCACTCGCCTTTCGCATCTCATCTCATGATTGCTTTGATCGTGAGTTTTCTTTGACTGATCTTCAACTGGCTCTCGAAGGTCTAGTGGATTCTTCCCCTGGCATGGATGGTATTACTTACTCCTTCTTACAGCATGCTTCTGAAAATTCCAAAATATATTTTTTGAATCTAATAAACAGTTTTTACGATTTAGGTACTGTCCCACAATCCTGGAAAAATCAAAAGGTGATCCCTATTCTCAAGCCAGGCAAGGATCCCTCTGATGCAAACAACTATAGACCAATAGCTTTGTCTTCCGTTCTTGCAAAAATTACAGAACATTTGATTAAACACCGCCTTGAATGGCTGGTGGAGAACCGAAATTTGTTGGCTAAATCTCAATATGGGTTTAGAAAAAGCAGAAGTACTATGGATAGTCTTAGTTTACTAACCTCAGATATACGTATTTCGTTTTTTAAGAAGGATTATTTAATAGGCGCTTTTCTTGACGTGTCATCAGCTTATGACAATGTTATAATTTCTTCGCTCAAGGATAAACTCTTATACAAGTTGAATATTCCAGAGAAATTGGTACGTTTCATTTGTAATATGCTATTAGAGAGATCCATTACGATTAAGTGTGGAGATCTCTCTTTACCACCTAGGATGATTTGGAAGGGTTTGCCTCAAGGCTCAGTGCTTAGTCCTCTACTATACAATTTATATACATATGATCTGGAACTCGTAATCCATCCATGTTGTCAAATTTTGCAGTACGCTGATGATATAGTTGTTTATTCAAGTAATAAATCTATTGAGGTAGCAACTGAGCATCTGTCAACATCTCTAGCTTCCTTGTCAGAATGGTTGTTATATCATGGCCTATCCTTATCAACTAGTAAAAGTTCTGTCGTTGTATTCACTAAAAAGCGATCAATCCCTCGAGTGGATATTGAAGTAGACTGTGAAAAGATTCAGCAGAGTAATGTGGTCAAATTCCTTGGTATCTGGCTAGATTCCCGTCTATCAGGTGTCAACCATATTGATTATTTAGTTGAGAAATGTGAAAGAAATATTAATGTTCTCCGTTCCCTTTCTGGAGTTTGGTGGGGTTCTCATCCTTTCTCACAGAAAATGCTTTATAATGCCATAATTCGTAGTCATATGGACTATGGATTATTTGTTTTGGATCCATGCAATAAATCCTGCCTTCAAAAACTAGAAAAAATCCAAGCCAAATGCCTTCGCATTATTCTGGGAGCGATGAAGTCCTCCCCTATAAACGCGATGCAGGTAGAATGTGGTGATCCTCCTCTTTCGATTCGCAGACAATTTCTTGCAAATAGGTTCTTTTTTAAACTAGCTCAAAATTCTGAGCATCCTCTTATTAATAAACTTGGTCTCCTTTATAACTTATTTACCAATCTCTATCCTCATTCAAATAACACTCCATGCCTTCTACTTGCCTACCAACAATTTACTCTACTTCCAGATCCTCTATATCAATCTTCTATTTTGCCTCTTTTTAGTACTCCTTATGAAGCACTAGTATTTGAACCTAATGTTATTTTGGACTTTGATATTAACAAGTCTACATTGGAGGCAAATAAACATTTTCAAAATAAACTTTTCTCCAATTATAAGAATTGGCACGTTTTTTTCACAGACGCGTCTAAATCGTCCCCAAGTGGTCCAGTTGGTGCTGCTGTATGGATACCTTCTACAAGAATTATATTGAACTATAAATGTTCTGCTACTTCCTCAGTCTTTACGGGTGAATCCATTGCAATTCTAGAAGCTATCTCCTTCATTAAAGCACATAATTTAAACAATTCTATAATTTTTTCAGACTCAAAAAGTTGTCTTCAAGCTGTTTTGTCAAACCCTTTTAATTCAAAATTAACGTCTCCCATTATCCTTCAAATAAGGCTGTTTATGTTTCGTTGCCACGTTCAGAATATTAATGTTACTCTTGCCTGGATTCCTGGTCACTCAGGTATCTCAGGCAATGAAACTGCTGATTCATGTGCGAAAAACGCAGTAATATCGGGTTCTTCTGCTCATCCAGAAATATATTCCTACGATCTATGCTCATCCTTGAGAATAAATTTAATAAACTCATGGACTAGAATTTGGAATATATCAAAAACTATTAAAGGCAAATTTTATGGGGATATACAGCCAGAAATCCCTCACAAGCCCTGGTTTGCAAAATGTCCTAGATTAGATAAAAGTACTACTTCTATAATCAGTCGTCTACGGTTAAATCATTCATGTACATCTGTATTTTTGGCCAAACTTAGAATAAGGGACAATTCTATTTGCGAATGCGGGTTTGAAGATGGAGACGTGGACCATATATTTTTCAGTTGTAATAAATTAAGATATTCGCTTTATGATGTAATTCCTTCTAATATTCCTCGACCTACGTCACTTAAACTACTTTTGCCCCTTGTATATACCCGTTTTGTATATAAACTAGGTAATTATATTAGTATAAATAAAATTAGGCTGTAATTTTATATATTTTCTAGTTAAGTAATTTTATTTCACAGTTTTAAAATAACGATAATTGATAAAATAAACGTAGCGTATGTTAGTTTAAAGTTGTAAATATCTACTATATTGTTAGTCTTATATATGTACCTATACAGTTATGTAAGAAAATTTAGTTTTTAAACAATTGGTCGGAAAATATAAATTCCTTTTCGCTGTTCAGTTGACAAACCGTACAATGAGTTTGACAGTTTGTCCTTCCGAAACCTAATCCGAACCGAAACAGTCCGAAACATGACATTGGCGGACTAGTGGAAGCCTATCCACAAATGCCACAAGCTAAAAGTTGAAGTTGAAGTTGAGTTCTTTTACAATTGTAGCTAAGACTAATTAATTGGAAATATCTATCTCTTTAGGTAAATTAATTGTTTAAGCTAAATAGAATCTACTCATGTTGCAAATATAATAATAATTGTAAGATTCAATACCTACGTATGTACATGGTTCTCGTTTACTTGATTAATATACCCAGACAGTGAACTTATCAAGAAAGAAATAAAAACAAATTATGGACACACATTACCTTCTGGAAGCAAGTCTTTTTTTGTTTTGGAGCTGAAGTTTTAGACACTGTCGGCTTTTCTGTAGCGGTTGGCAGCTTTAGACGTGAAAGATCACCCAAAGACAAAATGCGATGACGTGAACCGTTGATTCCTGCGACGAACACACAGCCATCTCTGGTCCAACAATTAGTGACACCGAATCGTTCTCGAGCCGTTGTCATAGCCGTCGAATCGTTAGCAAGCTATAACTCTACTATACCCCCGGATTGGGCACAAATTCGTATGACCGTAGGTTCCACTATGGCAATGAAGTGGAGTTATAGAATGAATTTACGAGGTATAGAAAAGCAATTGTGGAGGAACAGTAGCGCTAACTGAGACCTAAAGCGCTGTAAAAGTAGTATTTTGGTGACCATTAACTCTTTAAGCGGTATGGTAGAGCTACGTGCAGCTTACTGACTCTTTGAGCGTTATAAAGAGAGTAAATTAATGAATATAAACTCCGGGAGGGGTATAGTAGATCTATGATGTAACTTGCTTACGGTTTCAGCGGTTAGAGGGTGGTAATAAGGTAAATTGTAACGCCTTGAGTTCCAGTATAGATCTACAATAGGAAATTACAGCGTCTAAGGATATATTTTTCCTTAGTTTTTTCTTATAATTTGTTAAATGAATTAAGAAATATATTCCCTTTTCAAAGGGATCAAATAAACATAGTGAAATTTATTTGTGTTTACGAAAATAAATGGCGGAGTTGAGTGCAAAACTTTTAACTGATTTTTAGTGCAAAATGAAGCGGAATTTTCATTGCGAAGGTAAGTAAACTGTGAATATGTGTATATATTATTAGCAAATAATTGAACCGCCCACTCTTTGCGGTGTATTTATCTAAAAAATATTTTGCTTAACATGGAGCAAAACATTATTTTTAGTAAATTTGTAACAAAACTTTGCCTATTGACTTAAAGAGTCGTGACCCTGTTATTAGAATGCTATAAAAATAAATACCTTCATTGTATTATGTTACCTTTTAGTCCGTTTCACTGTTTTTTATTAACTTTATAATCTAAAAATGGTGGACCCATGAATTGGGAGATCCGTAGTAATTTTTCAAAACCACTACCTAGCCTACGCACGACTGTTACACGTAGGTATCTCCTAGTTACACGAGTGCTAAATTGTTTTTATTGTTTGATTTGCCAAAATTGAAAAGATTTGGAATTAAATACCTACATATTTCTGTCTACAAAATTACACACTGTAACATACTGCCAGTTAAAGCCTTTGATTATTTGTAGCAATACTGATTAGCTATATGATACTAATTAGCTTTTTTATACCTACACAGCGAGAGCAAGTCCGGGCGCAAATGAAATAAGTATCAACCATTCAGTCTCTGCCCTCCACTAAGTTCGACGTGACATTTGCGGTGTCCGACCACAGCGTCAAAAACATTGACGCTGTGGTCGGACACCGCGTAAAAACTATGTATCTACTGCTATACTCGTACCTTTGTTCACGTAAGTAGCTTTGATTACGCTGTTTTAAAACTGTCACTCTGTAAATTAGCACTAAATAATATAAAATAAAATAAATCAATATCCATCACGCCTTATCCCCGAAGGGGTGGCAGAGGCATATTAAATGCCCACTTTTCACCGGGTGGATTCCTGTTCTACGTAATAGGTGGTGAGCCCATTGCTGTGTTGAAATAGACAGACGCAGGTTGTGGCTACCTGCTGTTGAAATTTTGTCAAACCTTCAACCAGGCTTAACGACTGCCATTTTACTGGCAACCGGGACCAACGGCTTAACGTGCCTTCCGAAGACGGAAACGCTCGCAAATGTAAATGCCACAAAGTGGTCACCCATCCGAGGACCAGCCATAGAGAAAGTAGCGTAACTCAGTGATCGTTTACAGAACACTGAGACCGCGGAGCCACGAGCGCTTAATAATACACTAAATAATATCGTAAATAAATTGTAATAGGGTTGCTAAAATAAATAGGAGTACAAGACTACATAAACGCTACTATATTTTATTTGATTCTGTTACAATTATATTTGCAATGGCAATGGCGGCAATGGCTTCGGAGCCGATTTTGTAGGCGTAGAGGGAGGAACTGCCTGGGCCGGGTGATTTTTCCGGGAATCCGGTGCTGCCCTACCTTCTGCGGACCCTCGAACCAACTTGCTCACCTCTTCTTGGAGCACCCGTATCTGTTCCCGGGAGTCGGCAAGCTTAAGCTCTAGGCTAGCCACACGACCCCTGAGCTTTTCTTCCTCCTCGGAGACGTTCCTTGCAAGGAGCTCCTCCAGCGCCTCGGTAGCGCCAGTGACGCACTCTGTCACCACCTTCTTCTTGCCCGAAACATTCTTGGCGCCTTTCATGGCGTCAGAAATCCGGGCAAGAGCCGTAAGTAGTTCTTGCGCCGCTGGGACGTCCTTGTCCCTACCACTGGGTAGTGGCGGAACATGCACCGGCGGCTTCGGTTATTCAGGTCGGGTTTCCGACCTCTACCTGCGGTGGTAGCCGCTAATTTTGCTGGCAAATCGTCGTCCTCACTCGAGGTGGCCGTCTCCCGCCGTCCGGAGCAGCTATTCCGTGACGAGACGACCCACCCGGGCGCGCTCTCTTTCTGCCGGGACCCTCAGTCTCGGTGTCCATGCTAAGGACTGACTCCGCGTCTGTGTCTGCGGTGATCAACGCGACCTCTGCGTCTGTTTGGGGGGTGGTTTTAAGGCACAGCCCCGGGCCTATTGGGTTTTTTTTGGTTTCAGATTCCATATTTGGTCCCACGAGTGGAGACGAAAAGGACAACTCCCCGGGTGACGCTCATTCCAAGGAGCGGGATGCATACTGTGAGGTGCTCCAGGTGCCCCACAGGTTTTAATGATTTCGCTGTCGGGTTTTAGAGTCCTAGTCGCGAGCCGGCCAATTAAGGCAGGCCCCCCGGCTCCCATGACCACCGCGTACCAACTGGTGCCACCAGTTGTGTCGCTGCGGATGATCTTAAGGGTTACGAGACGCGGGGGGGATGGCTAGTCCTCCCCAACACCTGTAGGCTCCTGCGTGAGCAGAGAGCCTACACGTCCTGCGGTTTCTCCGCTCAGTACACTCTGCCCAAAGCAGAGTGTAGACGGAGCAACCCGAAGTGGCCAATACGGCCCCCTTCTTGGTGGATTATTGGCCGTGGGCGACGACGTGCGCCTCAAACAAAGCGCACATCGTCGTCCACGTTACCAGGGTGTACCACGTGGAGGTTGTCCTAGCCCACACCCCCCATTCTGTAGGTAACGAAAATTATAAGTATATTCTTACCCAACTCTGTGGTCTTTAATTATGTTCCTACTATTTGGTGGTTTGTGAATGGATCCCTAGAAACCCCTCAGTACGCAATCTGCAATTATTTCGTTCACGGGATAAAAAGAATGAGATTGTATACGAAAATAACCCTACTTCCTACCCTACCTTTGTAATATAATAAATGGAAAAGTTTGTATGGATGTCTGTTGCCCTTTCACGCAAAAACTACCTACTGAATGAAACTACAGTGCGTAGGTACTATACCTGTCATATACATCAGAATAGGACATAGGCTAATATATATAATGGCCGCTGTCGCCTCCTTCGCCAGCGAGGTGATAGCCGCAAAAAGAAAGGAGTTGAGGGTGCGGGAGAGAGGGACGCACGCTCCCGTCCCGCCGGCATGCTCGCGAGTGCCGCCAGGCCGAGCTCCGGCGCGCCACAGACTAGTTTTCAGCCGTGGCCGGAGGGTCGGGGACATCGCTCACATTTACCTTCTGGCGGCTGGCGCTTCTCGTGTTCCGGGGTGCCTTCTAGTGCCCGCTCGATCGCTCTCCACCGCTCTGTTCTCAGAGGGACGTTCGGCGACGGCTCAAAGCGGACATAGGCTAATCTCCTTTGGGAGACTGTGGGGGCAGCACATCTAGCCCCCGCGGAGAGCCTCATATTTGGGCATTCCCTTAGCCGGGCCTTAGCTGCAACTATTATATACTATTTTATTTTATTTATATTTATACTATTTTTTACAAATTGTGATCTTCCGTAACATGCATTGTAGGCGTACAATAATGTAATGTTTTGAATATTAAATTATATATCAATCAATACCAGTAAGAATTATACAAAATTAGAACTCTGTCATAAAATAGGAATAAAAATAAATAAATGTCCTTATTATTAAAATATTAAAAAAAAAATGTAAAAATAATAATATAATGTCACAGAACTCATAGATTTCTATCATCCAAGTATTCCTCAATCGAATAATAAGCCTTATTAGTTAATAATATATAGAGTCTTTCCTTAAATATGAAAATGGATTCAGAGGTTTTTATGTAATCAGGCAATTTATTATATATATTTGCACTGATTCCAAAAATGCTTTTTCTAAATTGTTCAGTCCTACATTTATCGATGTGAAGTATATTTTTATGTCTTTTGCTGAACAGGCTTACATATTTGTTTAAATTATTTTTTACATATATTGCGGCTTCATAAATATACAGAGCAGGAAGGGTAAGTATTTTTAACCTACGAAACGAGGGTTTACATGAGTCTATCTGTTTTAGTCCTCACATACTTCTTATACACTTCTTTTGAGCTCTTAGAACATAATCTTTATTAACTGAGTTACCCCAAAATAAAATGCCATATTTGAGAATCGAGCCTACGTTAGCATGATATACTGTTAATAGTGTTTCTTCGTTAGCCAGTTTTCTTAGCATATACAGTGCATATGAAAATGAATTTAATTTACTACAGATTTGATCAAATTGCGTCTTCCAGTTTAAATCAGAATCAATGTATATACCCAGAAATTTTGTAACCTCAACTTCCTTAATTTTTTCGCCTTGATAGTTAAGTGATAGATTGGTATGTATAGAATTTTTGTTCCTAAATATTATGTAATTTGTTTTTTCTAAATTTATTTTCAGATTATTTTGTGTCATCCATTCAATTATATTTTTAAGTGAACTATTTATGTCAATTTCATAATTTAATGTTTTATTGTCAGTTGTAAAGATAGCCGTACTATCATCAGCGAATAGTATCATATTTTCGTTGATCGCTTTTGGAAGGTCATTTATATACACCAAAAACAACAGCGGCCCAAGAATACTGCCCTGTGGCACACCATATTTGACAATTTTGGGTTTCGAAATGTAGTTTATTTCAGTTTTTGTATTTTTATCGACTTTTTTAATTGACGTAACCTGTACTCTTCCTGTGAGGTATGATTTTATTAAAGCAAATGCATTGCCTCTTACTCCATATTTCTCTAGTTTTAATAATAATATTTCGTGATCTACATGATCAAATGCTTTGGTCATATCCATGAAGAGAGATATAATACATTTTTTCTTGTCCAGACCTGTCATTACTTGTTCCAAAAAGTGAAAAAGAGCAGTATTAGTTGATTTTCCTTTTCGAAATCCAAATTGTTCTTCGGTAAATTTATTATTCTCTTCAAAGTAATTGTATATAGTACTATAGATAACCTTTTCAAATAACTTTGCTATGATTGGAATTAATGCAATTGGTCTATATGAGTTTGTACTTTTTTTTTTTTCTTTTTTAAGCAATGGATTAATAACGGTTACTTTCAGTCTTGTGGGAAACACCCCCTGCTCAATGCTTAAATTAATAATATAACTAAGAACAGGTGCTACATATTGAGGTATTAGTTTAATTATTTTAGTGTGTATGTCATCGTAACCTGTGCTATTAGAATTTTTGAGGTTCATTATAATATTAAAAATGTCAGTCGGGTCAGTAGGTTTCATAAACAATGAATTAGATTTTTTATATGTCATTCTTTTTTGGAAATTCAAATTTATACTTGTATTATATTTTATATTTTCGACAAAAAAATATTAAATAGTTCAACAATATGATGCGGCGCTGTAATCAAGTAATCATCATGTATAATTTGTGTAATTTCATCTTTTACTGTTAATAAAATGTTCATGGTATAAGGAGCGCGGGCTGCACAAGTAGCCCGTATGGTACACGACAGGGATATGCCGTATTGCATAGCTATGACTGACGTCAACGCATGTATAGACAAGAACTACTAATACCAAAAAAGAACCTCCCCTGTGAAAAAGCAACCTGCCCCTTGTAAAGGTTCGGAAAGGCACCCGTGTGGTGGCGGAAAAACCACCAAACGATAGCATTCCCAAGGAGGGTTGGTGTCAGGCTGGCGGCCGACCATAAAAACCAAGCCAAAACATTTTGCAGTATGGAATTTATATATACTGCGCCGACCCCAAGTAAATTGGGACAAGGGCAAGAGGATGATGATGATCTTTTACTGTTAAACTCTTATATTTGTTTATTGTTTGCCACGTAGCTTTACGTTTGTTTTTAGCTGAATTTATATAGTACTTATTCTGTGCTTTTTGTGTTTTATCAATGATGTCCCTAAGAAGTCTTGTGTACTTTTTGTATTGTATTTTATGTTCCGTACTTCGTGCGAGTCTATACCGCCACAACATTTGTCGTTTCCTTTTTGAACACAGCTTTAAGCCCTTACTTATCCATTTCGTTTTTTTTCACTACTGATATATTATTATTTTTAAACGAAAAGCATTGGTCATAAATCAACTTAAATAAATCAATGAAGTTATTATATGCTGTGTCCGTATCAGCACATGTAAAGCAGTCTGCAAACTAAGACTTTTTATGCAGTTTATAAATTTTGCAATGTTGTCCCTACTGTAATTCCGTTTCATTTTAAACCCTTATAATAGTATTTCCCCGTACAGTTGTTGTACCTTGTGAAAAATATAAATAAATAAGAGAGTAAATATTTCTATAGCAACCGCGAGACTTTAATTTCATTAATAGCATTGGCCACCAAGCGTTATCGAAAGCCCCGGAAATATCTAGGAAGATAGCCAGCACATATTGAGAAACCGATGAAGTGAAGTGGTGAACAGTCTTTCGCACTGATATCGCTGCGTCAATAGTAGATTTTCCTACTGTAAATCCAAATTGATTTTCGGGAAATTTAATACCGCCCGGCAGGAGCCGGGGTACTATGAGACGCTCTAAAAGCTTTCCCAAGGAGGGCAACAATGTGATCGGTCGGTACGACTTAGGGTCATCTGGTGGCTGGTCGCCTTTTTTAGGAATAATCCGAATATAGCCACATCGCCAAATACGGGGGAACACTCCTTCGTAAATACACCGGTTAAAAACATTTAATATTACTTCACCTGACTACTTACAAGCATTCTTTATCATTTTATTAGATTTTTATCGTCACCCGACGCGTTAACTATGGACAACGACCTAACAATTTCGAGGAACTCATCAGAAGTTGGTAGGCCTGACTGGGGTGAGTATGGTGGCTCAAGAGCCCACTGTCTTATCTGTCGGTGATAATCACTATCTTTCTCCGAGCAGTCGTCGGGTATAAAAGAATCCAAGAGGTAATCCGCGGTTTCCTTCAGACCATAGTATATGAGTTGTTAATTTTGATATTTCGTACATAGGCAAGATCAACAGAACGGTTAGCCCTAAACTCATGGTATATAGGCGACCACGGACCCTCAGCTTCTAGCCCATGCACTAGTTTACGTAGCAAATTACCTAATGAATAACACAGCATATTAATAAATAATTAATTAATACTTATAATTATTATTATAATTAAAAGTATTAATTAATTATTGATTTTTCAATAGCCGCCCTGTAATGGGGACCTGGCAACTCTAAGAGCTATTAAAGCGCTATTGTATTCCGCACCGGCACTTATTTTATGTTTTTTAAAATAATTTAATTTTCTACGAGCTCTCCGGAAACGCCTTCGAAGCTCAGCTAAACGATCACTCCACCAATCGCATCTCCGAGTGTTGTTAATAGATCCACGACCAATAGCCACGTCGGCACAGTAGGTAAAAGTTTCTGACATTAACGAATAGTTGCTGTGCTGTTTTTGAGTATGTCATGCTCGCCTTATTCCCTATAATACGGTTGAGTAGGGCGATGACTGATATAATGCGTCATACCCGTGAACGGGTGCCGTCTGTTGGGACTGGTCAGCTAATAGCTGTTATAGCAATTATAAACAAATAATCCTATTTATATTTAAAGTAAACTTAAGTTTAGTCGACTGTTCTCACATAAATCCAAAGGAACAATGTAAGTGTAATTTTAATGTTGTAAGCCATTCCTACATTTTAAAATGGCATCCATTGACTTTCTTGCCAGATTCTTCTTCTTCAATGGTAGGCTGCCCTTATAACCGGCAACTATAATCGCTCTAATTTTGATATGATTTTAAACACAACATTGATTTTGTTTTTTAGTTTGTATAAATACATTACTATATAAATATATAATTGGTCAAATATCATGTTAATCAAACCAATGTGTTAGTCAAACTGATATTTTTTTTAAGCAATTATTTGCTAAATTTCTCATAATTTTTTTTTAATAAAGTGGAAAAAGGCTATTTGATTCGAGACAGGGCTTGAACCTGTGACCTTTGCCTAACCAGGGCAATATTCTAGCCACCTGAACTACCCGAACCGTATCGAATCAAATTGAAATTCTCCACCATATTTATATCGTCATTTTAAGAGTATGACCAGAGCCATCTATCGAGCTAATGAACAACTCGATACCAATGAACAGTGTTACAACTATTTTTAAACATTGATGCAATGGACTCCACTCAGTATATTGATAATTTTTTTTAAAGCAATTATTTGCTAAATTACTCACAATTTTTTTTTAATAAAGTGGAAAAAGACAATTTGATTCGAGACAGGGATTGAACCTGTGACCTTTGCCTAACCAGGGCAATGTTCTAGCCACCTGAACTACCCGAACCGTATCGAATCAAGTTGAAATTCTCCACCATATTTATATCGTCATTTTAAGAGTATGACCAGAGCCATCTATCGAGCTAATGAACAACTCGATACCAGTGAACAGTGTTACAACTATTTTTAAACATTGATGCAATGGACTCCACTCAGTATATTGATAATTTTTTTTAAAGCAATTATTTGCTATATTTCTCATAATTTTTTTTTTCTTAATAAAGTGGAAAAAGACAATTTGATTCGAGACAGGGATTGAACCTGTGACCTTTGCCTAACCAGGGCAATGTTCTAGCTACCTGAACTACCCGAACCGTATCAAATCAAGTTGAAATTCTCCACCATATTTATATCGTCATTTTAAGAGTATGACCAGAGCCATCTATCGAGCTAATGAACAACTCGATACCAATGAACAGTGTTACAACTATTTTTAAACATTGATGCAATGGACTCCAGTCAGTATATTGATAAATTTTGCTAAATTTCTCATAATTTTTTTTTAATAAATTGGAAAAAGACAATTTCATTCGAGACAGGGATTGAACCTGTGACCTTTGCCTAACCAGGGCAATGTTCTAGCCACCTGAACTACCCGAACCGTATCGAATCAAGTTGAAATTCTCCACCATATTTATATCGTCATTTTAAGAGTATGACCAGAGCCATCTATCGAGCTAATGAACAAATCGATACCAATGAACAGTGTTACAACTATTTTTAAACATTGATGCAATGGACTCCACTCAGTATATTGATAATTTTTTTTTAAAGCCATATTTGCTAAATTTCTCATATATTTTTTTTTTAAATGTGGAAAAACACAATTTGATTCGAGACAGGGCTTGAACCTGTGACCTTTGCCTAACCAGAGCAATGTTCTAGCCACCTGTACTACCCGAACCGGTTCGAATCAAGTTGAAATTCTCCACCATATTTATATCGTCATTTTAAGAGTATGACCAGAGCCATCTATCGAGCTAATGAACAACTCGATACCAATGAACAGTGTTACAACTGATTATTTATACTGTTGATTGATGGCGCTTGGTGGAACTTACTACACATATTAAATAACACCACTTGTACTGTTCCACAACATTTACTTTGTAAACCTGACCGGTTTCGCCTCACGGCATTCTCAAAGGTACACAATACGACGACTGGACCTAGAAAGTATACTAAAACTAATAACCGTACAATGTAGGTATATCGACATTACAAGTTACCAGTTTAGAAAATTACCCCAACATTAGGGAGAATACAGTTTAACATTGGAAAAAAATTAAATACTACGAATCATAATTCTATTTAAAATATTAGAATTGCAAATGTCAAAGTGTCATATTATTCAATGTCAAGAAATTAAAATGTCAAAAGTATTAAATGTCAAGATATTAAATTGTCACAATTATTAAATAACTAAATTACTATGATGGGACAATCGGGAGGATATTTGGAGATGGTTGACGTTGGTTTGCTGTCACTCGTAATTTTATAAAAAAAATTCAGTTTAATTGATTTTTTTTCCATTTCGACTGATTGTTATTATTGTACAGTGAGTGGTAGTAGATATTAATTTGTATATAGTATAGATTGTAGATTCAGTAAGATAAATATTAATGTAAAAGGTTCCACAATGAACCCCCCTTCCCCTATTCCCCCGGATCCCCCGGATCCCCCAGATCCTGGTATTGTAAGCCCTAGACATGGAAAGCGAAGACTTGTTTTTGAAGACGCAATTTGTGACATAGTCCCAAAAAGAAATATTAATGAAAAGAATAGGTCCATTCCATCTATCCAAAATGTTTATGTTCACCCAAGTATTGTTGTGGGATATAAAGCTTATAAGGCTTCAGATAAAGGCCCTTACATTATACATGTAGGAAAATCGGAACCAGACCCTTCCTCTGGCAGTTCAATCCGAATTCTTAAGTTTGGCCAATTTTTACATATCAATAAGATCGCTAATATATGTACGGACGGTATTAAAAAAGTAGGGAGAAACAAAGTCTCCATTGAATTTGTCAGTGCTAAGGATGCCAACGAATTTTTAATAAACCCTATCTTATCTAGTAATAATTATGTAGCGAGTATTCCAACTTATAATATAACTAAAATGGGTGTGGTCCGACAAGTGCCAACTGACTGGTCGATGGATGAATTCGTTGAGTCGTTGAACCTTCCTTTTGGATGTGGAGAGGTCCTCAAAGCGAGGAGACTTAATAGAAAAACTGTAGATGATGGTAAGACGGTTTGGGTCCCCACTCAATCTGTGGTCTTAACGTTCCATGGTCAAACCCTCCCTAATAAAGTTTTTAGCTATCATAGCTCTCTTCCTGTAGAAACCTACAAGTTTCCCACCATCCAGTGCCATTTTTGCTGTCGATTTGGGCACATTAAAGCCCAATGTCGCTCCAAACCCCGATGCTATCGATGTGCTCAACCACATTCGGGAGAAACTTGCGATGTGAACGACGAAAATGCTTCTTGTCTCCTCTGCTTGGGCAATCATTTTGCCACTAGTAGAAATTGCCCAGAGCTGAGTCGACAGAAAAATATTAAAACACTTATGTCTCAAGAAAATATATCTTACGCGGATGCTTCAAAACAATGTGCCCACGTTTCAAAGTTATATTCAAAAATCGCCGCGGAAGTTCCATTATCACAATCCTCATCTGTATGTCATCAATCCTCTTCTAGTCAGCTAAGTAACACGCCTCACACTAATTCTTATAAAAAGACAGTGATATCGTCCCCTCGCCCAAGAGCTCCCTTAGGCAAATCTTATGACAAGGTTGCTCATCAAGCTATTATCGGCACCGAGCCATCTGCCTTACCAAATGGGTTTGCCCTTCTTTCCTCTCAATTGTCCTCAACGCCTTCTCAAAATAACAGTTTATTAGATATGTTATTATCTTTGATCATTAATTTAATATCTGAAAATAAATATAATTTACCGTCCAACGTTGCCCAAAAACTTTACGAGATTGCTTCTCTTACACCTAACCATGGCCTCAGTCATTCAATGGAATGCGCAGAGTATTCGTCGTAAAAAACATGAACTTATCAGTTTAATTAATTCTTTTCAGCCATCAGTTCTTGCCATCTCCGAGACATGGTTAGTTCCTGGTTCTCGATTTTGGATTCCAGGATTTTCGTGCCTCCGAGACGATAGAATAGATGGATATGCAGGAAGTGCTTTATTTATTAGACGCTCCCTTTCATTTTCACAAATTCATCTTCCTCCCGTCTCCGCAGATATCAACATTGTTGCAGTCAGGTCCCTTGACGTTACTTTCCTCTCCCTGTATATACCTCACCCAGATTCTTGCTTAATACCGGATATCATGCTAATCATATCATCGGTACCTCCACCAATTATTTTGTTAGGAGACTTCAATGCCCACCATTCGTCTTGGGGCTCAAGTGGTAATGACTCCTTTGGTCTTAGTCTTTTAGAAATTTTAGATGATTCGAACCTCTGCATATTAAATGACGGCTCCCCCACTAGGAGAGCTTATCCCTCTCAAGATCCTCGATCCGCGGTGGACCTATCAATATGTTCAGCCTCTTTGGCTTCTACGCTTTCCTGGCAAATTCTATCCCACTCCTATGGGAGTGATCATTTTCCGATTTTAATTTCCTTGACTGATAGGGTTACTTCAGTGCGTAATTTCAACCCATCTTTTAAATATAGATTAACTGATTTTAATTGGCCTTCATTCTCTTCGACCCTTGAGTCTGCGGTAAATAAACTTCCCTCTCCTAATTCTACTAATCAAGTAGATTGTTATTCTAAATATGTTGACTGCATTATTTCCAGTGCAGACGCAAATTTCGCTCTTAAGAAACCTTTCAATGGTAAACTTTCGACTCCTTGGTGGGATGCAGAATGCACTAGAGTTATCAAGGAGCGAAAACGTGCTGAAAATACTTATAAAGCCGTTATGTCACCTCAAAATTTTATGGATTATAAACAGAAAAACGCTCGTGCAAGAAAAATATTTTCCCAGAAAAAGAAACAAAGCTGGTTTAGCTTTTGTGAAAGTCTTTCCCCGAAGACACCGTCTGCCATAGTATGGAAGCAGATTAAGCGATTTAGAGGATCTTTTAGTAATGTCAATATTACATCTAATGATCCTGCCTCTTGGATCGAGACTTTTAGTGACAAGCTGTCTCCTCCTTTTGTCCCGAAACTGAACTGTTTTCCTTCACTCGCCTTTCCCATCTCATCTCATGATTGCTTTGATCGTGAGTTTTCTTTGACTGATCTTCAACTGGCTCTCGAAGGTCTAGTGGATTCTTCCCCTGGCATGGATGGTATTACTTACTCCTTCTTACAGCATGCTTCTGAAAATTCCAAAATATATTTTTTGAATCTAATAAACAGTTTTTACGATTTAGGTACTGTCCCACAATCCTGGAAAAATCAAAAGGTGATCCCTATTCTCAAGCCAGGCAAGGATCCCTCTGATGCAAACAACTATAGACCAATAGCTTTGTCTTCCGTTCTTGCAAAAATTACAGAACATTTGATTAAACACCGCCTTGAATGGCTGGTGGAGAACCGAAATTTGTTGGCTAAATCTCAATATGGGTTTAGAAAAAGCAGAAGTACTATGGATAGTCTTAGTTTACTAACCTCAGATATACGTATTTCGTTTTTTAAGAAGGATTATTTAATAGGCGCTTTTCTTGACGTGTCATCAGCTTATGACAATGTTATAATTTCTTCGCTCAAGGATAAACTCTTATACAAGTTGAATATTCCAGAGAAATTGGTACGTTTCATTTGTAATATGCTATTAGAGAGATCCATTACGATTAAGTGTGGAGATCTCTCTTTACCACCTAGGATGATTTGGAAGGGTTTGCCTCAAGGCTCAGTGCTTAGTCCTCTACTATACAATTTATATACATATGATCTGGAACTCGTAATCCATCCATGTTGTCAAATTTTGCAGTACGCTGATGATATAGTTGTTTATTCAAGTAATAAATCTATTGAGGTAGCAACTGAGCATCTGTCAACATCTCTAGCTTCCTTGTCAGAATGGTTGTTATATCATGGCCTATCCTTATCAACTAGTAAAAGTTCTGTCGTTGTATTCACTAAAAAGCGATCAATCCCTCGAGTGGATATTGAAGTAGACTGTGAAAAGATTCAGCAGAGTAATGTGGTCAAATTCCTTGGTATCTGGCTAGATTCCCGTCTATCAGGTGTCAACCATATTGATTATTTAGTTGAGAAATGTGAAAGAAATATTAATGTTCTCCGTTCTCTTTCTGGAGTTTGGTGGGGTTCTCATCCTTTCTCACAGAAAATGCTTTATAATGCCATAATTCGTAGTCATATGGACTATGGATTATTTGTTTTGGATCCATGCAATAAATCCTGCCTTCAAAAACTAGAAAAAATCCAAGCCAAATGCCTTCGCATTATTCTGGGAGCGATGAAGTCCTCCCCTATAAACGCGATGCAGGTAGAATGTGGTGATCCTCCTCTTTCGATTCGCAGACAATTTCTTGCAAATAGGTTCTTTTTTAAACTAGCTCAAAATTCTGAGCATCCTCTTATTAATAAACTTGGTCTCCTTTATAACTTATTTACCAATCTCTATCCTCATTCAAATAACACTCCATGCCTTCTACTTGCCTACCAACAATTTACTCTACTTCCAGATCCTCTATATCAATCTTCTATTTTGCCTCTTTTTAGTACCCCTTATGAAGCACTAGTATTTGAACCAAATGTTATTTTGGACTTTGATATTGACAAGTCTACATTGGAGGCAAATAAACATTTTCAAAATAAAATTTTCTCCAATTATAAGAATTGGCACGTTTTTTTCACAGACGCGTCTAAATCGTCCCCAAGTGGTCCAGTTGGTGCTGCTGTATGGATACCTTCTACAAGAATTATATTGAACTATAAATGTTCTGCTACTTCCTCAGTCTTTACGGGTGAATCCATTGCAATTCTAGAAGCTATCTCCTTCATTAAAGCACATAATTTAAACAATTCTATAATTTTTTCAGACTCAAAAAGTTGTCTTCAAGCTGTTTTGTCAAACCCTTTTAATTCAAAATTAACGTCTCCCATTATCCTTCAAATAAGGCTGTTTATGTTTCGTTGCCACGTTCAGAATATTAATGTTACTCTTGCCTGGATTCCTGGTCACTCAGGTATCTCAGGCAATGAAACTGCTGATTCATGTGCGAAAAACGCAGTAATATCGGGTTCTTCTGCTCATCCAGAAATATATTCCTACGATCTATGCTCATCCTTGAGAATAAATTTAATAAACTCATGGACTAGAATTTGGAATATATCAAAAACTATTAAAGGCAAATTTTATGGGGATATACAGCCAGAAATCCCTCACAAGCCCTGGTTTGCAAAATGTCCTAGATTAGATAAAAGTACTACTTCTATAATCAGTCGTCTACGGTTAAATCATTCATGTACACCTGTATTTTTGGCCAAACTTAGAATAAGGGACAATTCTATTTGCGAATGCGGGTTTGAAGATGGAGACGTGGACCATATATTTTTCAGTTGTAATAAATTAAGATATTCGCTTTATGATGTAATTCCTTCTAATATTCCTCGACCTACGTCACTTAAACTACTTTTGCCCCTTGTATATACCCGTTTTGTATATAAACTAGGTAATTATATTAGTATTAATAAAATTAGGCTGTAATTTTATATATTTTCTAGTTAAGTAATTTTATTTCACAGTTTTAAAATAACGATAATTGATAAAATAAACGTAGCGTATGTTAGTTTAAAGTTGTAAATATCTACTATATTGTTAGTCTTATATATATATGTACCTATACAGTTATGTAAGAAAATTTAGTTTTTAAATAATTGGTCGGAAAATATAAATTCCTTTTGGCTGTTCAGTTGACAAACCGTACAATGAGTTTGACAGTTTGTCCTTCCGAAACCTAATCCGAACCGAAACAGTCCGAAACATGACATTGGCGGACTAGTGGAAGCCTATCCACAAATGCCACAAGCTAAAAGTTGAAGTTGAAGTTGAAATTACTATGATTTGTCATATTGAACTATGTCATTAACTAGACAAATTACAAACATTTTTTGGTTAACTAATAATTAAAATTTACATATTCTGCGTTAATAGTATAAATATATAGATGTCCTCACTTGTAATAATGTAATAAGGGTGATCGATTTAAATCCAACTGTTGATTTAGAATAATGTTTGGGTCTGCACTTATATGTCTACCTATCTCGAGCACTTCGAGAGCATTCATTTTCCTTCCTTTGTCACAAGAATGGAGCACCTTGAAATTCGCTTTTGGGTCAAAACAATGCTTTTCTGTTACTAGGTGTTCTGCAAAATTGGAATCAGTCTTTTTGAGTCTCCAGCCACTGACATGCTCTGCAACTCTAGTCTGAAAACATCTGCCAGTTTGGCCAACGTATTTTTTATTGGAATTGGCACATGTCAGTTCATATATACCACTTTTTTGTTCCACGGGAGTTATATCCTTATTGTTACCAATTAAAATATTTTAAATAGAATTATGATTCGTAGTATTTAATTTTTTTCCAATGTTAAACTGTATTCTCCCTAATGTTGGGGTAATTATCAATCATAATTTTTTTTTTTTAATCAATATACTGAGTGGAGTCCATTGCATCAATGTTTAAAAATAGTTGTAACACTGTTCATTGGTATCGAGTTGTTCATTAGCTCGATAGATGGCTCTGGTCATACTCTTAAAATGACGATATAAATATGGTGGAGAATTTCAACTTGATTCGATACGGTTCGGGTAGTTCAGGTGGCTAGAACATTGCCCTGGTTAGGCAAAGGTCACAGGTTCAATCCCTGTCTCGAATCAAATTGTCTTTTTCCACTTTATTAAAAAAAAAAATGTAATTACTGGCGGTTAGAAAAGAGTGGGGCCACTCTTTTTTAACTTTTCCAACTTTCTCATGGCCCCATGAGTTTTATTGCCACGTTCTTCCTCAGGCTCTACCTATTGCTTTGCGAATCTGGCAGTAAATGTAAATGTAGAAGCAATATTCTTGACGTTCATAAGTGTTACTTTGTGACCAAAATGAATAAAGATTTATTACTATTATTATTATACTCGCTTTACTGGGACAAGGACACAAAACTCAGGACTGGACATGACGAAAATATCCTTTGTCTTCGTCAAGTCATCAAAAGAAAATCATTCAATTTCAGAATGGCTAGACAAATAAATAATAATAATAATACGAGTTGGTAGTATGATTTTAATACCTTCGCCTGTCCTTTGGACGAATAAAATGACAACAACGGTTGATGGCAATCCGATGGGGCAAGTTCGTTTCGTTTTCGTTTACTATTTTTACAAGTGAAAACAGCGTAAAGTAGGTAACATGTGATAAAAAACAGTTGAACGTCTGGAAAATTAAATCTTAAGATACATCAAGTGATTAATGTGGCCGTCAGTGTTATCGTTAATTAAATAAAGAGGCTTACAACCTGTATTTATGTTATATCAGTGGCTAACAGGCTATAAACAAACATCTGTAGATGTGTCTTCCTTGTACACTTGTTGCGCAGCCTTTCAAAATAACAGAGATACATACGTTTTCTTACTTGTAATAAATGTGATATATTATGTTAAGTAATTCGTTTTGCCATCACTTGAATACCGTTATGTGAACGTGGGAAATGTGTTTCGGCATTCGACATTCACATGTCGTCAATATACGTTACGATGCACCTGCAGAACATGTTGTGTTGACGCGAGTGCATCACGTTTCATAAACAAGGTCTTACGGAAACATAATTATTCAAAATCCAGTTATTTGTTTCGTGGTAACTACGGCGCAGGTAAAAATACTCATGATTCGGCAAGTTAGTGGGAAATCGAACTCAAAGTGACTCATACATGGTTACAGACATTCCTACATTGTTTTGTTTTTATGGAATGCCATAGTGATGACTAAATTGCGCTTTGAAAGTGTGGAAAAAAATACATTAAGAAATTCAAATCTCGAACAATACTGTCTGGAAAATTGTGTTGTGTTGAAATAAGTTAAGTGCTTGAAATGTGTTAAAAGTTTGAAATTGCCATGGCTCAGAGCTCTGTAGATTCAGATCGACTATCCTTAGCTGGCATCTCAACACATAGTTCTGGTACAGCCGCCACTGTAGGTGGTTCTGTGGTTGGAGTAAGACCTGGAGACCAAGTCCTGAAAAGAGAAGATGAGGATGAATATAACTTAGGACCGTTGCCTCCTATGTGGGAGAAAGCTTTTACACCCTCAGGAGAAGTGTACTTCATAGAGTAAGTAAAAATATTTTTGAATATTTATCAGTCAATGTAATGGAAAAATTAATGTCAATGAAAGAGTAGGAACAAAATATGTTAAATGAAGCTTAAATAGATAAGAAGATGTTGTACACCATTAGATATAGAGGTCACATAGATTTTAATGATATTGTAACAACTTATGTAAAATATACTCCACAAACAAATACATAAATTAAATGAAGATCAAGTACAATCAAATCACTGCCTTTTTTCTATATTGTCATGTTGTTTGTTAAAGAACTATCCAATCAATAATCTATACTAATATTATAAAGATGAAGAGTTTGTTTGTTTGGTTGGCTAATCGCACTAATCTCAAGAACTACTAATATGATTTGAAATAAATATTTTTGTGCTAGAAAATCAATAAATGGGCTACCATTTATTGAGGAAGGCTATAGGCTATAAATCATCATGCTATTTCCCAGGAGAGCGGAGCTGTAGTCATAAATGTTGCCAAATCAGACAAATTTTAATGCATTATTGTAAAATTTATAAGCAACTCCATTAAGTAGGTGCAACGAGAGTTTGAAGTTTGTCACGGGCAAAGCCGGGGGTCATCTAGTTACTTATAGTTAGAAACCAAGTAGTGTAGTGTATGTCCACGTACACATATACCCAGGTACGCTGCAATATGTTTTCATGTTAGCTATCATGTAAGAGGCGTGGCCTAACAGTCTAAAAAAATTCTGTAACATGTTTGCTGCAACAAATAATTAACATGTTATGTTAAAAATTGGTGCTGCTGACCTGGCTTATGATCAAAAGCACATTTTATTGCAAACCACAATGTTATTTTAAATTCTTGACATCCAATAAATAAATATGAAAAAATACTACAGGATTGTTTACTGTGTCATTTAAAATTTTAAGATAGATCATGCAGTGTTTTGTCAATAAACAGTTGTTTATGAGTTTATTCAAGTTGATTACAGTTGCTGTAGTAGTCTCTCTGTTAGCATATTTCTAGTTGTTTACAAACCCTACATGTATTTCATGGCTGGGTTACGGTTTAGCTTTATATTCTTGGCACCGTTGTTGGTAGTGACTACCATCTGACCCTCCAACCTTGTAAAGCCATCTTCGTTGTTGCCTTATCCATTGGTCAGTAGGTGCAGTATCTTGGGCCCCAAAAATATTATTCGAGCTACCTCACATTTAAATATTCCAACAAATGTATATAATCTCTAACTAAATCCTACTCTCATGGATGCATCCATGAGGGAACCTTAAACAAGGATGTTATATGATAATGTTATGCCACATTCAACTACTTGAGTGATTGATTTAATTTGTTTTGCTATGAATTAACATTTGTCATACATGATTGATTCTTATAATGAGGCCATTTTTACATAAGCTATGGAGATAACCTAAAAGAATGAAACCTAAAGAGGGAAGGGAAAGACGGTACACACTACACACTTCCCTCAATCCTAGCTCAAAACTATTTGTCACAGGAATGGCAAATTTCACTAATTACTTTATATTACAATACGAAACAGTCATGAGGAAACATCATATGAAAGCAAACAGGTGATGTTATGCGGTCAGATTGTTCACCTGGCAGTATTGGCAGAATATGGCAAACCACCACCATCTCATAAACGGGTTGAGAGATTGAACAACAGTCACAAGCCAAATGACTACCTTTCCTCAAACAACAAATCAAGGAAGAGCTTGAGCTCCAACTTAAGATTTTGGATGCAATATGTATGTGATGATTAATAAGAATAAGAATGAAAAATCATTGACAATTTATTATTCATTTATTAATATCATTTTATAAGCATAAATTCATACAATATTGGACTTATTCCCTAGGTATTTTCTTCCAGTCCTTAGAGATAGGTGATTAAAGAATCTTCTGTTTCAGTCACAACTCTGGCACTTCACACTGGCTGGACCCACGATTAGCTAGAGTCCGTAAGCACTCCTTAGGGGAATGCGGTGAGGATGAACTGCCATTCGGATGGGAACGAGTTACCGATGAAAAATATGGATCTTATTATGTGGACCACATTAATAGAACAACACAATACGAGAATCCCGTCCTGGCTGCTCGTAGATTACGAGGTAATTCACTTATAGAATTTACTTATTTACTGAAGAGTTTGTTTGGTTGAACGCAGTAATCCCAATACAACTGGTCCAAATTAAAAAAATATTTTTGTGTTCAATAGCCCATTTATCGAGGAAGGTTATATATCATTACGCTACTATCCAGGAGAGCAGAGCAGTAATCAAGAATGTCAACACATCAGCCAAATTTACATACATTTTTGTAAAAGTAATAAGCGACAGGATTAAATACGTGCGACAGGAGTGCAATGTATGGTATGGTGGAAGCCACGGGGGTCGGCTAGTTAAACATATTAAAAGTGGTCGCTGCAGTCTATGAGGATGACATTACAGTCACACAGATAAACTTTTGAAACTGAGGCAGCAAGCTAATTCCACAACCCAAGAGGATGCTGAAAGACTTCATGCTTACTACATACTAATAACAGGTGGTGAACCCATTGTCGTGTTGAATTGGTCAGGCACAGGTTGTGGCAAACTATTGTTGAAGTTTTTCAAGACGCCCATTTTTTATCTATCACGCCTTATCCCCGAATGGGTGGCAGAGGCATATTATATGCCCACTTTTCACCAAGTGTATTCCTATCCCACGTAATAGGTGGTGAGCCCATTGCCGTGTTAAAGTAGACAGACGCAGGTTGTGGCTACCTGCTGTTAAAATTTTTCAAGCCGCTCATAAGGCCTTCAACTTGACTTAACAACTGCCATGTTACTGGCAACCGGGACCAATGGCTTAACGTGCCTTCCGAAGCACGGAAACGCTCGTAAATGTGAATGCCACAAATTAGGCTTCCAATATGGTTTAACATCTGCCTTGTTACTGGGAACCGGTACCAACAGCCGTCCAATGCAAGAAAACGCTCATAACTGTAAATACCACAAAGCGGTCACCCATCTGAGGACCAGCCACTACAAAAGTTGCTTAACGTAGTGATCGTTTATAGAACACGAGCACTATATTGGACAGTATTCTACAAAATTATAACCCAACAGACAGGTCATTGAGCTTCCTTCATAATCAACAAAATAAACAATGCGCTCATTTACATAACCTTTCAACATCGCTTATAAAACAACTCAAGCTTGATTTATTAGCAAGTAATTTGAATGATCTAACACCACTTTCTCAAGTTTAGACTTAGGTGAAATTGTTATATAAAGACTTGATTCACTTCAAAATGCGATGGTTTATCTACTCTAGCATGAACTATTACAAAATAATCAGTGACCTTTAAAACGATTATAACTGTCGAAAGAAAATTAATAGGGTTTAATATTATGTGGATACCCAGACTTGCACGTATGAAGCGATTGATGAATATGCAAGAAGCGAAAGAAGTATGCATGGATCGCGGAGCCTGGCGATCTGCCCTCTCTGACTACCCCGTCAGGAATATAGCGTGAAGATAGTTAGTTTAGTTATCTATCAATGGATACAGTTCATAATAAAACTAGATAATAGTTTTATCTCTGCCCCCACTTGTTGCAATGGCCCAGAGATTTTACGAGTATTTCCATGCTTCAGAAGCACGCTAAACTGTTAGTCCTTGGCGCCAAGGTAAGAAGTAACTATATGTAGTAGGTAAACCAAGTTGAAGCCTTATAATCGAAAATTTTCAACAGCAGATGAAATGTGGACTCACAGTATTCTTCGGGGATAGAGGCGTGGCATATGTTATGTAAATATGTAATAAAATATAAATATACTGAAATGTCTACCCCTCTCCGTTTCAACAATGCTATAGGGTTTGCAGTGTGAGTGTAAGACCTGGTGATCACTTTCAATCAGGTGGACCGTATGCTTGTCTTGTCTCCTTTTTACATGTGTACATACAAACATATAAAAAGCCTTCCTAAGTTTCTTGCCGGTTCTTCTCAGGTGGGCCGCGTTCCGAACCGGTGCTGGTCACATTAATAATATTAAATTTATCTTTAGTTCTAGTATATGACATTTTGTAAGCGCCTTTAAAGTGGTCTATGCAAAGTAAAGACATTTTTATTTTATTTTTTATCATCACGCTTGAACCATCTAAGCTTCCTTTTTTCTATCGAAATCATTACATCTTCTGTCATACCAAATGTTTCCATATCACGCAGTTTCTATCTTAGCCACCTTTGCAGTATAAAAAAAAATACCGATGGTTGTCTTATGTTCTGTCTGAAATTAGTAAACCTGTCTCTTATATATACGGATAAAAATTAAACAGCAATAAAAGCAACAATGTTTGGAGGCGATCAATAGCGTGTAAAGCGCTAATTTACTTGATTACTCATGCAAATAAATTATTATGTAAGAAACGACAGCTGCAGAGCAGATGAAACAGCACAAGTAGCAATAGGTATATCATATTCAGTTAATGTTTTGTTTAAACGACAATTAATGCTAATTGATTACCCGTGTCAATGTGTGTCCACTCGAATCAATCTGTCACGCGATCATTTCATGATTGTCGTACCATCTGGATGGGACGTATACTACAGTACAACTGCAAATTCGCAATCTCTACTCCAAGGGGCCGAGTCTGCTATTTCAATCGTGTCGAAATAAATCGAAATCGTCGCTCAATAAAAAGTCACCGGTACAATTTTGACAGTTTTTCGTAGTCTACTATTACAATCGTATTCCAAAAGACTTCTATCGATCGGCCGATAGAATTTCACTAGCACGTACCGCGCCAGTGGCCGCTAGTCAGTTGCATTTTTGATAGTCTTCTAACATTTGAAAGCTTAAAACAGCGATTCTGGTTTTATTCTACTGCTTATTAATAGTAGACTCGGCCCCCAGAACTTATCTGTTCCATCGGCTATCGGTTCTTCTTTGCTAGAAGGTGATGAGGTTTCTGTCTGACCTCCCAACCCCGTAAGGGCACCTACGTCACTGCCCGACGGTTGATCAGCAGGTGCACCGCGAGCAGGTGAGGTCGCTTGGGACCTTTCGATATTGCTTACACCCCCACAAGAACCAATTCTCGGAATATAAAGTAGCACATTATATATTGCTCAAAAACGGAAAAGTCAAAAGTACTTGGATACCCAGACGTGTATGTATGAAGCGATTGATGAATCTGTAAGTAGCGTAAGAAGTGGATCGTGAGGCCTGGCGATCTGTCCTCTCTGACCACCCCGTTACGGATACAGCGTGAAGATAGTTAGTTATAAAGTAGCTTATGTGTTAATCCAGTGTGTAAGCTACCGCCACACCAAAGTTTGAGTGTGTTGAAGTGACAAACATACACATTTAAAAAAATTTGCCTTTATAATATTGATACTCATTTTTTCAGCTGAAAAAAATTCTTCAGAAAACGGTGGTAATAGCCAGTCAAACGGTCCAACGCCTACGGGAGAGCTTCGAGGAGACAGGTTCACCGTGACATTGACTAAAGGGACCCAAGTAAGCATTCCTTTTGTATAGCATAACCCTAGAGCAATCAAACTACTTTGATACTAAGTATTTTTGATATAAAGTCAGAATTGTGTTGTGCATTATTTCTTGTTTCATCGAGCCGGAATCGAACCAGGCGCCTATTTTATTATCCTCCCAGGTTTGGCGTAATCTCATAAATCGACTGATCCTGTCTATTCACGTATTAATAAGACTGTAATAGTATGGCCAGGCAAGTTCATATAAACTGAAATAAATCGTGGGCGGGTTGCTAGTAGAAAGTAAAATTGTTTTTCATATTTCAGGGTTTAGGCTTCACACTAATCGGCGCAGAAGGTATCCCGGAGACTGAAGGCTATCTCCAAATACGAAGCATAGTGCCGCATAGTCCTGCATGGATTGATGGTGAGAAATCTGTCTCATACTAATCTGTACTTCTACTCGTATGTTAATATTATAAAGAGGAAAGATTTGTAAGTTTGTTAGTAATAAATAGGCTCAGAAACTATGGGGAAGATTTTAAAAATTCTTTCGCTATTAGAAAGCTACATTCTTCACACATTACATGGCGTAAATCCATCGTAGAACGATAATAAAGAAGGGAAGGAGGATCCCACCACTAAAGTAAAACGAAGTATTGCATAATTTTGACAACCTGGAGGGTAAGGTTTCCTTTTACTTATCCTACATCTCTTTCCTTGAGGAGTTCGGTTCGTCATTCCACCGATACAATTGGTAGAGGCTATCATTGACCGTTGTCCACCCATCCTTTATTATAGTATCAAGGTGTAAAAAATACCACCCACATAGCGTATAGGTACTATATGATTTATCTCGTGCGGTGTTAGGATAGAGTACAAATATACTACCCTGATTGTTACATTCAGTGGACAACTTACTTCTAATGAGCTACCAGGACTGCTTTCAACGATTTACAACACTGGCTCTTTTTACAGAGAAATTTTATTTTTGGGTGTAAAATAAAAAATAAATAAATATCCATCACGCCTTATCCCCGAAGGGGTGGCAGAGGCATATTATATGCCCACTTTTCACCGTGTGGATTCCTGTCCCACGTAATAGGTGGTGAGCTCATTGCCGTGTTGAAATAGACAGACGCAGGTTGTGGCTACCTGCTGTTGAAATTTTCAAGCCGCCCATTAGGCCTTCAACCAGGCTTAACGACTGCCATTTTACTGGCAACCGGGACCAACGGCTTAACGTGCCTTCCGAAGCACGGAAACGCTCGCAAATGTAAATACCACAAAGTGGTCACCCATCCGAGGACCAGCCATAGTGAAAGTTGCGTAACTCAGTGATCGTTTACAGAACACTGAGACCGCGGGGCCACGAGCGCTTCGCGTAGTTTATATTCTCTTCTTCTTCATCTAATGTATTCCCAGTCGCTTCCAAACTCTACCTACATTGCGAGCCACTTTTGTTTGGTAAGAGCAACTGTCGATTGACTTTTGACAGCATTGGCAGCGACTGCCTTCTGACATTACAACCTCATAAGGCCGCCTGTGTCGTTGCCTCGTCCGTTAACCAGCAGGTGCACCACTTGCGGTTGATATCTTGGTTCCACTACATGAATACGAAATAGAATTATCCGACGATAAAAACACAGTTGTGTGCAAGGAATCGTATAGATACATACATTACATTGACGGCCTCGGTGGCGCAGTGGTAGTACATGCGACTGCTGCGACTGAGGTTCCTGGTTCGATTCCCGGGTTGGATCAAATATTTAACGCTACCTCCCCTAGTAGTAATACCACGAGAAAAGCTTAATGCCGTGACTTTTGAATAGTACAGAATTCATCTGAACACAGTTGATATTTTTAAAATCTTTATTTTTTTTCGTTTTAGGTGCTCTTCGTCCAGGCGATGTGCTAGTGGGTGTAGGGAACCGCGGAGTACGTGGATTGTCTCACGCCCACGTCGCACAGGTGTTTCAGTCAATCACACCTGGGACCGAGGTCATATTACATCTAGTTAGAGGTTAGTAGTACAGGTTATAAAGGAGTTGTGTGTTCAGATCTTATTAATTTTAAAACAGTTTATCACACAAAGGTAATTCGACTATCGATTATACACTCGATGTGCACGTTTTGGCTAATCTTTGCATCCGGAAGCAGCATCAAAATTGCGCACTATGGTGACTGCTCCGATGCTGAATTCGAATTTTGAAAATGAATGCAAATTGAATTAATGAAATTGCAGCTTTACCGAGTAATAGTAAGTCATACGCAACGCAGTAAAATGACCTCAAAATGGCGGGCTTCTTACTCCACCGCGAGTAAGTCCTCACTTAGCGTAATAAATTCTTGTATCCTTTAGCAGGTTATACTGGGGTGTAATTCAATTTTGGATGGAGCATGCAGCATCTAACTGTATCCGACGATTTTGGTATCATTCGTTTTTTTTATTTTATCTTAAATCTATGACTCCTAGAACAAAAAGGTGTTTGTCAAAAGAACAATATTGTTTGATAAGATTTATAAATTGGATACAACTAGTACTGGACGTTCAAATGAAGAACAAAATGTCAACAATTTCTGCAGGATATCCGCTGTCATTTGACTCTGAAGACCCCAACACGCGAGTACTGAGTACGATGGCAGTGGATGCGACCACGCCCACCACTTCAGACGCGGTTGCTATGCAACAACTCACAAGAGCATTGCGGACAAGGTAATTTGGATTTTTAATCTATTTACTTCTAGAAGCGCTTCTTGGCCCCGTGGACTCAGTGTTCTGTAAACGATCACTGAGTTACGCAACTTTCACTATGGCTGGTCCTCGGATGGGTGACCACTTTGTGGCATTTACATATGCGAGCGTGGTAGTAGTTGAGCCGATAGTCCTGGTTGCCAGTAACATAGCAGTCGTAAAGTAAAGTTGAACAGCAGGTAGCCACAACCTGCGTCTGTTTATTTCAACAAGGCAATGGGCTCACCACCTATAACGTGGGACAGGAATACACATGGTAAAAAGTGGCCATATTATACACCCCTTCGAGGATAAGGTGTGATAGATAAATAAATAATAGATTCACATCATAAAAATATGACATTGTCTGTCCGTTTTCTGTCTTTTATCTTTATATTTAATCTATTCTTCTTTATAGATAGATAGAGTCTGGATACTCCTGGCTGAACCCCAGCATGTATAGACCCGTCACAAACAAACCAGATTTTGATGTAGGTCTAAAGAATGATATTTTAATCCCGTACACACATTTTATCTCAAGGGAAAATAAGTTGAAAATTTCACGCGGTCATTTACTATTTATTGACTTTTCGTTTCCAGATTTTCTCCTGGCTGACTAATAAATGTATAGACCCGTCTCAAACTTACCGGATTTTTATGTAGGTCTAGAGAATTATATTTTAATCCCGTACACACATTTATTCTTAAGGGAAAATAAGTGGAAAAATTCAGTTCACTCTGTTCATCACTATTTATTTACTTTTCGTTTCTAGATTTAACCTAGACTCTCCCAACCACGAGTCGAACCCGGGCCGTGACGCAACGGACGGTGCTCCAATGCCGCCCCACAGTCCAGGCCAGAGGCGGATGATGTCCAGGTCCTTCGACCTGGATGAACTGCCAGTTGACGACAACAGCCAGGATTTGACAAGGTGTCCGTCTTTGGATCACGTGCTCTCTTTAGCTAGTGGTAAGTTTATTCACTGCCTATTTTATCTATATTTAAAAAATAAGGTATTGAATATGGTAGACATAATACGCTAATAACAAAGATCTGAGTTTATTTGTTAATGTATTTGTCACTCTAAAAAGGCTTATTTGTGCAGGATATAGGCTATATACAATGTGCTACAGAAATGTGTAGTCATATTTGAAGTTGGTATTGAGAATCATATCAGTAATGCACGGCTCAGGGTTTTGAATCCCATAGACTTGTCGTGTCGTGGGAAATGATTTTTATCTTTCATCGACAGTGCATAATATCGATATCGTATTTATGTTCATACCCAACACAAACAATAAACATACCTACTTCGAATGAACTCTAGCTTTGAACCCGAGTAGGTTCACCAAAATATTGAAATCAATACGGCTTTGTCTGGTTTTTGCTCTGCAAAACGCTAAACTCAGCTCAGATAGTAAATTTATGTTGTAAATTAAGACGAAGTCTACTTGCAATATTCCATAAACTAAGTTAAAAAAACAATGAGTATCATTTAAGTACAGAGACAACATTTTTAGAACTTATTTGGTATCAATGTAGATTGCGAGATTGTCTTGAATGCTTCGTAAACATATTGTCAACCTACTCATGTACCAGGCGTAAAAATAACGTATATCATCTTCATTTTTACGCTTGAATGAATTGGTTCCGTACAGATATTTTAAAACATTGTCCTTTTTTGTTGCAATATTTGCCAGATATGTAAGTAGGTTCTGGATAATAAATTATTTTTTTATTTGTTTACAAGTGACTTTATGTTGTGAAGCGCTCGTGGCCCCGCGGTCTCAGTGTTCGGTAAACGATCACAGAGGTACGCAACTTTCACTATGGCTGGTCGTCGGATGGGTGACCACTTTGTGGCATTTACATTTGCGAGCGTTTCCGTGCTTCGGAAGGCACGTTAAGCCGTTGGTCCCGGTTGCCAGTAAAATGGCAGTCGTTAAGCCTGGTTGAAGGCCTTATAGGCGGCTTAAAAAATTTCAACAGCAGGTGGCCACAGCCTGCGTCTGTCTATTTCAACACGGCAATGGGCTCACCACCTATTACGTGGGACAGGAATCCACACGGTGAAAAGTGGGCATATAATATGCCTCTGCCACCCCTTCGGGGATAAGGCGTGATGGATATTTATTATTTATTTATTTATGTTGTGCATAAGTGACTTTTATTAAAAATTGTTCCGATTATCTTAAGAGCACCGCATAGTTTATGACACGCTGTGAAAGCATATTAATCGAATGACACCACTCGTTTCAACATCGGTGAAACAGTTTAGGGCACATGAAGTTACAATGAAAGGAACGGATACAAACAAAAAAAACAGTGCCCTTCCTCTGAGTCTAATTACGTAACCATTTTTACCAGCAAGTAAGTACATTTTTACATACATTTTATAATCATTTTCTTTTAATTTATTTGTGTGTACTTATGAAGCAGAAATAATTGGAACCAAATTCTTTTTTAAGGTACGTTGACTCACATTTCGAAACATTTCAAACCTTCACCTACTGACCAATCGACAAGGCAACGACGCAAGCACGACCTTACGGGGTCGGAGGGTATGACGGCAGTCGCTCCCAAGAATGCAAAAAAATAAAGGCTTAAAACCATAGTTGTTTCTAGGAGCCAAAAACAATGAACCGAATGCTCCATCCAAATAATCCAGGTATGATTTGAAAGCAACTGGGAATACACTAAGATGAAGGACAGAGTAGGATTACATAATACTGTTGAAAGTGTTTGTCTCAGTGTTTACTTTTACCGTGCTTTACGGTACTCTAAAATAATATTAGGAAACGCCCATTATCCACCCACTACGAAGATACAATAGGGTAAAATAGCTTATTAACAGAAGTCATAATTTTTGGTTTTACGGAACGTGGAAAGGCAGAACACTGGTAACCGACTACTTTAACTTTTAAGAGAATATCGCTCAAAAATCTTACCGGTGAACAAAACCGGGATTAATATTCCACTTTTACTATCATCATTTTTCATATTTTACTGCTAAATTAACAAAAATAAAGAAAAACGATAATAATCAGCATAGTTTTAATACCTAAAAAACCAAATCAAGTTTATCAAGTTCGTAAAGAAGGGTTTCGATTACTTTCGATGCAACCGTGAAGACACTAAAATGAAGAATAATTTTATAACTAACTAACTAACTATCTTCACGCTGTATCCCTGACGGGGTAGTCAGAGAGGACAGATCGCCAGGCTTCGCGATCCATGCATACTTATTTCGCTTTTCGAGATTCATCAATCGCTTCATACACGCACGTCTGGGTATCCGAGTACTTTAAATAATTTTATAAGATGACTAATTATTGGTTAATTCACCCTATTCTTTCTTTGTGTGAGTGTATGATGTGGGCGTTTCCCAATATTATAACTATCGTCGTAGGGTACCGTAAAGCAATTTTCAGTTAACACTGACACTTTAAAAGTATCATGTAAGCCTAGTATTGTACTAATATGTACCGGCGGTATCGTTTGCATTCTAGCGTTTTTTTTCGGTTGCAAATGAAACTTACGTTTTGAAGCAGCTTATCCTTGGCTTTTTCGTTCTAACCAACGTGCCGCACGGCTTTGCATAGTGGTTTATTCTCGATACCATCTAGTGTTTTATTATGATTCTGATAATTTAATTACAAGAAAATGGTTAAAAAATATTGGAAAAAATCTACTTACTGATGAAAACTACGCCTAAATCCATTGTTTAATTTAAATACGTTCCATTGTGACTTACTGTAGCCTAAACAGTCTCACCGATTTTGAAACAACTTTTTTCATTAGATTTGAATGGTTTTCCGGTGTGTCACAGGTTTTGCCGCGACATCACGATACTCAGTTGAATTTTTAAATGAATTTACTTGTACAGAATCATCATATTAATGTATGTGTAAGTGCACATATTAATGGATATGGCAAAGGTCAGTCGCGCGGTCAGACGAATGTCGCTACCAGTAATCCTAAAAACAAAAAGTTAAATTATAGCTTCTCCTTGCAGCCAAATAAAAGTGAACCCCAGACTCCAAATCAATTTACGATTTGAAGCAACTCGGAAGACACTAAGATGAAGAAAGATCTAAAGAAAGACGTATCCGGCAAATATTACACAAAAAAAAGTATTGCGTTAATGTTTTAAACAACTTATCTGTACGGAACCAAATAAATTCATGCGTAAAAAATAAGTTTACTCCTGGTACATTAGGAGATCCAGACGAGTCGTGCGCGGCGGTACTTTACAAAGGCGGTGGCGGTCGAATTTTAGGTATACCTAAAATTCCGTACAGTGTTACCATTTAATGGATTTTTACCTAGTAAACGGGAACTAAATTTTGAAGCTTGATCACAATGATAACTGATAATAAGTTTCATCACTAGTTGTTTGAGTTTATCTCTGGTATCATAACATCCAAACGGATGGATGGATTTAATAGCGGTTTTCGTTAATTGAAAGCTGGGGCATAATTGAGAAGGTAATTAGCTAAATGAACTAGCTTAAGTACGCATCTCCACCTGCGTAGGTGATTTGACATTTCGAAGATAATTGATTTTTTTAGTTTTTAACAATAACAAAAAATTAGCTATCTTAACGTAGAGTATCGAGAGATATCCAGAAAAAAATTAATAGGTTATTTTCACGTGTTTTATATGTTTTTATGCTTTAAATATGGTGTATTAATTAGTGGTGATTTTATTTTGGATTTTTGGAATCAAATGTACCCAATTGACAACTGTGTATTTTTTTCACCGCTTTTTTAGCTGAGGTACATAGGCTTTGAATAATGGCAACACTGTCACTTCCGAATTTCATTTCTTCATAGTAACTTGTGTTGCGTGTAGTTAGTAGTTGCGATTATGGCGATTTTAAGTAATTGTGAATATTATGAAATGATGCGTTGTGTGGGTGCCGCTGATAGTATTTAGTCTGTATGGAGAAAGTGGTTTCCGTCTCTGAAATATTTTAGGTAAATGGTAAATCAGTTTTACCTACCAAACAGGTTCATTTCATGGGGCGATTAAGCAGCAGGGTAAACATATCGAATCTTTACTGTAATGGAGTTTTGTTATGTGAAGTGAACATCGAGTTATTTGTGTAATTTTGTGAATGTAGTCTTGGACCTAATTGGTCACTTTCATTGAACTCGTAAAAAGATTACATTGCAAAAAAGAGTGTGTAATATTTTACGTAGTGTGTGTGTGTGTAGTGAGTGTTTATGAAGGCTTTCGGATCAAGCCGAAACAATTTGTCAATCGATATCAACACGTGAGTATTTTTACGCAAGATCCCGTTTTTGTTAATAGTTTTACAATGTGCCTGAGATTTAATAAAATTATGTATTTTTGTCAGTGCATATTATCATTATCATCGTAGCATTTATTGTAGTTATGTGAACTGATAACACGCCTTAGCTGGTATATCAGAATGCCAGGTGGCTCAGAAACACCAGACCGCAAATGTAAAGTTATGACGCCACTGTGTCTGAATTGTATCGAGTAGGTAAATTACCAGGCGTACATAAATAACTCTCATAGCTGAGCGTGGGTTTATTTATGAACGTAATTGAAATTAGGTGTTTAGTTAGTGTGCGACGTAATTATTTTAATATACTATCGAAAAAAAAAAGGGTTTTCTTAAATTTGTATGAAATTACGGAGGCCGTGACTTTATTGACATTTCGCAATCGTGCCGGAGCATAGGCTCTAGTTATCAGACATGTGTACCGACGGTCAAATATGACTACACATTTCTGTAGCACGTTGTATATAGGATACGTTAATGCACTTGTGCACAAAATTCAATTTTGGTCACAAGTGCATTAACGTATCTACTTATACATAAATGTATCTATATTATAGCAACGAAAAAAGGGACCTCCCTCCGAATCAGGGACTAGTGCCACCGGTAACGCCTGGAGAAGTCCTGACTGCGCTTCGCCGCATGAAGAATCGGAAAGCTGTCGGACCCGATGGAGTCCCCATCGAAGCCTGGAAGGCGATGGGTCCTCGCGGTGTGGGCATCTTAGTAAACCTTTTTAACCGCATACTCCTCAGCGGGCAGATCCCAAACCAATGGAGACTGAGTATTATTACTCCAGTCTTCAAAGGTAAGGGGTCAGTGCAGGAGTGCGGGAGCTACCGCGGTATTAAGGTGATGTCCCACACCATGAAGATCTTCGAGAGGATTATAGACTCTCGGATCCGGCAGGAGTGTACTCTCTCGGAGTGTCAATATGGGTTTCGCCCTGGTCATGGGACCACGGACCCTGTTTTTGCCCTGAGGGTTATCGCAGAGAAATACAGGTCGAAGAACACGCCTCTGCACTGTTTGTTTCTAGATATGCAGAAGGCCTTCGACTGTGTTCCTCGTGCGGTGATCTGGTGGGCACTGCGGTCCAAAGGGGTTCCAGAGGTCTATATTGACAATATCCGGGACATGTACTGTGACTCCGACTCAATGGTTCGGACTGCTGTTGGCGACACGAAACCCTTCCCCATCACCGTCGGGGTACACCAGGGTTCTGTCCTTAGTCCGCTTCTGTTCAGTGTAATATTAGACGAATTGTCGGACAGCATCAGAAACCCGCATGAGCAGCATCCATGGTTGCTCATGTATGCTGACGATATTGCGCTGGCAGACGCGGACAGGGGCAGATTGGTGCGACGTGTAAAGGCGTGGAAGGAGACGCTTGAGAACGGCGGTCTGAAAGTAAATGTGGCGAAGACCGAGTACTTGGCACTAAACTCGACAGATTCCACATCCGTCCGCATAGGCGGTGATTTGGTCGAGCGCACGGACCAGGTTAAATACTTGGGATCTGTTTTTCACACGTCCAGTGACATCGATTGCGATGTCAAGTCACGAATTGCTGCCGCGTGGGCCAAATGGCGGGAGATGACCGGTGTCATTTGTGACCCTAAAATGCCGATCCGGTTGAAGGGACAGGTCTACAAAACCATTATTAGACCTGTCCTTTTACATGGCAGTGAGACGTGGCCGATATTGGAGCGACACAAGCAGGAGCTGCGTGTCACGGAAATGAAGATGCTGCGGTGGATGTGTGGAGTCACGCGGATGGACCGCGTGAGGAACTCTCGCATCCGCGGCAGCCTTCACGTCCGTGACATTGCAGACAAGTTGCAAGAGTGTCGCCTTCGTTGGTATGGTCACGTCTTGCGGCAACCGCCAGGCTACGTAGGTAACAAATGTCTGGCCATGTCAGCCCCGCCGGGTCCCGGTAAGAGGGGAAGACCCAAGAAGTGCTGGCTTGACGTCGTAAGGGATGACATGCGTGCCAATGGTCTCACCACAGGGGATGCCGACGACCGTGCGAAGTGGAGGAGAAAATGTAGGAAAGCGGACCCCGGGCGTCGCGAGACGCAACTGGGACAGACGCTCGGATGATGATGATTATAGCAACGAAAATGAGCCACACAGCCAAACACAATAACAAGTTCTTATATAGAATTTGTTATTTTATTATATTTACTTTAATTTATTAGCCTTATGTGTATTTTAAGACATAAAGATATGTTTCACTACTGTTTTATTTACTTACAATCGAAGTGAAAATCAGAGTTTATAACTCATCCACAAAAACATTTTATCCTCTATATTACTATCAGCCCGAGCGGAAAAAGTCTCGGATAAAAATGGTTCGTTTAGTGTACTTGTTGTAATCTACTATTATCTACACGCAATCCTCTATAAAAGATTCTGAAACAGATTATTGCCAACATTAAAACAACCAATGTCATAAGTAAGCTGTTTCAGTAACGTTTCCATGCTTTGGAGTAATATGGCAGCCGTTAGGCCGGGCCAAGTTATAAGCGGCGGAAAAATTTCAAAAGCAGGTCACCACAATTTGCGTCTGTCTATTTCAAAACAGCAATGAGCTCATCACTTGTTACGTGAGAAAAAAATGCACACGGTGAAAAATGAGCATATAATATGCATCTGCCACCTCTTCGGAGATAAGGCGTGATTGATAAACATAACTAACTAACTGACTATCTTCACGCTGTATCCCTGACGGGGTAGTCAGAGCGGACAGATCGCCAGACTTCAGGATCCATGCATACTTCTTTCGCTTCTTGGAGATATTTCAATCGCTTCATACACGCACGTCTGGGTATCCGAGTACTTTTGACTTTTCCGTTTTTGAGCAATTTGCTCATGTGGTCTTCATATGTAAGTCTCGTCCTACCCTGACTCCTTCTGCCCTCTACTTTCGCACAATATATATTCTTCGTCAATCGTTCCTCACTCATTCGTTGATAAACATAAATAAGTAAATTGAATGCTGTGGAGATGCGATCTCTTCGAAAATTTTGCGACGTAACTTTGGCCGACCGAATACGTAACGAAGTGATACGCAATATGGCAGGTTAAGCTGGAAAAGGGAGTGCTCCGTTGGTTTGGACACGTCTAACGAATGAGTAAGGAACGATTGACGAAAAATATACAGGGTGGCTGAGACCAAGTGTTATCAAATGAAAACGCTGTAATTTATTTATTTTTGATTATTTTTTATTAAAATTTCGTGGAGTATGTTAAAAACGTAACATATTTTATGATAAACATGGTACTGCTCGATGTTGCCTCGTTTGGCTCTGATTATTTGATACAGTCTTCCATAGAAGAGCATTGCATGCTGACCGAACGTGGTCTTGCGGAATTTTATTCCATTCTCGAACAAGAGCTGACTTCAATGCATCAACACTTTCTTATTTTTTAGTAGACACCTTACGCTCCAAAATGGACCATATGGAGAAATCCATGGGATATTCAAGTCCGGTGAATATGGTGCCCATTTTTTCGACGAAATCAGTAGCGGAACGCAATTTTGTTAAAATTGCTGTGTCGCTCGAGCTTTGTGTGAATGTGCCTAGTCCTGTTGGAATGTCCAACGGTTCGTACCAAAGTGTATACGTACCCAAGGTAGCAAAGCATCGTTTAGGATCTTTTGGCGGTACACCTCTTGGTTTACCTTGACTCCCTGTTCGATGAAAATCAGTCCATGCGTTCATCCACTGCAGCCCAAACCATAACAGAAGCTGGTGATTGCTTGCGCATGGCAACTCTTGCGTCCAAATTATTGTTGGACTTGTGCTATAACCAAACACGATCATTTTGTTTATTCACATACTGTTGTATGGTCAAAATTTTGGAATTTTTTGGAATCTCATCACGTTCGGCCAAGGCCTTCAATGCTCGTGTTCTTTCAAGCCTAACATTTTTTTGTGCCTCTGCAAAATCTTGAACTTTTTGTATCTTGTAGGGCTTGAAGTGTAGTTCATTTTTCAATATGGTTTGAATGCTGTATCGTGAAACATGCAGACGTGCTGCTAATTGATTGGCACTTTGACGAGGATTTCGTTGGATTCGTTTCTTCACCCTTCGTATCATTTCTTTTGATGTTGCTGTCTTTTTAGGACCGTCTCTGTTGCGTTTAGCGATGCTACCAGTTTCGTTGTATCGAGTTATGGTTCGATACACAAACATTATTTCACATTAAAATGCTGGAGCTGATGAACTATTGCTGTTTGTGAATTTCCAGCCAAATACAGTGCAATTACACTATTGCGTTTGAATTCCAGTACATTTTTTTTATGAAGATATTAATTTAGAACAATTATTTTTTGACCACATGTAAACAACTAACCAAACTTCAATCTGTCATAAAAAAACAATTCAGGAGAAGAATAGTTTTTTTATGACAGAATGAAGTTTCGTTAGTTTTTTTTTTTGTTCTTGTGGCGATACTATTGCTCCGCCAATAACTCAGTGTGGATTTGGTAGGGGTTTAGTAAGTCGGTCCACACTTAGGTACGATCCAAGTTTTGTGAGTGTACAAGGTAAATGATAAAAATTTTGAAATGGACGCGCGAAAATGACAACTACACAAATGACAGCATAGTGAAGTTAGTAACGTTTAGTCTCATCCACCCGGTATATATTGTTGAAAGTAATAATAAATCTTTATTAATTTAGGTCACAAAGTAACACTTATGAACGTCAAGAATATTGCTTCTACATTTACATTTACTGCCAGATTCGCAAAGCAATAGGTAGAGCCTGAGGAAGAACCTGGCAATAAAATTCATGGCCACTCTTTTCTAAACGCCAGTAATTACATTAGTTTGATTAACATGATATTTGACCAATTATATAGTAATGAATTTATACAAACAAAAAAACAAAATCAATGTTGTGTTTAAATCATAACAAAATTAGAGCGATTATAGTTGCCGGTTCTAAGGGCAGCCTACCCTTGAAGAAGAAGAATCTGGCAAGAAAGTCAATGGATGCCATTTTAAAATGTAGGAATGGCTTACAACATAAAATTACACTTACATTGCTCCTTTGGATTTATGTGAGAACAGTCGACTAAACTTAAGTTTACCTGAAATATAAGTAAGATTATTTGTAATAATTGCTATAACAGCTATGAGCTGACCAGTCCCAACAGACGGCACCTGTTCACGGGTATGACGCATTATATCAGCCATCGCCCTACTCAACCGTGACCGCCGCGACCCGATACATACGCCACCAGTGCCAGGACACTTAGGCGATGACAAACTCAAAAACTGCACAGCAACTATCATGTCATATAGGGAATAAGGCGACCCGATACATACGCCACCAGTGCCAGGACACTTAGGCGATGACATACTCAAAAACTGCACAGCAACTATCATGTCAATTTCAAAGAAATAAATAAGTCTACATGGTGTTCACACAATAACAAACTCAAATTACATTGTATATTAGTTAATACCGGGACTAAACGCAGCCAATTTAGAAAACTTTAGTTGTCAGACGTTTCAAATTATTAGTAAGTAGAGGGTAGAAGGAGTCAGGGTAGGCCGAGACTTACATATAAAGACCACGTGAGCAGATAGCTCAAAAACGAAAAAGTCAAAAGTACTCCGATACTCAGACGTGCATGTATGAAGCGATTGATGAATCTGCAAGAAGCGAAAAAAGTATGCATGGATCGCGAAGCTGGCGATCTGTCCTCTCTGACTACCCCGTCAGGGATACAACGTGAAGACAGTTAGTTAGTTAAATAAGTAAATTGACCGTCTGATAAAGATGCTAGTATCCACAGAGCACACGTCTCGGGCCGACAGCGGAGCCCCGGGGGGCGCAGGCCGGGAGCTCGCCCTCACGCTGCGGCGGGGCAGCGCTGGCTTCGGCTTCACCATCGCCGACAGCGTGCACGGGCAGAGGGTCAAGAAGGTAAATAAGTCTTACTATACAATTACTTATTTCGGCAAGTTGATTCTACAACGCACAGTTCAAATTACTGAACAGATTTGGATAGTGTAAATATTTTAAGTTTAAATCTATACTTAATTAATTATATAAAGCAGAAAAGTTTGTTTGTTTGTTTGAACGTGCTAATCTCAGTCGGATTTGAAAAAATATTTTTGTGTTGGATAGCCCATTTATCGAGAAAGGCTTAATATAAGACTATAATATATCATCCAGCTACTACCTTGGATAGTAGAGCAGTAGCCATAAATGTCAACAAATTAGGCAATTTTTAATGTAATATTGTAGAATTTATAAGCGATGAAATTAAATAGGTGCGACGGGAGTTCGAAGTATGTCACGGGCAAAGCCGGGGGTGTCGCCTAGTATTATATAATAGCGTCCATCGTTCATCGAAGCATGCAGTACGTGACGAAAAAGATACCCAGGAGTTGTTTGAACCGAATCCAAGAGCGAACAGCTATGACGCAGCTCGACGGTTCAATGTATGATAGTACTTGAAGTGGCAGCTTGTATTATTTACCACTTACAATAGTGTGCAAGTGGACGTTATAGAAACCACAATATGCTGCAGGAACTTGGTATATTTAGGTACTAGTTATAAGCGAAGACAGAAAGTAGAATGTTTATTTCTAAATAAATGTTGGCTTTTATAACGATCGTAAACAATAAGGTACAATAACAAGATACTGGATTCAAAGTAGGCACAATAGACTGACGCCTGTACTGCACGAGGTAGGCGTGGCCTATATCTAGTGGCGTATAAATGGTGTTCTAATCCTTTCGTACGACAACTTGCCTGTCTACTCGCCACATACTCATTTCGTAACGAATTGCCAAAAGTGGTAGAAGAAACATCGTTAGTTATGACCTTGGCTATCCACTCCTGGCAGGTTGCTGGTGTTTTACAAATGACCCATTAAAATCTGAAGAGGTTGATTGGCTGTTTCTATGTTTGTTTGTTTCTTTGGTTGAACGCGCTAATCTTAGGAACTACTGGTTGGATTAGATTTTTTTATGTGAAACATCTATAGCCGCACGTAAAACCGATTTCTAACGTGGCGGCGCGTCGCCACGGCATGCGTCGCCACGTTGGAAATATATGATGAGCTATATGATGGTATAGTGTGTACGGTGTGGCGACGCGTCGCCATGCGCAATCGAAAAAATATATTATAAATATTAATTTATATATATTACTTTTACAAAATAATGTCGATGTTTCACATCTGCCAGGCGTCCCGTGACGGCTCACATATTTTTTTGTTTTGTATAGTTCATTTATCGAGAAAGGCTAGGCTGTATATCATCCAGCTACTACACTGAGGAGCGGAGCAATAATCATAAATGTCGACAAATCGGACAATTTTTATACATTATTGTAGATTTTATTTACGACAGGAGTTCAAATTATATCACGGGCGAAGCCGTGGGATCATCTAGTAGTAAATACTTCCATCCATGAACCAGCCGTACCAAAAATTGTTTAACGCAGTGACTGTGTACAGAAACTCGGTACTACGAGCTTCAAAATGATAAATGAATACACATGAAAGTATTTATGTAAACTATGGCTTCTGCCACAGCTTCTCCTGTGAGATCCAGATAAATGATAAACATAATTATATATAATGCATAAAAATACCCAAACCCAGAAACAAACATTTGCAAATCACATCTTACGCGCTACATACGCCACCGAGTCAGTCTATACCAATGCGAATGACCAAAATTAATTGCCTTTTATTTATTTTAGTTGATGAAATTATTGCATTCTCAATGACATCATCAGTGCCATGAAAACGTTGGGACCTTACCCAAAAAAAAATGTGACATTGCTTTATTTCCGTATCTAGGCAAAGACCGTACCGTAATGCCAACGATGAAGTCATTTGAAGGTTAAATGAAGATTACTCACATATTGTCGAAATACGTATTACATAATACTTTCCATTTCCACATTATTTTACATTTCCAAGTTATAAATAATCTGTAACCCTATTCAATTAAAAATGTTCTTTTTTTTTACTTTTTACATGTCGTAAAATGCAGATACATGTTTCTTATCTATCTCTGAAGTCGGTGATACCGTGCCACTTCTTCAGAGACATGTATCCATGGCTAAATACAAAACTTTGTGTGATGAGCAAGATGGTTTATTCTGTGTCTGGGTGTGATTTATCTATAATATGTATGTGTTTAGAAATATATAAGTATGTTTATCAGTTATCTGGTTACCATAGTACAAGCTCTGCTTAGTTTGGAATCAGAACGCGTTGTGTGAGTTGTCCCAGCGAGATTTTTGTTTATTTATTCATACTTGCATTACAAATAATGTAATAATCGTTATTCTCCAGGTTTTGGACCGCAGTCGCTGTGCAGGTCTCCGCGAGGGGGACCTTCTGCTGCAGATTGGTGACCACGACGTCCGCCATGCGCCACACCAACATGTTGTACAAGTGAGTCCGATGACTGAAACTGTTATTTGTTTGTGATTACTTTATGACCTGGTTACCAAGACCTTATAGCCAAATCTTAATTCATATTTCTTCAATCTATTTTCTTATTATCTTAAATCGTTAATCAAGTCTAGTCTTAAGTCAATGTCAGTCTCACCTCAGTACAATGGTGGTTGTTATACTGAGGTTTTCAGTGGATTTTACGCGGCAAGATAGAAAACACAACTTTTATGTCCAAGAAACCACCACACCCGCACATAAAACAAGATTAATGCACTAATATACAGCAAGCGTCTGCACTTGTCAATGTTCCCGCATAAAATTCCCGACTGAAACTGGCATTGCAAACGTCATAGATATCTTAACTAAAGAGATATGGCAAACGCTACTTTTGTTATTTGAACCTGTGTCGTCAAGTTTCTCCCATTACTCCCTAAATTACTACATACACTAATATGCATCGCAGACTTTAAACTAATGTCACTCATTGACTTTCACACACCAATAATTGACTGAAATAAACCTACTGTAATATACTCAACTGGGCAGGTAGAATGCAAACACAAACGATGCGAACAACGGTTTATTATCGACTGTCTTGTTACGTGATACGTTCACTTAGTACATTTATATATATGACTATAGCTACAACACTACACCTACTACTAGATTGTAATCTAAATTATGAACGTTTGTTCTGCAAAGATAGACAGCGCCGCGCGCTGATTTCATATCTCTTTAGTTAAGATATTGTTACGCCGGCAGACTAGTGAAAGACTTTAAACGTCATTTTCTGGGCCTTGTGAACGTTTACAGCAGGCTGAAAAGCGGTTTCAGGCCGTTTCCGAGGAGGCTCTATCACATACCAAATTATCCGAATTTCACCCCAGTTGCCGTTGTTTTCAGGCGCCTGAAACATGTTTTCAGTTCGTTTCAGGCCACCCCCTATCACATGACATCATAACCTGAAAACCCTTTTTCAGGCGTTTTCAGGACCCCTTATGGGCCTTTGAAGCCCACTTCAGTATATAGCGTAATTTCATGAAAGAGTGACAAGGATAGCAGTATTAGAATGAGAGAGCTACATTCAGAATATTCCAGAGCTATTAGACAGGGATAGCACTATTAAAAAGAGATAGCTACACTAAGAACATTCTAGAACTATGTGATAGAGATAGCACCAGAATGGACAGCAATAGGTCGAGAACCTTCCGGCACATACCGAAGGAGCAACTAGTATCGTGTGGAACATTCTAGAGATGTACCCGATTGTAGGTACCGAACGAATTCTCCCGAATATTTCAGAACATTACTAGGCGTATATAAAGGGCCGAGCTCGCGGCTACAGGACAGTCTGGATCGCCTTGTACCGTTTTGTGTGCACGGGCCCTCCTAAGTTCTTCTCTGTGGTACGCCCCGTACCACCGTCCGATACCGCAAGCCAGTTGCGTCCAGCTTCCGACCTCGGATCACGCGTCGTGCCGCCTGGCTTTGGTTTCCCGGTCTGCCACCAGCGGCAAGCCCCGGGGACCGGGTCAGGAGGTATCGGCGTGCCGAGGCCGGGGTTAGGGCCGCACACGGGTATCCATCCCCCTCGCGTTTATTTCACCTTTCGCCCGCAGCGGCCGCAATGCCGCCGCCACAACCGCACCCACCCACTCGTCGTGCGACGCGCCCCCCCGCCCCTCGCGGGGGGAAGCGAACGTTCGTCCGCTCCCGCGGACCGGCGCACGCCGCAATCGTGCATCTTACGAGGATGGCGACCGAGAGCCAGCCCAGCCTGGCCTTCGGCCGCTCAGCGACAGCCCGCCCCAGCACATCCGGGGGCGAGGAGTACTTCTCGGGCAGCCCGCTGCCCGGGTCACCCACCACCACCACCGCACCGTCGATGCCAAGGCTCGACGGCCCCGACGCCGCGCAGAGGCGCATTCCACCGGCCGCCACCACTGCCCGGCCAACTCGGCCGGCCCCAGCTGCCGGCACTACTGCAGCCGCAGCCTTTGCTGCTGCTGTCCCTGCACCCCCTGCAGCTGCAGCCGTTCGAGCCGCAACCCGGCCAACGGCGTCTCCACTGGGACACAGATGGCCCACCCCTGGGCAATCTGGAACGGCCCCGATCTCGGCGGAGAGGTTCCCCTCTCCCCCGCACAGGACGCTCGGGCAGGCGACTTTCTCGCCGCCAAACACGCAGCGCCCGATACTCGGGACATCTCCTTCGTCACCGATGGAGATGTCTTACGCCGCTGCGCTTAGCAGCCCACCGCCACCACCGAAGCCTCCAACCCCTCAGCCGAGGAGGTTGACGCCGCGAGCATCGCAGGCGACCGACGTCGCGCCTCCAACTACAGCGCCGGCAGCCCCGATGTCCACTAACGCTAACCCCCAGACAGCGAAGTACCCTCCGCTTATTGTGGAATCGCTCCCGGACTGGCCAAACCACTTCCGGGAGCTGAAGAAGCTCCTGGGTCACACGCCGAACGGCCGTGCCTTCGGGAAAGGGGTCCGGTTTATCCCAAAATCGGACTCTGAGTACCGAACCATACAGAAATACCTATACAACCTGGAGAAGGAGACCAAGATATCTTGGTTCTCATACTCCCTGCCGCAGGAGAGGAGTCTGAAGGTAGCCATCAGGGGGCTACCCCACAACACTGAACCCTGCGACGTAGAACAGGAGTTAAAAGACCAAGGGTACACCCCCGAGTACGTGCGGGCTATCCGCGCGCGTTCGGGACGCCCGGGCTGCCTATTCCTGGCCCAACTACAAAGGACACCTGACGTCACCCCGGGCATATATGACATCACAGAGATGCTCTGTATGCCCGGAATCAAAATAGAAGCCTGGCGCGGGAAAAAGGGCCCGGCTCAGTGCCACAGGTGCCAGCAGTTCCGGCACTCGTCGCACCACTGCCACAGGGCTCCCGCCTGCGTTCGCTGCGGCGGTGAACACGCCGCAAAAGAATGCCCACGGCCACTTGAGGACCCACCAACGTGCGCAAACTGCGGTGGCCCTCACACGGCGAACCACGTGGCCTGCCCCGTGTTCCGCAGGGAGGCGCGGAACAAAAAGGCTGGCACCGTGGCGCGCACCGCACCTATAAAGCCTGCTTCTTCTGGTGCTGCCGCACCGGAATCAAACGCCCCCGGATCCCTGATGGCAGATGCCAATCCTGCCCCGGGAGTTAAATCATCAAAAAATAAGAAGAAACACAAAAGAGGACCCCGCAAGAAAGCTGCAGCGACAGAGCAGCCTATGCAAGCGTCAGCCAAGCCCGTGGTCGCTGCCCCCCTGGGAGGGACGAAGGCGAAGCGGGACACCCACCCGAAGCCGACAACTAGCGTGCCGGCCGAAGGTGGAAGAGCTGACCCCTTGATCACCATGGTGATCGGAGTGCTGACCGAGGTGCTCCAAGCCATCCAGGAGGGACGGGACCCCGTCCAGCTCATCCTGCAATGCGTAGGGAAAATCTGTGCTTATGGCAGATAACTCCCTACGCATCATCTTCTGGAACGCCGACGGGATGTCCCCCGTGAAGACCAGGCTCCTGAGGCAGCTGCTCGCACAGCGGCAGGCCCATATTGCCCTCATTTGCGAAACGCGCCTCAGGAAGAGCTCAGCACTCCGAGCACCAGGGTACCATGTGTACCGAGAGGAACAAATCTCCCAGACCGGGACTGCTTTCAGGGGATTGGCAGTCCTGGTGAAGAGAAGTGTCGTCCACCAACCGCTGCCAACCGTCTTGCTGCAGACGTCGTACGCCCTGGGCGTGGAAGTCTGCGTCGATCGCCGCCCCATCCGTGTGTTTGCGTTCTACAAGCCGCCGGACGCGCGACTGGCAACGGCTGATGTCCACACCCTGATGGACTCACCGGACCCGGTCATAGTCGCGGGCGACTTCAACGCCAAGCACACGGCCTGGAACTCCACGCGCATCTGTCCCAACGGGCGCCGACTCTTCAACATCGCGGAGCAGCAAGGGTACGAGGTGTTGGGGCCAGAGGTCCCGACACACTACCCATATCAAGCAGCGTTCCTGCCGGACGTGATCGACCTGTCGCTGGTCCGCGGCCTGCCAGCCGCGCCATTGATCGACGTCCTGGACGACCACCTCCTCTCGGATCACCAGCCAGTCCTTTTGACCCTGACGAGCAACCTTACTCGGTCATCGCCACCATCGCCTCGCTTTCGCCAGGATTGGCAAACATTTGCCGATCTTATGGCGAAGCACTCGCCGCACCGCCGCATTGAGTCCGAGTCAGACGTCGACGCGCTCGCCGAAGATCTCAGCGCTGTTATTAACGCAGCGCTACGAGACTCCAGGTTAGAAGCCCCGTCGACCCGGAAACCTCCTCAACTGCCGGCCTTCATCTTGGCGATGATCGAGAAGAAGCGGAAGCTGAGAAGACTGTGGCAGCGCAACCGATGCCCGACCCTGAAGTGCCAGCTCAACGCGCTGGCTGCAAGGGTCTCGAGCGCCCTGGAAACAGAAGCGACCGAGTCCTGGCAGCGTACCATTGAGCGCGCCGGGGACGACTGGTCGGGCATCCACCGCCTGTGCCGCCAACTCTCCGGGAAACCGCCTCCGATTAGACCCCTCATGGCCGGTGACGGTACCCCACGTTACCGAGCCGAGGATCGAGCGGAGATCTTCGCGGAACACCTGGAGAAACAGTTCCAGCCGAACCCAGCTTCCGACGCAGTTCGAGTAGAAGCTATCCAGCAGCATCTGAAGTTTTACTTCGAGGCGCCGATAACCCCCACGGAAGACCCAGTCGTGTTTTCCCCGGGCCAAGTGCAGCGTATGATTCGCCGCACCCAACTGCGGAAAGCCCCAGGCCCCGACCGGATCCCAAACGAGGCCCTGCGTCACCTGCCCCCGCGAGCTATCGCATCGGTGACGCAGTTATTCAACGGCATCCTCCGCACCAGCCACTTTCCCGCAGCATGGAGACTCGGCCGAGTCATTATGCTGCCGAAGCCCGGGAAAAACGTACTGAAGCCCGAAAGTTATCGGCCCATTACGCTGCTGTCGACACTCTCGAAAGTCTTCGAGAAGCTTCTACTCCTGCACCTGACACCACATATCCAGCCACGCGACGAGCAATTCGGCTTCCGAGCCGAACACTCCACCACGCTGCAGCTCGCGAGGGTACTGCACCATCTCACCGTCGCTCTCAACAAGAGAGAGCACGGTGTTGCAGTACTCCTCGATATGGAGAAGGCGTTCGATCGCGTCTGGCACGACGGCCTGATCTACAAGCTGGCCACGTCTACTACTCCGCGACGAATAGTCAAGACTGTGGCCACCTTCCTCCAGGACAGACGCTTCCAAGTCATCGTGGACGGCGTCCTGTCCGGAGAGCGCAGCATCAGAGCCGGCGTGCCCCAGGGGAGCTGCCTGTCGCCAGTGTGCTACGCCAAGTACACTGACGACATCCCAGTCCCAGACGGCGCGATGTTGGCGCTATACGCCGACGACGCCGCCTATATCACGACCTCCTTGACCGCTACACATGCGGCGGTCAAAATGCAGCGTGCCCTGGATGTGCTCCCGCCTTGGCTGGATGAATGGAGACTGACGGTCAACGTGGCAAAGACCCAAGCGCTTGTTGTAGGGGGTGCGTGGCAACCCGCGCCCCTTACCCTGCTCGGAAAAGCCGTCGACTGGTCCCCGACGGTGAAGTACCTTGGAGTGACCATTGACCGTCGTCTCACCATGCGACACCACGTGCAGAACATCGTTGGACAAGCTCGCGCCGCTCGAGCTCTCCTGCGTCCGGTGATCACATCGTGCCTCCCGCTCCGCGCGAAGCTGGGCGTCTACAAAACTTACATTCGCAGTCGCCTCACCTATGCCGCCCCTGCATGGTACGCTCTGGCAGCAGAAACGTACCGTGCACGGTTGCGTGCGCAGCAGTCGCTGTCGCTGCGACACGCCGTAGGCGCCCCTCGCTTCGTGAGGAACGCAACGATCACCCGAGACCTACGCATGGAGAGCCTCGACGACTACATCGGTCGCTTGAGCGCCAACATGTTCGCACGCGCCGGGGAGTCGAACTTCCGCCACCTGCGGGAGATCGCTCCATACCACCGGCGCCCCCCGGACAGACCTCTGCCGCGGGACTTAATCCCCGCTGCAGCCCGACCGGACCGGACAACGTCACCCTGAGGCCGGCTGATGGGCGCCTGCCGGGAACCCTTCCCGCCAGGCTCGACCTCGCCGACGCCCCCAGGGTGACCCCCCCAGATGACGACCTCAGCTGCCGCTGGCTTGTAGACCGCCCATCGGAATCATCCGATGGGGTCAGGGCTCGCTAGCGGCACGCCTCACCACCGGACTTGACGCCCGGATTTGACCCCACAGCTATTTACAGCCAACCCAACGACCCGCCTGTATCGACAGGCGGCGCTGAACGCTACTGCAAGAGGCCAATGCCTCGTTCAGTCTCCCCCCAACTCCTCTAGGGGAGTTGTGAGATGACCAGTCGGACAGGACAGTCTCCTTTGAGGAAGCGAACAGTGCGAATCGAAGTGATCGAAGCTAAATACTGTTACATATACTGTACGTTACGATACTGTTACAGTGCGATTATGTTAGAGAAGAGTTTGTGTTTAGTGGCGATTATTAATTGTGGTTTTATTGTTTTTATTTAGAGTAATTAAAGTGTTAGTTTTATAATTTGTGGTATAGTACAACTCCTATTAGTACCCACCCAGTGAATGTAACAATATCTATGACAAAGGCGAATAGAATACAGTGGCCACTTTTTATCAGTGGATCTTATACTTGTTGCCCATCTTAGTGGTAAAAAAAATCACAGATTTCGAGCCTTACACGACTATCGAGGACATTAGAAATTAAAATATGAATTTCGAAAAAAAAAATCTAAAGTTTAGGCTACAGCACTTTCGGCGGTTTGATTTTTTTCTACAGCAAACCTTAATTTAACTATTTCGGTCATAACTTTTTATTTTTTGACTTTCTTGAGTAAGTCTTTTTGCACCTCGCGGAAAATGTAGAATTTTTTGACTATTTCGACCATACATAACCTTTTATTCTTCAATTCTCTCGAATAATTCTTTTTGCACCTTACATAGCTCTCGTAAATACGCGTCTATTGAGCCTTTTTTGAATATCATAACTCATCACAACTTTCCAAAATATAAGGGGATGGTACTTTTTCGTGAAATCGGAGCCTAAATTTCCAATGGTCACGTTAATAATACGTTAATGTTTTTTTTATAAATATTGTGGGATATTTTTTTTACACAGCACCGTCTAGCCCAAAGTATGCTAATATAAGCTTCTGTTATGGGATCTAGACGACTGATAAACATACTTAAATATTTCTAAATGCCTACATATAATACATAGGAAACACCCAAACTCCGAAACAAACATTTGTGGATCACACAAATATTTTCACCGAGGCAGTCATGTCAAAAAGTGGATGTCATAAATCAGTACACTGTATAATGACCAGTCCATTTGTGTTACTACAGGTACTAAAAGAATGCCCGGCGTTACACGAGACGACGCTGCTAGTGTGGCGTCGGAGCGCTTCAAACGGCAGAGCGCCTCGCAGTCGGTCTGCAACGCGCCTGCAACCTACTAATCGTGAGTATTGACTGCCGTCTGAGGTCTTTGCGCGGGATCTTGGTAAATGGCAAACGCTTGCTGTATATTATTTTCCATATCTAGTGCATTAACCTTGTTTACTGTGTAAAAATAGTAGTTTCTTAGACACAAAAGTTGTGTAAACGTGCTGTAGTGAAAGACAGTGATATATTGCAGAAATATACTATTTTGTCGCGCAAATTCCACTGAAAGCCTCAATAACGCTCTACCACATTAATGGGGCAAGGACACAGGACCTAGGACTGGACTTGACACCAACAAAGGACTGGACAAAACTGAATTAGAACATATGATTGAAGAAATATGATATAAAGAAGATTTGGCTAAAAATTCTTAGTAACCAGGCCATAAAATAATTACAAAAAAACTGCGCTGCGAAAAAACGACGCTGGCTGGAAAGGTCAGACCTTTCAAGCCAGCGTCGTTTTCTCTACCGTCGATTAGCAGGTGAGGTCGCTGGGCTCCAGATATCTTGGGCCCCTTACACCTAGATTTGAGCCAAAACCATTTTGTTTGTGTTTGAATTCTGCCTTGTTGAATCAGACGTTCCACCCTGTCGTCCACACGAACGAGTAGGGTTTTATACTATACACCCAAATGTACAAGTTGTAAAGAGCATCATCAAAATGTGACCCGGACCCACCCTCACTAGCGGTGCTCCTGCTGATTAACAGACGAGGCAATGACCTGCGCTTACGTGGTTGAGAAATCAGACGATAGTTTCTTCCAAATGCCGAAAAAAAAAGCCAAACGATAAATAAAGGACCCCAGGGCTCAAATTCTCGATCATACGACTTGAAAGCGTGGACGGAAATTTGCTGGTGAAATGTCATTTGTTTCATAATTAGAAACGGGAAACAAGAGACAAAAGACGTTTCACCAGAAAATTTACGTCCACGCTTTCAAGTCGTATGGTCGAGAATTGGGGCCCAGGCTTAGAAACCAGGTAGACTTTTGGGCGTGCTCCGTTAATATGGATACGTCCAACGAATGAGTGAGGGACGATTGACAAAGAATATTTATTGTGTGAAAGTAGAGGGTAGAAGGAGTCAGAGTAGGTACACTTACATATGAAGACCACGTGAGCAGATTGCTCATAAACGGAAGAGTCAAAAGTACTCGAATACCCAGACGTGCATGTATGAAGCGATTAATGAATCTGCAGGAAGCGAAAGAAGTATGCATGGATCGCTATACCTGGCGATCTGTCCTCTCTGACTACCCTGTCAGTGATACAGCGAATAGATAGTTAGTTAGACTTTTGTATTATATTTTGGCATAATGGCGTTTCTTTTATATGGAGTAGACGCTAAAAGAAGACCGTGTTGCAGTTATTGCGATGCATCGTTGCGGTTAAAATTTTTGACATACTAAACAATTTGAATATAACCAAAAGATTCGTTTATCGTACCATCAAACGATACAATGAAGACTCTAGTGTAGATGACAGGTCAAGAAGTGGTCGCCCTCGGTCTGTTAGGACTCCAGCAGTGATAAAAGCTGTGAAGGCGCGAATTCAAAGAAATCCCAAACGTAAGCAGAAACTGTTGGCCCTTCAGATGGGGTTAAGCAGAACCACGGTGAAAAGGGTGTTAAATGAAGACTTAGGTCTTTTCTTCGGTCATATCGAAGAAAAACAGGACATCGTTTAAATGCTCGTCTAATGGACCTGAGACTGAAGAGATGCCGCGCTTTGTTGAAGCGGTACGCGGGAAAAAAATATCGGAAAATTCTTATTCCGGATGAAAAAAAATTTACCGTATAAGAGAGCTACAACAACCAAAATGATAAGGTGTACGCACACAGTAGTGAAGAAGCGAGCAACCGTATTCCGCGTGTCCAACGAGGTCATTTTCCACCCTCGCTCATGGTATGGTTGGGAGTTTCTTATTGGGGCTTAACAGAGGTACATTTTTGTGAGAAAGGTGTAAAAACGAATGCAGTTGTGTATCAAAATACAGTCCTGACGAACCTTGTGGAACCTGTTTCTCATACCATGTTCAATAGGCACTGGCTATACCAACAAGATTCCGCGCCAGCTCATAGAGCGAAGAGCACACAAGACTGGCTGGCGGCGCGTGAAATCGACTTCATCCGGCACAAAGACTGGCCCTCCTCCAGTCCAGATTTGAGTCCGTTAGATTACAAGATATGGCAACACTTGGAGGAAAAGGCGTGCTCAAAGCCTCATCCCAGTTTGGAGTCACTCAAGACATCCTTGATTAAGGCAGCCGCCGATATTGACATGGACCTCGTTCGTGCTGCGATAGACGACTGGCCGCGCAGATTGAAGGCCTGTATTCAAAATCACGGAGGTCATTTTGAATAAACTTTATTGTCATAAGAATCTATGTTTTGTTAAGTTCTTTTTGGTATATAAATGGTTACATAATGAATAAACTTGTTTCAATTATTTTATATTAAACATGTGACAGAATTTATGACCTGACTAGGTATATATATATATATTGAAAATTTAAATTACTTGCTATGAATACCATGTTTTTTACTCTAAACCTTCTTTATGAGACAGCTTTAGGCTTAGGCTTCAACATAAGTAAAAATCTGTAATTGTTACAGCTGCACCTAACAACAACAACCAGTTGATTAGAAGTAAAACGCCTACAGCTGAACAACTGAGGTCACCCAACCTTCACACGCAAGACGTTCTCAGAGATAGACTGAATGGAATGAATTCAGGTTAGTATTGCCACAGACTTATTAATAGAGCCGCTAGTATAAGTTAGCAGGGCTACAAGCGCTGTAGGCTTGTAGCCCTGCTAACTTATACTAACAGCACGCTATGATGGCCGTTTTGACGTTTGTCCTTTCATGAAGTTTCGTATTAATTTTAATTACAATTTGTGGAAATATGTGAATAGACGACCACATTAGCTTGTATTTATACTACGGTAGAAAACAGAGTACTTATGTAAAACAAGTAAAATACCATCACTATTGTAATATGTCAAAACGGCCATCATAGCGTGCCGCTAGTATAGTGTTTTGTAAACAATCACTTGGATAGGGGACCGCTATGTGGCATTTAAAAGCGTTTCCTTACTACGCAAGGTACGTAAAGCCGTTCGTCCCAGATGCCAGTATGTTCCTAGGGGTACTTGTTAAGCCAAGTTGAAGTATCGGCGTTTGTATTTTTTCAACATCAGGTAGCTGCCCTTATACATTCAACACGGCAATTGGCTCGTGACGTGGGACAAAACTGGTCAAATGTGGGTGTATAATGCCTGTCTGCACCCTCGGGGATAAAGGCGTGACTATATACGTATGTTATTATTACTACTAGTAGACGATGAAGACGACGCGGACAAGATAACAAAATCTTTACGCGAGTGTCGGTGTTGCAAACGTCCATAGGCTACGGTGACCACTTTCCATCAGGTGGGACGTATGCTTGTTGAATTCTTCATTTTTAGAGGTGGTATAAAAAAATGAGGAATGTTTAACTGATTAATTAATTTATTTTAATTAAAATTAAGGCATAACTGGATATTCTCCCCTTAACGGATTCTTAATTATTTACAGTAGAAGCCACCTACGCAGTCCCGGAACACAAGAATCGCGAACGCGAAAGCCTCATAGACCGTCGCAGACGAAGCAGCACTCCTGGAGGTCGTTTGACCTTACCCGTTGTCGCATCGTGGTCGGAAACACAACCCGAAAACCAATGGCAAGAGCGAGAGACATGGGTTGACAACTCCAATATACGAAATTGGGCTGAAAACGCACAAAAATGGGACGAAACAGGACAAAAGTGGAACGATAATGGACAAAAGTGGGACCAAAATGGTCACAAATGGGATCCAAATGGTCAGAAATGGGATCAAAATGGTCAGAAATGGGATCAAAACGGTCAGAAATGGGATCAAAACGGTCAGAAATGGGATCAAAACGGTCAGAAATGGGATCATAACGGTCAGAAATGGGAGGAGAACGGTCAAAAATGGGACGAGACTAGTCAGAAATGGATTGAAAATGGTCAGAGGTATGACGACGGTACGAATGGTAACAGATGGGATAATAACGAAAGGTGGGGGAATGGTAATTGGGGAGAAGTGCCCACTCCCACTGTACATGTTGATATGAATGCTGCCTATTGGCGAGGGAATGCTAGCGTGGCGGATAGCAGCGATAATGGAGGTAATAATATATTGTCAACTTTTTTTTTGTTTAGCGCGGATGGAAGATGTGATTCGGATGTAGAACGGCGAGTAGCTGCCAGAAACAGAGTTAAAGGTGCTTTGTCCCAATTAGTAAAGCGACAAAGCATCGTAAAAGTAGCACGACTGGCGATTCATAACGCAGTGCTAGTGCCAACTTTGCTTTACGGTAGCGAAACCTGGGTATGTCACTGCTGACATACCCAGGTTTCGCTGAATTCAATTTTAAAAATCAATTTACTTTCATGCATGCAGATGCATGAAAGTAAATTGAATGCTGTGGAGATGCGATCACTTCGAATATTGTGCGGCGTTACTTTGGCCGACTGAATACGTAACGAAGTGATACGCAATATGGCAGGTTTTGATGAAAGTGTCAGCGTTAAGCTGGAAAAGGGCGTGCTCCGTTGGTTTGGACACGTCCAACGGATGAGTGAGTAACGATTGACGAAGAATATATATTGTGCGAAAGTAGAGGGTAGAAGAAGTAAGGGTAGGCCGAGATAAGTCTCGACATATGAAGACCATGTGAGTAGATTGCTCAAAATCGGAAAGGTCAAAAGTACTCGGATACCCAGACGTGCGTGTATGAAGCGATTGATGAATCTTGAAGAAGCGAAAGAAGTGTGCATGGATCGCGAAGCCTGGCGATCTGTCCTCTTACTCCTGACTACCCCGTCAGGGATACAGCGTCAAGATAGTTAGTTAGTTTTAACTTTATTTTTACATTTTAGAGCAGTATTTTAATTTTTTTTATGTCGAGTATTCTTTTTCTTCACCGTCATGGTGAAGTAGTCCTTTAATCAGCAGGTGCACCACTCGCTGGTGAGACCGACTTAAACCCCCCAAAATCGTTAAGGATGCATTGTACTTAAAAATACGTCAATACAATAGTCTTTTTATGGTGTCCAGGTTTCCCAGAAGATGGTATGCTGCATTCTCCAACCACAGCAGCCATTGGCGGTCTCACAATTCACAGGCAGTCGCCATCTTCTAGCCGGATCAGACCACATTCTCCATCTAATTCTACAGGTAAATAGTGTAAGCATTTAGTGTCGAGAGTTTTAATTCTAGATGCTGTCCAATGATGAATGAAAATTATATATAGAAAGTTTACTGGTGTTTTACAAATGACAGTGTTTACGACGAGACAATCAATCCTCACAATGGTCTTACTACAGAGCATGCCGATGACCGTGCGAAGTGGAGGAAAAGAAGTAGGAAAGCGGACCCGGGTGTCGCGAGACGCAACTGAGACACGCTTGAATGATGATTTTTTTTATCTGAGAATACACAACGTGAAAAAGTGGCATTTAACATGCCTCTGCCACCCCTTCGGGGATAAGGCGTAATATATAAATAATAAAATAATTATATTCTGGTCTTTTTTCCGCAGGTCGTTTAAGAAGCCATTCGCCTTCCAACACCAGTGCCACTGACCGTCTACTGGCCAACTCGCCGTCCACGCGACAGAGCCAGTCGCCTTCAAACAACTCCTCCAATAGTAGAATAAAATCCTCACCACTCAGGTAATTCTATATAATATGTATGTATTCTATAATATGTGTGTATTTAGAAATATATAAGTATGTTTATCAGTTATCTGGTTACCATAGTACAAGCTGTTTAGTTTGGAATGAGATGGTGTTGTGTGAGTGGTGTTTAAACAGCATGGGAGTTTAGTTCTCTCATCTATTTATTAGTAGATGTCCCCCCCGCCCCTCCCGGCTTCGCCCGTGACATGCTTCGAACTTCCGTCGCACCTATTTAATCCCGCCGCTATAAATTCTACAATATTCCAGGTTACGGGAAACGTCACCATCAAGACAGTCGCCATCTTGCCTAGAGAACGATGCTCAACCCAATCAGTTGTACGTCGCAAACTATCCTCAGGTTTGTATTTTTTTTTGTCGCGGGTAATGCCTTTTCGCGCCGTCATTCCTACCACAGGGGCAGCAGGGATGGTGAGTAGGATTCCTGGGCCCCAATTCTCGACTATACGACTTGAAAGCGTAGACGGAAATTTACGGGTGAAATGTCATTTGTTTCATATTTATAAACGGTGAAATAAGAGACTAAAGACATTTTACCAGTAAATTGACGTCTAAGATTTCGAGTCGTGTGATAGAGAATTGGTGCCCTGGGAGGCAATTCTCGTAATCTTCGAAATAATCTCGAATTCGATTTCACTCTTCGAATCCTTTTTCGACCATAAAATCTCGTAAATGGAGATGGTTTTTTCAAATGTCTTATTCTCACTACTATTCGAAATAAAGTTCGAGATTATTGTGCGAAATGTTGCCATTTAAGAACCATGTCACATTACGATGCGTTCTGTTTGACACGTTTCATCCGGTTTTAAAACGGTTACAACAAGACTACTCTAACAAAATGTTCTAAAAGGTTTTTATGCTTATTGTACACGTTATAAACAATAGTTACGTTTTTTATAGTAATTATTAAAGGAAAAAATATTGTAAACTGCGTATAGTCCAGTCATTATATACATTTGGAAATGCAATGGAATCGAGAAAGCCAAATATTGGATAAAAAGATTTAGGGGCTAGAAAAGCTTAAGTTCAAATTGTTGACCAAGCTTTTCTAGCCTCCCCCCACGTAAAACCCGATTAATCCGACGTAATGACTGGACTAATAATAAATGTTAAAATAAAAATAAAAAAATAAATATCCATCACGCCTTATCCCGTAATAAATGTTACTTAATGTATATTTAAAAAAATGCTTATACCGTCCCGTAAAATGAAAAATATCTGAATATGTCACTGTCACTGTGTGTTGTCTATATTATTGAAGACTGTGTTATTTGTAATCACAAATCAAATTGCTGAAATTTCCACATTGCTGAAACATCGGCGACGTCGTGTTTGAAATTGAAGCGAGTTGCAATATGTTTTGCACGTATTAAACTATTAATTCATCACTCATTTTGATATTTATTAAATGTAAAATTAATATAATGCTAATTTAGGGTCGGTCACTTAAGAAATGTCCAAAGATTATAGTGATTCGACTTCGAAATCTGCGTCTCGACTGCTACCAACCATTCGAAGCAACTCGAGTGGCTTCCCTTCGAGAACAGTCGAGTTCGAGATTTGCGAATAGCTAAACGTCAATAAAACTCGAATAAAGTTCGAATTCGAGATTTATCTCGAAATCGAGACTGTTTCGAAGGCATGAGAATTGCGGCCCTGGCCCTTGGGGGCCGTCCTACCCTCTAAACCCCGCTGTGTGCCGCCTTCTTCCCAATCGGGTTGCGGGATAGGCCTTAGGGCTATTCACCGCGACCCGGATAAGGGAATGCCCCAAGATGAGGCTCTCCTCGGGGGGTCAGGTTTGCATGGTGCGGAAAACGAGTTATTTTTTTTTATATTTTACTAACTAATCTAACTATCTTCACTCTGTATCCCAGACGGGTTAGTCAGCTAGATCAAAAATAGCATACAAACCCAACTGATAGAAAATCAAAAGTATTGCTTTAAATACGCACACTAACTGTAACTGACACAAATCTATACTAACTAGCTGACCCCTGCGGTTTGGTCCGTGACATACTTTTTATCCCGTGGCACCAATTTAATCCCATTGTTTATTAATTTTACAATACATAATGTACAAAAAAAATCCGATTATTAGACATATAAGATTACTGCTCCGCTCTCCTGGGTAGTAGCGTGCTGATATATAGCCTACAACATTTCTCGGTAAATGGGCTATCCAATACAAAAAAAAAGTTCAATTCGAACCAGAAGTTCCTTAGATAGGCGCGTTTAACGAAAGAAACAAACAAACAAACAAACCTTTCTACTTTATATACTCGTATTAGTATAGATAAAATAACCGAGTGTCTTATCAACGTCTAGCCGAAACCCTTGTACCTAGACACTTGAATTTTTCAGGGTAAGCTACCCTTAAAATGTAGGCATCTACTAAGAAAGGATTTCTCAAAATTTCAACCCTAAGAGGGAAATGGAATAACTAAATTTCGTAGCATATTATGTCTACGTCGGTGGCGCAGTGGTAGTGTATGCGACTGCTGCGCTGAGCTCCATTCCCGAGTGGGAACAAATGTTCGTGTGATCCAAATGTTGGTTTCGGAGTTTAGATGTTTCCTATGTACAAGATGTATGTATTTAGAAATATATGTATGTATATGAGTGGTCAACTTTGTTTTACGGTAGCGAAACCTGGGTATGTCAGCAAATGCATGAAAGTAAATTGAATGCTGTGGAGAGTTACTTTGGCCGACCGAATACGTAACGAAGTGATACGCAATATGGCAGGTTTGAATGAAAGTGTCAGCGTTAAGCTGGAAAAGGGCGTGCTCCTTTGGTTTGGACACGTCCAACGAATGAGTGAGGAACGGTTGACGAAGAATATATATTGTGCGAAAGTAGAGGGTAGATGAAGTCAGGGTAGGCCGAGACCTACATATGAAGACATCGTGAGCAGATTGTTTAAAAACGAAAAGGTCAAAAGTGCTCGGATACCCAGACGTGCGTGTATGAAACGATTGATGAATCTTGAAGAAGCGAAAGAAGTATGGATCGCGAAGCCTGGCGATCTGTCCTCTCTGACTACCCCGTCAGGGATACAGCGTGAAGATAGTTAGTTAGTATATCAGTGGTCTAGATCCCATAGTACAAGCTTATAGCTAAGTTTGGGCTAGATTGCGCTTCTGTAAAAGTGTCCAACAATATTTATTATTTTATTGACGTGAAACTTCATTATCGACGTATGAAAGAAATTTTATAGCTGAAAAAAAGTTTCACTTTTTACCTGCGTACTCTGGTACACACACATATTTTTATCATATAGTGACCCTGAACTCCAATCTGACGTCTTTTTTTTACTCCAGGTGTCAGGAGGTGGACCAAAAGACCCATCAGCAGATGTAATAGTGAGATTGGCTCGCGGCGCCGCTGGCTTCGGGTTTCGAATCGTCGGCGGAACTGAGGACGGGAGTCGAGTAGCTGTGGGATACGTGGTGCCGGGTAAGTTATCATTATAAAGTAAGTGTTACAAGGCTCAGCCTTTTTGTACAATTTGTATATGTATTTTTTTTTAAAACAATTATTATGCTAAATTTCTTTTTCGTTTTTTTTTAACTTAGTGATGAAGACAATTCTATTCGAGACGGGGATTGAACCCGTGACCTTTGCCTAACCAGGGCAATGTTCTAGCTACTGAACTACCCGAACCGTATCGAATCAAGTTGAAGGTCACGGGTTCAATTCCCGTCTTGAATCGAATTGTATTTTTTCACATTAATCATGAAAAAAAAAATTGAATAAGATGATTCAGCTAAGACTTAGTTGTTATAAGTCTTAGCTGAATCATCAAGTGAAATCAATGTCCCACGGAAGTTCAGTGCTGCTGCGGTGTGAATCGGAACTATCCGGCTCGCTCTCACTCGTAGGTCGTCTCGCCATTGCCATTTCACATATTTGTTACTTACACACGAAATTTCTATTCATCCGCGTATCCATTTATTAACCAAATTTTCCATTTGTTAACCAAATTTTATAGTCATCATCTGTATTTGTTTATTTATAAACGTTACAACAAAGAAAAATAAAGAACACTAATTGTACTTTGGAGAAGATCACCCGAAGTGTTTCCAAACAAAATGTGTAATCTGTAAAGTGAAATGGAATTATTACTAACAATCCGGTTCATTTCAAGTTTAAATTTCTGTATAGCCCGACTAGTTATGGATCTAACGGAGGTCCTTTTTAAGAAGAGCATCAAGCTACGTCGGACTGCAGTACTAGCGCAGCTTAATGAGCTTCCGAAACTAGTCGGGCTATCACGAAATTTACTCGTGAGTGAAACCGTTTCGTTAGAAATAGTGAAAAAGGCTGAGGAAAGTTATTATTCCGAAATGGGATTCATTTATTTTTATCACAAAGGGTACAAAAACATGCTTCTGCCGCTTACCAAACCTGTAGGCCAATAACTTAAGAAACACAGCATTTACACTTTCGTTCGTGACGTAACTTTAAGCTTAATTATAATGTTTACTATATTTCTCTATTTATTAAGTTATTGCATAGCTTTTATCGCTTGCTTTGAGCGCGGCGACCGAATCATGAAATTCCACAACGAAAAAAACCTAACACCTGACCTTCACCGAGCTCGGCTGAGCGTTAGCTTAACGTGTATGTATATGGTATGACTGTACGAAGCTTGCACGGATCGAGACGTGACGATAGTGAGTGTGAGTGTGTGCAAGTGTAAGTGTGTGTTAGAGTGTGTGAGTGAGTGTGTGCGTGTGAGGGTGTGTGTGTGTGTGAGAGTGGGTGAGTCAGTGAGTGAGGGTGATTGTGTGTGTGTCCGAGAGTGGGTGAGTGAGTGAGGGTAAAATAATACTGTATAAATAAAAATAAATAAATAATTATAATTGCATAAGTTGATAAAAAATGCTATGCAATAGCTTTACCGCGGCAGTCCCCGAATTAAACACGTATTTTTCTATTTGTATATATAAGTGTGTTATACCTTACATGTACGTGTGTAGGCGGTCCGGCGGACGGGTTCCTTCGAGCAGGAGACTTGCTGACGTCAGTGGACGGCGTGCCGCTCACCGGCGCCACGCACGCCCGCGCGGTGGCGTGCGTGTGTCGCGCGGCGGCGCGCGGCCAGGTGGCGCTGGGAGTGCGGCACAACCGCGCCGACGTGCAGCCGCACGCACCCACACATCACCACCAGGCTTTACTCACGTTAGTATACATTTTATTACCATGACTATATCTGTGGCGACAAGTACCTCGCATAACCAAGAGGAGATATGAAACAAACGCGCGACGCTGTCAACCCTTTCCACAACGCACGCTCAGAATTTTAAGATTATTCATCTATCACGTCTTATCCCCGAAGGAGTGGCAAAGGCATATTATATGCCCACTTTTCCTTATACTTTTCCACTTACGAGCCCATTGTCATGTTGAAATAGACAGACGCAGGTTGTGGATACCTGCTGCTAAAAATTTTTCAAGCTACGATATAACATTCAACTTGACTTAACGACTGCCATGTTACTGGAAACCGGGACCAACGGATTAACGTGCCTTCCGAAGCACGGAAACGCTCGCAAATGTATAGTGAAAGTTCGTAACGTAACGTACGTACGCACTACGCGTACTGAGTTACGTACGCACGTAACTCAGTGATCGTTTACAGAACATTGAGTCCGCGGGGCCACGAGCGCTTTTCTTAATTTTTCTCTTCTCTTAATTTTAAGATTCTACTCGTATTATTGATATCGAATTCAAAATCTTTCGCTCCAAAAGTCAATATCTATATAATTAATAATTCTATCTTTAAGAATTTTCTTTTGTACATTTTGTCTATGTGATTCAGCCCCACTTTGTCCGACGAAAAAATGTTGTATTTTTGAAAATAAATAATATTTACTCAGAGTGTAGTAATGAAGATGACAATATTCTCGTTGTAATTTTAATAGTTATCAGATATTGTTCCTAAAATTTGCGATAAATAAATAAACAAATCTAATAAATTAACTGGGGTTTCGACTGCTGATTTTTAGAATAACGTTACATTACACGTTACGTTACATCATCATCATCCGAGCGTCTGTCCCAGTTGCGTCTCGCGACGCCCGGGGTCCGCTTTCCTACATTTTCTCCTCCACTTCGCACGGTCGTCGGCATCCCCTGTGGTGAGACCATTGGCACGCATGTCATCCCTTACGACGTCAAGCCAGCACTTCTTGGGTCTTCCCCTCTTACCGGGACCCGGCGGGGCTGACATGGCCAGACATTTGTTACCTACGTAGCCCGGCGGTTGCCGCAAGACGTGACCATACCAACGAAGGCGACACTCTTGCAACTTGTCTGCAATGTCACGGACGTGAAGGCTGCCGCGGATGCGAGAGTTCCTCACGCGGTCCATCCGCGTGACTCCACACATCCACCGCAGCATCTTCATTTCCGTGACACGCAGCTCCTGCTTGTGTCGCTCCAATATCGGCCACGTCTCACTGCCATGTAAAAGGACAGGTCTAATAATGGTTTTGTAGACCTGTCCCTTCAACCGGATCGGCATTTTAGGGTCACAAATCACACCGGTCATCTCCCGCCATTTGGCCCACGCGGCAGCAATTCGTGACTTGACATCGCAATCGATGTCACTGGACGTGTGAAAAACAGATCCCAAGTATTTAACCTGGTCCGTGCGCTCGACCAAATCACCGCCTATGCGGACGGATGTGGGATCTGTCGAGTTTAGTGCCAAGTACTCGGTCTTCGCCACATTTAGTTTCAGACCGCCGTTCTCAAGCGTCTCCTTCCACGCCTTTACACGTCGCACCAATCTGCCCCTGTCCGCGTCTGCCAGCGCAATATCGTCAGCATACATGAGCAACCATGGAGGCTGCTCATGCGGGTTTCTGATGCTGTCCGACAATTCGTCTAATATTACACTGAACAGAAGCGGACTAAGGACAGAACCCTGGTGTACCCCGACGGTGATGGGGAAGGGTTTCGTGTCGCCAACAGCAGTCCGAACCATTGAGTCGGAGTCACAGTACATGTCCCGGATAGTGTCAATATAGACCTCTGGAACCCCTTTGGACCGCAGTGCCCACCAGATCATCGCACGAGGAACACAGTCGAAGGCCTTCTGCATATCTAGAAACAAACAGTGCAGAGGCGTGTTCTTCGACCTGTATTTCCCTGCGACAACCCTCAGGGCAAAAACAGGGTCCGTGGTCCCATGACCAGGGCGAAACCCATATTGACACTCCGAGAGAATACACTCCTGCCGGATCCGAGAGTCTATAATCCTCTCGAAGATCTTCATGGTGTGGGACATCACCTTAATACCGCGGTAGCTCCCGCACTCCTGCACTGACCCCTTACCTTTGAAGACTGGAGTAATAATACTCAGTCTCCATTGGTTTGGGATCTGCCCGCTGAGGAGTATGCGGTTAAAAAGGTTTACTAAGATGCCCACACCGCGAGGACCCATCGCCTTCCAGGCTTCGATGGGGACTCCATCGGGTCCGACAGCTTTCCGATTCTTCATGCGGCGAAGCGCAGTCAGGACTTCTCCAGGCGTTACCGGTGGCACTAGTCCCTGATTCGGAGGAAGGTCCGGAGGCTGCACCTCTTTATGCTGCTTATTAAGCAGCTCGTGGAAGTACGAGCGCCATCTCTCCTTTACCGCGAGGTCTTCGCTTAACAGGTTGCCCTCAGGGTCTTTTACACAGCGACACTTGGATATATCCTGTGCCGCTTTGACCCTGGAGCGCGCCATCTTATAGATGAGCTTCTGCCCCTCAGACGATTCCAGCTTATCATACAAAGGTTGTAAGTGGTCTCGTCTGGCTCTGGCTACAGCTCTCTTTGTGGCGCGCTTGGCAGCCCTGTACGCGTCGCGGTCTTCGGGAGATCCGGTCGCTTGCCACTTTTTAAAGAGGGCTTTCTTCTCCCTGGTCTCCCTCAGGACTGCGTCGTTCCACCACCAAGTTTCCTTGTCACATTTGCGTCCACCCTTAGACTCACCGAGCACCAACTTCGCCGCTCCAAGGATGGCCGCCTGAACTTTGTCCCAGTAATCTTGAACTGGTTCGCCTTCAGTGTCGGTGCACTTGTCACCGACAACTGTGACGAACTCCTGGGACCTAGTATCATCAAGCAGCCACCATCTGATGCGGCGCTGGCACCGCTCGATGCGTTTGCCTTTAGGCTTCACGCAGAGGTCCATGACAAGGAGACGGTGTTGTGCAGTAAGACTCTCACCGGGTATGACCTTGCAGTTGGCCACCTTGCCGATGCTGTGTCGCCTAGTGAGTAGGAAATCGATCTGAGTTGTACGCCTCCCGCTCTTGTAGGTGATGAGATGTTCGGATTTCTTTTTGAAATACGTGTTCACAATGGCCAGATCGGCAGCCGCACACGTTCTGAGGATAGTTTCTCCTTCAGTGTTGCGGGTGCCGTATCCAAAACCACCATGAACACGTTCAAACTCCTCACACCTCTCACCCACATGACCGTTTAGGTCGCCGCCCAAAACGATTCCCTGTGACAACGGAATGCTCCGAAGCACTCCCTCGAGTTGGCCCCAAAACGACATCTTATCGGCGTCGCTACAACCGGCCTGTGGCGCGTAGGCACTTATCAGGTGGGTAATAATCCCATCGATAAGCACCCTCACGATCATAAGCCGGTCGCTACAGCGTTTCACCTCCAAGATGCCGCTCTGCAGCCCTTCGGAGAGCACCACGGCCACCCCGTTCTCCCCACCAGGCGCACCCGTGTAGTACAGCTTGTAGCCTTTCTGCAAAGGCCGGGCTCTGTTGCCCTTCCACCGAGTCTCCTGCAGGAACGCCACGTCCACCCTCCGCCTGGAGAGTACTTCGGCCAACTCTACCGCACGCCCAGTCAGCGTGCCAATGTTCCAAGATGCGAAGCGGATTCGGGTTGGGGCTAACTTCTTTAGCCGTGCTGGCCCGACACACGGCAGCCCTAGCCCACTTGCCACAGGAGTCGGGCGGGGCTCCTGCGCGCCGTTTTGCGGCGGCGCCCTATCCCTAGCAGCATTCCTTTTACTTCTTTTCATTTTTGTTTCGGCGGGTGGCTTTTATGGGAGCGACGCCCTCAGACCTCCCAACCCCAGAGGGGAAAGCCAGCGCCAGAGCCTCGTCCGTTAATCAGCAGGTGCACGCACTGGCACGGGAGGTTGACTTGGGCCCCGAAGATCTTGGTGGTTGGTTACATAACGATTCATATTTGTTTGAAGACCATATCGGATCATTCACATTAATCGATTTTTTAATCACATCAATCACTATGAAGTTTAAACTGACACTTTTTGAATATGGCCTATTAAAATTACTCAACTATAAATAGTAATTGGAGTAATTTATAACATTTCAGCTGTGCATTGTTAGAAAACACATTCCCTTTATATCTATCTTATTATACCACTGAGGCGGCAGATAAGCATACGGCCCACCTGATGGAAAGTGGTCGCCGTAGCCTATGGACGTTTGCAACACCAGAGGTGCGACACTCGCGGTGTATAAAACGCCTATAGCCTCATTTTTCACCGTGTACATTTTTGTCCCACGTAACATGTGGTAAGGCCATTGCCGTGTTGAAATCGACAGGTTGAGGTGACTTGCTGTTGGAATTTCATCATAACACCTTCAACTTGGTTTAACTACTACCATTATACACTACAAATATATGATTTTTTTTATTGAGGGGAATATCGTATTCACCGATGGAGAGGTGAATACGATATGGTGGAGAGGTGATAGTCTCAGGGTTTGATAGAAAACACATACTCCGAGACAAATAATTCTACAACAAATTAATTTTGTATGTTTATTTACAGTACTGATCCTTCAATGCACCAAGTGCCGCCCATGCAGTTTAATATACTCCATCCAGCACCTATGTATCCACCAGCTGCGCATGTTCCAATGTATGTAAATACAATTATAATGCAAATTGACACTTAAAGGCGTCCTCTGAAAATCAGCTCTGCCTCACATAATGCAATTACACTCTCTAACGAAATGCACACGATGACTCTTTGTATTATAATAAACTAGTTGACGCCCGCGGCTCCTGACGCGTGGTTAAGTTTTCCCGTTACCGTTTCCCACAGGAACTTGTTCCCGGGATAAAAAGTAGCCTATGTGTTATTCTGATGTATAAGCTATATTATTGAAATGTTTCTTTAAAATCCATTCAGTAGTTTTTACGTGAAAGAGTAACAAAAATGCATTCTTACAAACTTTCGCGTTTATAATATTAGTAAGCATTGTATAGACAAGGACTACTAATAACTAAGAAGACCCTCCCCCTGTGAAAAAGCAACCTGCCCCTTGTAAAGGTTCGGACTACTGAAAGGCTTGAAAAGGCACCCGAGTGGTGGCGGGCAAACCACCAAACGATAGCATTCCCAAGGAGGGTTGGTGTCAGGCTGGCGGCCGACCATAAAAACCAAGCCAAAACATTTTGCAGTATGGAATTTAGACATACTGCGCCGACCCCAAGTAAATTGGGACAAGGGCAAGAGGATGATGATGAATATTAGTAAGATTTGTATCAATTGCCTTATAGTGTGCCTCAAAAAAAACTCTTTATAACATAAATTTATCTCCAAAGAGGCCCATTTAGACAGGTTCTAAACCCTAGTTTAGAAAAATCTTATAAAACGGCTCTATCCGTCCATATGTACAGACATATGGACGGATAGATAGATAGTTTTATAAGATTTTTCTAAACTATTCTCAGACGTCTATTTCTCAGGAACCATAAGGTATCTGATTGCTTCGCTACGATAGTTAAGTGCGCATTACTTGTTGTTATAAGTACCTTGTATTGATGATATATTCGACACGCAGAGTTTAAAGTACAGGCAGGCAAATAAAAATTATAGAGCTTACAAATAATGTGCGCGCCCGAAAAGGTCGTCATCTCAGCTAAAGCTGCAATAACAATTTAGACAGCGCTGATTTTCAGATGACTCCTTTTAAAGACGTCACGTACACACGGCACACAGCTACTACTTTATTAAAGCAATACAATGCAAAAAGAAATAAAAAAACATTGACAAAGGATTAGACATGACTAAATTTAAATACTAAGAAAATTATTGACATGGCTGTATGGACCAAATTTCTCTTGCCTGCCCAAGATGGGCGAAGACAAATAACGAAAATCTCTTTTTCTCTTTGCCAAACAAACATAAACAATCACAAAACGGAGTAATCTTGCAATCTTGCGCGTTGATAACCTGACAGTGTTCTGTACATCACTCACATGTTGACCTACACTAAACACTGTCAGGTTATCAACACCTATGGCTAGGATATGGATAGGATATATATGGCTAGGATGGTGAAAGGCACAAGCCTGCACCATCCTAGCCAACCCGAAAAGAAACACTTTCGCTAAAGTACCCTTTACTTACACTATAGACATTCGTATTATACAGGTACGGCGTACAATACGAGACAGCGACGGGCGGATGGGCGTCCGCGCCGTATGACGTCACCGTCACCAGGAACGAGGGTGAAGGGTTCGGCTTTGTCGTCATCTCCTCCGCGAACAAAGCTACAAGCACTATAGGTGAGTTTCGCTAATAACAATGCTTTTAAATAAATTAGCCAGTAATCCGCCCTGGAATCTTGGCACAGTTGCAGTTGATGGTTCGATTTTAATGGGACTTGCACTGTCAGATAGCTGATGTTCTAATAGTTAGGTTACATTTTTTCCCCATAATCACTACATTGTATAAAACAAAGTCGCTTTTCGCTGTCTGTCCCTATGTATGCTTTGATCTTTAAAACTACGCAATGAATTACGATGCTGTTTTTTTAATAGTTAGAGTGATTCATAAGGAAGGTTTTTATGTATAATTTGTTAAGATTTTGTATACATTGACTATATTATAACGATATATGTTGGGGATGTCGGAAAAAATAAGCCGTCTGGGAGTTTTCAACGAAAACGCTGCCTACACTGTTTGAGATATAACAAAATAATGTATGGGTGCAATTGTGTATCTAATGTAGGTTTACAAAACGTTCGCGACGATATATGTCGGTCTTAATATATCAATTTTATACTTTAAAAAACCAGCAATTATAAAGCAGTAATTTGAAGGCTATTTACACAAATATGCTATTAATCCTTATCATTTTTACTACGTTAGTTGGCTTCAGCATTTCATGAAGATTATTTTGTCCCTTTACACCTTGCAAATTAAATGAATATCTTACGAGTTATAGCAAATTCAAAATAATGCGCAAAGAAATTAGTTTCGTGTAACCATAATTCGACCGGGCCGTGCGGGCGTAGCGTAGGTACCTACTGGATAGAGGAGAAGTAATCAACGAATTTGAAAAATATCATTATTTTCAAATTAATAAACGATGAAATTAAATGGGTGTCTAGTACCACATATAATATAGTAGTAATTGCTTGGAAATTGAACTTTTATCTCTGGCATTTTGTGCATTTTTTGTGGGATATCAAATCATAGTTATAACTTAAATTGTTAGCGTAAGGTCGTTACTTAGTTTTATCACTGAAGCGCAATGGGTCAGTAGTCAATTATACAGTCGATTACCCACTGGGATTTACGGCCTAATTAGTATCGTTGTGTTCCAACCTAGGACGATTTAACAACCTACATTTTTGTATGTGTTGTATTTGCAGTTGTATTTTTATTGGTTGTTAGACTGTGACAACACTTCATTCAAGAGTAATAAAACAATATGTGTGTAGCTTCCCCCCGCACGAAAGTTGATTGAACGTGATTTCATACTTTATTGAGTACATTACGCGTCCATTGGTTAAATCGTCCTAGGTTCCAACTCTTCATTCATCGACAATTAATGACAATACTCCATAATCCAACTACTAGATCTAGGCTTTGCATTAAATATCTACTTATGATAGTAAATGTATGTTTTTATTTAGGACAGGTAACAAAATATTCATAATTATGTATTGTGAAGTCGACGTTTCGCCAGAAGGCGAATATTTTACCTCTTTTTTAGGGTCTCGTACCCAAAGAGTAATACGAGATCCTAGTACTAAGACTACGCTATCCGTCCGCCCGTCCGTTGTTACCAGACTATAACTCATGAAACCACCTATGAAAGTTTCAACTGTCTCACGGCATAGACAGTTGGAACTTTCATAGGTGACGTTGGCGCTACATCAAATGCTAAAAAAATAAATAATATTAATACATATTTTAGTGGCTACATACCGTTGTATCTATAGGACGCGAGACTGAAATGCATACAACAGACATGTTTTTTGTCGTTTTGTTTAGATAATGGTATGAAATTGTACGCGAGTCCGACTCTCACTTGTCCGGTTTTATTTTAATTATTTTTATACCCATTTTTTATGGTAGACAAGCTTACGCCCCACCTGATGGAAAGTGGTCACCTTAGCCTATGGACGTTTGCAACACCAGAGGTGCAGCACTCGCGCTGCCGACCCTTTATAAACCTTCTAAGATCCCTTTTGAAGAACCCCATACTGTAGAAGTACGGGAAAGTTCATTCAGGCTGGGAGTTCATTCCACAATTTAAACGTACGCGGACTAAAGCCTCTATCGGATCTAACCGTATGCGTCCGCTCCGGACGCAAAGTGTGCATCATATTAAACAACTCCTCAGAGCACAGACCTTTATACAGGCGATAGAACACGCATAAGGACGCAAAGTCTCCCCTGTCGCGAAAGGGTTCGACACCGCCCGCACCGTTGTATGTATAGGAGCACCAGGACTTGGAGGTCCTTGTGCTCTTACCAGTAGGTGTAATTAATTGGAGCACGAGACTGAAATGCATACAACAGATATGATTTTTTGCTGCTTTATATAGATCTCTTTTATTTTTTGATGTTTTATCTCTGGACGTTTTTATTCAACGATGTACGTGTGTCCAGGTCAACTCATCCCGAACTCTCCGGCGGCCCGGTGTGGATGCCTACACGTGGGTGACACCATCGTGGCCATCAACCACGTGCCCATCCGCAGCCTGCCGCACCCCGACGTCGTGGCGCTCATCAAGCGTTCCGGAGCCGCTGTCACGCTCACCGTGCTGCCGCCCGACCACAGGGACTGACACACACACTTGTCTCTCACCAGCGTTGATGAGACTCTTCACTTTTGAACGGACGCTTAATAGAAAGTGACAGATTTTGAGATATCTTAAATTAAGACTGCACAAAATCTGTCACTGCCTTGAAAATAATTAGTCCCTCACGCTCACCGTACTGCATCCTGACCGCCCGGGACTGACCGCGTAACTTTTCTTCATTTTTGATTGATTGTTTTTAAGTAAGGGATAGATTTTGTGGTGTCTTAAGTTAAGACTGCACAAATCCTGTCATTGTCTTGAAAACAATTAGTCCGTCACGCTCACCGTGCTGCCGCTCGAACGCTAGAACTTACTGCACAATTTCTCCCTGCGTAGTATTGATGAGACTTCACTTTTGAACGGACACTTTCTAGAAAGTGACAGATTTTGAGGTGTCTTAAATTTAGAATGCACAAAATCTGTCACTGCCTAGAAAATAGTTAGTCCATCACGCTCACCGCACTGCCGCCCGACCGTCCGGGACTGACCGCGTAATTATCCCTACCTAGTTTTAATGAGACTCTTAACTTTTAATCGAATATGTTCTAAGAAGCGACAGCTTTTGATTCGTCTTAAAGCGAGGGTCCGCTTTAAAGGTTAAGCCTGCACAAAATTTGTCACTATCTAGAATTCATTTAGTCCGTCACGCTTACCGTACCACTGTTGGGACTGACCGCGCCGCTTCTCACTATAAAACTCTTTACTTTTGAACGGACGCCATGTTTTCATAAGCGAGTCTCTAGAGTACAATATGTTGATTTTTCTTGCAAGTGAGCCTATAGGATGTAAACCTAGTTGCCTTCCAAGTCTCCCATTTTGCAAATTAATTTCGATGTGGGTTCCAAGACATTTTAACTTCTGGGGCTTCGCCGAAGACCAAGCTTGGTGTAACTTTTCTGGTTTTTGGTCACTGATCCTGGTTTTCAGAATTCAAAGTAATGGGAATGCGGATGGGTTTAGTTTCTTGCAAGTGACCATGTTCTTTTGAACTGTTGCTTGAATTCTAATGAAATTTATTTTCTTCTTTGATTATGGTTACCTAAATGTCTTCTTTTTAACTCTTTCGTAATGTTAAAGGATTCATATCCTTACTTAAAAATGTTTTAGTTCTGGATATCTAAGAAGGATTTAAAAAGTATAAAAAATGTCCTACCTCAAAAATACTCCGTCCACTTCAAAAGCTACCTTAAAATAAGTAACCACACCTTGTGTCTTCAATATTTCAAGAAATATATTGTAATTGCAAGTAGCTATCTTACATTAATTCTTATATATAAAATTCTCATGTCGCGGTGTTTGTTACCAATCTCCTGCGAAACGGCTTGACCGATTTTTATGAAATTTTATATGTATTTTCGGTGGGTCTGAGAGTCGGTCGTAATATACCCCTAAGTGATAAGGGTGGTCCAACCCATTTTTGTTGCCGCAATATGTTCATTTGTCGTTGCACAATATGTGTTTCCGTGTAAATAAGATCCGCGGCTCAATCGGCTCGCGTTTTTAAATTGTTGGGACAACTCGCACAACGCCATCTGATCCCAAAATAAGCAGAATTTGTACTATGGTTACCAGATTACTGATAAACATACTTATATATGTCTAAATACATACATATTATAGATAAATTACACGCAGACACAGAATAAACCATCGTGCTCATCACACAAAGTTTTATCCTGGGTGGGAATCGAACCCACGACGCGTAGCAGTCGGATACACTCCCACCGCGCCACCGAGGCAGTCAAAGTCTTTTACGCCCACGTTTTCGCTTCGGGCTGATAAGACGCCTCGTGCGTTATAGCCACTATAACGCACTTGTATCGTAATGTACTATTACCTACACCCATGCATTAAATCCTCTATAAAAGATCTGAAACAGCTAATTGCCAACAAGAAAAGACCCAAACTTGATTTGTGTGCCGATTTTTAATCAATATTAATGACGGCAAGAGGTATACGCTTGAAATATTTACTAGTAGATTAGTAACCAAGGGCTGTAAGGCATCAATTGCAGCCCGAGATATTTCTCCTAGCTGCGCTCGTGCGCCTATAGTTCGAGGGTGCAATTGATGCTTACACCCGAGCTAACTACTCTGCTTTACATCTCGATTGTGAGGTAAGTACAAAAAAAACCAGCATTACCAGAATAAAACATTTTTAATAATTTTTTTTTTAAAGCAATTATTTGCTAAATTTCTCATAAATTTTTAATAAAGTGGAAAAAGACAACTTGATTCGAGACAGGGATTGAACCTGTGACCTTTGCCTAACCAGGGCAATGTTCTAGCCACCTGAACTACCCGAACCGTATCGAATCAAGTTGAAATTCTCCACCATATTTATATCGTCACACTGTTCACTGGTATCGAGTTGTTCATTAGCTCGATAGATGGCTCTGGTCATACTCTTAAAATGACGATATAAATATGGTGGAGAATTTGTCTATTGTCTATTGCCAGTATGGTTAGATGTACGCGAACTTTTTAAAAGAGTGAAGTTTTTTTTTAATTACTTACCGCCCTAGGGCTTTTCTAGCTACATTATTACCCTAGAGCGCTAATTGGTCACCTACGAGCCCCATTTTGGGGGTAATAAGGACCTACTTACCGAATATGAGAGATGTAAAGAATATTTAATTGTATATTCAAACTTATAAGTTCAAAACAACTACCATGTAATGGGCTATCAGGGCTAACGTTATAACGTGCCTTCCGAAGCTCGGAAACACTCGTAAATGCCACAAACGGTAACCCATCCGAGAACTGACCGAAGCTAAATATGCTTAGCTTAGTAATAGTATAAAAAAAAACACTGTGTTAGCGGTGCTGCGAGCGCTTTGCTAAGCTTCTAGTAAATCTTATTACTTGCACATATTTGTAATAATAAATATTGAAATATATCATATCTTAAATGTAAATGTCTGTTATTCTTATAAATAGAATATGTAGGATTATTGTATAATAGACTAATATTAGTTAATAATGGTTGTATGTATTAAATTTTAGACCACCGAGTTTCAAAAAAACATTATTACTATAATCATAACTTTCAGGCTATCCCAAAATTTAAATGTGAGTAAAATCATTTAATTAGTAATAATGAACAACGCTCATTAATGTTATTATTCAAGTAACTATAGACTTTTTAAAGATTAGACTTCTAACTTCATTCTGACCAATATACACTTGAAATAATTAATGGATTCAGGTATTGCAAGCTTGCAGTCAGGACTTCACGCTAATATGTGAGATAAACGTATTAGTGAATAAAGACTGCACTACATACAATTTTGAAAAGCAATTAGTATGCCAACTATAGCAGACCGATAGAAGTGGAATGGAAGTGGAGTATGATGGTAATAGTAGACTACTAAAAACCGTTAAAATTGTACCGGTGGCTTTCTATTGAACAACGATTTCAATTCTATTTCGACACGATTGAAATAGCAGACTCGGTCCCCTGGTTTAACGCACTAGACGCGTTAACAGTTAGACCGTAACTTTTCTGGTGTTTTGGTCATTGCTGTAGATCCTGGTTTACAGGAGTCACAGTAATGGGAATGCGGGTGGGATTAGTCCCAATAAAATAAGACGCGTTACCAATAACACCATCGAGACCTACGCGAAACTGACGAATTACTACACCTCTTTCGGTCTTAAGGCTACGTAAGGCGCCATCTACCGGCGCAAAGTTACACGGTACGAATGTATGGAATTTACATTTAAAAATCTGCACTAAAATATCGCTTAAATCTCTGTTCTGCTAAATAAAATTAAAGACAAAATTTTGGTAGCAGTAATTAAATAATTTTTAACTTAGATATACTTAATTTAATTTTAAATAAAACTTTAAGATATGTTATCAATACATAATATTTCCATATCTTGTAAAATAGATTAGTAATTAATATAATTTTTAAGTTATAGGGGGTCTTTATTGTTATTTAGTATATACGATAAAAGACTCGAATACCGCAATAAATTATATAAGTCGTGTATAGCGAGTTTTAAAGACGATATTAAATAGTATAAGTGTATTGTGTGTAACTATCACGCCTTATACTCGAAGGGGTGGCAATGGCATATATACTGTATGCCCACTTTTCACCATGTGTATTCCTGTCCCACGTAATAGGTGGTGAACCCATTGCCGTGTAGAAATAGACAGACGCAAGTTATGGCTACCTGCTGTTGAAATTTTTCAAGCCGCCCATATGGCCTTTAACTTGACTTAACGACTGCCATGTTACTGGCAGCTGGGACCAAGGGCTTAACGTGCCTCCCGAAGCAAGGAAACACTTGTAAAATGTAAATGCCATTAAGTGGTCATCACCCATCCGTAACCAGCCAAAGCCAAAATTTCTTAACGCAGTGATCGTTTATAGAACACTGAGTCCGAGGGGCCACGAGCGCTTCAGAAGTGCTCAAAGATCAAATTTTACAACTAATTCTAGTATTAGTTGTAAAATTTGATCTTTGTCACCATGTCATAGCACATTGGATGTCGATAATAATATTTAGTACCTACCTACTCTCTCAATAGAACACAAGCTTGTGAGAACCCTAACAACAGTTTTTCTATTGACCCTCTACCCGTGTCTATACACACATTCTCGGTAAATTCAAGGTTAATATCATGTAATATTAAAGTCAGTTTCGAGATCTAGAATATTATGTTTTTATTTATACTGTCATGACGTGTTGGAACTTGTAACACATATTAAATAACGCCACTTATACTGTTCTTAAACCTAACCGGTATTGCCTCACTGTTTGAGTATATCTACTAGGTGTAGAGGTCAACTCAATAAAATTTGAGAATGCCGTGAGGCGATACCGGCTATGTTATAAAGTAAATGTTGTGCAACAGTACAAGTGGTGTTATTTCATTTAAACAGTTATAAAAAACTCGAGTTATTCGAAACTCGGGACATATCACTTACTTGTACCGACGTTTCTGACCCGTTGCCATATAACTAATTGCTACTGCGGACATAGCAACGCCGCCGAAACGTCATAACAAATAAGTGTCAATATATAACGCGTGAATTCTCTAAAAGTATATAAAGTAAAAGTTATAATATTACTAAAGAAAAGAAACTTAGTCCTAGCCCATTTATGTTGGCAGCATAGATATTTCTGCTATATAGATTTGTATGGTTGGCAGCTTTACCACCAACCTACAGAAAATAATACCTAGTTTGTAAGTTGTTCAAAGTTCTGTCCATAATACGCGAACCCACCTAATTTGTATCTTTACTACGAGTGAAGTAAACTTCTCAATACTTAAATTTATTGTTTAAGATTATATTATTGTATAGGATAAGAATATTTGTAATTCATGTAGTAATGTATAATAATTAATAGAATCTGTACACGTGCCAATTGACTTAAGTGCACAGACATGTTGAATTAAAAGAATCTTTATAACTTATCATAGTATACCCAGTATAAAGAACTTAGTTATAAGTATCGCAATAATCAATGTGCCTTTATATAAAATGTGTCTTGCCTTACCCAATATTGTAAAAAAAAAAGAAAAAAAATATCTATTTGTATAAAACTATGTCCAAAGAGTGTTTCATTCCGAATCAAATCAGATCTGTAAACCTTAAACTATAATGATATTAAAAAGAGAGATTTACTCAATAAAAATTTTTATTTATAGATTTATTTTTTTATAAACCCACTAGCGGTATTTTTATTAGAACGGACACCGAGAGCATAGCGCCGCTAGGCCAGGAGCTTACCTCATATCCCACGGTATTGGGACTAATCCCACCCGCATTCCCACTACTGTGACTCCTGTTAACGAGGATCTACAGCAATGAACACGACCACAAAAGTTCCACCGAGCTCGATCTCTGTGAAGTTAGCCGAGGGTATTGTCAACTGGCCAAAGTCGTGCAATCTAACTTCTGCCGACCTTCGCTACCACCGCTGCGGTACCCTAACGGAACCCTGGCTTACAAGGCTCGAGGGGTTTGTTAGCTAATCTATTTGCGGCCAATTCCCGGATCGACGACCGTGGCAAGCAGCCTACGACAGTCACGAGTTGTGGCAGTGAGATGCCTCATATAATTTTCAGGCAGTGCGACGTTCGGAAGGTACTGCGGTTGCTCGACGTTCGGTGGTTCTTAAGAGGTGTGCAGCTGTGTAGACTCCAGATTTAACACGCCTGTATCGTCTGTCCTACTCTACAGGTAGTGTACAAGGCCTTCGTCGCTCTGTTGTATGCGGCTCTGAGGTTAGCCACATTCGGGTCACCCGATGCCCTAGCTCTGGTCCAAGCGCGATACTTCGACTGCTTATTACGAACTGCATCACCGCACTCGTGCCCGAACCCGGGACGGGCTTTGCGGATGCTAGCGACAAATGGTCCAACCGAGCGGGCGCATACTTGCCACATCGGGTATCCTGGTAGTCTGGCGTACCAACTGCGAGAGAGCGAATGCATGAGCGGTTCGTCACGTATGGTCAGTTTTGAGGGAGCCCAGCCATTCTGTATGCTGTGTGTTAAAGTCCCCCAAAAACACCAATTCCGCGTTCGGGAACCGCATCTGCACACCATCTGCCGCCCCGCCGAGGTAGTCAAAGAGCCTAGTCGTCTCCATTTTACCTTTATGGGAACGGTAAAGGCACTGTAGGTCTGGCTAATAGAACCATGATCCACGTAGGTCTGGCTAATAGAACCATGATCCACGTGAAGCCAGAAGACTGAGAAGGCTAGGTCTTCCAGGCAGCGCAGACAGCTAACACAAACATCCGCCCTAACAAACACGCACACCCCGGCTTTTTATCGAAACAGTCCTCGACATTATAGCCGGGCTAGCACAAATATGACGTATCGTCAGTGCGGCATATTTGAGTCTAAGTAAGGAAGAAAGAATGAAAGAATCATTTATTGTGTGGTTGCCGGGACCACACATCCGGTCACCAACCGGTACTACGACCCATATCGGGATCATACATGACCTGGTTGGGGGGTGGGGGCAGCCTTCCGAAATAGTTCCAGTACTATGTCGCGGGCGGCTTTCTATAGGTCGCACTGACCGGCGTTTCGAAACGCACCGCCCACACTAGACGCCACAACATCCACTGGTCCCACACCTGCTGCATCAAATCTCGCTCCAAGCCTGACTTGCAGTTGCTGAACTCCGGATATACCTCAAGAGTATTTTTGGGGCTTTCCGCGGGATCCATGGCAGTACCCCCACGGTCCAAAAAAAAACGTTTTAACACTTCAAAAATTGACTGGGATCGACGTTAATGATGGTGATTAAAAAAATAAACTATTTTGAAAACCAATTACTTTAAGAAAAAGACTAAAAGGAATCCGTAAAGAAGTTACTTCGAGCCGGATTTAAACCAGCGACCTATGGATTCTAGTTGAGCGGGCGAGATAAATAAATTCAAAATGGACTGTATTTGCGGGGAAAGACAAAAATGAAATTTACACGCGGTTGTCGACGAAAAAAGTAATGGAAAGACAGGAATGGGCACACTACCTTACTGCTTGCTGCGAGATGCTGAGGTGGAGGCTGCCGGGGGCGTCCCTGGACTTGAATTCCTGGTTTCCTTGCACGAAAACGCTATTTATCCATGGAAAACACAATTATTGCGAAAGGTTTGATGCGGGCGCGCGCGCGCGCGGTCATTGTAGGACAGACTGAGCGTCTTCAGTCGTGGTCGCTGCACGTGAGAGACTAGCGGCGCGAGCGTAGGTACTTGCGGGCGTAATACAGCTGTCTCGCTCCTCCTTTAAGCGAGACTAGGTAGGTGCGAAAGAGAAATAGAATAAAGGGGAGCGGGGGGAGTGTCGACAACTAATTAATTAAAAACAAATGCAGATCAGCGATGCAACATAGAAAAAATAACGCGGCTACTCTTTTATCTTATACCGGCGCAACCAGATTCCAATTTATAACCATTTTCAGTCCACCGCTCTACCAACTCAGCTATCGAAGGTTGATAACTGAGTTCGATATTATTAATGTAATACTTCAAAATTTTTTATAGCATCTCGGTAACGGTGTCGCGAGTCCATAGATTTTATCTCATCAATAAATATGCGTACCGCGCTATAAGAAGTTTTCACTTAAAAATCTTTTTTATTTTTGTGCCACCTGGCACACATTCTAAGTGCCTGTGTGCCGTAGCCTCGTCCGTCGATCAGCAGGTGCACCACGTGCAGGTGAGGTCGGCTTGGGCCTAAAGCTGTGGATAGGCCCCTTACACCCTTATATATTCTTTTCTATCTGATGTTTACCGCATAAGATACGCAAAGTAAGCTAATGATAATAACTCGTAGAGAGTTTCATGCTGACTTCTTGTTGTACCTTTTTACAAAAAGTTACAAAGTTGGTACACCATTTAAAGCAGATATCCTCCTGTGTGTAGTGTTACCCGGGGCACGAGTGCCAAACAGATTGACGAGGAACGTGTGTGTGTGTGTGTATGATGACTATTCGACAGGATTACACCAGCCGTGGTCGCGTGTTGACTGGCTGGTGTAATCCGGTGGAAACGTCGGGAAGTATACTTTGTACCTAATAATTTACGTCGCGAATAAGACCCGAAATATCATAAATATGAGTAACGATCGCGAAAGTTTAAAAACGTTACAGGCCCGTGTGGTTTCGTTTTTCAGTCGATTCACGTCAGGCAATGGCAATACATTGTATTTTAGCAGAATAAGCTATGTTTACCCATACCATAATTTGAGGAGTAATTTGTATATGTTGCTCGATATCGTCAAAGATAATATAATTTATGTAATTCTTATATATCGTGGGACCTTTAAAGAGGTTAAGTTATTGAGATGGCTAGGTAGCTTACCGAGCTAAAATTTACAGGCTGGCACAAGCTACATAAACATTAAGCTGCAGATATGTTTGCTTATAATAAAGAGTAAATTCTATTGATCAAATGATGCTGATGCCCCCAGCTTCGCACGCTTAGCTTTTTCCTATTCAAAATGTCGAACGGGACCCTATACTCTTTGAAAATGCAAAATATACCTTGTGGTACTCACGATGTCAGTTTTCTAATGGTTAAATATTTTTTGAAACCGGCACAGTACTTTCTGAGCTTATTCATTACAAACAAACCTAAAAATCTTTATAATATTAGTATGGGGCGGGCGGCCGGGCAGGTCAAACGAACTTAATGGTGTGAAATTAATAATAAATTCTGATTTTCTTAAACAGGCTCATCGAACTTCCTTTACTAAAATTATTTACAATTTTTTTATACCTTTCATTTGTGCATTGTTTAATAACTGCAGCAGTAGAGCCGAATTGACGTTTTGACTTTTGATAGTTAAATTTGGTAAATTCAATACCGAGTTGGCAACATCGCGTAGTGGCGCGCCTTCATGCGAGGTGATTCTGCTTCGCCGTGTGACACCAGAAATTAAAGTTTTTATGTTACTTCTCGAATTATCTTGTTAATTTTTATCCTAATTCTCAAGTGACGTTGTTGTGATTATATGCTGTTATCTTATGAGTACCGAAGCCGTACGATAAGGGTAAGTTTTTCGTAAATACTATTATTTATTCCTATCAGACGGTGGTATAAAAAATATCTTGCAGTGAAGTTGTTTTTCGAGAATACTAAATAACGTCTGTTACGGGTATATCGTCGACTTTTAAGTTACATTTAATTATTTTTATGTCAAAAATGTGACATCGAGCATCTAAAAAGTTATGTTATGCGACAAAAATCATAAAAAATAAATTTACATGTTTATGTTTCATAAAATTAAGTTCAAGTTATTGCTATACGAGTGATTCGTTACTTGCAATTGTGGTGTAATTTACCTTTTATTTGTAATTGCAATCAGAACACATTCCTATAAGAATCTTATTGGATAACTTGTAACTTGAACTATGTTATGATCACTTTGTAGCTTTTCATATCTAAGTTATATTATTGAGATGGTTTCATCAACATTTCTGTCATAATCTTCTCTTCATAACCAGTTGCTGCTGTACTAAAACATCATAGGTACTTAAAAATGTTTAGTTCACTTATAAATATTCCTTTTATCTACCTTCAACTTGATACTATTGTTTTTATGGTTTTTAGGTTATGTGCATTAACTTGCAAATTTTTTTCTACTTCCCATCTGTCAGATGTTAGACCATGAACTTTTGATACAAGACAAACTTAAATTAATTTGAATAGAAATGAATTATAATTTTATATTAATATCCTATTCTGTGGGTCACAGAAAAAAACATGTAATTTATATCTACACTAATATTGTAAAGCTTAATTTTTCTCTAGTTTTCGACATTCATTCGGCATTTTTCATTAGGAATAAAACATTTGAACATAAAATGAAATACAAGTGCCAAGTGAATTCATTAATGATTCGATCCAATGATGTTGGATATTGGCATTGGGCATACCTCTTTCACTCCGAATGAACGAAAAATGAACAATCTGAAATCAAAAGTGAATGTTCACTAGGATTTATCTATTTGGTCTCGAGTCCTATTGTGTCAATATACAAATGTAGTGCATTCTCGCTGAAATAATGTTTAAGCGGAATGATAGAAATATACTCTTGTTTTCCGAGAACTTTAAAAAGTATACCTTTGGAACCACAAACTTGAAAAATAAGAAGCAAAGGAAAAGTCAAAAGTGGTGAGTTCTTGGCCCACTACTGTTGATGTTTCCTTTGCATCTTTTTTGTTAAATATGCATATAAGTGATCACAAATTATACTAATACCAAGACGCACAACTGCACTCAACAGTATATTGTTGAAAATTTCAAGTGAATGTTCATATTTATATAATCCCAATTTAGCCCTGTGATTATGGAATGAAAGAATAATTAAGCAATCGCTTGAGTGAATTTTGATCCGAGTAAACTGTCTGAAAGTAGGTAAATTTAGTGAGGTTGTGGTGGTTAATCTCTGGATCTATTTCACCGGTTTTGCAAATTCTTTTACTGTTGGAAAAGGTGTTTTATCCCTAAGTGCTATACACTACTTTTTATCCTGAGAACATGTTCCTGGGTAGGGGAGGGGAGCCGGATATTAGCTAGTGTTAGTCTATTTTATGGATTTCTAAAATAATGATAATGGGCGGCCCTTACACCTGTGACTAACCATAAAATATCTATGTATACGTAATGTACCATGCTGACCCCAGCATTCAGTTAATAAGGAATATAACAGGTTTAAGTAAACTAAGTAAGAGAGAACTTCGTAGTAAAAAATGGCGATACATATCACGATCATCTCATAGTCCTAGACCAGACTGCTGGCTCTTATTGCCACCAGCAGAATTTTCTCTGATAGGAAGACGCAGGGCATGTGTGAGATAGCTGCACCCCTTTTAGACATCACTTTGGAGCTGATCAGCGGGTTTAATCGGGGATTAATCCGCGGGTTTTCTTCAATTAGCCGCTTAACAGTAGCCACATTATTTTCGTTGACGGCAGTTTAAGGCCGCCCTTCACGAAATTCATCATGTAAAGAAACTCGACCTCTCTCAAATTCAGAAAACCATCGCCTCTTGGTGCTCAAACAAGGTGCTTCTCTCCGAAAAGCATTTAGTAAACGAGCGGCAGTCTTGCGGAGAGAGAGAACTTTTAAAATCATAAAAAAATATCGCTCTAAAATCTTTTCGACTTAATTCCATTTTTGTTGCGTACGTAGAACTTCGATGTGTGATAAAAACAATCAACAAATGAATTCCCGCCAATTGTTTTTTTTCTTATTACTAAGAAGGTTGCAACGTTTCAAAAAATATAACATTCGAAATTCAAATTGTTCCGATTAGCTAGAAGTGTAAAACTTTTAGTGTGTGTGCCCCATGTATACTAAACACAGCGCAGCGACACAACAGCGAAGAGTAGCTGACTGTATCTTTCTCGCTCGGCGTTCCCGAGTTCACCCGATCGAGCCTTTCACCTCAGCCTATCTACCTACGGAAAAATCTGTGTGCGGTGCGCCAAAAGAAGTTTTCCACTTCAAAAAACAATGCATTTGGAGTAGCAAGCCGCTCATAAGGCGTCCAACTTGTCTTAACAATCAATATCAGCCGGGAAGGACGGCGACCAACAAGGAAAATATCGTAAATGTAAATTTCTCTAAATACACCCATTTTAGCTAGCCTTGGCAATTTGGCATACCGCGCTTGATAGTGATCCTTAATTTTCACAGTGAGGTAGGCAGTTAAATAATTTACGCCGACACGTAGAGCGCCGAAATAAATAATCTTCATAAGTTCCGCCTCTCAATCAGTGAATTTTTGACGAGTAAATCTCGTTCCACACTCGGTCTAATTAATTCTAAGTGGAACGTAAATTTACATTTAGAATAAATAAATAAATAAATATCCATCACGCCTTATCCCCGAAGGGGTGGCAGAGGCATATTATATGCCCACTTTTCACCGTGTGGATTCCTGTCCCACGTAATAGGTGGTGAGCCCATTGCCGTGTTGAAATAGACAGACGCAGGCTGTGGCTACCTGCTGTTGAAATTTTTTAAGCCGCCTATAAGGCTTTCAGCCAGGCTTAACGACTGCCATTTTACTGGCAACCGGGACCAACGGCTTAACGTGCCTTCCGAAGCACGGAAACGCTCGCAAATGTAAATGCCACAAAGTGGTCACCCATCCGACGACCAGCCATAGTGAAAGTTGCGTACCTCAGTGATCGTTTACCGAACTCTGAGACCGCGGGGCCACGAGCGCTTCATTTAGAAAACAATTTATTAGTACTGAACATAACTCATTTTGATCGAAAATGGTCCCCGAAGCCAAACAATCAACGTTAGCAACACCAGAACATCACTCGCGCAGTCGACCCTGTCGCCGTGATGAAATGTCCGGATAGGCTGTGGGTTGTATTCAAGCCGCCCATAAGGCCTTCAACTGGGCTCAACTACTACCACGTTTCTGGTGCCCGGGACTAACCCGTCTTGACGTAAAGTGAAGCTTAGTTTGAAGCTTAAAAAGCTAACCTAGTTTTTTTTATATACCACTGAGGTGGCAGACAAACGTACCTAACCTGATGGAAAGTGGACACAATGGACGTTTGCAACAACTGAGGTGCAGCATTCGCGCTGCCGACCTTTTAAACCGACTTTATAAACCTTCTAAGACCCCTTTTGAAGAACCCCATAGACGTATGTAGACGTTTGGGAACCCAGGCAGGGAATTCATTCCACAATCTAAGCGTACGCGAAAAAAAGCCTCTAATGGATCTAACCGTATGCGTGCGTTTCGGACGCAAAGGATGAGAGTGAACACCCTGTCTACGGCGAGCGGTGCGATGATAGAAGCTAGCGGTGGGTATAATATCAAACAACTCCTCAGACCACAGACCGTTGTACAGGCGATAGAACACGCATAAGGAGGTAAAGTCTCTCCTTTCGCGAAGGGGTACGACACCGCCCGCTAGTAGAGGATCGTTGACAATCCTCATAGCACGCTCTTCTACCGAGTCGAAAGGTCGAAGTTGGTATTCAGGTGCACCAGCCCAAAGGCGGCAGCAGTACTCCATCCATGTGTACCGCACTTGCGAGTTAAGTACTGCCGCGCCCTGTTGAGCACGCAAAGTTTTTTGGACGCCAGCTTCGCCTTGTCCTCTAAATGTCTACGTTATTAGACGTCACCCGAGATCTCAACACCAAGGATCCCAATACTATTGGAGATGGAAAGAGGAGAGTTTGTTTCCGAAGTGAAAAATTACTATGTAACAGGAATTGAACGCTAGGATGATATGGGATAATTATCATCATACACAGATTACATTTCTATCGAACACTTGACATCTTGCCATTTGAATACCTTTTAATGATGGAATTCAGATCAGCCTGTTCTTCAATTAATCCCGTCCATTTTAATTAAATGCCAAAGCATTCAATAGAAACTCATAAATTTAAAGACTTCTTGCTACACTTGTGGATTTTGATATTTTTGTGCTTCTATATTACAGTAAAGTACTACTTGTAATCAATAAAATAATAAATACTAGTTGACGCCCGCGGCTCCGCACGCGTGGTGATGTTTTCCCGTTTCCCACAGGAACTTGTTCCCGGGAAAAAAATAGCTAATGTGTTATTCTGATGTGTAAGCTATGTTATTGTAAAGTTTCATCAAAATCCATTCAGTAGATTTTTCGTGAAAGAGTAACAAACATCCATTATTACAAACTTTCGCGTTCATAATATTAGTAGGATTGTGGTGGGACACTTTTTACACAGCACCATCTATCAAGCACAAACTAAACTATAAGCTTGTACTATGGAATCTCGACAACTGATAGACATACTTATATATTTCTAAATACATACCTATTATACATAGGAAACACACAAACTCTGAAACCAACATTAGTGGATCACATAAATACTTGTTCCGACCCGGAAATAGAACCTGTGACCTTAGCGCGGCAGTCTCATAACGCCGCCGAGGCAGTCAACTTGAGAACTTGACTTGTACCAATCACATCAATATATCACAGTCCACAACTTGATCGCGCTCGTGGCCCCGCGGTCTCAGTGTTCTGTAAACGATCACTGCGTTAAGAAACTTTCTCTATGGCTGGTCCTCGGATAGGTGACCACTTCGTGGCATTTATCGTGCTTCGGAAGGCACGTGAAGCCGTTAGTCCCGGTTGCTAATAACATGGCAGTCGTTAAACCCAGCTGAAGGCCTTTTGGGCTCGCCACCTGTTACGTGGGACAAAAAATGCAAACGGTGTAATGGCGTATAGTATGCCTCTGCCTACCCCTTCCGAGATAAAGGCGTGACAATATGTATGTATGACTTAACACTGTCTAAAAACATAAATACATGCAGACATACATAAAGAACTCGTATCTCTCGAGATGTAACCAGTCAATCTATTTGTAAATAGCTCTAAATGGTCTGCGAGCTAACTAATTGATTGGTCGGTAACCGTAAGTGTTGATTACATGTAGTTGGCCCGATTTTACGTTCGTTCAACGTTCTCAACACATGTTTACTAAACAGTTTTGAGTGATTTATAATAACCGTGTAATGCCATCCGAATTGTACGAGTTGCTGTTTCAGATTGAATTCGTAAACATTATGAAACTATTAGTGACTTTTTTTTAATATCGCTCATTCTTCGAGCTAACTTAGACAACTTTTAAATTGATAATTGAATTGATCTTTGCTATTGTTTTGCATCTTGTCGAATTCTATAAGTTACTTCATGAATATAATAGAAATATGCTTTTTTGATTTCCGTACCCGAATGGTAAAACAGGACCTAGACTAAAGGCCTATCCGCACACAACAGTCCCGGACATCCCGCACTCGTCAGTGACAGTGCGCACTGAACGTTACTGTCACTGACGAGTGCGGATAGCGTCGTAAAAAACAAAATTATTTTACGCATTTCCATACAAAACCATACCACCATAAAACAACCATCCAAACCTGTGATTTTGTGATTCATCAAATAACTTGTCATTGTACAAACTGTGAAATGAAACATTTGATGATCAAAATATGAAACATACAATGTTGCCTTTTTGGGCCCCCAGGCTGTATTTCATGAACCGAAATATACACAAATAATGTATTTCTGTTGCCGCTATAACAACAAGTACTAAACCAGAATAAAATAATTATAATGATGAAAAAAAATATTAGTGTGGCTCCCATACATATACCTGATTTTTTTTTTGCCTTTTTTATAGACTTGAACTTGATCGACTTGTGCCTACGTAGTGTAAGTATACATTCTCACACTATTCAGCCAGTTCGCGCTCTAGTGATGGCGGGCCTAAATTTTCTCACAAATTAAGCAGGCACCAGCGCCATTTCATTTTAGTTTTGTTATTCCTATCTTTTTTCTGTCAAACTATAGTAACCTAGAACGTTTTGCCAGCGCACGTGTTTCTTTCCTCTTACAATCCCGGATTTATACTACGCTCGGCTTAAAGAGGCACATCATTGGGCCGCCAACTTGACAGATGGTGCTAATTCTGTAGTTGAAACCACTAAACTAAATTTCTCTAAAATAAAAAAATAAAATAAATATCCATCACGCCTTATCCCCGAAGGGGTGGCAGAGGCATATCATATGCCCACTTTTCACCGTGTGGATTCCTGTCCCACGTAATAGGTGGTGAGCCCATTGCCGTGTTGAAATAGACAGACGCAAGTTGTGGCTACCTGCTGTTGAAGTTTTCAAGCCGCCCATAAGGCCTTCAACCAGACTTAACGACTGCCATTTTACTGGCAACCGGGACCAACGGCTTAACGTGCCTTCCGAAGCACGGAAACGCTCGCAAATGTAAATGCCACAAAGTGGTCACCCATCCGAGGACCAGCCATAGTGAAAGTTGCGTAACTCAGTGATCGTTTACAGAACACTGAGACCGCTAGGCCACGAGCGCTTCAATATTTAGATAGGAATAACAATTCTAAAATTTTCTTATTTTTATTAATAGATTGCAAAATGCTATTCCGTTATTACGTCGAACTAAACTTGATGATATTATAAACAGCACTAAATTTTTATCTGACATCATTAAAATTCATTTTATGTGATGAAATTCAACAAAACATGTATTTAGATGCCGACTAACTTAGTGATGGAACTGTCTATGTACATTTTACACTTTTTGTTCAATTTTATTACATAAAATGAATTTTAGTGATGTCAGATACAAATTTAACGTCACACAAAATTTAGACGTCACCTAAATAGGTGACGTCTAATTTTAGTGAAAAGACTAATTTTAGTGGGACGTTTATTAATTTTAGTAACCGTTTGAAAACAGAAAACTTTTATAACGTTGTAACGTGAAAAATGTACATAGGCAGTTCAATCACCAAGTTAGTCGGCATGTATTTACATTGGACTGTCTATGTACATTCTTCACGTCTTGTTCAATTTTATCACATAAAATGAATTTTAGTGACATCAGATACAAATTAAGTGCTTTTGACTGCCTCTGTGGCGCGGTGGGAGTGCATCCGACTGCTACGCAAGAGGTCGTGGGTTCGATTCCAGCCCAGGATAAAACTTTGTGTGATGAGCACGATGGTTTATTCTGTGTCTGGGTGTTATTTCTCTATAATATGTTTGTATTTAGAAATATATAAGTATGTTTATCAGTTATCTAGATCCCATAACACAAGCTAATATTAGCTTACTTTGGGCTAGATGGCGCTGTGTGAAAAGTGTCCCACAATATTTAAAAACATATATATTTAAAGTGCTATTTACGATATCACCAACTTTAGTTTGACTTAATAACAGAATAGCATTTGGCAATCTCTTAACAAAAATTAGAAAATATTAGAGAAATTTAGTTAAGTGATCTCAACAACAGAATTAGAGTGAGTATCAGTAGTCATGTGGACTAAGAGAGCGGCCCTCAATTCGCTAGATGCGAGGCTTTCCATAAGGCGGGCGGCGTTATTATGGCGGTCTAAATATAAAAAAAGAAGTTTACTTTGAGCTAGTAGGCTAACTAACTAAACTAACTATCTTCACGCTGTATCCCTGACGGGGTTGTCAGAGTGGACATATCGCCAGGCTTCCTAGATAAATAGTACACATACAAGCCTGGCGATCTGTACAGCTGTTTCTGTACCTAGTTAGTTTTAAAGCTAGATGGCGCTGTGTAAATAAAAATAATGTCCCACCAGAAAATCAGACTGTAAACATTAACTAATATGTTGCTACACAAACAATAGCACTACCATAATATTGTATTATGTATATTAGTCACACTGGTTACATTTGAAATGCGACTCTCGTAGTTATATTATAAAGCTCATTTTAGTTAGCGCGGTTTCATACCAAATTAATATGACCTACAGTTGCTATTCGTAATCTATTGTCACTACCAGTCACTCATAAGTGCTATTGATCTGTCTCTGTGTCGTTATGTGTACTATAGTGTAAATATTCTGAGAAGCTTGGTACAAGTGCTTGGTGAGTTCGGGTTAGTTGGAAAGCGGATTCCAGCTCAGATGGTACGTGACTCTGTAGTCTCAAGTTTTCCTGTATCTTTCGTCCATGGCCACGTTGGCCACTTTCTATCAGGTGGGGCCGTATGCTTGTCTGCCAACTCAGTAGTATAAGAAGAAAGAAGTGCATGTAATGCATAGAGTACCACATGCCTCTTACGGATCTACGACGTCTTCTACGAAAGCAGTGTCCATTTTGAAATAATTTCTTTACTGGAAGCGCTCGTGGCTTCGCTGACTCAGTGTTCTGTAAACTGCGTTAAGCAACATTCGCTATGGCTGCTTATTCCGTGCTTCGAAAGGCCCGTTAAACCGTTTTGGTCCCGGTTGCCAGTAAGATGGCAGTCGTTAAGCCAAGGTAAAGGTCTTATAGGCGGCTTGAAAAATTTCAACAGCAGGTAGCCATAACCTGCGTCAGTCCATTTAAACGCTGCAATGGTCTCACCATCCATTACGTACGGTATAAAGTGGGCATATAATATACCTCTGCTACCCTTTCGGGGATAAGGCGTGATTAATAAACTAAACTCTTTACTGAACTGGTTGACATAGGCATGCTATAATACTAAATCATATTAAGTACACGTAATAGGGATTGAGCCTACTGTCGACTTGATACGCTTGGGGCAGGTATTGGTTTATTTTTATACCACTGAGGTGGCAGACAAGCATACGGCCCACCTGATGGAAAGTGGTCACCGTAGCCTATGGATGTTTGCAACACCAGAGGTGCAGCACTCGCGCTGCCGATTTTGGTGTTAATTTTTGAAACTACCCATCATCATCATCATCTCAGCCCATTCGACGCCCATTGCTGGGCATAGGCCTCTCCTAATGATGGCCACAACGTTCGGTCCTGTGCCTTTCGCATCCAGCAAGGCCCGCAAACTTCACCAGATCGTCTGACCATCTTGCGGGAGGCCTACCCACTTTTCGTTTCCCAATACGCGGCCGCCATTCGAAACTGCCCATACGACCTTTAAATTAACACTTACAGCCGAGATTAATGTCTTTTCATACCTTTAAAAGCATGGAAAGGCCATAATCAAACTGTCACCCAGATCCTGATCGTAGTGTATAATCATTAACGCAGCAATCCTTTACAGAACACTGAGTAAACGTTTCAATTAAACCCGCACCCGTGTGCAGTTATTCCTCGCAACATTTTCCCAAACACCAGTTATAATTTAGTAGAATGCCTGTAATTTATTGCACGGTCGAGTTTACGACAATTCGTCACTCGTTTCTTATTACTAACAATAAAATTTTGGCAACAGAGCCGAAATTTTAGCATAGGAAGAGGAAATGGTTTAATAAACAGTTGTACTTCTACTAGATAAATGTTCGTTGCGTTGATACAGTACGAGTCTACGAGTTTTGAGGTGTCTAAAGTCACATACATAATAGCATCGACCCCCAGACCTTTGAAATTTTACTAAAGCCTGAAGTTGTCCTAGATGGTGCAAGGAAGCGGGAAACTCAAAGCCCTTGAGGCGAGGCAGAGGTGGTAGGCAAAGTTTGTCAGGAGCCCTGGGGTCCTCATTCCGGGAACTCACCTGGGGCTCCCAGTTATGGTCAAATGAAAGTGTTTTATTCTGTACAAGTCCAGTATAGCACCAAAAAAAAATTCAAGTTTATTTGCACAAGGGAAAGCACACAAAATGAAATTTGAATTAAAATTTGTTTCACATTAAATTATAGTATAGCTAGCATTGGATGTATGCTTTTCAAATTTATATGGAGCGCTTGAGGTTATTATTTCAAACAATTGCTAGGAGCGACATTGTCTGAATTTACATCCAAAAAAATATAGGATAGAAAACAACAATTGCTTTTTCATATTATTTCGAAAATTTCGAACATTCTTTTCTCTCCACGTTTTGAAAAACGATACGGTCAATACAAAATCATAATCTCTCTCTTATTTTAAAATTTGGAACATAATGAGATATGAACGATTTGCAACCAAATGTTATAAATATTTTTAGCTCAACATCAAAGGTTTCGTTGAAGAATATATAGTCTGCCAGACGACTAGACACCATAGATGAGAACTGTGTTTAGTCAGTGTACTAATTATAGTCTTTTTAACGGATTCAGGTCGGTGTATCGATCAATTTTTAATAACTTTCAGACAAAAACGCATACGGAAAAATGTGATAATACGCCTATGTCTATCCCTTCAGGAATAAAGGCGTGACTATATGTATGAAATAACGGTCAGAAACTTTTACATACCTATAAATCACCACGCCTGTCTCCCATTGGAGTAGGCAGAGACCTATGGCTTTCCACTTGCTACGATCTTGGTGTACAACTTTTGCTTGTTTTATTTTCACAAATATTTTCCATACACGCTTGCCGTATATGAGTACTCTTGACCTGACCTTATCCCAAAAAAGTAATTTGATTAAAAAACGTACGCCGAGGACGACCCCTCCCAGTTTGCCTATTCACTCTTGCCACATAAATCTACTTCGTAATTTCATCCATCCTCTCAACGTGTCCTAACCATCCCTATTTCTTCTATCTTAGTCACTACATATTCTGCCATACCGCAATGTTCCCTATTCACGCTGTTCCTTTCTTTATCTAATAACTTCACTCCAGTTATACTTCGCAGATTTGTCATTTGGCATCAATTTTACTACTATACCTCTGCCACACCCAATTGTTATTGGAAAAAGAACGTTCATTTACAAGTCAACGATCTGAAATTTGTTAAAATAATAGTCATTGCTAAGTATATTTTAATAACTGTAACTGACCTTGGGTCGTATCTGCGCGCGATAACGAGGACAAATTTGTGTGTATATAGTTAAGGATCGATCTTTTTCACTAGTTCAATCGAACGATTTAAAAGATTATTTCTCTGCCGTACTATAAAAGCTTGGAATTCTACCAGGGTGACGAGTCTACTATTGACTAGCCGTAGAATAGAACCAGAATCGCTGTTTTTGTTGTCAAAATGTTAGTAGATTATCAAAGACGCAACTGACTAGCGGCAACTGGCGCGGTACGTGTTAGTAGAATTCTATCGGCCGACCGATAGAAATCTATTCGAGTACGATTGTAACAGTAGACTACGAAAAACTCAAAATTGTTCCGTCGGTTTTTTATTGAGCGATGATTTCTATTCTTTTCTGACGCGATTGAATTACTCATAAAATTTTAATAAAGTGGAAAAAGACAATTCGATTCGAGACAGGGATTGGACCCTGTGACCTTTACCTAACCAGGGCAATGTTCTAGCCACCTGAACTACCCTAATCGTATAAAAAATTATGAGAAATTCAGCAAAATAATTGTTTTTAGTACATTTGTTTCCGTACACTACGGGTTCTTCAAGCGGGGTAAGTCCGTCAATTTCATTACCATTGTCAAGAGCCATTGCGTCATTATTTCGAGGTACATTTTAAAAAAACTGGCCAAGTGCAGTGCAATATAAATAAATAAATGTATACATTTAGCATGGATTGCAGGCCATGGATGCAGATACACGTGGATAAAATCTATGGCATGCGATTCCAGGACTAGTAAAGGTTTTAATCGTTCTTGATTGTTGAGCATGTCGCGGCGATACAGGTGTTCCCGCAACTCATATATATTGTTCTTACGATTTCTGTGGTCCAATCCAAAGAACGCAAGGTCCTGTCCTTCTGTTCAGACGATAGCGGTTGGGAAGGCCAATGGCCGTCGACCCTATAATAAATTTTCACAAAAGAACCAGGGTCATTCATTTGAATGTTTTCAATTCCCCGTTCAGATTTTGTTTGACCCTGTCACTGGTTCTGATTAAGTTAAAAACAATGGATTTTTTTGTACATGTCACAGACCTTGATCAGTTTCCTATTCTTTTTTTCCCATTGTACTCATTACAATCTAATCTCCTGTACACCTCACTAGCATTCATTGAAGAGGTATCTTACTCGCATGGGGCCGCCTTTCTTTCACACGTGTATTGTGAAAAAGAAGCCTATGGTCTATTTGTTACACTGTAAATACATCTGTCTAAATGCATATGAAAGTATAAAAATTTGCCTGATTTGTTGATTTATTTTGATTACTACTCCCCTCTCCTAGGTGCGTGATGGGTTCGATAAATGGGCTATCCAACACAAAAAGAATGTTTGAAATCGAACCTGTAGTTTCTGAGATTAGCGCGTTTAACCGAACTAACAAACAAACTCTAGCTTTATAATATTAGTATAGATTTCCGCGAGAACAAGCAAAACGCGGATAAAACCGCGTGGCTTTCACTAGTTGATAATACGTTAATATAAGACTGATTGGAGCAGGGTTTTGTTTCGAGTTCTCCTCTTCGCCATGACTTCGCCTGTTAGTCAACAGGTGTACCTATCACTTGTAAATGACTAGCTTGGGCCCCCAGATCTCAGTAGGGCCTCCATCTCACCCATTATGTAGTAGTGCTTAATACCAAAACTGACTTGAAAATAGTCACATTAAATATGAATCTATATTTTATGCCGGAATCATCTTTTAATATTCAGATACTACGAGTATTTTCCTCAGTTTACATTTACTTCTGATCTAAATATAAAATATATTCAATGATATTTCAAGATAGCCGTTTTCATGCACACTCGGACATCTTTCGGAGAAGTTACCCAGGGCGTCCGACAATAGACAGTTAGTCAGGTACCGTGTTGTTTCTAAATCAATAAAATATAATAATATGTAAATTCAACAAATTATACAAAAACTTAATAAATCATGAAGTGAAAGAAGCAGTTCGAATGAAGAAGAAAGCATGGCTAGACTACTTAGCCTCGCGGAATGATTTTAATATGAAAGAGAGATACAAGCTGCAGAAAGTTAACACGAAGGCACTGATAGAAGAAGCTCGTGAAAGGTGCAGAATGAAAGCGGATGAAAGGTTGTCGTCCAATTTCCGGGATAATGCCAAGCTCTTCTGGAAAGAGGTAGGCAAGACCCGGAGTTGTTCGGCAATCTGCAGTATGAATAAAGTGCTTAGTGTTAACAATGACGTCCTAACAGACCAAAGTGACGTCCTGCAGAGATGGAGTGAATATTATGGAAAGATGTATGCAAGAAAAGACAGAGATGCCACATCGGGACGTGGAGCTCACTTCGATGCTCCGGATCCCGATGTCATTGAAGTCATTAGTATGAAAGAAATAGAACAAGCGATAAGAAGTATGAAATGTGGTAAGGCTGCGGGAAAAGACAGAGTTACTGCTGAGATGATCAAGTACGGTGGGTCGCGTGTCTGGGACACACTTTGTCTGTTATGCAACTTGTGCTGGCGGACGGGTGAGGTCCCAGATGACTGGCGAGTAGCAGTTGTAGTACCTATTTACAAAGGGAAAGGCTCGCGCCTAAACTGCTCCAGCTACAGGGCGATCAGCTTGGTCAGCTTAGCTAGTAAGGTGAATGCAAAGGTTATAACGGCTAGAATGCAAGAAAAGTCTGAAAGGTATTTATGGGAGGCTCAATGCGGATTCCGACGTGGAAGAGGTTGCATGGATCAAGTGTTTTCTCTCCGCATGATCGCGGAAAAGTTTCTGGCTCTTAGCCAGAAGGTTTTCTGCGCTTTTGTGGATCTAGAGAAAGCATTTGATAACGTTGTGAGAGAAACGCTGTGGGACTTGCTGCCAGGATATGGTGCGGACGGCTCGCTACTGCGGGCAATACAGTCGCTTTATAGGGACTGTAAGGCTTGCGTGCGAGTAGGGGGGGATGTGTCACCTCTTTTTGATGTCTGTACAGGCGTCAAACAGGGATGTGTCATGTCCGCCTGGCTGTTCATAGTGTATCTGGACAGTTGCCTGCAGAAGTTGAAAGATTTTAATATGGGTGTGAATTTGGGTGACTTTACAGTACACTGTCTGCTGTACGCTGATGATGCGGTGCTCATGGCCTCATCAGAAGCCGACCTACAGGCATTAGTCACTAATATGAAAGAGGGGTGTGAAAGTAAGGGTCTCCGCATGAATGCAAGTAAAACTAAGGTTCTAGTATTTGAAAGAGGTGACGTAAGAACTAAATGCGAGATTAGGGTAAACCAGGAACGTCTAGAGCAAGTGAATGAAATTGTGTATTTAGGAAGTATGTTTAGCGCGGATGGAAGATGTGATTCGGATGTAGAACGGCGAGTAGCTGCCGGAAACAAAGTTAACGGTGCTTTGTCCCAGTTAGTAAAGCGACAAAGCATCGTAAAAGAAGCACGAATGGCGATTCATAACGCAGTGCTAGTGCCAACTTTGCTTTACGGTAGTGAAACCTGGGTATGTCAGCAGATGCATGAAAGTAAATTGAATGCTGTGGAGATGCGATCACTTCGAAAATTGTGCGGCGTTACCTTGGCCGACCGAATACGTAACGAAGTGATACGCAATATGGCAGGTTTGAATGAAAGTGTCAGCGTTAAGCTGGAAAAGGGCGTGCTCCGTTGGTTTGGACACGTCCAACGAATGAGTGAGGAACGTTTGACGAAGAATATATATTGTTCAAAAGTAGAGGGTAGAAGGAGTCAGGGAAGGCCGAGACTTACATATGAAGACCACGTGAGCAGATTGCTCAAAAACGGAAAGGTCAAAAGTACTCGGATACCCAGACGTGCGTGTATGAAGCGATTGATGAATCTCGAAGAAGCGAAAGAAGTATGCATGGATCGCGAAGCCTGGCGATCTGTCCTCTCTGACTACCCCGTCAGGGATACAGCGTGAAGATAGTTAGTTAGTTAGTTAGTTAGTTAATAAATCATCGTGCTTTCAAATATAATTTTTTCCTGAAGTGGGATTGAACCTAAGATCTCCAGTTTCGTGTTAGATACCTAACTTAATTACTAGACCAACATACGCTAGTTAGAATCTATTACTTAATAACTAGGTACTTTTTTGATTCGTCCATACAGCAGTTTACATCTTCTACAGGTCAATAGTTCATCGGCTTACCATCTCAGTCCTTTGCCTATAAAACCGTGTCAAGATGTCGCGCTGTGGTGACTAGGTCAAAGTTTGAGTTAAGGGTTCTTTGATGGAAGTCGTGAACGTTTTTGAATGCTATTCAATCCAATATTTTGGACGAGGCAACTGCATATATGCATATATTATGTTGAAAGGCAATATATATCTTAAGCAATTAAACATAATATTCATTACGGTTGTTAAGACTGCATTGGTTATCGCCAATTTATGATTTTATTTATGGGTTTATTCAATACACACGTTATAATAACCAATAAATAATATATAATAACAATAATCAAACGAGCGGTCAAATGGTCAGGGGGCCATGTCTGAAATTTCAATCGAGTCGAAATCGTCGCTCAACAGAAAGCCACCGGTACAATTTTGACAGTTTTTCGTAGTCTACTATTACAATCGTACTCCAATAGACTTCTATCGGACGGCCGATAGAATTCTACTAACATTTACCGCGCCAGTGGCCGCTTATCAGTTGCATTTTTGATAGTCTACTAACATTTTGAAAGATAAAAACAGCGATTCTGGTACTATTCTGCGGCTTGTCAATAGTAGATCGGACCCCAGTTGCATTGATCGATATGAGATGATTGACTAGAAATGCATGGATCTATAAAACTGACTTATCAGTCACGTCTTAATCCCCGTAGCGATAGGCAGAGGTATACTAAACAGACATCACAGATCCTCACAAATTACCTTCGGAGCGCTCGCTTTCGGGGCTTTTATTCCGCGTATGATGCGCTGCAGTATGTGGTTCTTCAAAATGGCATTTAGGAGAGTTTTCAAACATTGCCGCAAATGTCTGTAGGGTACGGTTACTACTTTCCATAGTTTGTCTGCCACCATAATGGTATAAAAAAGCAACGAACAAATAAATGAACTCGTAAATTTCGATAAAAAAAATTAATACGCGTTTTAGTTTATTTCAAAATTCTACTTTTAAAGCTGTAAAATAGGGAATGAATGTTGGTATAAAAATATTTGGAAACTGCTAAGGGTAGATGAAAAAGAGGTTACTGGTAAGGGTATAAGCGTCTAGTCCTATATCTATAGTAATAAATACAGCTGATGAGTTTGTTTGCTCGTGGCCTCTCTAACTCAGTGTTCTGTAAACGATCTCTGCGTTAAGTAACTTTCACTATGGCTGGTCCTCGGATGGGTGACCACTTTGTGGCATTTACATTTGCGAGTGTTTCCGTGCTTCGGAAGGCAAGGGTGGCTTGAAAAATTTCAACAGCTGGTCGCCACAGCCTGCGCCCGTCCATTTCAACACGGCAATGGGCTCACCACCTGTTACGTGGGACAAAAATGCATACGGTGAAATGTGGGCATGTAAAATGCCTCTGCCTACACCTTCGGGGATAAAGGCGTGGCAATATCTATGTTTTTGTTTGTATGTTTGGTCGAACGGACTAATCTCGGGAAAAAATGGTTCGAATTAAAAAAACATTTTCGTGCTGGATAGCCCATTTATCGAGGACGACTATAGGTTTTATCATCACGCTACTACCCAGGAGAGTGGAGCAGTAATTATAAATGTCAATGTTGAAATTATCCAAACACTATTGTAAAATTACGAAATAACGGGATTAAATGGTTGCTACGGGGTTTGAAGTACATTTTGGGGGTCTACTATTCTTCAGCAGTATGTCATAAAAGAAAGAATTGTCATCGATTAAACAGGTGTAGGTCGTTGAAAACGTAACGCCTCATTTTTAGTTTACATTTGGTTTTACTTCTCATAAAATGTTCATACTGCGATCATCGTATCTTAGGCAGTAATCTTCAAAATTGAGGGTAATATTTAAAAATAAATCATTCAGTAGTAATTGTCCAAAGTACGATAGGTATACCGATTCTAAGTTAGTTAATGATTTATATTCAATACACTTGCTCGTAAAGTGAATTTAATTTCACCGGTTTATATACATAAAGCCGCTCCTAAAACACGTGTGTTATAAATGAAAATAGCGAAGTTATCTAAACTAATATTATACAGCTGAAGAGTTTGTTTGTTTGTTTGTATGGTTGAACGCGCTAATCTCAGGAATATATAATATAATAAATAGGCTATATATCATTACGCTACTACACTGGGGAGCAGAGCAGTAGTTATAAATGTCGACAAATCGGGCAAATTTGTATGCATCATTGTACGAGTAGAATTTATAAGCGACGGGATTAAATAGGTGCGACGGGAGGTCGAAATATTCTACGGGCGAAGCTGTGGGGTCATCTAGTACTTATTTTATAACCGCAATATATGCATTTTATTAATCAGCAACGGGTTATCATAGAAACAGTATTTTTGTTAATGAATAAACCTATTACGTGAAATAAACGTTTATTATCATACCAATATTTTGTTTTGTCTACAAATTAACAATGATTTGTATAATTTAATCAAAAAATTTAAGTAGTTTATTAGGTAGGTATTTCAAAAACTTAGCTGTTTGTAGCTTTAGCGTACACCTACGACGGTTCCCCGTCTCGCATCGAATTGCCTTTTTTACTTTATTAAAAAAATATGAAAAATTTAGCATAATAATTGCTTTAAAATTTATCCATAAATGTTATTTAGATTCTTGCCATTAGCGCGTTCAACCAACAAACAAACAAGCTCTTCAGCTTAATAATATATTAGTATAGATATGGATTTATGTAAGTAGATTACAGAATAGTGTAATTTGATTCATCATGAGTCAATAAATGTGCGATATAACTGCGATATTACTATAAAGAACCATGATTTATCCTTGACTGTGTGCAATCCCAAACAAGTTCTACTTTTAACAATAAATAAGAAAGAACTATTCAACAAAGTCTAACTACAGGACTGTCCTACAATGGACTACTTTTCTGAAAAGCTTTGTATTGTGCGAGCTTTTATCGTCAGTCTACTGTCCGCTTATCAGCACTAGGTGACCTACCCGGGTTCGCCCGAGACATACTTCGAAATCCCATCGCACTTATTTAATCCCGTCGCTTATAAATTCTACAACAATGCATTAAAATTTGTCCGATTTGTCGACATTTATGACTACTGCTCCGCTCTCCAGGGTAGTAGCGTGATAATATATAGCCTATAGCCTTCCTCGATAAATGGGCTATCTAACACAAAAAGAATTTTTCAATGCCGACCTGTAGAACCAGTAGTTCCTGAGATTAGCGCGTTCAACCAAACTAACTCTTCAGCTTTATAATATTAGTATAGATTGACTTTGTGTTCACAGATTTCAGTAACATTACGAGTATAATTTCTGTATGAAATTATACTCGTAATGTTACTGAAATCTGTATACATCTGTATACAAATAACATTAAAACGACACATTGTAACGCCGTTTAACGCCGCAGATCCAAATGACATTTGGATAGAACTGATGATATTGTATGTAATGGTAGGACAAGGAACTTGTATCCAGAGTCATCTGTAAAAGACAACCAGTCTGCTAGGACTACATAACCTAATGTCTTAATCAATTCTTTACGATTTAATAAAATATTTACCTATTTTTCTCTATTTAATATACTGCTTGAATATATAATGCCTACTACGCATTTCGTCCTTTGACCTTGACCTTATTCAACCACATAGATGCGCGCGTGTCTATCGTTAATCAAGGCAGGTATAGTACAAACGAGGGGCGGCTGATAAGTTCGCGACCTAAGGTACTTAACGAAAAGGTATCATCTCGTTACTGATAGCACAACTTGCTGCACTTAATGATAGTATAAATAACACCCATTTGAAGCGCTTGTGGCCCCGCGGTCTCAGTGTTCTGTAAACGATCACTGAGTTACGCAACTTTGACTATGGCTGGTCCTCGGATGGGTGACCACTTTGTGGCATTTACATTTGCGAGCGTTTCTGTGCATCGGAAGGCACGTTAAGCCGTTGGTCCCGGTTGCCAGTAAAATGGCAGTCGTTAAGCCTGGTTGAATGCCTTATTGAAAATTTTCAACAGCAGGTAGCCACAACCTGCGTCTGTCCATTTTCAACACGGCAATGGGCTCACCACCTATTACGTGGGACAGGAATCCACACGGTGAAAAGTGGACATATAATATGCCTCTGCCACCCCTTCGGGGATAAGGCGTGATGGATATTTATTACCAAAACTAAAAATTCTCACAATTTTGAGCACCGCGCAGTGATTAAATTCCTTGTAAAAAAAGCAAACTCGCCGAAAGACATTTTTGAAGAAATGTCATTGGTTCTTCAGGATTCCGGGCCATCATATACAATGGTAAAAAATGGGCTCGACTTTTTAAACAAGGAAGAGAGAGCTGTCAAGACGACCCCCGCCCGGGCCGCCCTGTGACAGTAGTGACCGAAGAAAATGTACAAAAAGTTGAAAAATTAGTATCGGCCGATCGAAGAATAAAATTTTGGCAGATAGCTGAGATTAGTAAAGAGCGAATCGGAGAAATTATGCACCAAAATTTACACATCAAAAAAAATTTGTGCGCGTTGGGTACCGCGAATGCTCACACTACTCGACAAACAACGACGACTGGCGGCTTGTAAGGATTTTTTAGAGTTGTGTCAGAACGATTTGGACGAAATTTGTAACCGCATTGTGACAGTAGACGAAACCTGGATTCGTCAGTATGATCCGCAGTCCAAACAAGAGTCTATGCAGTGGATTAAAAAAGGAGAAAGACCACCAAAGAAGTTTAAAGTGGAAAAGTCGGACTTTAAGATTATGGCGACTATTTTCTGGGATAGCGCGGGAATTTTATTAATTGATTACTTGTCTAAAGGAACTACTATGAATGGTCAATACTACGCCAATTTATTGGGTCAGGTACGTGAAGCAGTCGTACGAGACGTGGCAAGTTGACGCGCGGTGTGTTGTTTCTGCAAGACAACGCGCCCTTTCACACCGCTCGCGTTTCGAAGGATACCTTAAAAGCCACTGGGTTCGCAGAAATTGACCATCCTATAGTCCGGACCTCCCAGTGGCTGCCAGTGACTTTTGCCTTTTTTCGAAACTGAAAAAGGAGTTAAGGGTCAAAGATTTTCGGATGACAATGAGATGAAGTCAGCCGTGGAAAGCCATTTTCAAGAGAAATCTTCAGAATATTATTTCAAAGGTTTAAAGGCATTGTATTCACGATGTGAGAAGTGTATTTCACTTGAGGGTGATTATATAGAAAAATAAAAATTAAAAAACTAAACTTCTTTTATTAAGTACCCTAGGCCGCGAACTTATCAGCCGCCCCTCGTACATGACGAAAAAGACACTAGACAGGGTGGTCACCCTCACACTCTGCGTCCGGAGCGCGGTTAGGTCCAATAGAGGCTTTATTCCACGTACGCTTAGGTTGTGGAATGAGCTCCCTGCCTGGGTTTGCCCGAACGTCTTCAGTATGGGGTTCTTCAAAAGGAGTCTTAGAAGGATTTTAAAGGGTCGGCAGCGCGAGTGCTGCACATCTGGTGTTGCAACCGTCCATTTTTTTTTGTCACATCGACTGCTCAATGTATGATAGTAGTAGCTTTGTAACGAATTGTCTAAAGTCGTAGAACAAATGTTGTTTGGTTATTATGACATTGGCTATAATAGTAGATAGGCAGGTTGTTAGTGTTTTAATAATTTGTCTGTCTATCTAACTAGGAGATTAGCCGTGATGTTCGACAGACAATATGGCGTGTTATGATTGATTGTCAGCCAAAAGCTTTTACCGCTGAAAAGCTTTGCTTATTTTGAGTATAAAAGTTTGACAGTTTGTGTTGGTTGAATGATTTACTAGCAGCACCTGTAACTTGTGAAATCCATACGGATTGATAAAATTGATGTGTCTGTTTGTAATTGCAAATTAACAGTTTTACGAAAGTACGAAAGTTACGAAAGTTAGTCCGAGACTACCAGGACTTTAATTGGTCGTGCTAATTAGTATCTAGCACATAAGACCTTTTTGTTACCAACTCACTAAAAAGGCAACGGGTTTACACATTATAATTAATTTATTCGGCCCTTTAGGCCCACCCCAGTTCCGTGCTTCGGAAGGCACGTTAAGCCGTTGGTCCCGATTGCCAATAAAATGGCCGACTGCTAAGCCAAGTTGAAGGCCTTATAGGGGGACAAAAATGCATACGGTGAAATATGGGAGTTTAATATGCCTCTGCCTCTGCCTACCCCTTCGGGGATAAAGGCGTGACAATATGTATGTATGTATGTACGAAAGTACGGTACTTACCTATATAAAAAATAATAATTTCTGTCACGTTTGTTCCGGCTATAGATATCTTAACTAAACCTACTTAGTTAAGATATCTATGGTTCCGGCTAATCTCCGAATCGGCTGGACGGGTTTTACCAGGATTTCCACTGGCAGATAGATGATGTAGGAGTAACTTAGGCTACCTTTTATCACCGTATTGTCACGAGAACGCGATCGCGAGCGAAAGCACTGTGCTTCCGCTAGTTATTAATTTATTATTTTATCAATCTTGAAAGTATTTTATTTATGTTGTTGTACTAAATGGAATTGTATATTTTTTTTTATTTCAATCCACGCGCTACGTGTGAAGTTATTATTAGTTTTATAATGTTTACTCGATACTTTTATATTTTACTAGATGACCCGTGGAATATTTCGCCTGTGGAATATTTCGACCTCCCGTCGTACCTATTTTATGCCGTCGCTTATAAATTATATAATGATGCATAAAAATTTGCCCGGTTCGTCGACATTTATGACTACTGCTCTGCTCCCCAGTGTAGTAGCGTAATGATATATAGCCTATAGCCTTCCGCGATAAATGGACTATCGAACACAAAAATATTTTTTCAAATCCGACCATGAATACCCCGGCATTATACAGGCATATACATGACCACTGTATACCCCGGAACTAACAGACAGACATACAGACTTCAATGTTTATATTTGTTTAAATGACATTCAAGAAAATAAAAAATATTATGAATATTCTTGGTTAAAAGGTTTATTCAAGTGGAAGACATTATGGAGACTTATTTAGTTTCAAGTCACGAAACAAATGAGAAATATACTTTGTTTTAGATCATAAACTTGAACAAATTGGATGAAATCTTACCATCATAGTTAGTTTTATCGTGGGATGGGAAAGATGCGTTTGAGACAATCACTTTTGAATAACTAAATGGTTGTTGACGCAGTTTATAACTGTTTGATTTCCTAAAATGAATATTTTGTTTTTATAAAAAGTTTTTTTACATGCAATAACAGCCTTCTAGAAGTAATTCATGCTGGGTAATTTTACAGCGTTGTTTTGTTCCTGGGTGCTTTAAGGAATGCAGAGACGTGCTATTCGCATTGTAGTTGTCCTGAAGTAACAAGAATCCTTGCGCCGCTGGCGTAGCGTAGAAGAACAGGGGGCCGAGGTTATAATTTTGCCGAGGTTTTTCAATATAAAGCCGTTCTCGTTCTCTTCTTTAGCGGTTCTATTGCTATTAGTCCAAAACTAGGTAGTCTAGTAAAACTATTATATATTTCACAATCACACTTCTCAAGCTGCAGAATAGAGAAAAAAATTGCTGTTTTATGCTATCAAAATATTAATATAGACTACCACAAATGCAAATTAAGAGCTACTTACAGGCGCTACACGGGTTAATAACATTCTATCGGCCCGCCGCGCGCCGATAGAATTCTATTGGAGCGCAATTGTAATAGTGGACTACGAAAACTGTCACCTTTATCTGTCGGCTCTCTATTGAGCGACGATTTCTATTCTCTTCTGACGTGATTGAATAAGTAGACTTGGCCCCCAGCTTCCTTGGCTGCGTTTTACCAAATCTACCACAGCGAGTGTTCTGAAGAGCTCTTCAACCAAATCCTACACTTTTCTTTTCGATCCCAAACAACGCGTTCCGTGCAGATGTGGTGCTAGTCTCATACAGTGGATAGTAATTATTGCCCGAACTGAGCAATTTATTTTATTTATTTTTTCTCTGACAATACATACAAACGTGAAACTCTGCCAGCGATCGTCTTTCCCTCCCCTTACAAAACCGGGTTCTTTAAGCCTGAAGAGGCACAACATTGGGCCGCCAACTTGAGAATTCTGTCAATAGAATTGTGGATTGTGTGAATGGGCCTCATTTCGCTAGATTTCGCCATGGCTTAACATCATGAAGAGGCACAACCTTGGGCCGCCAACTTGAGAATTCTGTCAATAGAATTGTGGATTGTGTGAATGGCCCTCATTTCGCTAGATTTCGCCATGGCTTAACATCAGGCGGCGTCCTTTTGGCCAGCTAAATCTATATCTATACTAATATTATAAAGCTGAAAAGTTTGATGGTTTGTTTGGTTAAACGCGCTAATCTCAGGAACAGATATGAAAAATTAGTTTTGTGTTATATTGCCCATTTTTGAGGAAGGCTACAGGCTATATACTATCACATTACTAACCTAGAGAGCGGAGCAGTAGTCATAAATGTCGACAAATCGGGCAAATTTTTATACATTTTTGTCGAATTTATAAGCGACGGGATTCACCTGGTATAAGATAAAATGAAAACTGTTCGTGTTTATTTTGGATTTGTAACATTTTATGTACAGTCAGCAAAATACTTAGGTTTGCAGGCTACTGTAAAATAATGTTCGTAGGAGCAAAGCGTTTCAACTTGTGTAATTGCGACTATTGCGAGTCGTTTAAATAAATATTGTTGGACATTTTTTACACACCGCCGTCTAGCCCAAAGTAAGCTAATATAAGCTTGTGTTATGGGATCTAGACGACTGATAAACATACTTATGTATATTTCTAAATAGGAGGACAGATCGTCAGGACTCGCGATCCATGCATACTTCCTGCAGATTCATCAATTGTTTCATACATACACGTCTGGGTAAAAGTACTTTGACCTTTCCGTTTTATTATCTTTAAGTTTTTGAGTGATCTGGTCACGTAGTCTTCTTATGTAAGTCTCGTTCTACCCTGAATGACTTACTAACAAAGAACTACTACGTAAATGAATAAACTATATAATGTACATACATACATACATACATATTGTCACGCCTTTATCCCCGAAGGGATAAGCAGGGGCATACTATACGCCCAAATTGCACCATATGCATTATTGTCCCACATAACAGGTGGTGAGCCCAAGGCCGTGTTGAAAAAGGCCTTCAACTGGGTTTAACGACTGCCATTTTACTGGCAATCGGAACCAACGGCTTAAAGTCCCTTCCGAAACTCGGAACCGCTCGCAAATGTAAATGCCACAAAGTGGTCACCCATCCAATGAACAGCTATAGCCAACATTGCTTAACGCAGTGATCGTTTACAGAACACTGAGTTAGCTGGTGTGTTCATTTCATATTACCTAATGATCAGAGACGCATCTTTTGAAGATTGTGATCATAAACAAATCTTGTGCTTTTGCGTTGTTTTTCATCTAAAGCATTCCGTTTGTTATCTTAGTATGAGAAGTAAATCACATCTCTCAACTATGACATTTAGAAACAATTAACTACAAATACAATATTGAGGATATTAAAAGTGATAAACACTTACACAAGGTTCTTCAAGACACAAATCATTTTGCCATCCACAAACATACAGTCTGTGAATCCTTTGAGGAGCTTCAGTCGATATTCGTACTCTGTTCGTCTTCAAGTGTTAAACGCGAAGTGCTAGTGATATTATACAAAGTGCTAGTTAATTCTACAGTAATTGAAATCTTTATTGAAACGATTAATCTTCGAGAGACATAGCAGCATACTGTATAAACAGCACGCATATTATTGCTGGAATTCCCCTAACTATCGATGCTCCAAACATATTATAAATAAACATTAACTATACGGATGGCATGATAAATAAAAACGATTCAGTAACCCTGAAAACTACATTACACGCGAAACTGGGTATCTAACGAATCCAGGTCACTGAATACTTTGCAAAAACTCAAAAATAACACTGAAGGGTTTTATAATCCTATTTTTACCTTCTGTCTCCCTACCTGACGGTTGATTAACCGTAATACGTAAACCACTCATGCCTACATATTGATTAGTATTATCTCCGTTAGACAACGGTGTAGCCTGCTAGTCTATGATAATATTTGTAACCGATGGCCGGTTACGTGCTTTTATATTTATAAAAAAAAATAACCTGAATACTGAGTGGTTGGGTTTCAAGCCCCCTTTACATGTTCATTTTGTGGGTGTGGATTCATTTAGTGCTGTGAAATGTTAACCTTCTGGAAGCCATGTGTCATCAACATGTTTTAGTCTCGTATAGTATATATTTTTGGTATAATTTTTTGCTGACATGTAAATTGGAAATCCATAATTTACATTTGATAAAAGTCTAAATATTATAAGAATATTTTAAAAAGAAACTGCTGTTTTTGCCGTTGTGTCACCCCAGTCTTCCAAGATTCCATCAAATTAGTGATCTTTATCATTTTAATAAAATACTAGAGTTCTAATCCTTTTTGATTATAAATAGCAAAGTGTTCCAATAGGTACATACGCCTGTTTGACAACAGGTGGCATGTAACCTTGCCCGAACCGAACAGAACACTTCAAAGCAACACTGTTTAACAATTTCCTCAGTTTATTTAGCAAAGTACCTGCCTATAGTTCACAGATATTGAAATTTTTGCTCTTAAATTAATCTTTTATTCTACCCGCATAATAAAAGTTTACTTTAAAACCCTCTGAAAATCAAAGATTTTTTTCCTGCCAAACCTTTTAAACGAGTACAGCCCCCGCGGGCTTAATTTTACTATTCCACTGTATGAACATCCTCTTATAGGGTTGATGAAGGCAAGAGCCAAACTTAAAGGCTTTTGCAGGAGACATCGAAGCTAGGCAACAGGCACGTGGTAGTTAACCACCTAACTGAACTTGGGAGTCGACCAAGGTTAACCGAGACTTAGGTCCGTATTCCAGAACGTTTCTCAATACTCAATCAACGCTTGAGGCTAGTTTTTGCCTTATAAATTCCTCAAGCGTTGATTGAGTATTGAGGAACGTTCTGGAATACGGCCCTTAGTCCCGAATGCAAAGTCAAGCACGAATTTTAGTTATTAATTTCATGAGGCTATGAAAACCAAATTCACTCAAAGACCAGGTTTAAAACAAAAATATATGGTAGCTATTGACACCGTTTCAGATGATTATAAGTGAAAATCGTAAAGTATGGTACGGCATGACTTTTCTGATAGCTTTGGCGATTACCTGCTACTTTTTAGATGTAAAACGTGTGTGGTATAAACTGGTATTGCAGACGTTCTATATAGTGTGTGATTTACTAAAGTTACTCATGAAATTGGTCGAACTTTACTGAAGATGACTATGAGCAGTTACGTGGGTAAGTCTAAAGATAACCCTTTGTCTTCTAAGATTTGTAGGTCCTTTGTTAAACTTGTTCATTAACCATTTTCGCTTACTGAAAAGCTTTTATCCACAAAGAACAAGGGACGTTTCCCCAAATGTTCTTTGATAAGCCTAGTCTTCAAATTTCTTATGTGACTTAGCCGGATTTTAATAATGTATTGCGGCTAAAGCCCTAAATAGCCTGTTTGTATTTTCCCAATAACTTTCAAATCCTATCTAGACTAGAACCTGTAATAGTTGCTTTTTGCAGAGATTACTATGCAGTAATAGGGACACACTTCCTCCCTCCCATCCCTAGGGGATCAGAGGATAGACGTTACTTTATAAGGTAAAATAAAATATATATCCATCACGCCTTATCCCCGAAGGGGTGGCAGAGGCATATTATATGCCCACTTTTCACCGTGTGGATTCCTGTCCCACGTAATAGGTGGTGAGCCCATTGCCGTGTTGAAATAGACAGACGCAGGCTGTGGCCACCTGCTGTTGAAATTTTTTAAGCCGCCTATTAGGCCTTCAACCAGGCTTAACGACTGCCATTTTACTGGCAACCGGGACCAACGGCTTAACGTGCCTTCCGAAGCACGGAAACGCTCGCAAATGTAAATGCCACAAAGTGGTAACCCATCCGACGACCAGCCATAGTGAAAGTTGCGTACCTCTGTGATCGTTTACCGAACACTGAGACCGCGGGGCCACGAGCGCTTCTAACTCACTTTATAAGGTAAACGCAATATCTTGAGGGGGCAGCATGGAGTAAACATGGATACAGTGAAATTGGCTTTTTCAATTAAACCCCACCGATGCCTCAAATTTTGAAGCTTAGAATCAAAATGTTAGGGCCGTATTACAGAATGTTTCTCAATAATCAAGAAACGCTTAAGACTAGTTTACGCCTTATAATACTACTCTCAAGTGTTTCTATATTTCTGAACCTAAAATGCAGATTCCAGAGGGACCGAGTCAGCCTAATACTGGGTTTTCGTTGTTGCCCATTCCTCCTAATATGTGCTTTTTCGTCAGTCTAAGGGCCGTATTTAACGTTTCTCAATATTTAAGAAACACTCGAGAGTAGTATTATAAGGCGAAAACTAGCCTTAAGCGTTTCTTGAGTATTGAGATACGTTCTGTATTATGGCCCTTAGACTGACGAAAAAGCACATATTAGGAGGAATAGGCATCAACGAAAAGTCAGTATTAGGCTGACTCGGCCCTCCGGAATCTGCATTTTAGGTTCAGTAGTAAAGTAGTAACGTCTCTTAGCTCTCTTTTTCAATGCAGCGCTGTCCTTTTGGAGAAAAACACAAAAGAAGAAAGTAGTGCCAGCCATTTTCAGCGCGACCCTTCAAGGAATATGAAAAATATTAAGTTCATAAAAAAGTTTTTCAATCTTGATGAATGTACTGTATAACGGAACAACGTTCTACTTACAAATAAATGTAATCAATAGGTAGAGCTAGATACATATTTACAATGCGCCTTTCTTGCTTTTTAAATATCGATTTCGACTTTTAGAAAGGAATAATAGGTGTAAATTGGATCATAGACCTGACAAAAATGAAATCAAGCCAAACCTTTTTTACGACAAAAGGTCAAACAAACCCATTCATTGATATAATCACAGCTTTTTCCGAAAGGAATAAGCAGAGGTGACGTATAACTGTTTTCATACACTCTAAATACTGTACTCTAAAGACTCTACTCTATCTATCTACTATTCTGATTAATTTCGATGCGAATTGCAAGACACTCTTTATAACTTCTTGTGGGCCTTCGCCGTGATGAAGTTTAGTGTAACTTTTCCGGTTTAAGGTTCACAGTAACGTGAATGAGGTGGGTTTATTCCCATAATAAAATATGTATCTACCATGATACTACTGATGACCACAGCTCCCGCCCGCGAGGGGATTATGTTTTCCGATATCTTGAATAATAAATTTATTGACTTATTTTATTAAGTCAACACCATTACAAAATTAAACTGTAGGTATAGGTATAAACAATCCTCTTAAATTACCATATCTAATGATAAAATCCGCAGAAAAATTCGTTGCGTAGATAAAAGACCTAAGAGTACATACATATGAGACTTGAGGAAGCGACTTTGTTTTATACTAATGATACTAGTTAAGATTAATTAAGGTTAGACTTGTCGACTAAGGTCCGTATTCCAGAACGTTTCTCAATACTCAATCAACGCTTGGGAGTAGTATTTATAAGGCAAAAACTAGCTTCAAGAGTTGATTGAGTATTGAGAAACGTTCTAGAATACGGACCTAAGTGTCACCTTGTACAGCGGAGTATTGCAAAAATTTTGACAACCTGGAGGGTAAGGTTTCCTTTTACCTCTCCTACGTCCTTTCCTTGAGGAATTCGGTTTGTCATACCTTCGTTACAATTAGTAGAAGTCGTCTATGACCGTTGTGCGTTAGGATTGACGAATCGAGGGTGTGTGGTGGGATCCTCCTCCCCTCCTTTATTATCGTTTTACTGGTTAAGCATCCAGCGGCTGGCGCTTTTAGACTAACTAGAATGCCAATAATAATCTTTTCCTTTTGTTCCAGGTGTTGTTGCATGGTGGGGGTAAGGAGAAGGTGTCAAGATGGGAGACAGTTTCTTGCACCTGGGGGACATTGTCTCCCTACATGCGGAGGGCAGTGTATCAGGTTTCCTGAGTACCTTAGGGTGAGTTCCATAAAGTATAATTGTTTCTAAAATAAATTTTTAGCCCTTGATATCTTGGGGCAGTGTTGGGCAAAACGTAATTGTCTAAACAACCAACAATTAAATTGTCTAAAAAAATTGCAACTGACAGTTAAATAATAAGTTGTTAATTATGAGTATTTTACAATTACAACTAATTAATTGTTGCTTGCGAAATATTACAATTACAATTAATAAATTGTTAATTGTATTAGCATTTTTACAATTAACAGTTAACAATTACTTATTTCAAAATTAGGGTCGTACTATCTTAGGTAATAAAACTTTTCGTCTTCAAAAATACTATTATACATAAAATTTCAAGGAATATATTAAAAAACATCATAGGGGCCTGAATAAATCGTACACATGCTTGGGTACACTTTGGCAGAAATGCTGCAAAAGTAGGTTAAGTTAGTTACCTACCAGAACAGAGTTTTACAATGCGTTGTTAGTATAACAATGCAGCTGGCAAAGCTAGCATGCCGTGGCAGCAGCCTGTATCTGCCATAACAGAACTGCTTGCGTTGTATGTAGCAGTCAGTAAAAATAATACTCTGGGACCCCTTTTGCGACATGGTTACGAACTTTTGTTTTAGTCGGGTCAAATTGCCCAAGCTTTTTTCTTGTTGAATCACAATAAACATCATTTCAGTAGTAGTAGTAGTAGTTAAGAAAAAGTTTCACTACATGTCAATGTTTCTGTCTGTCCATTATTTATAAACCACTGAGGTGGCAAACAAGCCTACGGCCCACCTTATGGAAAGTGGTCACCGTAGCCATGGTGAGCTGCCCCCGCGATAACCATCGACAATGTGTCGTGGGTGCTAAACGAACGTAGGTATCTACTTAAACAAACATGTCCCCTATGTAAATAATTTTATAGTTATTCAATATGTAACATTGTCAAGTGAAGTACACATCTAAAAAAACAAAGTGATTATTTCACCTATGGTAATAATTTTATAGTTATTTATTCCATAATACAAAGTATGACAGGAAGTACACATATAAGACTAGCTTTTAATTGTATTGATTGTTTTCTAAACTATTAACGATTAAATTAGTCAACTAACACATTAACTGTGATTAAATCAATTGTAAACCACAATTAATGGAATCAATTGCAATTTATTTTAATTGTTTCTCACAATTAATGAATAAATTGAATTAAATTAATTGCAAATAATGTAATTGCGATTAAAATGTTAATTGTTAGCTTATACAATTAACAATTTAATTGCATTGTGCCCAACACTGTCTTGGGGTATTAATTGTTTTCTTCCTAACGTTGCGTAATAAACTGGAATCCTTATAGGTTCGAGTCTGTCTGTCGGTGTGTAGTCTAGTTCAGTCAGAGACAAAGTATGAGCGAGCTGTAGTTTGGCAGGCATACTCACACCGACGAACTTATTTAATAAATATCCATCATGCCTTATCCCCGAAGGAGTGGCAAAGGCATATTATATGCCCACTTTTCACCGTGTGGATTCCTGTCCCACGTAACATGTGGTGAGCCCATTGCCGTGTTGAAATAGACAGACGCAGGTTGTGGCTACCTGCTGTGGAAATTTTTCAATCCGCCCATAAGGCCTTCAACTAGGCTTAACGACTGCCATTTTACTGACAACCGGGACCAACGGCTTAACGTGCCTTCCGAAGCACGGAAACGCTCGCAAATGTAAACGCCACAAAGTGGTCACCCATCCGAGGACCAGCCCTAGTTATAGTTGCGTAACTCAATGATCGTTTACAGAACACTGAGACCGCGGGGCCACGAGCGCTTCAGCGCAACACATTTAATAAAATCAAAAAAATGAAATTACGGGTTGCACACCGGTAGTGCTGAAAGAAGTGATAACTAAATTTATTATGGACTAGCTGACCCGCGCGGCTTCGCCCGTGACAAACTTCGAACTCCCGTCAGTTTATCAGTCACACCTTTATTCCCGTCACTCCCATTCAATCCCGTCGTTTATTACTTTTACAATAATGTATGAATATTTGCCCGATTTGTTGATTACTGCTCCGCTCCTCAGGGTAGTAGCGTGATGATATAGCCTTTTATCAGTCACGCCTTTATTCCCGTCGCGCCCATTTAATCCCGTCGTTTATTACTTTTACCATAATGTATGAATATTTGCCCGATTTGTTGATTACTGCTCCGCTCCTCAGGGTAGTAGCGTGATGATATAGCCTTTTATTAGTCACGCCTGTATTCCCTTCACGCTCATTTAATCCCCTCGTTCATTACTTTGAATCGCCAAGCCCGGCGATCTGTCCTCTCTGACTACCCCGTCAGGGATACAGCGTGAAGATAGTAAGTTTTTTTTGTTCATTACTTTTACAATATTGTATGAATATTTGTCCGATTTGTTGATTACTGCTCCACTCCTCAGGGTAGTAGCGTGATGAGATAGCCTTTTATCAGTCACGCCTTTATCTCCGTCGCTCCCATTTAATCCCGTCGTTTATTACCTACCTATCTACTTTTACAATTGTGTATGAATATTTGCCCGATTTATTGATTACTACCCTGCTCTCCAGGGTAGTAGCGTGATGATATAGGCTATAGACTTCCACGATAAATGCGCCATCCAACACATATTAGTATAGTTAACTTTATATTATTATAGTTACCAAGTCGAATCGAACACGAGTTTGTTTGAATTGATTTGAGGACGCGAGGACTTCGCAGAGCTCGCTCGCTATTGGCTAGTCGCGTCGTAGCGCATGCGTAAATCGCAAATCAACGGCCATACTTTTTAAGATCAATTTTTTTTACAATAAAATGATCATAGTAAGTTAACCTTAAAAGATAGACAAATGCTGTCGCGGACTTTATTTTAGAACTTTCAAATGGGAATAATAATTATGTAATACATAGTTTTTGCGTAACTTTAATCGTTTACGCAGCGTTCGCAACGGAATCTATCATTAGGAATATTTTGTCCCCGATTTTGCCACATTTATCATTGCTGTTCCGCACCTATTGGTCGTAGCGTAATGCTATATAGCCTATAGCCTTCCTCGATAAATGGACTATTTAACACAAAAAAGAATTTAGTAAAACGAACCTGTAGTTCCTGAGATAAGCGCGTTCAACCAAACAAACAAACAAAGTCTTCAGCTTTATAATATTTATTATGATTTTTTTTAGGAGTCCAGAGATTTTATTTCATCTAAAAATATGCGTACCGCGCTAAAAGATGTTTTCACTTCAAAAATTGACCAGGTACGTCGTTAACGATGATGATGATGATGAAAAAAAATTCTGCACTGAAAGAGTCTTAATTGATTACACAATATTATTTAAAAAGACCTGTAGGATCAACGTTAGATGATGATGATGATTATATTATTTAGTAGCAAGGTATCGAGTCTACCAATTAACTATCAAAAAAAATATTTATCTAGACTGCGCGGTCTGCTATATGTACATTCATATATGCACACACTATAGCTGCGTCTCGTAACAGTGTAGCGAGTCCAGAGATTTTATCTCATCTAAAAATATGCGTACCGCGCTAAAATAAGATTTCACTTCAAAGAATTTGGACAAGATTTTTAAATATATTTTTCGATTAAAGAATCTTATTGTGAAAAAATTAAGCTCAAATACCTGCCTCCATGCGCGTGGGCCTGACACGCAAATGACAAAGTTTTGACGTAGTTATGTAGTCTCGAGAAGAAATATTGTTTAAATCGAAACTATTTAGCCCTAATCCCTATCCCCAGTCTATAGCTATGGAATGTCAGTTACTGATGTCTTCGCTAATGTTGACTAGTCATAAAACACACATTCTTAGGGCCGTCAAATACCTCAAAGATATTTGTCGTCAAGTAGGAAGAATACATACAAATATTTTAAATTTTAAACTGACCTGAATCTTCCATCTAAGCACAAAGACAAAATCGAAAAACAATCTTAAGGAAATAAAACGCATGCATTCAACACACTTATATCTAAAAAATCTAATTGTTTATTTATGAGCAAGTGAGAAGCGTCGCACATGTTGAGAACGTGATATTTTGCTGTGGCTTTGAACTATAATGAGATAATCACCGGCATATTTTGAAGAATATTCACTGACGAGTTTGTGATCGATTTCAATTATTTTGATTTTCACATTATTAATCACTAGTTGATGATTTTTTTTATACCACTGAGGTGGCAGCCAAGCATACGGCCCACCTGATGGAAAGTGGTCACTGCGTAGAGCGTAGACTATGGACGTTTGCAACACCAGAGGTGCAGCACTCGCACTGCCGACCTTTTATAAACCTTCTAAGACCCCTTTTGAAGAAACCCATACTATATGATGCCCGCTGGTTTCTCACAGGAACATATTCCCGGTATAAAAAGCAGCCTATGTCTTATTCTGATTTAAAAGCTATATTTATTTAAAATAATTCCGTAGTTTTGCGTGAAAGTTTGACAAACAACCATAAAAACTAACACATTTATGATATCGGAAGTATTAAAGTAAATGAAAGATAGTACTTACATACTTGTATATAATATATATACTTACATACAGCTAAAAAGGTTAAAATATAGAATTTAATATTAAATGTACTAGCTAGAAAAAAAACAACTATATTATGTAAGATACGTTAAATACTTGCAAATATAACAAATCTGTAAAGCAAAACATTTTGTACTTATATTGGGAAATAAAAAAACTAAAGGTTTATTAAAGTATTAAAGTAGGATTAAAAATATCTATTTTGGGTAAGGTCGAGAAACAATTTATGAAAAAGAAAATAACTACAATTATCTCCTACGATATTGTTTATTAAGCTATACTTTACCCTTTTTGGAAGCGCTCGTGGCCCCGCGGTCTCAGTGTTCTGTAAACGATCACTGAGTTACGCAACTTTCAATATGGCTGGTCCTCGGATGGGTGACCACTTTGTGGCATTTATATTTGCGAGCGTTTCCGTGCTTCGGAAGGCACGTTAAGCCGTTGGTCCCGGTTGCCAGTAAAATGGCAGTCGTTAAGCCTGGTTGAATGCCTTATGGGCGGCCTAAAAAATTTCAACAGCAGGTAGTCACATCCTGCGTCTGTCTATTTCAACACGGCAATGGGCTCACCACTCATTACGTGGGACAGGAATCCACACGGTGAAAAGTGGGCATATAATATGCCTCTGCCACCCCTTCGGGGAAAAGGCGTGATGGATATTTATTTATTTATTTTATTTTATACTTTACCCCACAAACCAAAACTAACAAATCGATCTCAGCTGATTGACCTCCATGGATCAAATAAACCATTTTTTGAGCTATGTTTGATCTACTAACCGTACATATTTTTTTTAATTTCCCTTCTATATACACACAGGATAAATTGGAATGGACTATCAAAAATGCTACTAACTAGCGGCCACTGGCGCGGTACGTGTTAGTAGAACTCATCGGCCGACCGATAGAAGTCTATTGGAGTACGATTGTAATAGTAGACTACGAAAAAAAGTCAAAATTGTACCGATGGCTTTCTATTGAGCGACTATTACGATTTTTTTCTGACGCGATCGAAATAGTAGACATGGCGCGCAAGTTAACAATTTTCATACTATTCGTTTATTTACAGGTTGGTAGATGACAGGTGCGTGGTATGCCCAGAAGCTGGAGACCTGACTGATCCACCCAAAAAGTTCCGGGGTAAGTACCACGAATGTCCATCTTTTGTGTTGTGGACCAGGGCCCTTCTTTTTCACGCATAGCATGCAACTGCGCCCGCATATCCGTGTACCATACCTACTCTGAGCAGAGAGGTGGAACACCAGGTACTCATCCACGGAGTCTCCCATAACTGGTGCACACATCTGGGTGACTGAAATCTACCCCACACGAGACGACGCAACCAGCCCTCCTCCATAGAATATTGTGCAAGGAATACACCGCTACTCGAAGCTTTTTTTAGTTTGGGATCAGATACCAAACAGGATTCAGGGCATATAATATACCAGTAGTACTTGGACAGTTAGTACTTATCATATACATAGGCTGCACTAAAAGTATCGGGAATGGAACATTTCCACTGTTCCTGTCATATTAAAATCTTTTAAATTGAAAACTTCTTGGTTTTAAAAATCGAATACCATTTATTTATTAAAAAAAAAGATTCTCGGTCTTGTCACAAGGTTTTGTCAAACTTTTTTAGTCGTTGAGAAAATGGAATTGACTCGAGAAAATTCAAGAGCAATGATTTATTATGACTTTCGAAGTGGTTTAACACAAAAACAGTGTGTTGACCGGATGATTTCTACATTTGGTGATGAAGCCCCATCCAAAACCACAATTTATCGCTGGTTTGCTGAATTTCAACGTGGACGTGTCAAGCTCAGTGATGATCTCCGTCAAGGTCGTCCAAAAACTGCAGTCACCCAAGAAAACGTTGATGCTGTGTGTAAGCTGATTGAGAAAGATCGGCATGTGACATACCGCGAAATTCAGGCAACTTTAGACATTGGCATGAGTCAAAGACTGAATCTTGCATGAACAATCAGGTGTAAAAAAGTTGTTTTCCCGATGGATACCGCATTCGCTCTGTGAAGAGCAAAAAGCGGTTCGCGTTACTTGGTGCGTCAGAACTCTCGAAAGATTCCACGCAGGATCCTCAAATGCTGTATACAACATCGTATCAGGTGACGAATACTGAATATACGCGTACGAACCCGAAACAAAAAACCAGTCACGAGTTTGGGTGTTCGAAAATGAGTTAAAGCCAACAAAAATTATTCGTTCACGGAGTGTTGCAAAAAAATGGTGGCCACGTTTGTCTCCAAAACCGGCCATGTTGCGACTATTCCTCTTGAGGGACAAAGAACAGTTAATGCAGAATGGTATGCTAGCATTTGTTTGCCACAGGTCGTTTCTGAACTCCGTAAAGAGAACTGCAACCGCCGCATCATCCTCTATCACGACAATGCGAGTTCTCACACCGCGCACAGAATAAAAGAGTTTTTAGAGCAAGAAAACATAGAATTATTAGACCATCCGCCGTACAGCCCCGACCTAAGCCCTAATGATTTCTATACTTTCTCTAAAATAAAGAATAAATTGCGTGGTCAGAGATTTTCATCAGCTGAAGAAGCTGTGGACGCCTACAAAACGGCAATTTTGGATACCCCAACTTCCGAATGGAATGGTTGCTTCAATGATTGGTTCCATCGTATGGAAAAATGTGTCAAATTTCGCGGAGAATACTTCGAAAAGCAATAAATACATTTTTAAATAGTAATGTTGTGTCACTTCCTTGATTCCCGAAATTTTCAGTGCCGCCCTCGTATAGTAGTACTTGGACTTAGAGAAAACCGTTACCTAAAGTTTGGTATACAAATATCTACAATTGTAATCCTCAGATGAGTGACCGAGAGTTTAACAAGCATTTCCTTGCTTTGGAAGGGACGTTAAGCCGTTGGTCTTGATTGGCAGTAACATGGCAGTCGTTAAGTCAAGGTGAAAGCTTATGAATCGCTTGAAAACTTACAATAGCAGGTCGCCACAACCTGCGAATGTCCATTTCAACACGACAAGTATAATATTTGTCACTTGGGACAAAAATGCATACGTTGAATTGATTATAATTATATGATATGCCGCTGCCTACCCCTTTGGGAAATAGGCGTGTCTGATAAGTAAATAAAAGTAATTATAATATTGTAGTAGTGATAGGTGTATGTTATTTTCTGTAAAATAAATACAAGTCACGGTTTACGCGTATCGTAGGTTTGTAATGTATTGATGTTTATTTTTGTTATATTATGCGTAAATTAATGTGGAGTTTGTGACTTTCAGGGATATTAATTAATGCAGTCATTGCGAACTTAGCTCTAAGTATAAACTGTTAGGACCATTGACTTATTTATACTCGTATAATTATGGCACTCAAAATACGATAAAATACGAAATGAGTATATTAGAGGGAGTTTGAGAGTCCACGCCTGTGTGACAAAATGAGAGGGTCTGTCTTGGTATAGGCATGTGCACAAAGTGAGAAGGGATGACAGTCATGTCACTAAAAGAACTATGAATAATAAAGTTGGTGGATATAGAGAAGAATGGATGGACTGTGTAAGGAGTGATATGAATATAAAAGGAGCTTTGCTTTACGGTAGCGAAACCTGGGTATGTCAGCAGATGCATGAAAGTAAATTGAATGCTGTGGAGATGCGATCACTTCGAAAATTGTGCGGCGTTACTTTGGCCGACCGAATACGTAGCTAAGTGATACGCAATGTGGCAGGTTTGAATGAAAGTGTCAGAGTTAAGCTGGAAAAGGGCGTGCTCCGTTGGTTTTACACGTCCAACGAATGAGTGAGGAACTATTTAAATGTTACTGGCACTCCTTCCAAAACACGAAAACGCTTAGAAATGACATAATGGTAACCCATCACAAGAAACACCATATCGTAACATGCATAATGCAGCAGTAGTTGATGACGAGCAACTTCACTTTTAGCTTTTAGAAGTTATATTGAGCCTTATTTTTTTTTGTTTTTTAAAAATACTTCGGTGGCGCGGTGATAGTGTATGCGACTGCTGCGCTTAGGTCCCCGGTCAAAACAAATATATGTGTGATCCTCAAATGTTTGTTTTGAAATGTGGGTGTTTTTTGCATCTTGCATATTTTGTTTTTTGAATTGCATGTGCGAATGCACTAAAATATTGTGTCAATATATCTGTTCAATTGCCACTGTTGCTCTTTTGCCAGGTTTTAGCAAACCGAGATTCCATCAAGAGTGCATATTTTGACGTAATTTAGGAGCGGAATTTCGGAGTAAATATCCTGTAGAAAGATTTGAAGTATTTTTTTAGTTCTTCTTTTATAAATTAGGTTTTATAATTTTTGTGAGGAACTATTGACGAAGAATATATATTGAGCGAAAGTAGAGGGTAGAAGAAGTCAGGGTAGGCCGAGACTTACATATGAAGACCACGTAAGCAGATTGCTCGAAAACGGAAAAGCCGAAAGTACTCTGATACCCAGACGTGCGTGTATGGAGCGATTGATGTATCTTGAAGAAGTGAAAGTAGTATGCATAGATCGCGAAGCCTGGCGATCTGTCCTCTCTGACTACCCCGTCAGGGATACAGTGTGAAGATAGTTTAGTTTTTAGTTTATTTTTTGTTAAAATGATATTAGTATCGCCCGGCACCGATTGTTCATAATAAAAATGACAACCGTACATAATTCCGAATTCTTTGCAGTCACCTGCCATGACGCTTGACTTTAATGTCTTTTTTGTGCAATTTCAGTATAAATTCTAAAAACAATATGTCTTCACAGATTGCCTGTTCAAAATATGCCCTATGAACCGCTACTCCGCTCAAAAGCAGTTCTGGAATACTGCCAAGCAGTCCGCCAACTCAAATGCAGACACCGGACTGCTGAAGAGGCTACACGTGAGTATACTTCATATTCTTTATTAGGCCTTTAGAAAATGATGCAAGTAAAATAAAATATCTAATGGCTGTCAAGAAAATGCAGTTTTAAACAAACTACTCCGGATTCCCGCTGCTGCAATTTTGGATCATACTACTTAAAAGCGTAGAGGAAAATGATGAATAAATGAGATATGTACGGAAACGGCAGAACGTGAGGAAAATTAAATTTTTTTTTGTTTCCTCTACGCTTTCCAGCGAATTTCAACTTGCTTAGGATCCTACGCGGGAAAGTCGACAAAACTTGTGCATTTATCTTGTTTCTTGTCTTTGACATAAAAGTGGTTTTAACGTGCTATAGTGAAAGACAATAATAAATATGCAGTGAAATGCTATTTTCTATTTGCCGCGTAAAATCCACTGAAAACCTCAGTAAAACAACTACTACATATTATACTTGAGTGAGACTGACCTTGACTTAGACTAGGCTTGACTAAGACGTAGAGGACTGGGACATATTATATAATAAGAAAGAAAATAGAAGAAATATGAATTAAGATATGGCTAAAAGGTCTTTGTAACCAAGCCATAAAATAATTACGAAAATGAAATCAGCTTGCTAAGAAAGTATGGTTTGGAAAGTAGATAATTTAAAAAAAAATACTGCCTCGCTGTCAGTTAATTACACTTTTAATACATTTAGACTTCCTTTGCTTGGTATTATAAAAGTAGTATAAAAGTCGTGAAGAAGCACTTTTTCCCAAATGAGGAGATCTGTACACGTCCCCAAACCCACATTCTTATATTTAAAATTATGCTCCTTTTTCTTCCTTTCAATATCGATGGCAATTGAATCCGTAAGCTTTGCTTCGCACACTGGCTTATCAACGGGTTAGAATCTAGCGTAGGAATGTTTGGTTCGTCAAGTTGGACCTGTCTTCCAACAAACTCAAACCAAAATCGAAACAATTATAGAGAAGATAAAAAAAATAAAGAAATGGAGTGAATCTCAGTTTTGAATCGAAAGCTTTAAAGAAGTCGAGTTAAAACTCTACGAACTTTTAAACTTTTGCGTTGCATGATTAAAATTAGTGTAAAATAATGGTATTAAAGCAGACTGACTCTGCTTGTGACCACGGCTGGTGCAACCCAGTCAAAACGTCAAGTTATTTAAGGTAAATAAGCATGATCGCTTTAATACCAGTATTTCACACAAATTTTAATTATAACCTACGATTAGATAAGATGAAAATACTGTAATATCCAACATTAAAAAGTCGTTCGCTTATGCGTCAGTCGTCAGTGTTCCATTCAATGAACGAGATAGTCGGCCGAAAATTGCGAAGTCGTCCGTAAAATCTACAATAATTTGTTTTCTGAAATAATACCTACACCACATTAGAACTACCATTAGGCATTTAGACCACAGTGACTAAATTTCACTGATAACCTTGAAATCATACAAAGTCATAAACAGTGTCCTTCGTCGTTGACGAAGCAAGGAATCAATGCCACTCGTTCGCGCCATACTAGAGACGCTTGACTCTATAGTTTTATATACCAACAAGCTTGTCAGGGGGCGGCATCGTTTACTCATACGAGTACGTTTACACTTTTGACTGCGTCTGTGGCGCGGTGGGAGTGCATCCGACTGCTACGCAAGAGGTCGTGGGTTCGATTCCCACCCAGGATAAAACTTTGAGCATGGTGGTTTATTCTGTGTCTGGGTGTTATTTATCTAAAATATGTATGTATTTAGATATATATAAGAATGTTTATCAGTTATCAGGTAATTGCTCTGCTTATTTTGCAATCAGACGGCGTTGTGTGAGTTGTCCCAACGATATTTATTTATTTTACTAAAGACGAATGGCAGGCAACTGACAGGCCGCGTATACGACTTTCGCTTACAGACGTAAAATTGACACCTCATTACTTTCGTCTATATTAGAGCGCGAACGTGGGAGTTACATTCCTTGCTCTGTGGTCGTTGTTTTACTTGAAAGATAGAATCATCCAATACCCACACACTGGGAGTTCATGCTCAAGTAAGTAAATAAGTATCTGGTAAGTTCCGAGCCTCTTTTCGCGCATATTTAAGTTGTATTATGAGCTCCTGCCCAGAATACAGTATGGGGTTCGGCAGCGCGAGTTAAACACTTCTAGTCCTGCATACGACCAACATTTCAAAGGCTACTGTGCTTTTGATCAGGTGGGCCATAAGCTGGTTTACTGACTTAATGGTAAAACACGAAGCCAATTCCTCGAATAGAGTGAAGCTGTTCTCAGACTTTAAACTCCATCTGGATTCAGAGCCTGGGGTGCCCTTTGTCAGCATTATTGACTACGATTGCTTTTCAACCTCCCAATCCTTAACGACGCCTCGTCCATCGATCTACAAGTGCACCACTTTATGGGGGAAATTAACTACTTAAATGATAAATTCCGTATTATTTTATCATACTGTTCTCAGTGTTTACTTCACGTCCCCAATCGTTTCTCCGGAGAATTCTTGGCGCGTAAATATTTCATTAGCCCTAAATCCTTCCTCAGCTTCGGGATAAGCACGTCTAACCCCGTCCTTAGCTGTCACGAGCGTATCACGATTCAATTTCGTTTATAATTAAACAACAAGTGTTGTTAAATTGGATAACTTAGTGGAGCGCGGTATTTTCTGTTACCTTCCAAAATCCACATATAACTGCAGTAAAATTTACCATCATTTTACTGCAGTAAAAATTTGAGCTTTGAACAAACCTATACATGAATACGCTGCTATCAATAAGAATAAGATTCTGTTCAATACTAGCTCATCCCTGAAACTTTACTTGCATAACAAGTTAAAATTATTTTTTGAAACTGATATTATAATTTTTTACATAGAGGTACGCAGAGGGTACGACCACGGTATCATATCCATCTCTACACTTATTATATCATATGCCTTTTTTAACCCGTGGGAATCCTCACGGGTTCGATGCCGGACTTGAACCTAATAAAACATCAAGGTCCCTACGTATCCGTCTAGGGCTGGGAGCCCTGGGAAACTCATCATATGGATGTCCCAGGAGATAAGTAAACATATACGTAGATCAGACACTAAGGTTATACGGGCCATTGCTGACGCGGAGTCCGTCTCGTTGTCTGGCGTATAACTTAAGGAATTTAATCGCCATGAGTATGAGATGCTCTGTAGATATATAACAGTTATCTACTGTGCTACCCGACTTCAAATAAGATTTATTATTTCTTCTACTTCCTTGATCAAAAAGATTATTTAATTCGTTCATTTTAATTCAAGTTTTATAATTTCACTCTCTTATAATGTACAATTTTGTACGAATTTCTTGTACATACTTACCTGATAATTTCAAGTATGTAGAAATTTATTTAGTTCTCTTTTGTCTTAGCGCTATTCTGTCACATTTCAATGTTACTTATTCGATTAAAAGTAAGGTGTTTTCTGTTATAGTAGGAACTTAATGACTACATCGGCTACGTAGTGGTAGTATAATAAATATGAGACAGTTATGGTCTGGAATTGCAATCCCCGGTTCCATTGTCTGGGATCCAAACAAGTATTTGTATGATCCGCAAATATTTGATTCTAGATTGCGCTGTGTAAAAATAGTGTCTCATAAAATTTATATTGTCATGTTGCAATAGATAGGCACTGGTTGTAGCTTTCAATAGAAATTATTTAAGCCATAAGCCCATAAGGCCTTCAACTTGCTTAACAACTGTCAACCAATGGCTTCGCGTGCCTTTCGAAGCACGGAAACGATCGTTAATAGACCACAAACGATCACCCATCTAAGAATCAACAGAAGCTGATTTCTGCCGCGAGAGGCCGCGGAATCTGGACTTATCTGAGGGAGGGCCAGGTGATCTTCCACGGGTCGGATGTTGTTCCTCTCGCAGTTGTAGGGTTCTCCGGCTGGGCGACGGCTTCCACTCCCGGTCTAGGCGCGACCAGAACGAGCCTCGGAGCAGCTCTTAGCCAAGAGGTAGTAGGTGGTAGTGGTGGAACCGTCAAGGTTCAACCGTAACAAAGGACCCTGGAAGACAGAAGCCTGGGGTAGGAACCTCAGCCGGAAACCTAAAAGACTTCCAGCCTCTCCTCAGGCCCAGGTTGGCTATAGAGGCGGGAAGTCTTACATATAGGTTGTAGGTGGTAGGTACATAGAATTCAATATAATAAGGGTTGGTTGGCACACTAGTGAAAATTAAAGCTTTAAACGTATTCCTACCCACTTATAGCTATAGCTGAAAATTAGCGATTGTAATAGATTTAGCATTTATAAAAATAGCTATTAATTGCCGTAATACATACGCTGAAAAGGAAATAGGTAAGAACACTATAGATAGAATTAGATTTAAACACTCCTTTTCGTTTCCTGTTCGCGAAACTTCCTGTCAACTCCTTATATAGGGCCCAGGGGTGGGTCAATGTGCGGGGGACGGGCCCTCGAACTCCCACTCCATGCTTATACGGAGTAACTTTAATGCCGCATGCGTCCGATAGATGGCGTTAGTCGTATGATGGCGCGGCTTGGCACGCACCATTACAGTGTGATGCTTAACGCAGTGATCGGTTACAGAACACTGAGCTAGCGGAGCTACGAGCGCTTTATACAATCTATGATCGGTACTAATATTATAAAATCAAATGTTTGTGAATGAAACACGACCTAACTGCTGCACCAATTTGGTTAAAGTTCAGTGTGGATGTAGCCGATACTCTTGGATAAGCTACCTTATATCCCAGGAACAGGATCCTTTTGGAAACAGGTATAGGATAATTTCACTACGCGGGCGAAACCGCGGGCATCTTCTAGTTTAAAATATATCTAAACAATAATCATTTTGAGAGTTCTGCGGTGACATCCGGTCTTATTTTAGTCACAAAAATATTAAAGGTAATCTAAAAATTTTGAGCGAGATCAAAGTATGTTTACTTACCTAAACACCGTCCTCTTATTTGTATTTATAGCGCGAACCAAATCAATATCAATCAAAAAAGATAAATAAAATGAAATCGTGTCTTTTTTTCGTGCGTATTTATGTGTAAAATATTACCTACGAGTACAAGTTGATGCCGAAGGGTAAGAAGTATGTCACGGGCGAAGCTTAAGAAACTTCTCGAGTAGAAAATGAAGACATACCTTCAGGGGGCCGAGTCTACTATATTTTAATAGAAAGCTGTTCTAAATAGTCGGCAACGACATAACAGCCTTTACGAGGTTGAGAGGTAAGGCGCCAGTCACTCACAACAATGCCGAAAGTCAAAAGACAAACCATAACTGCTTTAGGGAGTTAATATACATGAGGCGACGGATTTTATTTTTAATTGGGACTAATCCCACCCGCATTCCCATTACTGTGACTCCTGTTAACCAGGATCTACAGCAATGACCAAAACACCAGAAAAAGTTACACCGAGTTCGATCTCGGTGAAGTCCCAGGAGAAGTTAGCATGTCTTGGAACCTGCAACGAAATTAATCAGAAGATAATGTGAGGAAGTAGGAAAAAAACGTAATGCCTCTTCGCTCTTTTGAAAAGCGGAGACCTAAAAAGCAACTAGGTGTAAAACCTATAGAAATAGGGAAATAGAAATGAGGCGACGGATTATTAAATGTCGTGAGTGGTCGACTACATTATTTATTGGATAATACACAAAATGCCTTACATTGATTGGCAAGTAAGGAACAACTACCTAGCCTGACAACAACTGTCTAGATGAGCATCACAATGTTTTATAGTAGTCCCAATGCGCCTTACAGTATGTACAGTCGCGTACAGCAGCTACAGTGTTAACAGCATTAACATAAAAGTAAATCGCAAGACCCAAATCCAGGTAGATTTGTAATTAATTTTAATTAATATTAAAATGAAAATATTACGAGTACTTCCAAACCAAAACTATCTGTGAAAAGCTTACAAAAGTTCAACAACTTATATTTTGTTCTAAATATACCAACTTCACAATAAAATGCCGTTAGGAAATACCTAACTAGTTCATAAATAAATTATATCTATGAGATAATAAGTCTTAATTCAAAACAACTGAACACCTTAATGAACAAGCAGCCCCATTTGAAAGACAAAATGTTGAAAGAGAAAAGAAATATAGACCATATTCCGTTATGATAAAGTTTAAAACGAACACCGATGTTTCCGGGTTTGATAAATACTTGTGCTTGTCCAGATGCTGTTATCCCTGTGATATAATGGGACAGAATGATTTAATATTTCTAGATGTCTCATTTGTTTAAAAAATGGTGTCGACCACCGAATTTAGTGACAAAATTAAGTGTCTTGACAGACTTACAACGTTTTTTTCTTTTAATATGTTTAGTTAACGTAAGGAAAAACCGTGATAAGATTACGTTGCGGTATGAATAAAAACCAAGTAACCAGATAAAGATGGTATGGTATGGTGGCAAACCTATTAATTGGATTCCGGTAGAGATCACCATTTCTGGGCGTCCCTTGACCGGGTAGCAGTGACTATACCTCTGATCTATCCTATCTACTACTCGGGAGAGGCGGAACACTGTGGTGGTTTTGTAGGTAGTCTGGCCCTTTCACCAGCCCTGGGAGTCTGGCCACGTAACACATCACTACAGCCCCTATATATAACAAGTCTAAATATATTCCACCACGTCAGTAATATCTATTTTTTGTCTCACAATATTTATTTAGTTATTTTGGCTCCCAGTTGTCAGTAAAATGGCAGTCATTAAGCCCAGTTGAAGGCCTTAAGGGCGGCTTTTAAAATTTCAACAGTAGGTCGCCACAGCCTGCCCCTATCAATTTCAACTCGGGGACACTCACCACCTGTCACGTGGAACCAAAATGCGTACGGTGAAATGTGGGCTTACAGTATGCCTACCTTTTCAGGGATAAAGGCGTGACAATATGTATGTATGTATTTTGATTAACGAAACAAGCTGAAGGGCAGCATTCATCGTGTTTTCCTAGTTGCTTCTAAACCCTACCTGAATTTGAAACATGTGCAGGCACTGGTCAGGTAGGGGCAGCTATCGTTGGGTTTTTCACTATCGGAATTGTTAAGAGCGACTGCCAACTGACCTCCCAACCCGTCTTCCGTCTTCATTTTCTACTCTTTTGTTTTTACCGAACAGTTTTTGAAGTGTATTCGAGAAAGTGTCGATAAGCTCAGTCTACATTCACACACAATCAGAGGAGCGACACGCTGTCTAACTTAGCAAAATTACAATATTGTTCATTGAGTACCAATTTATACTCGTAGTCAAACACACGACACATTTTGCAAACTTGTGAGCTTCAAAACATTAGATAAAGGACCAAACCACTAGCTTTGAATTTGACATATATTTCACCCACTTCTATATTCTCCCCTAAATTTATTGTCTTCTATCAAACAACACCCAACTCCTTACTGACAGGGCAACAAAATAAACAATACCTCGACCCGTGAACAGAATTGCACCCCACAATTCCACAAAATTAACTCATTTAGAAACACGCAAAATAAACATAGCTGTGTAATTTTGGTAGCTATAGCTGACCCACTTTTAAGGGTAGCTTAATTTCTCTCCCGGGCTGACGAGTTTTAATTAAAATCTTCACACAATATAACGTAATAGGTTTATAAGGATCTTGTGACTATAATTCGATGTGATAATGTGTCTCTATTATTATTTGATGTTGTATAAATGGGCTCACCACCTGTTACATGGGACAAAAATGCATACGGTGAAATGTGGATGTATAGTATGCCTCTGCCTACTCCTTCGGGGATAAAGGCGTGACAATATGTATGTATGTATAAATGTATATTTGCCTTTTTAGGCTCCCAAAGGGTAAAAACGGTACCCTATTATTACGACTGCGCTGTACGTGTGTCTGTCCGTCCGTCTGTTTTTCGTGAGGCTGTATCTCATGAACCGTGATAGATAGATAGCTGAAATTTTCACAGATGATCTATTTCTGGTTCCGCTATAACAACAAATACTGAAAGCCGAATAAAATAAATATTTAAGGAGGGCTTCCATACAACAAATGTTCTTTTTTTTTTTGCCATTCTTGGCTCGATATTGATAACGGATACCGTTAGACGCTTGAGCTATTCATAGAATATTTAGTTGTATATTCACTTTAAAAAAAAAGATTAAATAAAAAAAAAATTCAAGGGCGGCTCCCATACAACAAATATGATTTGTTTGCCGTGGCCGTATTACTTTCGGTCTTAATAAAGATAACAGGTAGAAACTTTAAATGTCTGTTTGTTTATCTTCACTCAATTATGAATTAATGATTGCCTGTGCCCAATAGGTCACAGGCCTCTACTGGGCAGAGAGACGCTTCCCCAAAAAACAAATTAATAATATTTTGAAAAGTTTTAAGCTAGAAAAAGTCCTACCACATCACGTTAGGGCCACCGTAGCAATTGTAGTCGTGGTGTGTATTGTAAATAAATAAAATAAATAAATATCCATCACGCCTTATCCCCGAAGGGGTGGCAGAGGCATATTATATGCCCACTTTTCACCGTGTGGATTCCTGTCCCACGTAATAGGTGGTGAGCCCATTGCCGTGTTGAAATAGACGGACGCAGGTTGTGGCTACCTACTGTTGAAATTTTGAAGCCGCCCATAAGGCCTTCAACCAGGCTTAACGACTGCCATTTTCTGGCAACCGGGACCAACGGCTTAACGTGCCTTCCGAAGCACGGAAACGCTCGCAAATGTAAATGCCACAAAGTGGTCACCCATCCGAGTACCAGCCATAGTGAAAGTTGCGTAACTCAGTGATCGTTTACAGAACACTGAGACCGCGGGGCCACGAGCGCGTAGTATAAATAAAATAATTTTCTCATTTCTCATGCAGCATGCCGCAGAGATTGAAAAGAAGCAGAATGAGTTAGAGATAAAAAAGTTGCTAGGTTCGGTCGTGCAGTACGGCAACGTGTTACAACTGCTGCATGTCAAATCCAACAAATATCTAACTGTAAGTATGCAAACTTACTATTTTTTTGATACATATTATTTACTACTTTTGTTATATTAAATTCTACTTACGAGTATAACAGCTTACTAAACTATTGCCTTCTTTGAGCATTTAGACAATAAAATATGTAATTGTAACTAAGAAAAGTTCAGCAATTGTGTAGTTCTAACTTCATAAAATTATATTTTATACAAGAATATGTTATACGAAATGTGACCTATTAAAATGACTCAACTATACTTATTCAAAATTATTTTATACACTATATTTGTTTTATCGACAGGTTAATAAAAGACTACCCGCATTGTTAGAAAAGAACGCAATGCGGGTTCATTTAGACGCGAATGGCAATGAAGGTTCCTGGTTCTATGTCATGCCTTTCTACAAACTAAGATCTACTGGTAAGCTGTTTTATTTTATACCCTTAATACATAAAAGTCACGCCCTTTTCCAGAAGTAGGCAGTGGTAGAACATACGCCTACATTTCAACAAATTTAATTTTTTTTTTTTTAATATTGTGAGACACTTTTCACACAGCACCATCTAGCCCAAAGTAAGCTAATATTAGCTTGTGTTATTGGATCTAGATAACTGATAAACATACCTATATATATCTAAACACATACAAATTATACATATGAAACACCCAAACTCTGAAACACACATTTGTGGATCACACAAATATTCGTTCCGACCCGGGAGTCGAACCCGGGACCTCTTGTGTAGCAGTCGGATACACTCCCACCGCGCCACAGAGGCAGTCAAATTGTGTTTAGTCCACATAATATGTACTAATTCTTACCATCTTCACGCTGTATCAGTCACGGTAGGACAAATCGTCAGTCTTCGTAATCAATGCATACTTCTTTCGCATACTAAAGATTCATTAATCGTTTCATATACATATTATACAAGTACTACTAGGTATCTGAGTACTTTGTTTTTGAACAACATAGATGTCCTCCTGTATAATTGCCCGGTGATGGCAATAGGCTGACCTCCTATTACGTCTAACTAGTAAAAAATATCAGCAATCGATACGTCACTTCCATGCAGTTGTATAATGTGACCATAATATGACCGTTTTTCAGGCGACAATGTAGTAGTTGGCGACAAAGTGATATTAAACCCCGCGAATGCTGGTCAGCAAGTCCTGCACGTGTCCAGCAATCACGAGCTACCAGATAACGCTGGTAGCATGGAGGTAATATAACATTGATTATTATTATTTTCGTTTCACTTGATGCCCGTAGTAAACTTGATGTCGTAGGAGTCTATTCTTGACGTTGTAGCAGTGTTGACTCTACGTCGTAGAGGACTGGACGACAAACGTAGCAGACTTCGTTTGACTTCTTAGCAAACACTGCATCGTAGTGGACTTGATTTGACGACTTAGCGAAATTTATTGATCTCGTACATGACATTGATATTATTATATTAGTTTACTTGATGCCGTAGTCAACTTGACTAGACATCTTAGGAGACTATGCTTGGCGTCGTAGCAGCCTCGACTCTACGTCGTAGTGGACTGAGGTTGAGGACGTAGCAGACTTGGTGTGACATTTTAGCGATGACTTTGACGACTTAGCGAACTTGTTTTGAGGTGGTAACATGCATGACAATGGTTATTTTATAGGGGATATTTGACATTGTCCTTAGAATTACTATGCTAGAAGTAAAAGTCAAAAGTTAAATGTACGTTTCCAAACACGCTTTCAGGTAAACGTTGTCAACTCTTCAACGTCATGGAAAGTGACTCTCTTCTTGGAACACAAGGAAAATAGAGAGGAAATCCTCAAAGGGGGAGACGTGGTACGGCTGTTCCACGCGGAACAGGAAAAGTTTCTGACCATGGATGAGTACAAGAAGCGACAACATGTGTTTTTACGGACTACGGGCAGATCTAGCGCAACCGCTGCGACTAGCAGTAAAGCGCTGTGGGAGATTGAGGTAATTAAATAGAAAAAAAACTCTCGACTATTGAATATTAGTACAAGTTTTGTATAAAAGAAAATGTTTCAGAAAGTGAAAATGATACGTCAAAAAGCGGTACCAATAATATTTCAGTGTCATTTCACGATTTCTTTTCTTGAGACTATTACAATATAGTTTTGTCTCGCAGGTAGTTCAACACGACCCGTGCCGAGGTGGCGCGGGCCACTGGAACTCTATCTTTCGTTTCAAACATCTCGCTACCGGTCACTACCTGGCCGCGGAGGCGTGTAACAGACCGCCGTAAGTGTTTTATTAAATCTTATCTTTTCTATATCGAATCTTCGTGTTTATCACCACACGTGCATCACTTACTACTATCTTGCGTGTTTTATACTTTAAACTACTGTTTGGATCAATTACTTAGATAAGAAAATAAGGGGCGCAGGATGCCTCCTTGAGAAACTCCATACTGAAATGAGAATTCATTTTAGACATACAAGCTTACACTTTCCTATCACATAGTTTGTGTCATACGTTTTGAAAACGTCATCATCACCTTCCTCTTCCACTTTACCTACATTTTCTTAAACCTTTTTTTTAGGGTTAGACACAATATCAAAGGCCTTAGTCAATGCTTTATATCTACGATTAAATTTTCTAGAGATATTTTACATAAATATATGTTTCGCAGCGATCAACCAGTGGAACCAGGGGAGCCGGCGTACCAGCTGGTGTCCGTACCACATTCCTCAGAAATAGCGACGTTGTTCGAGTTAGACCCTACTACTATGACGCATTCCGATGATTCTGTACCACAGAGCAGTTATGTCAGGTACGGAGCCACTCGAGTGATGACTTTACTATTCATTGAACGTCTTGAGAATCTGCAATATCTAAAATTAGATTTTTTTAAATAATTTTCTCACGGCTCTAGTTATTGCATTTTTCACTTATAGCTTTAAAAAACATTTTGAAGTAAACTAATTATTTGCATGATTAATGCTTTCAAACCGTCACTTAAATGAAGTAATGTTTTTAAAGGGCATTCTCCTGAAAAGAGCGAAATTTTGCAATAGGAATAGGAAGTACAAAGTTTTTGCCGTACAACCAATGGTGCTGGAATTTATGCAGGCAGTTTCGCTATTTAGAATTTTTTCATATGAAATTTTTCTTTTGTATTCGTATATACTATAACGAGAAGGTGGCTGGTTTCCTTTAATTAACTATTTTTCGTTATGATTCTTCACAATGCATGAAGTATGCATGGATCGCGAAGCCTGCCGATCTGTCCTCTCTGACTACCCCGTCAGGGATACAGCGTGAAGATAGTTAGATAGTTATTATTAACAATCACGAGATGTATCCAAAATAAATGACAATGGTGAGTGCGCCACATCCAGTATTCTTAAAAAATAATGTCATAAACACAAAACGCTTCAATAGATTTTAGCTTAACCTGTTATCATACTGTCATACTATAAATATAGGAAAGTCTTTCTTTTTTGAAATTTAGTGAACAAATAATTTAAATTGATAACATCACATAATCATAACGCATGATATACACATTATATCTATAGGTTAATTGTAATTTTTAGGTTGCAACACTTATGCACGCACACGTGGGTTCACTCCACATCTATTCCAATTGACAATGATGAGGAGAAGCCTGTCATGTCTAAGGTAAGGGCACCATGATCTAACATTTTTTTTAAACATGTTCGCCATGTAAGAATGACCTTCCGTCACGGTCGCCTTCTACGGATGATGTCCTGTCATGGTCGCCATGTAATGTTTACTCCTTACAATATGGGGACGGACTAAAAGGGGTAAACAGAGTTATTACAATTGTCAATTGTGGTATGGATTGAATTGATGACTAGTTTAAAATAATGCATTCTATGAAAAAAAAAAGAATTAAGACTTTATGCATAAAACTACACACCAAATATTATGCATGTTTTTCACGGTCAACCATTCGCAAAGTCTTACTTGAAAGTAAAAGTACAAAGTTATTGCGACATCTTTTTTAAATAGATACATATGGTATGGACAAGTGCTAATTATAGTACCATGGACATTTCTGAACCTGTCAGAAATAAATAAAATATGCAGTTAACTTATATTGAGTTGAAGCGCTCGTGACTCCGCGGACTCTGTGTTCTGTAAACGATCACTGCGTTAAGCATATGAATGGGTGACCTCTTTGTGGCATTTACATTTGCGAGCATTTCCGTGCTTCGAAAGGCACCTTAAGCCGTTGGTCCCGGTTGCCAGTAACATGGCAGTCGTTAAGCCCAGTTGAAGGCCTTATGGGCGGCTTGAAAATTTCACTAAATCAGTGTTCTGTAATCAATTACTATCACGCAACATTCGCTATAGCTGGTCCTTAGGTGACCACTTTCTGGCATTTAGATCCGCGAGTGTTTCTGGGTTTTGGAAGGCACCAAGGCACAACTGGGACCAATGGCTTAGGTCCCAGTTGCCAGTAAAATGGCAATCGTTAAGCCTGGTTGAAGGCCTTACGGGCCGTTTTAAAAAAATCGAAGTCCTTTTGAAAAATAGCCAGGTCAAAAGTAGCCTTAACAGGCGAGCATGTATGAAAACACTTATGAAAGTAGAAGAAGCGAAAGTTGTCAATCAGTATCGTAGTAAATGGAATAGCCGTAGTCTAATCCTACTCCGATGAGAGACAGGCGTGATAATATGTATGTATTTGAAAAAGTCTAGTCCAAACCGAATAATAATACCAAAATACTACCTACTAATAACTAGAATAAGGGGTCTGTTCGCGGGTTGGCGTTATCGCACCGAGTGTCCTGAACCTGAGCCGACTCATAGCATCAAAAGCTGGAAGCTGCAGGATGCATCCATTAGGGATAAATATAAAGAAAGGGTAGCCGAAAAGCTTGGCAACGTCAATGTTAGTAGTGAGAATGTGGAAAGTGTATGGCAGAACCTTAGGGATAGTATGGTAAATGCCGCTGTAGAAGTGTGTGGAGAAACGAGAAGAGGCAGTAGTAATAAGCGTGACGCATGGTGGAATGAGGAAGTGAAAGAAGCAGTTCGAATGAAGAAGAAAGCATGGTTAGACTACTTAGCCTCGCGGAATGATTTTAATATGAAAGAGAGATACAAGCTGCAAAAAGTTAACACGAAGGCACTGATAGAAGAAGCTCGTGAAAGGTGCAGAATGAAAGCGGATGAAAGGTTGTCGTCCAATTTCCGGGATAATGCCAGGCTCTTCTGGAAAGAGGTAGGCAAGACCCGGAGTTGTTCGGCAATCTGCAGTATGAATAAAGTGCTTAGTGTTAACAATGACGTCCTAACAGACCAAACTGACGTCCTGCAGAGATGGAGTGAATATTATGGAAAGATGTATGCAAGAAAAGACAGAGATGCCACATCGGGAAGTGGAGCTCACTTCGATGCTCCGGATCCCGATGTCATTGAAGTCATTAGTATGAAGGAAATTGAACAAGCGATAAGAAGTATGAAATGTGGTAGACCTGAGGGAAAAGACAGAGTTACTGCTGAGATGATCAAGTACGGTGGGTCGCGCGTCTGGGACACTCTATGTCTGTTATGCAACTTGTGCTGGCGGACGGGTGAGGTCCCAGATGACTGGCGAATAGCAGTTGTAGTACCTATCTACAAAGGGAAAGGCTCGCGCCTAAACTGCTCCAGCTACAGGGCGATCAGCTTGGTCAGCTTAGCTAGTAAGGTGTATGCAAAGATTATAACGGCAAGAATGCAAGAAAAGTCTGAAAGGTATTTATGGAGGCTCAATGCGGATTCCGACGTGGAAGAGGTTGCATGGATCAAGTGTTTTCTCTCCGCATGATCGCGGAGAAGTTTCTGGCTATTAGCCAGAGGGTTTTCTGCGCTTTTGTGGATCTGGAGAAAGCATTTGATAACGTTGTGAGGGAAACTCTGTGGGATTTGCTGCCCGGATATGGTGTGGACGGCTCGCTGCTGCGGGAAATACAGTCGCTTTATAGGGACTGTAAGGCTTGCGTGCGAGTAGGGGGGATGTGACACCTCTTTTTGATGTCTGTACAGGCGTCAAACAGGGTTGTGTCATGTCCGCCTGGCTGTTCATAGTGTATCTGGACAGTTGCCTGCAGAAGTTGAAAGATTGTGATATGGGTGTGAATTTGGGTGACTTTTCAGTAAACTGTCTGCTGTACGCTGATGATGCGGTGCTCATGGCCTCATCAGAAGCCGACCTTCAGGCATTAGTCACTAATATGAAAGAGGAGTGTGAAAGTAAGGGTCTTCGCTTGAATGCAAGTAAGACTAAGATTCTAGTATTTGAAAGAGATGACGTAAGAACTAAATGCGAGATTAGGGTAAACCAGGAACGTCTAGAGCAATTGAATGAAATTGTGTATTTAGAGAGAGAAACATACGTTCAGCGCGGATGGAAGATGTGATTCGGATGTAGAACGGCGAGTAGCTGCCGGAAACAGAGTTAACGGTGCTTTGTCCCAATTAGTAAAGCGACAAAGCATCGTAAAAGAAGCACGACTGGCGATTCATAACGCAGTGCTAGTGCCAACTTTGCTTTACGGTAGCGAAACCTGGGTATGTCAGCAGATGCATGAAAGTAAATTGAATGCTGTAGAGATGCGATCACTTCGAAAATTGTGCGGCGTTACCTTTGCCGACCGAATACGTAACGAAGTGATACGCAATATGGCAGGTTTGAATGAAAGTGTCAACGTTAAGCTGGAAAAGGGCGTGCTCCGTTGGTTTGGACACGTCCAACGAATGAGTGAGGAACGATTGACGAAGAGTATATATTGTGCGAAAGCAGAGGGTAGAAGAGGTCAGGGTAGGCCGAGACTTACATATGAAGACCACGTGAGCACATTGCTCAAAAACGGAAAGGTTAAAAGTACTCGGATACCCAGACGTGCTTGTTTGAAACGATAGATGAATCTCGAAGAAGCGAAAGAAGTATGCATGGATCGCGAAGCCTGGCGAGCTGTCCTCTCTGACTACCCCGTCAGGGATACAGCGTGAAGATAGTTAAGTTAAGTTTTTAAGTTGAAAATTTAAACAGCAGGTTGCCGCAACCGCTTGTTACGTGGGACAAAAGTGCATACAGTGAAATGTGGACGTATAGTATGGCTCTGCCTACCCCTTCGGGGATAAAGGCGTGACAATATGTCTATGTAACTTATATTGTACGTCTGTTACAGGTCGGTTGTTCGTTAATAAAAGAAGACAAGGAAGCGTTTGCATTAATATCCGTGTCGCCGAGCGAGGTTCGCGACTTGGATTTCGCTAACGACGCGTGTAAGGTGCTCTCGGCCTTGTCGGTCAAACTGCAGCAAGGGAATATAGAGCATAATGAGAGAAAGTAAGGTTTACTATGCTTTACACACATATTTGTCTACTTTGAATAACTTTAATACCGCTCATGACCCCACCAACTCTTTTTTTTATACCACTGAGGTGGCAGCAGACAAGTGTACCTGATGGAAAGTGGTCACTGTAGCCTATGGACGTTTGCAACACCAGAGGTGCAGCACTCGCGCTGCCGACCCATTATAAACCTTCTAAGACCCCTTTTGAAGAACCCCAAACTATTCTGTAAACGATCACTGCGTTAAGAAACATTCGCTATAGCTGGTTCTTGGATGGGTGACCACTTTCTGGAATTCACTTTTGCGAGCTTGCCGTGTTTCGGAAGGCACATTAAGCCGTTGATCTCAGGTGCCAGTAAAATGGCAGTCGTTAAGCTTGGTTGAATGCTTTATGGGCGGTTTTAAGCAGGTAACCACATCCTGCGTCTGAATCGAAGACCTTTTGGAAAAAAGCCAGGTCAGAAGTAGCCTTAACCGGTGAGCGTGCATGAAAACAGTCTTGAAAGTAGAAGAAGCGAAAGTTGTATGTCAGTAGCAAGTGAAAAGAGCCATAGTCTCTACCTACCCCTATGGGAGACAGGCGTGATAATATGTATGTATGCATTTGAATGTGGTCTAGTCCAAACCGAATAATAATCATGCACCACTGTTGACAGAGCCCTGACCTGCCTGCTCCAGGACATAGTGTACTTTATAGCCGGCTTCGAGAACGAACCCAACAAGTCGGAGGCACTGGAACTGGTCGTGGAGAACCCCAACCGGGACAGACAGAAACTGCTCCGAGAACAGTATATATTGAAGCAACTCTTCAGATTATTACAGGTAATTATTATCATTAGAAGCGCTCGTGGCCACGCTGACTTAGTGTTCTGTAAAACGATCACTGTGTCAAGCAACTTTCGCTATGACTGGTCACGGATGGATGACCGCTTTGCGGTATTTACATTTGCAAGCGTTTCCGTGCTTTAGAAGACACGTTAAGCCGTTGGTCTGAAATATGATGAATATCTCTGTCAGAAATATGACATTTGGTAAGCCGAGTTGAAGTCCTTATGGGTGGTTTGAAAAATCTAATAGCGGATAGGCACAACCTGCGTCTGTCTATTACAACACGGCAATGGGCTTACCACCTATTACTTGGGACAGGAATACACACGATGAAAAGTGGGCGTATAGTGCAATGCCTCTGCCTCCCTTCCGGGATAAGGCGTGATTAATACATAATTATCATCATCTCAGTTGATTCACGTTTTATTTAGGGTCCATAGTCCACCTTCTAATAGACCTGACTCTGACTGACTTTTATGTGTTTATCGTCAGTCTTTTGTATAACCTGTCGCAGCACATGTACATAGTCTAATGGAATTTAATCGAATTGTTCAGGAGGGTGATATATAGGGGATAGATCTCAAATATCATGTTTGGTGATATTTTGATGTTGAGACCAATTGCAAGAAAGTACGTGACTGGTAAAGCCGTGGGCCTATACAAACAGCAATGGTACAATATGTTGTATCTAACCTACAGAACGGACACCTGGAGTAATCAATTATATAATTCATCCTATAGTGAATTTGTAACTTTGAGGGTAGTTAACTATTTTCAGCATTGGTCAAAAGTTGCCGCACAGATAATATCAGATGGCGCTGAGTTATGGGTGGATATATATGACCAATTTGTAAATTGAGTTATCCTATTTTCTAAATATAAATTAACTTATTATTATTTCAGGGACCTTTCCAAGAAAACGCTGAAGGAGAGCCGTTCTTGAAGATCGAGGAACTGTACGATCCTCGGTATGCCCCCTATAAGTATATATTTCGCCTCTGCTACAGAATACTTCGCCTCAGTCAGCAGGACTACAGGAAAAACCAGGTACGAGAATTATATTTTAACTAACTTTATACAATTTTTTTTTATACCGCTACTAAACTGCTAATAAACATTCTTGATGGAAAGCAATCATAGCTTTCAAATAGGTCGTGACCCCGCTTGCTCAGTTTTCTGTAAACGATCATTTCATCCAGCATCTTACTCTACGGTCAAATTTAAGATGGGTGATCATTTGTGGCATTTCCATTTACTATCATTTCATCATTGCACTGTGTAATAGTGTGATTATATTCCAGGAATACATAGCGAAACACTTCGGCTTCATGCAAAAACAGATCGGCTATGACATACTGGCCGAGGACACCATCACCGCCCTGTTGCACAACAACAGGAAGCTTCTGGAGAAGCATATCACCGCTTCCGAGATTGAGACCTTCGTTGGTTTGTATATTTACGATACGAGTATACTAATTTCTGATCACGCCCGCGTTTCCTTTTTAAAACAAAGCCACCGTTATTTCTAATCACGCCCGTTATCGCTAATCACGCTCGTTATTGCTAATCACGCCCACGATTTCTAAAAAAAAGTCACTCTTGTTTATCATCACGCGCGCGGTTCGTTTCTAAAACAAAATCACTGTTATTAAGATAACAGTGTCCCACCCATTACACTGAGTCGAATACAGAGATTGCTTTCGACCCTGTTACTTAAATCGCCTGTAACCTTGAATTTCGAAATTTAGTGCTCAGGACATAATAAAACATGGATACATTTTTAAAGCAATAATTTTGCTAAATTTCTCATAAATTTTTAATAAAGTGGAAAAAGACAATTCGTTTCTAGACAGGTTCAATCCCTGTCTCGAATCAAATTGTCTTTTTCTACTTTATTAATAATTTATAATAAAACATGTTTTGAACGTTGGGTCCTCTTTAAACGACATTTCGGGGAATCATTGAAAATGTCAAAATACCGCTGTGTATTTCTGCTCCAGAATCTTATACATTAGTCTGCAGGTGCAACGAGGTTCAAGATAAAGTGGAAATGTGAGAGCTCTTTAACAGATCTTCAAAATGGCTTTGGTGAATGTATTAATACTGAGTGTTCATTTTGTGTTTAGTAATGCCCGTATAAAGTGTTCCCGTACTCGATTTCCAACAAGAACATGTTCTCGATTTAAAAAGTAGCTTATAATCTTATTATGTATAAGTTGTATGACTGTAAAGTTTCATTAACATTTATTCTGTTGTTTTTTGTATGAAAGAGTAACAACCATCCATTCATGCTACAAACGTTAGCGTTAACATAATTTTCAATAAAATATTTATCAATAAGAATTTATGAAAATGGAAAGTAACCTATAGCACTCAGGTATAATATATATCTCTTAAATTGAAAGATTTTTTCCAAATCGGATCAGTAGTAGCGGAGATTACCCGTAACATCCTAACTCACAAAAATGACCTCTTTATAATTTAGTTTACATTTGGAATTAAAAAAGATTAGCTCCGGAACTAGTATTTCGTCACTAAAAATTATACTTATTATACTATGACAGAAGCGCTCGTGGTCCTGCGGACTCAGGGCCGTATTATAGAACGTTTCTCAATACTCGATCAACGCTTGAGACTAGATTATGCCTTATAAAATCTACTCTCAAGTGTTTCTTGAGTATTGATAAACGTTCTGGAATATGGGCATTAGTGTTTTGTAAACGATCACTGCTTTAAGCAACTTTCGCTATGGCTGGTCACGGATAGGTGACCACTTTGTGGCGTTTACATTTGTGAGCGTTTCCGTGTTTCCTGCGTTTGTCTATTTCAACACGGCAATGGGCTCACCACCTATTATTACGTGGGACAGGAATACTCATGGTGAAAAGTGGGCATATAATATACCTCTCCTTCGGGGATAAGGCGTGATAGATAAATAATAATAATAAAAAATAAACTTGTATCGACAGGACTCGTTCGGAAGAACATGAAAAACTGGGAGTCCCGTTTCCTGGACTACCTGAGCGACTTGTGCATCTCCAACAAGAAGGCTATTGCCGTGACGCAGGAGCTCATATGCAAGAGCGTCCTCTGCGCCAATAACTCGGATATACTCATTGAGACCAGGTAATAGCAACAAATTTCTAAACCACGTTACATTTCCCACCTATTAATATTCAAAGTAGATGTTAGAAGTTTTCGTACCTTTTCCCGGGATAAAATTGCAGTTTATTTGTTAATCCATATGGTCAGCTATCTGTATATAAAATTTCACCCAAATTGGTTAAGCGGTAGAGCGTAATTGAGTAACAAACATTCAAACATGTTTACGAACTTTCACCATGTAAGTATAAAGTCGGGACCGCAGCACCAATTTTGTAACAAAACATGTTAGCCTAGGATCTTATCCATTCGTTAGGATATTTTTCCAAACAAAACCGTTAGGCCACGCCCCTAACTAGTTAGCTAACACGAAGTACGATAATTGTTGGCAGGTTGGTCTCTACTAAAATTGTAAACGCAGATGACAGCATCACCATAGAAGAGGACGTTATCCTTGTGTGGGATAATAAACAGGTACGCTGTGTATAAATATATTTAGTTTACTCTGAATCCTTTCCAATTTTCGTGCTGTCGGTAAAATCGCGCTTTAGTAATAAAATAAATAAATAAATATCCATCAATCCTTATCCCCGAAGGCGTGGCAGAGGCATATTATATGCCCACTTTTCACCGTGTGGATTCCTGTCCCACGTAATAGGTGGTGAGCCCATTGCCGTGTTGAAATAGACAGACGCAGGTTGTGGCTACCTGCTGTTAAAATTTTCAAGCCGCCCATAAGGCCTTCAACCAGGCTTAACGACTGCCATTTTACTGGCAACCGGGACCGACGGCTTAACGTGCCTTCCGAACACGGAAACGCTCGCAAATGTAAATGCCACAAAGTGGTCACACATCCGAGGACCAGCCATAGTGAAAGTTGCGTGCCTCAGTGATCGTTTACAGAACCCTGAGACCGCGAGGCCACGAGCGCTTTAGTACATTTAGTTTATCAAATTTTGGTTAAGCTAAATAATGTCTGGAGCCATGCAGTATAGCGTCTGGTATAGTCATGTCAAGTCTATAATCCGTTCTTCAGAAACCAATGAACACCCCTTATTACATTTATATATATTATCAAACTGTATTTACTGCAAAGTAAGTGGGCAGAAGGAGTCAGGGTAGACCGAGCCTTACATATAAAGACCACGTGAGCAGATTGCTCAAAATAGGAAAAGTCAAAGTACACGGATACCAAGACGTGCATGTCTGAAGCGATTAATGAATGAATCGGATGCCTGGCGATCTGTCCTCTCTGACTACCCCGTCAGGGGTACAGCATGAAGATAGTTAGTTTAACTGGGCAAGTAGGATAATGTAAAATTGGGAGTTGTAATACGGATAGAGCAGCTATTTGTTTCTCTCCTCTTACAACCCTGGCAAATTACACTTCATTGGGCTGTCCATTTGAGGTTTATTCTCAATAGCGTTGCGGACTTTGAGTGTGGCCATGGCTTTGGCATCATTTTGGCGAGCTAAATATAGAAATAATGAGTGTGTTGTAGCGGACGGCATACCTGTCGGAGTTGGCGACGAAAGCCCGCGTGGACCCCACCAGCGTGGAGGCGGCCATATTGGAGTACTACCGCCACCAGCTCGACCTGTTCTCCAACATGTGCCTCAACAGGCAGTACCTCGCGCTCAACAGCCTGTCGCCGCAACTTCACATCGACCTGATACTGAAGTGAGTACGCTACTTACTTGTGTCATACGGCCATTAGCTCACCATCAACGTGAGTGTACGCTACTTAGTGTGTCATACGGCCTTTACCTCACCATCAACGTGAGTGTACGCTACTTACTTGTGTCATACGGCCATTAACTCACCATCAACGTGAGTGTGTGAGTGTACCCTACTTACTTGTGTCATACGGCCTTTAACTCACCATCAACGTGAGTGTACGCTACTTACTTGTGTCATACGGCCATTAACTCACCATCAACGTGAGTGTGTGAGTGTACCCTACTTACTTGTGTCATACGGCCTTTAACTCACCATCAACGTGAGTGTACGCTACTTACTTGTGTCATACGGCCTTTAACTCACCACCAACATGAGTGTACGCTACTTACTTGTGTTATACGGCCATTATCTCACCATCAACGTGAGTGTGTGAGTGTACCCTACTTACTTGTGTCATACGGCCTTTAACTCACCACCAACGTGAGTGTACGCTACTTACTTCTGTCATACGGCCATTAACTCACCATCAACGTGAGTGTACGCTACTTAGTGTGTCATACGGCCTTTAGCTCACCATCAACGTGAGTGTACCCTACTTACTTGTGTCATACGGCCTTTAACTCACCACCAACGTGAGTGTACGCTACTTACTTCTGTCATACGGCCATTAACTCACCATCAACGTGAGTGTGTGAGTGTACGCTACTTACTTGTGTCATACGGCCTTTAACTCACCACCAACGTGAGTGTACGCTACTTACTTGTGTTATACGGCCATTATCTCACCATCAACGTGAGTGTGTGAGTGTACCCTACTTACTTGTGTCATACGGCCTTTAACTCACCATCAACGTGAGTGTACGCTACTTACTTGTGTCATACGGCCTTTAACTCACCGTCAATGTCAGCGTATAGTATAATAAAAAAAAATTGCTTTTATTAGTGTTAAACTTATACTCTAAATAACTTTTTTTACTATTCTTTTTCTTAGCTTTTGATTTTTATTAAAATAATGTTCAATATTATCAGCGATCGGGTCGCTAATTTTTAGGAACAGCTTGTCTTTCGACTTGGCCTCCTCTAAAGAATTCCATTGTTTACTATTCCTTGCAACTCTGATCCATTCTGGACAGAGGCCTTTGCCAACTCTTTTCGAAAAAGGACGCCTTGATTTTTTTCCTGAAAAGAGTAGACATTTAGTAGGTAATTTCGCATGATCATTGTAGTACTGCTATTATTAAAGTCACCATTTTGAGGTAATTTTGCTGTGAGATTTTTATTTAGTATAACTTTTGACTCTAAAAAGCTACAACGTTTGTTCAACCTTCCAAAATACTACCTGAATTAGTGACGTACTTCGAATTCCTATCGCAGCCATTTAATATTGTCGCTTATTACTTTAACAAAAATATATGAAACTTTGTCCGATTTGTCGACATTTATGTTTACTGCTCCTTTCTCGTGCGTAGTAACGTGTTGATATATAGCCTTCATCGATAAATGGACTATCCAACACTAAAATAATTTTTCAAATGTGACCAGCAGTTCCCGAGATTAGCGCGTTCAACTAAACAACCAAACACACTAACATACAAACAAACAAACTCTTCAGCTTTATATATTATTATAGATTTTGATTTAGACACGAGCGAGCAATATTTGTTGCTTGCCTCAACGGAGCCGTGCAGCGTGTGTAACAGCGTAAAGCGGTGGTACGTTCCAGATGCATGTCGAGCGAGTCGCTATCGTACGAGGTGCGCGCGTCGTTCTGCCGCCTCATGCTGCACCTGCACGCCGACCGCGACCCGCAGGAGCCCGTCACGCCCGTCAAGTACGCGCGCCTGTGGACCGAGGTCTGCGACCGGATACACATACACGAGTGAGTCGCACCCACACCCACACAAACAAACACACACACACACACACACCCACACACACACACACACACACACCCACACACACACACACACACACACCCACCCACACACACACACACACACACCCGCGCGCACACGCGCACACACACACACACACACACACACACACACACACACGCGCGCGCGCGCACGCGCACACACACACGCGCGCACGCGCACACACACACACACGCGCGCACGCACACACATACACACACACTCACACACACACACACTACACATGTTTATGTCGCCGCGACATGCTCAAACGTTGTGAGGGTTCGCCTATATTAGTTTTTTGTGGCTAAAGACGACTAATAATTTGTTCAAGACAGAAGCCATTTTATTGGTACTGATAAACCACATATACGTTAGGTATAGACAATAGCATAGACTAAATCTACATGTAACAAAAACCTTCAACAGTCCTGGAATCACGTACCACAAAACGTTGCTGACGAAGGATTTAATTTCGAGTTTTATATGAAAATGCTGTATTTTAAACAAACTCATGTGGCAACCCTCAACGCGATGGGGATCAAAGAACAGAAGTTTGCGCGGGAACTTCTTCATTAGCACACGCTTGCTCTATATTATAAAACTAGTGCATTAACCTTGTTTTATGTGTAAAAATTATAGTTTTCAGACATTAAAGTTGTGTAAACGTGCTAAATGCTATTGTACATCTTGCCGCGCATTTTCCACTAAGGGCCTCATTAGCGCTATTACCACGTTAATGGGGTCCGACTGACTTTGACTTAAGACTATACTTGACTAAAGCGTAGAGGATTTCTAGTGTTCTGTTAACGATCACTACGTTAAGCAACTTTCGCAATGACTGGTCACCTTGTGTAATTTACGTTTACGAGTGTTTCCGTGCTTGAGAAGGCACGTTAAGCCGTGGGCCCTGGCTGCCACTAACATGGCAGTCGTTAGTTAAGCCACTTTAAAGTTTTTACGGCTTAAAAAAAATCAACAGCACGTCGTCACAACTTGTCCATTTTTATCACGGCAATAGGCTCACCACCTGTTGCGTTGGACTAAATGCATTCTGTAAAATGTGGGCGTATAATATGCCTCTGCCAGCCCTTTGGGGATAAAGGCGTGACTGAGAAACATATAAACAATAGAGTTGCAAATCAATTGCTTGTAAAATTGTAACTATAGGCGTAATACTCTATCGTATACTACTATACGTATATTTCTGCCTATTCCTTTGGGGATAAAGGCATGATTGACAAACATATACACGCTTTTACAACAAGCTTCCCTGTGATTTGAGAAATTTAACTTTAATTAAATTTAAAAAGTATATTAAAAGAAAGCTTTGTGAATAAGGTTATTACTCTATTAAAGACTATTTACAGGACAGGGACGCCTGGAAATGATCTGCTGGCAAATGAAATATTATAGTCATAAAATATTAAATTGTGAATAGGCCATCAAAAAAAAAGAAGAAGTTTCTTGCCGGTTCTTCTCAGGTAGACCGCGTTCCGAACCGTCCGCGCCGTTGAAATGGTCTATGCAAAATAAAGACATTTTTATTTGATTTATTCAATCTCTATATATATATTTCTTGTGTGCGTGTCACTGAAGTCCTCCTAGACGGCTGGACCAATTTGAATAATTATTTTTGTATGCGTTTGGGTGGCGCCCTGGATGGTTTAGATTCACAAATAATAGAAAGAAAAAGGTTTGAAGAATGTCACGGGTGAAGCCGGGCGGGACAGCTAGTATGTATGTATGTTTACCAATTTCTGTTTCGTGTTCTCAGTTACCAATGTGTGAAGAGTGGTCCGGACGCGAATCGCGAAAGAGTGAAACAACAGTTCGAGTCGACGATTCGCTTCGTGGAGGACTACCTGTGCAACGTGGTCACCAGGACGTGGTACTTTAGTGATCACGACCAAAACAAATTGACTTTCGAAGTCGTCAAGTTAGCCAGGGAGTTGATTTATTTCGGTTTCTATAGGTAAGTTGGTTTTTTTTTTGGAACAATGTTCCTTAACGCCTTTTATGGGTAGTGCGATTTAGTGGAAATCGTCTCGTAACGAAGTGCCGTATGCTGTGTGTGTGTGTGTGCGAGTGTAAATACGAGCAAGTAAGTGCGCAACTCCCTCACTCTTTCTCTCCGTACCTGTCCCTTTTTAACCGACGAAAAAACTGAAGAGGTTCTCAAGTCGGCGTGTATTTTTTTATGTTTGACCTTAACTTTTTACAAGGTAATCCGATTTTGAAAATATCATATACCGTCAACACACCTATTTTATAATTTATTTATTTTTTAAGGTTCCTTACCTCAAAGGTAAGACAGGAACCTTTATAAGATCACTTTCTTGTCCATCTGTCTGTTCGTGTGTCACCATCGATGTTCTCAGGACGGGTGGACAAGTTGAAATGTATACCAGATACTGAGTCCCTATTGGGTGTATAAAAACCAAGGTCCTGAGTCAACACGGTAAAAGATACGGGCAAATTTAGATTTTTCAGAAAACTTGTAAGTACCAAAGTATACCTTTAGTTTCATCATTTTTTTCATTTTTCGGTAATTTTCCCATTTCTTGTGCTATTAGACCATGCTTTTAACCAAACCGTTTCCGTGCTTCGGAAGGCACGTTAAGCCTTTGGTCCCGCTTGCCAGTAAATTGGCAGTCTTTAAACCTGGTTGAAGGCCTTTTGGGCTTAAACATTTTTAACAGCGTGCGCCTGTCCATTTCTACACGGCAATGGGCTCACCACCTGTTACGTGGGACAATGGGACGGTGAAATGTGGGCGTACAATATGCCTACCCTTTCGGGGATAAAGGCGTCACAATATGTAGGTGTATGTATGTATATATAGAATTATAATAAAAAAAAAATATTATGGCAATAATATAAACTGTTTTTCACAGTTTTAGCGACCTCTTGCGATTAACGAAGACTCTCCTCAGCATTTTGGATAGCGTCACTGCTATGGACCTCCTCAACGAAACCAACGCCCTCTCGGGGGAAGTAGAATGTAAGTGTATACGATCGATAGGAGAATGAAATTTTAACATTAGGAGGCAGAGTCTACTATTGACAAGCCGTAGAATAGAACCATCATCGCTGTTGTAGCTGTCAAAATGTAAGTAGACTATCAAAAATGCAACTGATTAGCGGCCACTGGCGCGGTACGTGTTAGTAGAATTCTATCGGGCGATTGATAGAAGTCTATGGGAGTACGATTGTAATAGTAAACTACGAAAAACTGTCAAAATTGTGCCGGTGGATTTCAAATGAGCGACGATTTCGATTCTATTTCGACACATTATGATGGACCTGGTACATTATGCCTTACACTATCACTCTTATTCACTCTTATCCTTACACTATCTCTCGCTCTCTCTCCTCTCACTCTCTCTCCTCTCACTCTCTCTCCTCTCTCCTCTCTCTCTCTGTCTCTCTCCTCCCCACATAACACTGTAAACTAGAATAACAGATCTCAGAAAGATCTCTCACCGGTTGACTCTTAAATGTTTTTCCAATAGTTTCCAATCGTAGCTGGATTTGTAACCTGAGGTTCACTATTTGACTGTTAAGGGAGCAGCTAGCGTTTGGCTTATAACTTTCAGCATTGTTAGGAGCGACTGCCGTGTGACCTCCCAACGCCGGTGTCGTTGCCTCGTCTTTTAGTCAGCTAGTGCACCGCTTGCATGTGAAGTGGCTCGGGCACATTCTGCATCTTGAAATCACCTTTACTTATGATGTAGAATGTGCCGTTGTACCTTTGCCTACCCCTTCGGGGATAAAGGTGAACTATGTAAATCCTACTAATAGTAGAAATGAGGAGGTAATAATGGATATTTGTTACTCTTTCAAGTAAAAACTACTGAATCGCTTTAATGTAACTTTACAATAATATAGCTTATACATAAGAATAACACATAGTCTACTTTATATCCCGGGAACAAGTACTCGTGGGAAACGGGATTGGGAAAACTTTTCTACGCGATTTAAGCCGCGGGCGTCAACTAGTATGTGATAAAGAGATAAATAATGAAGTTATAAATTGATTTTTACAAGCAGCTCAAGAAAAACAGGAATGTTTAAAAACCCGTAAGTGTAGGTTCTAGCGAAAATGTCTATATAGGTGAAGATTATAATTATTTAGATCTGTCCTCTCTGACTACCCCGTCAGGGATACAGCGTGGAGATAGTTAATTTGTTATTATAATTATTAGTATGTTGTGTGTATATTTGTTACTAGCTAGCTATGCTCCTCCCGGCATCGCCTGTAACATATTTCGAACTACTTAAAAAATCAAATGGCCCAAAAAGTTATATGTCTTTTCATAGCTTTACCGCTGATGCCAGTCAAACAAATTAAGGAGCGATGGCACTACATCTATACTAATATTATAAAGCTGAAGACTTTGTTTGTTTGTTGGTTTGGTTTAACGCGCTAATCTCAGGAACTACTGGTCGGATTTTAAAAAAAAATTGTTACATTGACCACTTATCGAGAAAGGCAATAGGAGAGCGGAGCAGTAGTCATAAATGTCGACAAATTGGGCAATTTTCTATGCATCATTGTAGAATTTATAAGCGACGGGATAAATATGTGCGACGGGAGTTCGAAGTAAGTCACGGGTGAAGGGGGGGGGGGTCCACATAATTAAAAATAAGACTTTCTGAGTACAGTACATTTTAAATAACTAATTGAATCACGCGTTAATGGCGGAAATCCATTCAAAAATACGATTTTGTTTTAAATGTTAATTTTGCAATATTCTGTTTGTTTAACAATTTTTTTTTAAAAGCCGAATGTTTCAAAAAACCATTTAAAACAATATAATTATAGCTTTTTACAGTCCATTTTGTTCTGTCGTAAATAAATAATAAACTAATCTATGAAGCGCTCGTGGCCCCGCGGACGTAGTGTTCTGTAAACGATCACTGCGTTAAGCAACTTTCACTATGGCCGGTCCTCAGATGGGTGACCACTTAGTGGTATTTATATTTGCGGGCGTTTCCGTGCTTCGGAAGGCACGTTAAGCCGTTGGTCCCGGTTGCCAGTAAAATGGTAGTCGTTAAGCCCGGTTGAAGGTCTTATAGGCGGCTTGAAAAATGTCAACTGCAGGTCGCCACAGCCTACGCCTGTCCATTTTAACACGGCAATGGGCTCACCGCCTGTTACGTGGGACAAAAATGCATACGGTGACATGTGGGCGTATAGTATAGCCTCTGCCTACCCCTTCGGGGATAAAGGCGTGACAATATGTATGTATGTAATTTACTTTATTTTTAATTGTAAGTTAGAATATTATATGTTCACTATATATCTCATTACAGCTGAAGGCGGTGTTCTGCGTACCCTGGGTGACATGGGGGCTGTTATGACGTCTATTACCTTGGGTACAGTCACCAGAAAAGTAAGTTCATTAACAACATCTCGGATATATTTCGTATTTTCTATATTTAAGGTAACATCGCATGCACCTTCAATCTCTAGCAACATTGCTTTAAATGGTTAAATGGAGTTCGTATGGATATCTCTCAAATCAATTTACATAGAAATGGTTTTAGTTTTTAGCCTTGGTAAGGGACATATTTCCACAATAATTACCCCTATACTTGAAGATTAACAGCAGTGAGCTCAAATTACTCCGGCCGTGACAGAAAGAGTCTTCTATTCATAACCTATATTTGGAATCCAATATCCGTCTTGGTTGGGTGAAAAAAAAAAACAATTGTGTTTTGTATTTTAATTTCTCTCGAATTGTTTAAAAAATTTGGTGATCAAAGTGTTGCTGCCCGATTAATAGAACCTCATGACGATGTTTATAGATACAGGACCACATTAGTAATTGAAAAGTCTAACAACGGCCTTCAGGTTACGTCTTAGAAAGAACCTCCGATATTTTGCTTCCTTACGTGTGTTTTTCGCCTGTATAGCTATGGTCTGTGTTCTGAGGAATTGTTTAACATGATGCCCACGGGTCACCGTACCGCTCGCCATAGACGGGGTGTTCACTCTCATACTTTGCTTTCGGAGCGTGAGCTTAAGTTAGAAAGGGGTTTTGTTCATCGTACGCCCAGATTTTGACATGAGCTCTTGTCCTGGGTTTTTCCCAAACGTCTACAGAATGGGGTTCTTTAAATGCGATCTTTGAAGGTTTTTAAGGAGTCGGCAGGAGTACTGCACCTCTGGTGTTGCAAACGTCCATAGGCTACGGTGACCACTTTCTATCAAGTGGGCCGTATTCATGCCTGCCACTTCAATGGGATAAAAACAATCCCCGTCATTGTTGGAAGCTACTGTTGTACCGAACCTCTTTCTAGTGATCGACTCTTTCTTTTCCTACTTCCTCACATTATCTTCTGATTATATTTCGTTGCGGGTTCCAAGACATGCTAACTTCTCCTGGAACTTTACCGAGATCGAGCTCGGTGTAAGTTTTCTGGTGTTTTCTGTAGATCCTGGTTTACAGGAGTCACAGTAATGGGAATGCGGGTTGGATTAGTCCCAATAGTGATCGACTCAGCAGTATATCCCCATGTTGCAGTCTGGGGGCGGGCAGAGCTCGTCCACGAGCGGCGGGCCGGGCAGCGGCCTTCAGCGAAGTGCGTCTGCGCTCATGCTGGCGCGCGAGCACCCACTGGTCATGGACACCAAGCTGAAGATCATCGAGATACTGCAGGTAACGAAACCAGTTGCAGGACTGGAACTGGTAGAACTTCTGAATCGCCTATACACGTATTTATCGTCTCCTGAATCGATGCCGCAAACCGTTTGTCCTTATCTCTTATTATTCCTGAGAAATATATGGAGCCCTCGTGGCCCCGCTGACTCAGTGTTCTGTAAACGATTACTGCGTAAAATGCCTAAGCATTTTTTCTATAGTTTATCCTTAGATGGGTGACCACTTTTTGGAATTTTTATTTGCGAGCGTTTACGTGTTTCGGAAAGCACGTTAATTTATTTATTTATTTCTTTTACAGAAGGCTTACAGACTAATAATTACATAGACTACTTAATTATTAAATTAACAATTCGCTAATAACAAGCCTCCGTATAGAATTATATTAAGCCGTTGGTCCCGGTTGCCAGTAACATAGCAGTCGTTAAGCCTAGTTGAAGGCGTTCTGGGCCTGAAAATATTCAACAGCTGGTCGCCACAGCCTGCGCCTGTCCATTTCAACACGGCAATGGACTCACCACCTGTTACGTGGGACAAAAACGCATACGGTGAAATGTGTGCGTAAAGTGTGCCTCTGCCTACCCCTTCGGGTATAAAGGCGTGACGATATGTATGTATGTATGTATGTATGTATTTTCCCAATAATAGAGAATAACTCAACGCTTTTGCTTGCAGTTCATATTAGATGTTCGGCTGGACTACCGCATCAGTTGTCTACTGTCCATCTTTAAGAAGGAGTTTGAGCAAGCGGGCGAGCGCTCCGCAGACACACTGGGACGAGCTGACGTCGAGGCCATCGGCCTTCAAGCTGAAGGGATATTCAGCTGTCGGTGAGTGGACCTTATATAGTAAATCAGCTCTTAGCAATCGCTCACCGATATCCTGTAGATAGGTATTAACGATTAACAAATATACCACTAAAGTAGTTATTAGATATCCACAAATTTCTTGATCCTTTCGAAGATTGCCACGCGCATGTGGCGACCTTAGAAAGGATCAAGACTCGTTGGGGTTTTCACCCCTTATATAAAAATATAAGGGTTGGTAACCCCAACAAAGTACTGCAATAGCTGTTAGAGGTTTGAAAACAAAAAATATGTCACTTCATAAGCGTGAGCTGTTGAAATTGTATATTTTAAACCAAAGTTTAGTTATTCGTTATAGAACTACTTTGTTTAATCTAAATCATTAGAAACATTTTTTGAAACTAGTATGCTAGTTTACGTCGCCTTAAGATGGAATGATGAGAATTAATTCGTCAGTTTCGAGTGGGGTCTCGATAGCCCAGATAGTAAAAGCGTCTAGTGTGTTGAAGCAGAAGACGCTGGTTCGAATCCAGCTCGAGACTGAAATATTTTTTCCACTTTAAGATTAAACTGAATTATTTTATAAAATGGTGTAAAACGTTTCATAACATCGAAAACTGTATTTACGATAAACAACTCTATAGCAAGCTGTTTTGAACTGGGAAGCGAGGAGATGAATGTGTTTTTTACAAGCAATATCATGTAGATAGATAATGTTCATATATACCTAGTCAGGTCATAAATTCTGTCACATGTTTAATATAAAATAATTGAAACAAGTTTATTCATTGTGTAACCATTTATATACCAAAATGAACTTAACAAAACATAGATTCTTATGACAATAAAGTTTATTCAAAATGACCTCCGTGATTTTGAATACAGGCCTTCAATCTGCGCGGCCAGTCGTCTATCGCGGCACGAACAAGTTCCATGTCAATATCGGCGGCTGCCTTAATCAAGGATGTCTTGAGTGACTCCAAATTGGGATGAGGCTTTGAGCACGCCTTTTCCTCCAAGTGTTGCCATATCTTGTAATCTAACGGACTCAAATCTGGACTGGAGGAGGGCCAGTCTTCGTGCCGGATGAAGTCGATTTCACGCGCCGCCAGCCAGTCTTGTGTGCTCTTCGCTCTATGAGCTGGCGCGGAATCTTGTTGGTATACCCAGTGCCTATTGAACATGGTATGAGAAACAGGTTCCACAAGGTTCGTCAGGACTGTATTTTGATACACAACTGCATTCGTTTTTACACCTTTCTCACAAAAATGTACCTCTGTTAAGCCCCAATAAGAAACTCCCAACCATACCATGAGCGAGGGTGGAAAATGACCTCATTGGACACGCGGAATACGGTTGCTCGCTTCTTCAGTACTGTGTGCGTACACCTTATCATTTTGTTTGTTGTAGCTCTCTTCTACGGTAAATTTTTTTTCATCCGAAATAAGAATTTCCCGATATTTTTTTCCCGCGTACCGCTTCAACAAAGCGTACGATAAACTAATCTTTTGGTTATATTCCAATTTTTTAGTATGTCAAAAATTTGAATTGGCGCGTAACCGCAACGATGCAACGCAATAACTGCAACACGGTCTTCTTTAAGCGTCCACTTCATATTTAACAATGAGTAAAATTCTAAAAAGTATACATTTTTATTATCATGAACAATTCGAAGTTCGAATTCAATAAACTTTTTTGTGGCCAGCATTCTAAAAGAAAAGTTTTTACTGTGTGACAATACTTATGACCTGACTAGGTATTATAGCAAAATTTCCAGTATAAATAACTCTTGCAATTTTATAAAATGTCTGGATTTCTGAAATAAATGTTTCTAAAATCTCAACAGATCGTATACTCCTTTATAAAAAAGGAGTTAACAAACTTGATAAGTGATAAATATGCTTATATATTTCTAAATACATATTATATAAAATATCTCAGTCCGAGACTACCAGGAATTGGTCGTGCTAATTAGTGTCTAGCACATAAACCTTTTAGCCTTTTTGTTACCACCACACTAAAAAGGCAACGGGTTCAAAATTTCTTCCAAATTTAACATCTAAAATAGACACATTTTATTTTACTTTATTAAATTTATTAGACCCTTTAGACCCACCCCAGTTCCGTGCTTCGGAAGGCACGTTAAGCCGTTGGTCCCGGTTACCAATAAAATGGCAGTCGTTAAACCAAGTTGAAGGCCTTACGGGCGGCTTAAATAATTTCAACAGCAGGTTATCACAGCCTGCGCCTGTCCATTTCAATACTGGCTCACCACCTGTCACGTGGGACAAAAATAGATACGGTGAAATGTGTGCGTTAATATGCCTCTGCCTCCCCTTCGAGGATAAAGGCGTGACAATATGTATGTATGTATGTATATAAAATATATGTATTTAGAAATATGTAAATATGCTTATCAGTTGTTATACACCATTTTATAGTTCAAAATCCAGAGACTTTAATTGCGCATACTTTTTTGTTCTTGTATAGTATTAGTTACGTTTAATATGAAAAGCACACTCGTTGACTAACGCATGTGTACAGGTGGAGGGATACAATCGTATTTTCATTACGCATACTTTTAACTGTATTGTGTTTTTATTTTTGAAGGTATACTTTTGGCGCGGTAGGGAAAATGAGGGTAAATTTTTACGATGCGCGCGCAGATTTTCATGAAAAACCGACACCCTGAAGTTAGCTGATAAGTGTTTCATGACAACTTTTAACTAAATTCACAGTATTTTTCAAACACCCTGAAGTTAGCTATAGTCAACACTTTAGTTTTTTCTACAAACGTAGGATAAGGCGAAAGATAAAATATTTAAAAAGATTTTTATCTTGTTACGCCTAAGAAGCATAACTTCTAACGCGTACACTTCTTTTTTCTTTTGTAAAAGACTATTTGACACCAGCAGCTGAAGTACGGTGAAGTTTTCCCGTTCCCGTTTCCCACAAGTACTTGTTCCCGAATAAAAAGTATCCTATATGTAAACTATATTATGTAAAGTTTCATCAAAATCCATTCAATAGTTTTTACGTGAAAGAGTAACAAACATACTATATTCTAACAAACTTTCTCGTTTATAATATCAGTAGGATAACGATCTTATTTTTCTTTGAATTCGTTCTCTCGTTTTTTTAAAATGATTGTTATCGATTACTCTTGTTATCAGTCATTGCCTCCGTGACAAAATGATCCTAGATCACAGACAAAAATCAGCAGAAATCCAAAAACGTGCTGACTATGGGACGTGACAATTATTTAACGTATGAAAAGACTTGTCGCCAATCTTGCAAAAGGGAAAAAATGCACACATTTATCAAATTTTTAGCATACCTTACTATTACAAAATTGTTTATTAGTCACGCCTTAATACCCGCAGGAGTAACAGAGGCATATTGTACGCCCACATTTCACCATGTGCATTCAGTGACCCTATTACGGTGTTGAAATAGACAGACGCAGGTTGTGGCTACCTGCTGTTGAAATTTTTCAAGCTGCTTAAAATTCTTTTAACTTGTTTTATGGACTGCCATGGCAAACGGCAAACGGGAGCAACGACTTAAAGTGGCTTCCGATGCACGAAAACGCTCGTAAATGGAAATACCAAGAATCTGTCACCTATCTATATTGGGGATGAAGAGTAGAAGCGTGCACGTCGCCATCCCTGCAGCTACGGCTGCAATTCTACTCCAACACAAGTGCCACCAGGGCGATTACTGCTAGGGCGTGCCCCCGAGGCGACGCGCACCAGTTCGTCCCCGCTGGTGCGAAAAGTGTGAGCCAGAGCGGCGTAGGGGACCGCCACCCTACACGCGCGGCCCGACACACAGGGAAGTGGAGGATGGAGTGCAGGGTAGCTGCGTGGAATGTTAGGGGAGGAATGACAGATAAGATGAATGAGTTGATGGATGTTATGAATGAGAGAAAGTTAGATGTAGTGTGCTTGACAGAGACCAAGCGCAAGGGCAACGAAGTCGTGGAGCTCCCGGGTGGGGTGCTCGCGCTATGGTCTGGAGTACCAGAGAGCGAGCATGGCAGTCGGGGGTTGGAATTTTGTTGTCCTCGCGATTGGCCTCCGGTATGTGTGAGTACAAACTGGTAGGTCCTAGAATCCTCTGGATCCGTCTAAAACTTGGGTTTGACGAAGATTTTCCTGGTAGCGAGTGAGCGCGAGTGAGCTAGAGGACTTCTGGGAGAGTATGAGAGAAGCTCTAAATGTGATAGAAGGAAATGAAAAACTTATAGTATGTGGAGACTTGAATGGATGGGTGGGTACCGTTCGCGATGGTTTTGAGTCGGTACCCGGGAAGTATGGGGATAAAAGGGTGAATGACGCTGGCAAGTTTATACTGGCATTTTGTAAGGAAAAGGATTTGTATACGAGGAGATGTAAGTCAAAGAGAAGCATTGCAAGCTATTCCTAATGGACAGTCGGCTCCGTAAACAGGTGATGGACACAAGGGTTTATCGAGGCGCTGAACTAGGATCAGACCACTACCTAGTAATAACTAGGATAAGGGGTCTGTTCGCGGGTTGGCGTCATCGCACCGAGTGTCCTGAACCTGAGCCGACTTATAGCATCAAAAGCTGGAAGCTGCAGGATGCATCCATTAGGGATAAATATAAAGAAAGGGTAGCCGAAAAGCTTGGCGACGTCAATGTTAGTAGTGAGAATGTGGAAAGTGTATGGCAGAACCTTAGGGATAGTATGGTAAATGCCGATGTAGAAGTGTGTGGAGAAACGAGAAGAGGCAGTAGTAATAAGCGTGACGCATGGTGGAATGAGGAAGTGAAAGAAGCAGTTCGAATGAAGAAGAAAGCATGGTTAGACTACTTAGCCTCGCGGAATGATTTTAATATGAAAGAGAGATACCGGATATGGTGTGGACGGCTCGCTGCTGCGGGCAATACAGTCGCTTTATAAGGACTGTAAGGCTTGCGTGCGAGTAGGGGGGGATGTGTCACCTCTTTTTGATGTCTGTACAGGTGTCAAACAGGGTTGTGTCATGTCCGCCTGGCTGTTCATAGTGTATCTGGACAGTTGCCTGCAGAAGTTGAAAGATTGTGGTATGGGTGTGAATTAGGGTGACTAGTAAACTGTCTGCTGTACGCTGATGATGCGGTGCTCATGGCCTCATCAGAAGCCGACCTTCAGGCATTAATCACTAATATGAAAGAGGAGTGTGAAAGTAAGGGTCTTCGCTTGAATGCAAGTAAGACTAAGGTTCTAGTATTTGAAAGAGATGACGTAAGAACTAAATGCGAGATTAGGGTAAACCAGGAACGTCTAGAGCAAGCGAATGAAATTGTGTATTTAGGGAGTATGTTTAGCGCAGATGGAAGATGTGATTCGGATGTAGAACGGCGAGTAGCTGCCGGAAACAGAGTTAATGGTGCTTTGTCCCAGTTAGTAAAGCTACAAAGCATCGTAAAATAAGCACGACTGGCGATTCATAACGCAGTGCTAGTGCCAACTTTGCTTTACGGTAGCGAAACCTGGGTATGTCAGCAGATGCATGAAAGTAAATTGAATGCTGTGGAGATGCGATCACTTCGAAAATTGTGCGGCGTTACCTTGGCCGACCGAATACGTAACGAAGTGATACGCAATATGGCAGGTTTGAATGAAAGTGTCAGCGTTAAGCTGAAAAGGGCGTGCTCCGTTGGTTTGGACACGTCCAACGAATAAGTGAGGAACGATTGACGAAGAATATATATTGTGCGAAAGCAGAGGGTAGAAGAGGTCAGGGTAGGCCGAGACTTACATATGAAGACCACGTGAGCAGATTGCTCAAAAACGGAAAGGTCAAAAGTACTCGGATACCCAGACGTGCGTGTATGAATCGATTGATGAATCTCGAAGAAGCGAAAGAAGTATGCATGGATCGCGAAGCCTGGCGATCTGTCCTCTCTGACTACCCCGTCAGGGATACAGCGTGAAGATAGTTAGTTAGTTAGTTAGTTCTGTCACCTATCCGTAACCAGCCATAGCGAAAGTTGCTTAACGCAATGATCGTTTACAGAACACTGAGTGCTTCTTCTTTCGAATTTCATCTTACGTACGCTACCTATTGGATTTGCTTCTTATAAGTACTAAAATGGCACATGGCAGTCGTTAAGTCAACTTGAAGGGCCCTATGGGCGGATTGAAAAATTTCAACAGCAGGTAGCCACAACCTGCGTCTGTCTATTTCAACACGGCAATGGGCTCACCACCTATTACGTGGGATAAGAATACACTTGGTGAAAGTGGGCATATAATATGCCTCAGCCACCCCTTCAGGGGTAAGGCGTGATAGATAAATAAATAAATAAAATAAATGTATTAATACTTCGAAGTCAATGTGCAGTAAAAATATGCGTATTGAAAGTCTATTAATAAATAAATTAAATCTTTATTAATATTATCTAATTTCTTCTATTTCTTGTAACAACTAATGCGATGTGTTTTTCAGAACGGTTCAAACAGTGCCTGACGGGTGTCTGCCAAAAAATGTAGATTTGTTAGTAAGACTATGTATACTGCATGGAGTGTTAACCGCATGGGGTGCGATATTAACCACAATGCTTACCTTAACCCGTGTTCTGTGGATGCTAACCCCTTAAATCTATATCTATACTAATATATAAAGCTGAAAACGTTGTTTGTGTGTGGGTTGAACGCCTTAATCTTAGAAACTACCGGTCGGATTTTTTTTTATTGTGTTGTATAACGCATTTATCGAGGAAGGCTATATATAATTACGCTACTACACTAAAGAGTGGAGAAGTAATCATTAATGTCGACAACTTGGGCAAATTTTTATAAATTATTATAGAATTAATAAATTTTAAATTTAATTAATAAATTTTATTGCATTATTGTAGAATTAATAAGCGACGGAAGTTCGAAGTATGTTACTGGCGAAGCGAAGGGGAGGGTCACCTAGTGCTATATATAGCTAAGTTATATGATGGATAGACTATGGTGTGGAGCTTACTCGTGTAATTCTAACTGCTTCTCTTAGTGACATAGTGCAGACTTATTAGCAACTGAGTCTTACTGAATATATTACGGACTTATTGTATCGTTACTGAACGATTACTGACTTAAGGACTGACTAAAATTACAATACATATGTTTATATATACACATTTCTTACGTAAATGGTGGAGGGGCCATTCGTGATCTTGTGTTATTTTCGGTAAGAATAATTTGTGCGAAATTCACAATATTTTATTATTTATAATTTAAATATGAAACTTGTTTCCGCATACTATTACGTCCGACTCTAGGTATGCTATACTATGCGAAATTGATTAGTGTTTGAACTGGATCGATTAAATTTCAGACTGATGTCAAAAAAGTATCTTTTATTTATTTATTTCGTACAGGTACGCTTACAGACTACTGCCATTACATGAAATAAAAACATATGAGTCATGTACATGTTAAGTCTAGACAGTGATCCAAATATAGCATACACATCTTGGTATCTTAACTTGCTACGCGTTAGGTACACATATATTTATACATATTAATATTTACCTTTTGATCATTTTGAGACCAGCTATGCAATTCACAAATCTCGGATCCAAATCCTCTACGGCGCAAATGTCATCGATATTCATAGAACTCGAATATCAAGGACATTTGCGTCGTAGTGG